>JAJKFI010000030.1:5278286-5356143 GCA_029204185.1 Lerista edwardsae
CTTTCTTTCTTTCTTTCTTTCTTTCTTTCTTTCTTTCTTTCTTTCTTTCTTTCTTTCTTTCTTTCTTTCTTTCTTTCTTTCTTTCTTTCTTTCTTTCCCCCCCTCCGCCTAGACTCTTTGAGGGAGGGTTGGTGTTACTAGCTAGGCCAGACACAACTGGCAGGCATGGCATATGAAAGAGATTAAGAACAAGGCTAACTAATGCATCCTGAGGCTAACTAAGCACATGGTCAGAGAGGGGCCCAGAACTGATGTTCAGAGACAGCTTGGTGCAGGGATGCTGGCTAGGGACCCTTGGACCAGGATAGCAAAATCAAAGGCTGCTTAATCTGGGGGAGGTGGTGCCATTCAGCTTCTTTTACCCACTTTCCAGGAGTTGATGCTGGACCATTGATGCAATAGACCGTCTGCTGCTTAGAGTCAGGGCTGGATTGCCTGAAAGTGGGAATAGACAGTAGCTGGCTGTCTCCTCTAAGGCACGATCCCACACTGAGAGCACAATCCAACCTTTTTCTTCCACGGCTGGCGCAAGGCTCTTGCCCCGACCAAGTGCTGTTGCGCATGCTTCTGGTGTGGCATCAACATAGGCACCTGTGTTGACGCCGCAGCACCAGCACAAGTCCACAATGCACCACTTCTGCACCAGCAGAGTTCAGCCGGCGCTGGGGCAGTTCTGGGCAAGGGGAGGGTGGGAGGGAGGGCAGAAGGGGGGGGGTGTCCCCGGGGGGGGGGGCTGCCCGGGGGGGGGTGGAGTATGGATACAGCCGTTAGGCTATCAGCTGTATGCACTAACTGAAACAAATGGTGATCCTATTCATAATCCAAAGTGCCTTGTCTAGGGTCACATATATGGGCAATTAAAGCATCTTCTCCTTTTTGAGAGGGGTATTGATACTGCATGCACCTATCTTGCTTTATGTAGGTTTTCTTCCATCATGTGGAAGTTTCCCTCCTGGGGCAAAAAGCAGAAAGACAGCTGGATTGGGACTATGATGAGAACAAAGGGTTAAAACATCCCTTCCCTGCGCTATGGTCTCAGGCTGAATCACTGCTTCCTTCCATGTTAGGGCCAATTGCATCATGTCATATGTGTTTTGGTTATTAGTGGTTGTATTATCCATACATGCTCAAACAACGCAACAAAGGGAAGAAGGCCGAAATAAATGCAGAGGATTAAGAGCCATGTCCCCAAAGCCATTTCTGACTATACCTATTGTGACTTTCTTTTCTAGGAGAAATTGACATGTGAATCATGTTACCTCCTTCTGTGTTTCTTAGAAATGTTTGGGCAGAGCATAAATCAAAATCAATCAATGTCCGCATTTTCCCCAATTCTGATTTCCTGTGAATCATCCCTAACCAGCGTTGTCATTCAGCCGGAACGCTGGGCGGGAGGAACGGGTGTCCCTAACGGGTGTCCCTAACGCTGTCCCTAACTATATATCGGGCAGCCCAATCCTAACCTGCACTGGTGCAGCCAGACCACATGGCCCGTGCTGTATCCAGTGTAGGTTAGGAGGTGGCTGGAGGTCTCTTTGGGGTTAGAGGATATTTTCCCATTCCGAGTAATGCCCCAGCCACTGTATGGGGCCTCTCTGATTCCTGCCAGCAAGACAGCTGGTGAACATTTGAGCAGCCCAATGTAATGCTGGCTGGCCTGGGAAGAGGGTTAGGATATGGCAGAGGAGGCCTCCACTCATCCTGCTCCTCCTCCCTGGTCCAATCGTCGTCGTCCCCGTTCCCTCCCCCTACCCAAAAATGCTCTTTCCCATCTCCATAAGAAGAGCCCTGTTGGATCAGGCCAAAGGCCCATCTAGTCCAGCTTCCTGTATCTCACAGTGGCCCACCAGATGCCTCAGGGAGCACACAAGACAAGATATCTGCATCCTGTTACCACTCCCTTGCACCTGGCATTCCAAAATGTCCTCCTGCCTCTCCTAGCCCCTGCCCCACTCGGCACCTTACCTGTCTGCCGGCAGCTGATGGGCCACTCAGCCAACTTTGCTTAATCACTGGGTGTTGCAGATGTTTTATGGTGCTTTTGCAACACCTTCCACCAGTGCTGCACCAGCAGAGCTTGAAGATAGGATTGTGCAGTCATCCAGCAAGCACTCCTGGTGTAGTGTACTTGGCCCATTTTTCTAGCATACTCTGCTTGTATTAAACCATCATCTATTTTGCATAATGTGGTAAAAAAATGGATGTGGTGTAGGTAAGGCTTAAGTGCTTGAGGTTGCAATCCTAACCTGCACTGGAATAGGCAAGCTGGCTCACCTGTGCTGCATCCTAACGACGTAAGGATGCCCCAGCCAGCCCTGGGGCTGCTCAGACCTGTGCCAGCAAAATGGAAGGCACAAGTCCACCTGGCCAGGAGTAGCCCAAATCAACGGCCGTGTCCTGTCTCTGCCCCCCTCTCCATCCATGGCGCCACCCTGTTACGCCTCCAGCCCACCTCTGGACCGCCCTCAGCATGACCCTGTGCCGGAAGAGCTAAGCCGGCACTTGACTGGCACAGCTGACCAACGCGGTGGTGCTCATGAGCCAGTGCTGCTGCTTTCGCTGGCCCTGCGACTGAATTCATGGCACAGACTTGCCTTACGGCATGTTTGCAACAGCCCTGGTCTGGGGCAAGAGCACTGCACTGGTGCAACGCCAGGTTAGGATCGCGCCCTAAGCCTCAATAGGCAGAGTTAGAATGAGGTATCATAATGGTATTTTAACTCAGTGGTTCTTTATGTTTCACTGTTTGGCTGTTACCCATGAAACTATTTGCCATCTCTGAAAAAGAGGCTTGAGTCAATTTGGCATTGTTTGGTTTAATCAAATTTATGCTGTCTTGCTATGATAATAACTCTATTTTCCTTTAAGGGCTTTCCCTCTGTGTTATGTGTTGTAATACATTTTCATTCACCCTGCAAAATGTGATTACTGATTTTTGACAAAAGGTCAATATCTTTTTCATGAACCAGACAAAAAGCATGTTTCTCACAACCAAGTATGTGAAAGAAATACTAATTTGGAGATGGCTTTTACCTTATTATATATGCCTAACATAGTAATGGAGATTACTCTGTTGTGAACTCACAGTACACCATGACTACAGTAATTGTATGCATCTGCCTAACTGGTGTTCTGGAGTATCATATCATTTTCAAATTCTGCATCTCCTATTTTTTCCCTATACAATACTAATCTGGACAATACCTACAGTACCAAGCTCCCTCTAAATAGGGAGCTTGCTTAACACACACACTCAGATTTTGCCGTGTGTGATCATGCAAGGCACAGGCCTGGCAAAGCCAATAGTATAGCATCTGGGAGACAATGGCAGTGATTGTGTACACGTATGACTAATCTTACCAAAAAAATGTAGGTTAGCGGAAGACTGCAATGTCATGCGATGGCAGAGTTTGCTGTTATGGTAGCAAGAGGTTGGGATGAGTTTAAGGAAAGCTACATTGACAAAGTCCTCCGACTGCTGCAATTGTCTTTGAAAGCTTGAAAAAAGCACTTCACAGTACAACAGGAGGACATTTGAAAGCTTATGGCCTATACATGTGAGCCTACCAAGAGCACAATCCTAACCTGGAGTTAGGCTGGCACAGTTAGGTCAACAAAGTTTGGCTGGCATAAAGGCCACCATAAAGCACATTTGAACCACTCTTGGAGTCAGAGAGGCCAGCACACAGATGTGCACCATCCTAGCAACACAGATGTTGCTAGTGTATTCACTTGTCTTATAACGTACACTGTCCTTGCCAGTGGTCTATTCACATAAGCAATCATTTGAGTCAAAAAGACCCTGGCATGCCTGGTATCCGCAGGGTTACCTGCTCTCACCTGTGGATACCTGAAACCACGGCTAAGAGGGAACCCTATGTTAAGTATAAGATTCTCCTCTCCTTTCCCCTCCCCCAGTGAGAAGGTTTTTAAGTGACCCAAAGTAAGAACAAAGGAAGGTAAGGGGGCCTCCCAATCTGTGGATAATTAAAACTGTGGATAGGGGAACCCACCTGTATTTGAAAACATGTGAATCAACTCTCAGTGCAAGCCAGAAATTCCATCTGCAGCTGGCATCATTGTAAAACAAGGGCGATTGCCAAGCACCAACTGATTTCTGCAGGCAGACTTCCCTAAAGTGAAAACAGAAGGTGCTGTTAGAAGATAGCACCCGACACCTGGATTTAATGCTCCTTGATTGACAAGTGCTGCTTACCAGATGTTTGATACTGTCTGTGAGCCCACACTGGCTCTTCTGTGCACTCTGTCCACTTGACAAACAATCGGCATCAAGAAGGGAAAATGCCGAGGAATTTCATAGATGCTGCTGAATTTACATGGTTTAATGACGAGGCAACTATATTCTTTGCTAAGTCTCAACATGCACATGGACAAACGATATGCTTTGCCATAAGGCTTGCGGTATTCCTCCGTTTCATCTTTGCGCCTGGCTTCTTCCTTCCATTGCTGCCCTTGTCTGTTCTTTGTAGCACCAAAGATGATTTCACCCCAACTGAAAGCAAGCCGATTTTTCTCCTGCATCACTATGAATGCGAGTTACTTTGGCTGGTCCTGTGTAACGCTGAGGTTCTTCTTGAGGCTTTTATGCTGTAAAGATTGACGAACAGTCTATAAGGATGACAGACGCTGCCAGCAGAAGTGGAGACGAACAGAATGCTGACAAAGCTTTAGAACTGGTGTTGGACAAAAGTGGCCATCTGATGAATAAAACAACATTCACTTATTAGGCAGCTGTTAAAGAGCAGACAGCCCAAACAAAGGTGATACAGGACCAGAAAATGAGAGCTACATACCCATTTTGGCTGTACTGCTTCACTTATGAAAAGTATATGCACCTTACTTACTTAATTAATTAATTGCCCAATCCTATCCAACTTTCAAGTGCTGATGCAGCTGTGTCAGTGGGGTGTGCACCACATCCTGCAGTGGGGGGGGAGGCAGTTATGGAGGCCGCCTCAAGGTAGAGGAGCATTAGCTCCCTTACTTCAAGGCTGCATTGCGGCTGCATCAGCACTGGAAAGCTGGATAGCATCGGGCCGTAAGGGTGCAACCTTTAACCAACTTTCCATCACCAGGGTAAGGGCAATGCAGCTCCAAAGTAAGGGCACAAAGATTCCTTTATCTTGAGGAGGCCTCCGTGTCTACTGCACTACTCTACTGCAGGAGGCAACACATGCCCCATTAGCACAGCTACATCAGTGCTGGAAATTTGGTTAGGGTTGCCCCCTAGTAGATGTATTTCCAAATACAACCAATGGATCAATGATGCCCAATCACACTTGTGTGAATTTAAAAAAGACAAACCAGGTATACACATGTGCATTCTTTGTCAATGATATGGCACATGTGAATGATCAGATTCTGAGCCTTTCTGAGACCCTAAAGTGTAGGGTTTATTCACATACACGAGCAGTAACCTTCAGCTGTGCTTTTCAAGAGGGTAAGTTCACACACTCAATGGTCAGTCATCAGCTACAGGGAATTGGTGATCGCCATACACACATGAACCAGGCCAGTGGTGAAATTCAGCCAGTTCTTACCTATTCTGCAGAACTGGTTGCTAATTTTAGGTTGGGAGAGGGAAGAAAGACAGCGGATGGCCCTGAAGGCCGCCCTGAAGGCCATAGAACCAGTTGTTAATTTATTTGAATCCCACCACTGAACCAGGCACATTGGTTTTAATCAATGTTTTTAAACCAGGCACATATACTTTTCATCTTACCCCTGCTAACTGGGCAAGAGGCACTTTTTCAAGTGGTGTTCTTATATTTAGCAGGGGGAGAGCAATTGTCCCTCTTCACCCCGGCGCAGTGTATTTTCTAGTGGCTGTTGCTAGTGGTGGTCTGCCTTTTTTTTAGATTGTGAGCTCCTTTGGGACAGGGAACCATTTAACCATTTAACTTTATAATTACTATTTGCCTGTAAACCGCTTTGTGAACTTTGTGTTGAAAAGCAGTATATAAGTACCTGTTGATTGATTGATTGATCTTCAGAAATGGTTCTAACACATACAAAAGTATCAGCCAGGTGGCAGTGTTGAAAGAGGACAAGGATGCAGTCTATAATCATCAGTCCTTCACCATCCACACATATAAGTGTCCCAATGCTGTATTGTCTCCTTTTCTGACCACTGCAAGGAAGGAACCACAGTACGCATATTGCAAAATGCATCCCTTGCAGAACACCACCATAATCATACTACTCCCACCTGCATTTTGCAGTTCCTCCTTGGCTGAGTTTCATTTCCGTACATATAGACCATCATGTAAGAGCTTTCTTTATTCGTATCAGAAGCACCTACATTAATATAAGTTTATACATACATCAAAATATATTTTTAGAATAAAATACAAGGTTAAAACTAGATATCATTTGCCCAATACTGGGCCACTTCAACAGCGTTCTCCCTTGCCAACATAAGATCTTCCATTGCGCATGTCGAGGGGCACCGTGTGCACTGTAGCATATGTGAGATGCTTTGTTCTTCTCCACATTCACACAGCAGTGTAAGATCCAGAGTTACTCCCAAGTATTTGGGGGTAGCACAGTGTTCTAAGCTGGTTCCATTCCACCTTTTCCCACTGAGAGATCTAAGAGCTGAAGTGAGAGCATGAGAAACTGCCATCTAGATGTGTGTTAAGTAGGGAAAATATTTATGGTATGGCTTGATTGTATGTTTACTTGGAAGTAAATTCTGCTGGGTATAATTAGAATGACTCACAAGTAAGTATGTAATGCTCTGTTTTTACTTTGTCAACATGGGACTAAAGAAAATCACGGCATACTTAGAGCCCAATCCTATGCCTATCTCTCAGAAGTAAGTCCTGTTATAGTCAATGGGGCTTACTGCCAGGAAAGTGTGGAGAGGATTTCAGCCTTGGTAAGGTAAAATTATACAGATTGTGATCAATGCACAGGGTCAAAGCTTTGACTGTGGTTTCTATATGACAAACATGTGCCCCCGAAATGGACTGGGGTCAGCCCCTGTCCAAGCCAAACTTGTGCCTGAAGTGGCACCAGAGGCCTGCCCCTTCTTTTTCTGCATGTGGGACCCTGCCTTACTCCCTCTTCTTCCTCTCCATATCATTCCCCCCGAAACCTGGCCGCTGCCACTACCACCACCACCACCACCACCACCACCACCACCATGTCCCTTTCCCTGGCTTTCTTTTTTTTCAAACCAGCTGCATAGGCCAAGCCTGGGGAATGAGTGGAAAACAGCCACAGCTGAAGGATAAGTAGGTTTTCTCTAAGGCAGTCTTCCCTCATTCTCCTTTCCACATGGGAGGGGGCAGGGGGCAGCCCTGGACTGCAATGGCCCTACCGTTTTGCGGGGGGGACACAACAGCCCCGGGCAGCGGGTTTCTGGAACAGGAGGAGTGAAGTGGTGAAGCAGCTCGTCTGTTCAAGAGGCCCTGCTGTTGGGCCCTCCTGCCCACCCTTGTCTCTGTAGGGCTCCGAAATGGAGCCTGGCATGGCAGGGGGATGTGTCAGTGGGTGGTGAGGGGGTGGGGAACTCTGAGGCTGGGGGAGATGAGCCCGGGGCAGCGTGTTGGCTGGGCCCTGGAAGGTGTGCCCCAGGGTGTCACACCTTCCAGCTACGCCACTGCAGTCACTCTGGCCACTATGAATTGGCTATGGATCCATATAACGTTATCTAAAAAGACAAAAAATTGTTTAACAATCTAATATGCGGACCTTGTTTTTGTTTCACCCTTTCTATATTGTGGACATCATGACTACTCATGTCAAGAGCCAGGTAATATTGCAGAGGGCTGCTGTAACATTCACTGACTGTAACTGTCAACGTACTTTTGTTGTGGCTAATGTAACTCCTTGGTTCATGATCCAAAAACCAGAGAAGATGCTCGTAAGAAGAGGGAGGATATTTGAAATGCCAGAAAAGAGAAAAAAACCCCAATACAGTTTGTCTCTGGTAACAGGAACAGTGTGGTTCAAGGAAACACATGCAAATATTTCTCCTTCTTTTCCCATGAGTATGGCTGATTTCTCTGTTGACAGATCTGTGTGGGTTAAACAGATGCCCAGAAACTCCTGGGTATTGTAATGTTGTGACGGGTGAGGCTCTCCAACAGATGAGGCTCAGCACTTCATTGAACTACAATTCCCAAAATTCATTGGAGGATGCCATGACAATTTGAGAGATGTACAGCCAATATATTTTTGTTGGATGGATATGCCTAAAGATCCACACAGGGGCATAGCTAATGAAAGTGTAGCCCGGTGCAGAGGATAAAATATTGCCCCAGAAGTGACATCACAACAGGAAGAGACATCACAGTTGTATTTTGGTTTTTTGGCCATAACGTTTGATAGAATGAAGATATTACACTCTGGTTTGTTTTATTACATTCTGCATTAAATTACCTTTCCAATGATTACTTTCTGCATTAAATTACCTTATCATTTGATTCCCCCACCCCTAAAGCTTATTGCCCGTTGCAGTTACATCTCCTGCACTTCTTTAAGAGAACTGTATTTTCAATACTGCAGGCAGGTGTGGCATCAAGGGTCTTCCAACTGGGGTGCTGGCTGACAGCTCATGCCCATCAAGGGTCCTACCTGGCCTGGCTGATTCCTGCCCTTCATTAGTGATGGCAGCGGTAAAGGCAAAGGCAGTTTTGGGGGGGCCAGGTCAGGACTTTGCCCCAGAGCCCCTAGAAACCTGGTGCCAGCATTGGTCATCAAAAAACAAGGAAAAAATATTTGTTTAACGTTTCCCTAGACCAGTGGTTCTCAAACTTGTTAGCATCAGGACCCACTTTAAAAAAAGGTAGTTTCACTTTACCAGCCGCCCAAGCCTCTGTGGCAATGGAGATTGGGCAGCAGGTTGTTTAACCCTTGATGTACATTGACAAGGCAGATCAAGCAGGTAGGCCACAGACCCACAGTTTGAGAACTGCTGCCCTAGATCTGTAGGCAGTTTTTCCTTAATTTTTAGCGTTTTTGTTTTTTTGGTTGATTGGTTGCATTGGTGAAGATGAGGCAAGCTTCATCTTGCTTAATGTGACTGTAGCTTTTGCTACCGAGTAATATGTTTTACAGTATGTCTGTTGTCGATGTGAGGCCTCTCAACAGTTATTCTAAGAAATGCATGTAGGTTGCAAGTGGAACTTGCTGCCAGACGGCTGTTCCCCTCCCCACATGCATTTACCCTTCCTCAGTGAATGTCTGTAAAGGTCTTGTGCTGAAACCATTTCTACAACACACGGGTCTTTACCCTTACCTTCATTTCTTACAATTTGTGCTGCTCTCTTTTTACAGTAAACAATGTATTCATTGCTTGCCCCTGTCAAAGGAGTTATTCAGGCTGTGGGACAATTCCATGTGTAATGGGGGTATTGGAAAGCTCTGCAGTTTAATACTCCATAACTTACACAGTAAAAGGGCTTTATGGGATGCACGGTAAGCATATTTTATGGAGTGGTACCACCATAGATAACCCCACGGTGTACATTTATGCAGGCAGCAGTTAATGGGAGTGGGAAGTCTCTGTGGTTCTGGATTAGAGGCTGTGCTCTTTTTTTAGACAGAAGAATTGGCGAAAGTGATGTTTCTAGCATGCTTCTAGATGGAACAACAAAATGGCATCCCCTCATTGAAATCAATTGTATGGAGGTTGCCATGTTGTTACCCTACACTCTGTACATTATGGAGGCCGCCATGTTTTTGACAGGTTCCTGCATTTATTTTGATTGAAAAGAGGTGGAAGTGATATAAGCATGGTGGCGGCCATCTTTTCTTGCTCTACACGCTCACTACTCAGAAAATCTAGCGTGGGGAACATGCTAGAACCTACAAAAAGAACGTGACCTGAGCATAGTGGAAACAAACAAACAAACAAAAACAGCTAAAGGCTAAAAAAAAAAAAAAAGAACGCACCTATAGTGCAACTATTTTCATTGTTTTTCTTGAATGGCACACTGATTTCTATGATCTTCTTTATGGTCTTGGCCAGTTGTGATGTCACTTCTGGGAGATTCATCCAGGTTCTGTGACTGTTTCTATGGTGACTGTTTATTTTAATGAATTTGTCTGTCCCTCTTCCTCGGCTGGCAGTTGACCTAGAAACAGAGCTGCATAACTTGCATGAGTTTTTCAGCAGTTTTCAACCACCGAGGTCCAAACTCCGAGTCCCCCGGCACACCAATGTGCTATGACACACTGGTTGAAAATTGCTGGTCTAGAGTAAAAAGGATTCAAATTCTGTGCACCTTTCCCATTTGCTTTACTGAGACCCAAAGATTGCATTTTAATTACAGTACTATGAGTGTGTCTGTTGCTATGGAGATGCTGGGATGTACACATGCCTGGAACTTGCAGGCAGGAAGTCTAGGGAAGGTTTTACCGTGGATGCTTTTTTACCTCTTCACCCCTTCGGTGAGTTGGCTGTGATTTCTCTGTGGAGAAAGAAAGCCACTATGTATGCTCATGAACACTCTCTTCCATATTGTTTTCTGTGTTGGAGGATTGGTCATTATAAAGGGTGGTGGTGGTTGGACCTGCACTTCCAACCAGGCCACTAACATTAAGCAGCGTACTCTCTTAACATGTTCAGATGCACTCTTTTTTTGTTATTAGTTCACACGATGTGATCACTGGTGCAAATAGATTTTGAGGACTAAAAACCTGGGTGTGGTCCACAGGGTTGGGGCCGCGTTTTTTTCTCGTTCTCCCTTTCTGGTAGGTTCTTTAGGCTCCCCAACACCCCCCGCCAGTGGGTGAGTGTGAGTGGCGGCGGCGGTGCCGCCCTCTGGGTACAGGCAGCGTGCTGGATTAGCCCAGCCTGGTGCGAAGAGCCGCATTTCAATGAGGGACGGGCTAATGCAAATCACTCCCATAAGCGGCAGGGGAAGAAAAAAGGCGAAGCAGTCGCAGGAGAGGCTCACCAGCAGCGTCTGTCCAGCCGGAGGAGGTGGGGGGCCGGGAGGAGGCGCACAACAAAGCCAGGCGAGCCTTCTCTTGGGCGGCCACAGTTGCCAAGCCGAGCCGGACGAGGCTGCGCTTTGTCCGTGGAGAGCCGGCGCCATCCAGCCCCTTTGCAGCAGAGAAGCGAAGAACTGCTCGCGCAGGGCGCAGGTAAGCGTGGTGGACGGAGCCCGCAGGCAGCAGCGCCGCGTCCGCTCGCCCCTCCTGCCAGGCGGCGTGGGGAAGAGGCAGCCTTTCCGCCCCACCAGCTCCCGCCGACAGGAAAAAAAGCGTGTGGCGGGGGCTTGTCGTACCTGCCCCTATTGTCTCGGGGCTGCGCTTCTTGGAGGGAGGGGGGCTGCCTCCTTCCCCAAATGTGTGGCTGACATGTTCTGTGACTTGCACCATTTTGGGCTGCCGGCTGAAGCGGGGATGGGGATGGGGAGGAGGGTCCCTCTCCGGCTGGGGGAGAAGGTGCCTGTCATTGTGTGGCTGGGAAGCAGACCGGTCCCAGTTGAAAACCTGCTCCTCTTGCCTTTGTCCTTTTTGGCAACAGGCACCCTGCACTCAGACCGTTCTATATCCTGCTTTTTTTGGGGGGGGGGTATCATTGCAATATGTGCCCACTTGCATCGAGCCATGCTCCTTTTATGCACTGATAGCTGCAGCATTCTAAAATGTGGAGGTGGAGACGGGGAAAACGTGACCCATCTGCTAACATGGGGGCAGATGGTCACACCTCTCATTTAAAAAAAAAAAGGGGGGGGGAGAAATGACATGAGTCATTTTCTGATTGCCTTCTCTCTCTCTCTCTCTCTCTCCCCCTCCCCAAATTGGCCGCATCATCCATTATCACCTGTGCATCGAGGTGGTCCACGTGGCTTATTATTCTATATTTAAAACACTTGCACCCTATTGTAAGGGATGCCTTCTGAAAGCCATTATGTAACCGAGGACAGTGGCTTTTCCAATGGCTTGCTAAAACAAGCCTATTGCTCACTATTCTCTGAATGATTTGCTATTGATTTGTGGCATGCATTTGAGTCTGCATGTGATTGCTTTGTGGAATTACCCACCTGCATTTGCAGTGTATGTAATTTGCCCATAATAGATGTATGTGGTGTGAACTGCGGGGCATGAAGGTCTTAGCAGGGTGTGTTCCATTATACAGCAACCTGAGATCAGAGCCTTAGGACTGACCTATTGCCCATATGTTTTAATTCTTAGGTTGTTTCCTTTAAATCATTTGCTGGACTAATTTTGTTGAAAGATCCTCTCTGGATTAAATGGTTTGGGGGGCTGTGGCCTCTGCCTCCGGTGACAGGCACATGGATTTGAGAAAGACAGAGTCATGTAGCGGTAAAAGAGAATCCTGCTTCCATTTTTAATGGTTCTTGTTGAAGTAAAACTAGTTACATTAGAAGAGATGCTCACTACCACAACTGTTACCTAAAAATATCCCATTCCTTCTTTTTTCGACATGAATTTTAATCCACTACATTTTTCTGCTGGTTTTCCCACTTGATGTACACAATAAAACCATATGCACTCTTTCCAATGTGTGACTGTGGTTCATATCCTCATTGCAATTCTGGGATGGTGTCAGATGCTTTTCCAAAATCTGCTCATTGGTGTTGAAAACCAATTTGGGTTGAATGATCTTGATCTTGGGTTTACACTAGCCCACTAGCGTCCTTCCAAATGCCGTGTCATGGTTAATGTTAAACATCATCACTGTTTCTCATGCTCTGGTTTAAATGGGGTGCCAAATTTGTAGCTTTTTTTTTTTTTTTGAAACAGATATATTCCATAACACAGATTTTAAAATAGATAAGCCCCATATACTGGTGTGTGTAACTGGTTGCTTAGTTCAGAGAGTGTGTGAGTGTGCTTATCAGATGTAACGTGAGCTAATAAGTCTGAAATAAGAATCCTCTAAAATAGAGATTTCTATTGAGAGGTTTCTGGAAATATATATATGGTATTCCACTTTGAAGCTCATGCACTCACATGTAAGGTACATAAGATATGCCAATGGCCACTAGATTTAGATGGCTGTAAAAAGAAACAGACTAATCCTAGTGGCCATCAGCACATAGCAAGCAGTACCTTACATGTGGGTTTATGAGTTTCAAAGCTGAATAGGTCTTTTAGCAGGTATTGGGTTCAAACATGGCCATGATAGCTAAATGGAACTTCCATGTACAGATACAATGTAGCACCTCTGAATACTACATGCTGGAGTGGAGGCTAACACCAGAGGAAGGCTGTTGCCCTGATGTCCTGCTTGTAATCTTCCCAGAGCATTTTGCTGGGCAGTGCTAGAAACGAAAGACTAGTGGGCGTTCGACTCTAGTAGGCTGCTTTTCTTAATGATGTGTCTGCTTAAGGTTCAGAGTGAGTACCGGGAATACATACTGTTGAATCTGGGCCTAGGATTCATTAGTCGCATTTACATAAATGTGCATATGGTTATAGACCCAATCACATTTATGGAGACATGGTTGAAGTTGGGGAGTCTTACAAAGACATGCTGTTGTTTTTTATTAAAGAACTGTTGCCCAATGATTAGTGGTGATGCCAAGCCTTGTTCTGCTATTTTCTGTTTATTGAAAATCAATGTGATAGAGAAACCACTTTTAAATTAGGTGTATATATCTTTGGTATAATTAAATTTGCTGTGCTTATTTTTGCAACTTGAAAAAAGTTACAAGCCCAGGCTACAGCTTTGAACAAATGGGAGATCTTATTTTAGATCAGTGGTATTCAAACTGTGGGTCAAGACCCACTTGGTGGGTCACAACCTGATGTCAGGTGGGTTGCGGAAAGCTGGGAGCAGCCATCTTTGAACCTGCAGCCCTTACTCTTGTAATAGTATATTCAATTTTGTGAGTGTTAACAGTTTGAATTTTCAAGTGAGGCTTGTTTTAGTGTTGTTTTTAGTTCAATATTTTTACATAATACTTTGTCCTAATCTTGCTTTCTGTCACAAATGTTTCATGGTTGTGCAATTGCTTCAGTCCAAGAATGCCAGTTTGCATTCTAGGAGTGTCATTTGATTATGTCACACTGACAGCACTTCCTGCTTGATAGTGTCACTTCTGGCTATGACATCACTTCCAGGTTGCTTGCATCACTTTCGGTGCATCCCAACATGACTGCATTCTAAAAAGGGAGTTCCAATCTAAAAAGTTTGAGAACCACTGTTCAAGATTACTACAACAACTAGGTTTTGTATCAAAGGTTAGCCCAAGACTTACATATATTTTCAAAATCAACTCTATTATAAAGTTGTTCTTTCCACATAATAAAGAAAGTGGCTGCCTTCCATTTTTCAGAAATACTTGGACAGTGCTCTTTAAGTGTGCAAAGCACTTCACATATATTATCTAGTGTCAATCAGTGGTTCCCAAACTTTTAAGAGGCTGCTGTCTGATGTATAAATTCCAAGGGGTGTGGGTACAATGGTGATTAGGCATCAGTACTCTCCTCCAAGTCAGAGCTTGTTTAGGCTATGTTCATTAAGGGCTAATCTGCTCTGTCAGTTTCATGAACCACCAAAAATTGGGCCAGACCCACAGTTTGGGAACTGCTGACCTAGATGTAATCCTTGAAACAGCCCTGTAAGGGAAGTATTATTTTCCCCACATTAGTACCAGTGGGGGGCTGAGACTGAAATGGGAGTGACATGGCTAAGGCTCCTGGTGAGATTCAGAGCAGGGAAGTCCTAATCATTTACAGTGCAATCCTATGCATGCTTATCTGGGAGTAAGCCCCATTTAACACAATGGTGCTTCCTTCTGAATCTAGGATTGCCTGGTTGAAGATATTCATTGTATGAACAGCAATAGGAAAAAAAAGGATTGCTCAGTTTCAGAGTTGTAAGGCTCTGCCTCACCATCCAGGGCAGTGATGTCACAACATCATGTGACACAATGTAACATAATTTCACTTCTGGGTTCTCCATGGTGGAGCATTAGTCAGTGGCTCAAGATTCAGTGGTTTTGAACCATCCCCCCCGCCCCGTTCCTTCTTCCCCTTGCAGGGGAGCTTCCACAGGAGAAGCAACAGGGGACGCAAAGCTGCTAGTTCTTCCTCCTCGAGGGAGATGCCGAAGTGACTTATTGCTCCACAAGGCAGTCACTTCCAGGTTCTCCCGGGGGGGACGGACACACACACACTTGCTGAAGCGATTTTGCTCTCCTTGTTTCTTTTCCTGCGGAGTTTCCCCTTTAAGAAGGTAATCAGGTGTGAAGCTGCTAATACTTCTTCCATAACTAGGGCGGAGTTTAAGGGGCAATCAAATTCCTTGGCATAGTGCCTGGGGCGTGTGTACCTCATAAGAAGAGCCCTGCTGGATCAGGTCAAGGGTCCATCTAGTCCAGCTTCCTGTATCACACTGGCCCACCAAGTGCCTCAGGGAGCTCACAAGACAACAAGATGCCTGCATTCTGTTGCCACTCCCTTGAACCTGGCATTCTGAAGTAGCCTACTACTAACGTAAGGAGTTGCACAACCCATCATGGCCTATAGCCCATGATGGACTTTTCCTTCTAAAATCTGTCCAATCCCCCCTTTAAAGGCACCTAGGCCAGATGCCATCACCACCTCCTGTGGCAAGGAGTTCCACAGATTGATTACCTGCTGGGTAAAAAAGTATCCTTTTCCTTGGTTCTGCCCTAGTTATGGCCCTGCTCCGTTTGGATAAAATTTGGTCATTATCTTTATTTATAATTGTTTCAAGGATTCTGATATCACTTGTCCATGTTGTGATTTGAAAGTAATAATTTAGGGCCCAACCCTATCTAACTTTTCAATGCTGAAACAGCCAACAGAGCATATGCTGCCTCCTACAGTGGGGGGAGCAGTCACCGCGGTCTCATCAAGGTAAGGGAACACTTCATCCAGTGGTGTCATCTAAATGATTTAATAACAGGTACTCACTTTTGATTGGCACGTGTCGGGACCCGCCCACCAGAAGTGATGTCATAAGCCGGAAGTGATGTCATGGCAGGAAGTGACATGAAAAAAGCCCTTTTTGAGGACTTAGACAATTTTAAACTGACCCAACAGTTGCAACAGTATTCCACAGCACCCCCAGAACATGTTAAGGAGGCCTGGCATCATGTTAAAGTGACCCAACAGTTCCAAAACCCCAGAGCAGCTCATTTTTCAGTGGCAAGGCAAGGCAAGACTCCGCTCGCTGCCTGCCTTTCTGCCTGGCTCTGAGAACGTGCAGGCAACTCAAACATGCAGGAAATTCAAATGTTGCAGGGGGCGGAGTCGACGAGTGGGTGGGCGAATGGGCGGGGCCAGCCATAATCCTAGAAACCGGTACTCGCGTACCCCCGCATGACATCACTGACTTCATCCATGACCTTAGGCCTGTATTGCAGCTGTGTCAGCATTGGAAAGTTGGATAGGTTTGGACCCTAGGGCTCTAACTGGATGCTAATCTGAAGTTTGATTCCTTCTTTCCCCAAAGGGAAATCATCTGAACAGGTTAATTTTTGTTCTGAACACTTAACTGATTTGTAATCTTTTGATTATTATATAGATTTTTGTTTAAAAGTGATTCTTCTGTACACAAGTGACTCTTGCAGCCCGATCCTATGTCTGTCTATTCGGAATTAGTTCCCTCTGGGTTCAGTAGGACTCGGGCCCATTTTATACAAGCAGTAGAGTCAAGTGCCAAAGCTTTTACAGAACCGTATCGCCTTGGGCTGCAGATGTGGAGGTCTCTACCTGTTTGTATCTGTCATGCAAAAAATCCTTACATCTCATGGTTGGGTGTGTCCAGAAGACCCATTCATCTTAGCTTTCATTCTGCTATTTTTCTGTGTGGAAGGAAGATACATTTTTGAAGCCCTGCTGGACATATTTGTCTTGCTATGGTTTTTCCCTGGGCTGCACATCCCTAAGGTGCTATTGCACCATCCTATGCCCCACCCTGTCCCCAGGTGTTTCCCTTATAAGTCTAGGTAAAAGGATGGGCTGTGTCAACGGCTTATGCCCTATGCTGCCTGCCAATGATCCTAGGTTTTGTGTGTGTTTTTAATCAATGTGCAGTCTCATCTGACCAATTAATGGTAAGTTGTAATAGCGAAATGCTGGGATAATCAAGAGTGCAAGTCGACTTGAGATTGTCAAGTTTTCATGGAACCGCGTCTGCTCCTAGGAAACGGGATACTAATTTTCTGTAATGGGACACTTGGGATCATCTTAAGTTTAGAATCTCATTTTGTTTTATGTAGTGATATATGATTGATGTTTATGCCTTCTGATCTGTCCAATGTAGACACTGTATTTCAGGCATTTTCAGGCAACCCGCATTTCTCTAGATGTCTCTGATCCATAAATTGATACCTGGGCAAATGATCTGAACAGTTCAGTGAATCGTAAGAATTGCTGGATCAAACCAAAGGCTCATCATGCCCAGCATCCTCTGTCCACAGTGGCCAACCAGGTGCCTTCCTGGAAGCCCATGAACAGGACTAGAATGCAATACCCCTTCCCGGTTGCTTTCCAGCCATTGGTAGATTTGTTGTCCACAAGTTTGTCTAATACCCATTTAAAGTAATCTACGATAAGGTAGTGGCCATTACTTCATCTTGTGGCAGAAAATTCCATCAATTAAAGATATCGATTGTGTATGGGATGGATAGTGGATAGAGGGTGTTCTTTTCCCTTTCTCACAACTCCAGAACCAGGGGACATCCACTAAAATTGAGTCTTGGGAGAGTTGAAAAAGGAAATACTTTTTTACACCGTGGGTGATTAATCTGTGGAACTCCTTGCCACAGGAGGTGGTGATGGCATCTGGCCTAGGTGCCTTTAAAAGGGGATTGGACAGATTTCTGGAGGAAAAGTCCATCGTGGGCTATAGGCCATGATGGGTTGCGCAACCTCCTTACGTTAGTAGTAGGCAGTGATGTCATCCAAATGATTTAGGAACAGGTATTCACTTTTGATTGGCACTTGTCGGGGTCCGCCCACCGGAAGTGACGTCATAAGCCAGAAGTGATGTCATGGCAGGAAGTGATGTCATGATGGTTGCCATGGATGTGATCATGTTAGTAATAACTTCAGCTTGTGGTTAGTGTTGATTTAACTTCTATCGCTTTGCTTTCTAGATGTGTGTGTATACATATTTTGCTTCAACTGTTCCCTGGTTAAATAGCAGGCTAGACTGTACTAGATTGTGAGCCCTTTTGGGACAGGGAGCCATTTAACTTTAATGTTAAATGCAAGGAGCCAGCAAGGAGCGGGGGGGACGGGGACGGGTGACCAAAAAAAGACCGCGTGGGGGTTGGGGCTGGGGGGAGGCTGCAGGAGGAACTGGGACGCTGGATCTGCGCGGCTGGAGGGAGCGGGAGCCCCAGGCAGCCTACCTTCTCATGCTTGCTGCCTTATTCCCGGGTCTCCCTCGCTGCTGCCGCTGCCGCCTCCAGTCCTCTCGCTCCGCTGCTGCCGCCGCCACCACGCTGCCTGCCTGCCTCCTCACAGAAAGTGCAGACAACGGCTGCGGGCATGCAGTACGCATGTGCAGCTGCTGAGCCAACCAGCCGACGGGGCCAGCTTTGAGTGGGCGGGGCCAGCTCAACTTCTAGGAAGTGGTACTCACGTAGTGATGCGTAGTGGGTGCATGACATCACTGGTAGTAGGCTACTTCAGAATGCCAGGTGCAGGGGGGAGGCAACAGGATGCAGGCATCTTGTTGTCTTGTGTGCTCCCTGAGGCATCTGATAGGCCACTATGAGATACAGGAAGCTGGATAGATGGGCCCTTGACCTGATCCAGCAGGGCTCTTCTTATGTTTTCTTTTGTCCAACTTGAATTCCCTGCTTGAATCAACAGCCTTGAATCAATTCTATGAATAGTTCTAGTATTGTGAGAGAAGATCCAAGTGCAAGGGAGTAACAGCATGTTGCAGGTGTCTTGTGTGTTCCCTGAAGCATCTGAGCCATCATGAGGTACAGGAAAGTGGACTAGATGGGCCTTTGGCTTGATCTGGGGTTCTTCCTCTTATCCTTGGTCTCAGTGGAATCTGGATGACAATAAAGCCAACAACCCTGGTTAGTGGTAAGCTTTAGGAAAGAAAGTGAGTGAGTTCCCATAACCTACAAGTTGTAAAAGAAGGGAGGTAAAGAACATGAATGGTGGCATTTGTGTGCAAATCTGTCCCTGTGCTCTTGTGCAGCACACATGCATTCTGTGGGATGTGTGCAGGTGTACATTCTTCTGGCTTGAGCCTCCTCACAGCAATCTCCCTTGTACTGAGCGGTAATGAGGAGAAAAGGCAGGACTCTTATTCTGAAGTGTTCTTAATTGTTGGCAGCAGTACTTACAATTCACTAAATGACAGCTTGATTGTTTGTGGTCAGACTTGGGGTTTATCCAGACAGTTAAAAAAAAAAAAAGACATTCCCATTAGCTGCCCAACATGGAAGTGGTTGAAGCATAATATTCTGAACCTGCCTGCCCTTCCTTGATTGAGTGGGGTAGTCTTGCTGGGGTAGTTTGCTGCTTTGAAAACTCCTGTGTGTGTGATCAACAGCATGCATTTCTCAGTGGAAAAATTGAAAACGAAAGATTGCAAAATCTTTTGTTGCAGTGAGAGACTGTATTCTTAGTGGTACTGGTATGTGGTATCTTTTTAGCAGAATAAGTGCATGCGTGCGTGTGTGTGTGTCTAGACTGACTATAGCACATGAATATAATTTACGTATTTTTTGTGTTACGAAAGATCCTCGGTTGGGCAGCGGTGAAATAATGGAGTGGATTTATGCCATTTTTGGTAGTTTGAGGGTGAAATCCTAACCTGGAGTTAGGCCAACACAAGTGACTTGTGCCGGCTCAGGAGTATCGCAAACACACTGTAAAGTGTATTTGCACCACTCTAGGAGTCAGGGCCGGCACATAGACATATGCCATCCTTCCTGATGCCAAGAGTGGTCCAAATGCACTTTACGGTATGTTTGTGTTTGTGACACTCCTGGGCTGGCATAAGTCCCTTTGCTGGCCTAATTCCAGGTTAGGATTGTGCCCTGAGAATTTTACGTAGCAAGAATATTCAGCGAATAGTCCAGCTGAAAGTAACAAGCCTCTTTGAAGAATAATGCCTGTTTTTTTATTGTGGGAGGGAGAGAGGTAGGATGATATTTTCAAAAAAAAAGAGTGTACTTGATTCTGTTCACTCAGCCATAATTCAGGATGGAGCAATCCTAGTCTATTCTTTTTATTCTGAACTTCTAAATATTTTCTGGCAATTTACTGCTTACTTTTTCAAAGTCAGCAACTTTCTTTAACATTGTCGAATGAATTCTGGCTTGGTTGTGGCAGAGAACGCAATCTTGAATGCTAAAATGGGAGTAGCTGCATAATTACAGTGCTTATTGATTGGCTTTTGTTGTGTTTCTCCTCTCCTCTTCCCCCTTCCAGATTAATTTTCAAGATGTCCTTTGGGAGAGATATGGAGCTGGAACACTTTGATGAACGTGACAAAGCCCAGCGGTACAGCCGGGGGTCACGGGTGAATGGCCTGCCTAGCCCAACCCACAGTGCCCATTGCAGCTTCTACCGAACCCGCACTCTGCAGACCCTCAGCTCTGAGAAGAAAGCCAAGAAAGTCCGCTTCTATCGCAATGGGGACCGGTATTTCAAAGGGATTGTATATGCCATCTCCCCTGATCGGTTTAGATCTTTTGAGGCCCTGCTAGCTGATCTGACCCGGACTCTCTCTGATAATGTCAATCTGCCCCAGGGTGTGAGAACAATCTATACTATTGATGGTGTAAAGAAGATAACTACCTTAGACCAACTGGTGGAAGGTTAGTATTAAGAAAGGTGCACCGGTACTCATACGTAACATTAATAAATGCTTCATGTGTATTACTTTGGTACCGTCCTTGACATAATTTTCAATAGATGAGTAAGTATTATCACATATTGCAGCTGGGGAGCTGAGAAATGGCTTGCCCAAGGCTGCCTAATGAGAATTCATGGCAGAAGCAAGATGCAAGCCAAGGATGTTCTGATTACGAGCTCTGCATTTCATAAGTGTTTTTGCACTGACAGTTGTTCGATGTATTCTTACATTAATGTATGCAGTAGACGGGGCCGGCCTTTCCATGAGACCAATTGAAACTGTTGCCTCAGGCAGCTAATTTTTGGGGGATGCCCATATCTGTCTTTGCTTCCACTTTCCCTCCTTTTTCTTGTATTAGAAAAAGGGACAGAGAGGAGGAAGAAATGTGGAGGGGAGGATAGTGCTGAACTAGAGTATCGGAGCAGTGATTTTCAATCTTTTTCATTTTGCAGCACACTGGCAAGTTGCTAACATGGTCAAGGCACACCACCAACTTTTTGACAAGGCACACTATGCTGCCAGTGAGGCTCTACTAATAAATGACTCCCAAATTCCCGCGGCACACCTGGGGACCATTCGTGGCATCCATTGTGCCATGGCACAGTGGTTGAAAATGGCTGCATTGGAGAGTGGACTTGGAGCAGAGGCTGGCACATCACTGGGGAAGGGGATAGTATTTTGCATGCTGCCTTTGGTATTGGGAAGTCTTGGGTTGGCCTTCACAGTACATTGATATACATGGTGATATTCTGTGTAAGCAAAAGATACCCCCCCCCAGCTTGACCAAAGAAGCTTACTATGTCAAAACTGCCTGTAGAGAAAAGATGGAAGAGGAATGGTAACAAGGATGATTATGAAGAACTGCTTCTTCATGAAGAAGAATGGAGGAAGGAAGCAAAAGTATGCCTTCTGTACTACTGATGGTTCTCTTGCACTCTGCCTTTTAATATATTGATATACAGCAATTAATACATCAAACTGATGTTTTAAGGGAGCTGTTTGTAGGCCTAGCAATTCAGAGGAAAAGCAAGTGAAGGGGAGAACTGTGCACACATCTGAAGCTTGGCTGGAAGTTTTTTAATTGTTGTTCAGTCGCTAAGTCATGTCCGACTCTTCGCGACCCCATGGACCACAGCACGCCAGGCCTCCCTGTCCTCCACTAGCTTCCGGAGTTCGCCCAATTTCATGCTCATTGCTTCGGAGACACTATCTAACCATCTCATCCTCTGCCGCCCCCTTCTCCTTTTGCCTTCCATCTTTCCCAGCATGAGGGTCTTTTCTAAAGAGTCCTCTCTTCTCATGAGGTGGCCAAAGTATTGGAGCTTCAGCTTCAGGATTTGTCCTTCCAGGGAGCAATCAGGCTTGACTTCCTGGAGGATTGACCAATTGTATCTCCTTGCAGTCCAGGGGACTCTCAAGAGTCTTCTCCAACACCATAATTCGAAAGCATCTATTCTTCGGCGCTCTGCCTTTCTTATGGTCCAGCTCTCACAGCCATACATTGCTACTGGGAAAACCATCGCTTTGACTATGCGAACCTTTGTTGGCAGGATGATGTCTCAGCTTTTTATTAAGTTGTCTAGGTTCGCCATAGCTTTCCTCCCAAGAAGTAAACGTCTTTTAATTCCATGGCTGCAGTCACCATCTGCAGTGATCTTGGAGCCCAGGAAAATAAAGTCTGTCACTGCTTCCATTTCTTCCCCTTTTATTTGCCAGGAAGTGATGGGAGTGGTTGCCATGATCTTAGCTTTTTTTAATGTTGAGCTTCAAGCCAATTTTGGCACTTTCCTCTTTCACCCTCATCAGAAGGTTCTTGAGGTCTTCCTCACTTTCTGCCATTAGAGAATAATATAGCCTTTCTTTATAGCTTTTCTTTATAGCCCTTGGTAAAGAAACAAAGTTCTGTGGATTCAGCTGCCATGTAAAGCAATACAGGTTGAGCCTAATTGTGGATTTTGTTCAACGCGTGTTGAACCAAATTCCGCTCAACCTGAAGCCTCCAAGGGTGACTGGAGCTGCTCTCTAGTTTTTTGGCGAAACCAGAAGTTGCATTCTTCAACTGAAATGGCCTCAGAAAGCCTTCCGGATCCGACCAGAACAATTCTCCATTCAGGTTCAGAGAGTGGGTAGATGGAAATCTGTGGGTTCAATTACCCATGGATTTTTTTAATCCATAAGGTCTCCCTACTCCTATTCATGGAACCCTCATGGATAAAAAGGCTCCACCCGTACTTCTGTCTCCTGGTTTTGTGTTGAACATCTGGTCTGTGTGTATGTGCCATGACAATTTGTGTATGTATTTAACCATGACTAAGGGATGGGAAATCCACACTACCACCTAGGTTGGGAAAAGCTTTTTTGTGAGTAGAGAAGTGAATAGGTGAGGAAATGGAAAGTAGCTAAGGGTGGGCAAAGAAAGCTAAGTAGCAGTGCTGGTCTAGCAAACACATCCCAAGAGCTGTGACTGCAGCTGCTTTGTTGTAGGGAGACCTTTTATCCCATACCTCGGCTTGGACCAGATGTGGGCCGATACTGTTGTAAATTCAGACTTGGTGGAGACTTGCACTTTCCCCAATCCTACAACGACATGGAAGAGCCTGGAAATTTGAAATATTTCAAAGCAAGCATTTGTCGGATTCCAGCATTAGCTTAGATCACACAAGCAGAATATTTTATAGTGCTAGTTGAATTTGAAATTCAGAGTTTAATGAATAGTTCAGCTGGAACTGATCTTTCCAGCTTCCTTTTAAAGAACACCTTCAGTTTTTGTGCAATATTCTTTTTAAGAGTTCTTCCTATACACCAGCGGCCTGGCATCTTTTACAGTTCCTGAGAAACAGGACGCCGTTCAGGCTGGTTTTTTAAAAGTTATGTTGTTAGCCTGCAATCATATGCACACTGGAATGCAATATAGAACACTTCTGGGGGAAGGAGAATTGCAATGCAAGTACGTTTAGCTGTTCCTTCCATTTTTCCATGCCATCTTAAGTATATTTTTACTTATGATTTTAAAATCCCTGTATCTTGTCTTAATAAAGATCGCTGGTTCTGCTGCCCTGTTTAAAAATAATCTCAAGTTATTACGCATATTATCTTGCATAAGCAGATAAATAGGTTTTTCAAGGATTTTAAATTTTTTTTTGTATGGCAATGCTTCATCCTCTGCTGAGCTGAGGCAGCTGATCAAGCATGCAAAGAGCAGCGATAAGTCCTCTTTCTCTGGCAGGGACTATTTCTAAGACTAGAACATGTACAGCTGTCCCAGGACTGATGTACAAGCTCTGCGTAGCATAGATAAGATGATCTATGGCTAGGGCTTGCTTGGGACAAGACGAGGATGAGGCAGTTCTGCTTTCTGATGCTGGTGGAGGGTTGAACAAAAGTTGCCATGACCTTAGTGAGAGGTCATCAGGACTGCCACTAGGAACATATGAATTATGCTATATTGTCTCAGACCATTTTTTTCCTGTCTGCTCAGTTTGTTCTGCTCTGATTGTCACAGGCTCTCCAAGGTTGCTGCACGAGACCCATTTTGATTTGATACAGTTGAATGCATGCACATGCAAAGTGTGTTTTACCCATGCCCTTTTCCAGTACAAACCTATAATATGCTTGGAAATTATTATGCAAATAGTTTTGGAATGTTCACTAAAAACGGAGTACAGTGGGCCCTCGTTATCCGCAGGGGTACCAAATCTGCTGTTTCCGCCCCCCCCCCCGAACTTGACCTTGTGAGTCTTTTGCGGGCCTCAGAAACCCTTCTGGACCCAAGTGGAACACAGCTCTGGTTGGGTTCGGCGGGTGGGAGCCTCAGGTCAGCATCAGCAGATAATGAAATCTGCAGATTTTGAACCCGTGAGTAATGTGGGCACCCTGTACTTCAGCATCTAATGAATGGGAAGAAGATGTGGTCAGCAGGTTGATCAGGGTTCGGCAGGGCTTTTCTGGGCTTCAGAATTCCTTATAATAAATCAACCTACAGTAGTTATATACCGCTTTTCAACACAAAGTTCACAAAGTGGTTTACAGGCAAATAAGGATAATAAAGAATGGCTCCCTGTCCCGAAAAGGGCTCACAATCTAAAAAAAATGCAAAACACCACCAGCAACTGCCATTAGAAAAGACACTGCGCAGGGGTGAATAGGGACAGTTGCTCCTCCCCTGCTAAATATAAGAGGAACACCACTTGAACTCTTGCTCAGTTAGCATGGGTTAAAAATGTCTCTTCTGGTTTTCAGGAAAACCCAGAAGTTACTTTTTTTTTTTTTTGGCTGAAATGGCCATTCTGAGGCCTGCACAGAACCCAGGCAGTTGCACTTGGCTTCTGTGGGGCTCAGAAAATGCTTTGGAGCTTCCTGGAGCTCGGTTCCGGTCAGGTTTGGAGGATGGGGGTGGGCCCTGAATTCTGTGAGTTTGAATCTCAATGAAGTCAAATATCTGTGGGGGTTCTGGGAACGGAACCCTTGCAGGTAATGAAGGTCGACTGTATACGTTTTCTAGTAATGCCTTTGATGGGAAAAGTGACTCTAAAATGCTTAAAAACATGCAGGCATTTTATATCATGATTAAATGAAATGGTTGGCTGAATGGTGTAATTGAGTGTTCAGGAATCTAGCCCCTTCAGGAAGTAGAAATTTTTCCTATTAGCTATCTTAGGGCCTTTGTTGAGCCAAAAGGTGAATTTTTTCCCCCCCACAAAACAGTGATTAATTCTGTTTTAGTGAAATGATGAAACACATAAAAGCGTCAGGGAGGAAATTGCTTGAGTTTCTCAGTTTCTGCCATTAATATCAGAAGTTGAACAGAGATTCAACCTTCTGACATTTAATCATGCAATTAGGGCTAGACATCAATATTTTTCTTAATGGTTTTTGAGTCCTTAATACTGCTTGCTATTGAGATGAATGTGGGGTTCTTTTGTTCGTGTTGCCTACTGCCAAAATCTATTTAAAAATCTTGTTTGTTAGAGGAAAGAACTTAGTGCAATGAGGTCTGATAATCAGATTAGAATATGATTGTGAAACTGATCAATGGCAATGCTGTTAGTTGCTACCTTGAAAAGGTGCAATACAATAAGCTAGCTCTTAAAAATATGCATTCATCAGCTTGTAACTGAGAGACTTGTATTGTTTTAGGCAAAAATAAAGGAAACCTCCTTTTAGCAAGTCAGACCCTTGGTCAATGTCCACTGCTGTCTACCTGTCTGCTTTAACTGGCAGTGGGGCATCATGGACTCGGGTAGAGGTGATGTCTATCATTGAACCTAGAACTTTGTGCATGCAAACTGTGTTCTGCTTCTGAGCTATGGCTCTCCCCAGGCTCTGTTTCTGTTGCTCTTTCCATATATTAGGAGAAACTCCGTTTAACAATATATGTCAACACCACCCATTGCAATTTAAAGTTTTACTTTTCTGGAAATCCATTCCTGACCCACCAAAAAAGGAAAATATACAGTATTTAGAACAAACTAAACGTCCTGGTTCTGAATGGTGAACCATTTTCAACACATTTCACATCCTGACAGTCTGTGATAGTGTTCTTTTCCTGCCCACTTACTCTTTCAATTTTTACTGATGTTGGAAGTTTATGATAGATACAATTAGCTTGCAGCTGTGCTTTATTCCCCTAAAGCTAGCAAAATCACTTGGCTTTGCTGCTGTCTTCCAGTTGTATTCCTTCAGAGTCTCAAATGTTGAAGAATTTGGGAAAGGGCTGGACTCTTTCATGGTTAACTCATCCAATCAGATCAACTCTTCATTAATTCTGTAATGGCCCTGTTGCCCAAGGCAAATATTGTCATGCTTGTAAATCCCTATGCTGATTTACTTTGAAGGACAGACATGTATTGGTGGCAAGAATTACTGCAGATTTGCTGCATCCTTCCTTATGCCATTTTTTAATCTCTCATGCATGTACCGTAGTGGCTGTTGTGCATGCCTCTATCTCCCTCCAGGTAGGCCATGTGCGTATCCAGGTGTTCTGGCACCATATGACCTATGATGCTGGCTTGAAAATTAACTCTTTGGCTGTAGTAGATTTTCAGTGTGACCATTAGTGAAAACTGTTTCTGCTAAAAGAACCATTGAGCATAATCTGCCTTTTTCCCTGACACTTCTCAGTAGTGATGGAGCATTGTGGCTAAGACACTTAGCTATTAGGAGGTCTTCTGCTTGAAATTGTACTTCTGCCATGAATGCACTGCATGGCTTTAGTTAACCTGCAAATGGTCTCACACCCAACCCTGCCCCTAAGCTGCAATATGGAGATGAAAACACTCATTTAACTTGCAAGATAGTAGTTTTACAAGATAATATAAGCGCTGTGTTCATTCAAAAGAGCAATGCAAATATACGGGTTGTACCTAATTATACACTGGGGTTCTGTTCTGGACACCCAGTGGATACCAAAATCAGTGGATACCAAAGTCAATGGAAAAATAGCTTTAAAGATCCACTTTCAGGTTTCTTGCTCCTCCATTGTTGCCTTAGAATGTGTTGGTACAGATGCTGTACTGTATTCAGCCATTACATGGGAGGAATAATGGAATATTGGAAGGGAGGAAATTGGATTTTGACCCTTTTGTCCTTGTTACAAGGCATTTAAAGTGGACTCTGGTGTCAATGGTGAGTCAAATCAGTGGATGCCAGATCAGTGGATAACGAGGCATGACTGTATTATTATTTTTAGGAGGCTGGGAAAACCTTCAGGAATGTGATGGCCTGACCTTTCCCAGTTTTGTTTAGTTCTTGGCTGATTCTGTTTCTCCCCAATTGTCTTCCTTATTTATTTATTCATTTATTTGTTATTGCTTTTATCATGTATTGTGGTTTTTAAATTGCGGTGATCCATCAAGAGTCCTTTGGGAGTGAAGTGATAGACATCCTTTTATGTAAAGAAATGATTTAAGTCTAGTAACTCCTACAAGAGGCTGCAGTGGTTTGCCCTCTAAATGCCCTTCAACACTGCTTATGAGCATAGCTGGAGAGTTATATAAACATGGAAGTGCAGTTAAACCTTGTGGCGGAAACACATGAATAGGGAGGGAGAACTGGTATGGGGGGCAGAAACATCCTTACAGTAGTCTAAAATTTGAAGACCGCAGGAGGTAAAAGAAGAGGCATCTTAATTCCTTAAAGCCAGTGGTTCCCAAACTGTGTGTCAGGACCCACCAGTGGCTCGCGAGTCAATTTCAGGTGGGTCATGAAGCTCCTAGAGCAGCCATATTGAAACTATGAGAAGGTGGGATGCTGGAAATGGGGAGGGCTGTGTGGTTGTTTTGCTTGTGCCAAGGTTGTAAATAGGCTTTTTTCTTTTGATTCACTTTGCTATTGGAAAATGGCTGAGCAATAACCCAATTTATTGCTGCATTCTCAGGAAAGCAGCAGGCTCTGGCGTCACGATGAAGGCACTTCCAGCCATTACATCACTTCTAGTGGGTCTGGGACAGATGGTCATTCTAAAAAGTGGGTCCTGTGCTAAGAGGTTTGAGAACCACTGCCTTAAAGTTATTGGGATACGTTTTCTTGGGAACAGTAACACATTAATAGGTTGAGTACTGAGAAAATGTGACATATCTGCCGTCGAAATATTTCTGAGAAGGAAGATAATCTGACTCCTGTGCAAGAAATGTGAATAAGCTTTACATTTGTTATGCTACAGACTGATTATTTTGAAACTGCTTTGTCTTTAGTCATGAGATCTGTTTTACTCCAAAGCAAGTTTACTTTCTAGTTCAAGAGACGGTTGCAACTCGCTCACAGTTGGTCTCATCGGACATGTTCCAGCTGCTGTTCTTACTTGTGTGGGAACTGTTCCTCCTTGCATGTTCTCTCGAAGGAACTCTTTTGATTGACAGAAAATATAATAGATGTGAAACAAAGAGGACAAAAGAAATCTTATTTAGGCTGCAGAAACAAGCGGTGTTCCATTAAATATTGATCAACCAAGCATTCCAAAGGCTGCCATGTCGCGGCTGCATTTAAACAACAACACAAGCGGGTATTTCACATTTTTAATAACACCCAATTCTTTCTCAAACAGCATCAGGCCTGTTGGACAACTACTTAGAGATGCTGTTGAGAATGGCTGGAAGTGTGTGTGCTTCCATGGTTTGGTGAGCACGCCTCGGTGTTACTCCCATAGATGTAATTATTAATTAATGGTCTCGGGAGGTTGAGGTTGCAGGTGTTGAGAGGGTTTTTTTCCCAGACAGATTGGCTGAATATAAGAGTCAGAAATAATAAGCTGCATCGCTTGATGGCTGTACTCTGTGCTAATGGAAACCTGCTGTGTAGAAGACCAAAATCTTGGTCTTCTACACAGCCTGTACCTGACATGGCCACCCCCCCTGACAAAACGTAGCCACGCCCTCTGGAACCCAGGTCTACCCGTTATAATGTATAGACCTGGGCTCCGGCTATACTTATCATGGGTAGACCTTGGCTCCGGCGCTCAAGTCTATCACCGTCTATACTTATAATGGGTAGACCTGGGTTCTGGATCTCAGGTCTAATCGCTATCGCTCACTTCACTAGTCTGTCTCCCAAAGACCGGGCAGGTTAGCTGTCGGTGCTTTGGAGTGGATTGGGTGTGGGTGCTGGATGTCGAGGGGGCTGGCGTTAACGTGGGAGCTGAAAAAAACAGAGCCCCCCCCAGATAGTGCCTACGCTGGGGACCCACTGTTGATCTCCCCCTCCCCCCAGATCCTATCTGCCCATTCCCCACCTCATTACACCTTTTCAGTGCTGTTATCTGTAACCAACTATTACTAGAGAGAGTAGAAAACGCCACTAAGAATCCTGGTACTAGTGACTGCTGTTTTACCACATTTGCTGAGAACCTGAGCAGGACAGGGACACCATCTCCTGGTACCTGAAGGGGTGCACTAGATGCCTCTCCCTTTACTGGGTGATGCTCTAATCCATGGATGGTAGATAGATAAAGACTCTCCAAAATATCTATGAGCTGTTGATATTCTACTCTAAAACCAATGCTCGATTAGCAGCCGATGAATGATTATGTAGTTGTTTCCTTCTCCCTTGGGAGGATATTCTAAGCAACTCTTAGAAAAAAATATTCAATTGCTAACAAAAGCCTGGCAAGAATACAGGATGCATAATTCTGCTACGATCTATAACGGATAGTAGCAGAATTATGCATCCTGTATTCTTGCCAGGCTTTTGTTAGCAATTGAATATTTTTTTCGCTTGGCACTCTGGGTTGCCATTTATGGTTGCTATTGTTATTTGATATTGTGAACTTTTCCTCCTAGTGAAACATTCCATGTGTTGAAAAATACAACACATATACAGTTTCTTCCAGTTACAGTTCCAAGTGGTGATGCTGACCTTTAAAGCTCAAGTCAGCATGAGTCTGGCATAGCCTATAACAGAGTTTTCCAAACTGTGGGTCGCAACCTGCTTATTGGTGAGTCATGAAACTGACAAGCTGATAGCCGACTGTCTTCTATGTTAGTGGTTCTCAAACTCTCAGGGAGAGACTCAAGTAGTCATGGGGGAGGAGAGGGGGCAGCAATGTGATCACCCCGATTGTGCTGCTGTTGGGAAGGTAAGGTTTGTTTTTTAACTTACTTGGAGGTAGCTATGGCTCTCTGGAGAGTCCGAGGAGCCTGCAACTCCTTCTGCAGCCCTCCCTGCATCTCCAGAGTACTGTAAAAAGTGTGTGTGGGGGGGAAACACTTCAAGTTTTCGTTGCAAAATCAGTGTGTTTTTCCTCCTCCTTTTTTACAGTTCCCTGGTGGGTTGTGACCCACCAGTTTGAGAACCACTGTTCTATTGAGTCTGCTGTTCTCATGGGCTATACTGAAAATCTTCTACCTAACATGTAAAGCTTCCAGGAGGACTAACTGCTAATTAGCCCCAAATACTGGTGCAACTTGGTGTGCTGTAAACGCTGTTGCTCTCGTCCCAAGCCAAAGGGCTAAGCCAGCACACTAGCAGAGCAAGGGGAACAAGGTATCCCCTGGTTCTGGCATTGGGATTCTAGGGTCTGATTCTATGCTTTGCTCTCACTGTCTAATAGAGCATAGGTAGCAGTGGACTGGAAGAATCCTCAATTTATCTGTGCATACATAATGGAGGCAATATGTTCATTTATACTACTTTAGAATGCTTTTTTCCACTGGTTTCTGGATAGTGTTTGGTCACTTGAACAATTTTAATTACAGATAGGGTATTCCTTATCCTGACTGCTTAGGAAGGGAATGTGTCTGTATTTTGGAATAATTGCATAAGTATAATGAGAAATGCTTCCTCTTACTCTTTTCACTGTTATAGACAGTAGCATCTATAATTTTGGATGTTAGCTGGCCTCTTTGACTTTTTTCAACAATGGCACACACCACAAAACAGAGAAGAGAACTTACAGCCTGTACCTGGGAATGAGTACAAGACCTTCTAGTGTTCACACTACAGAAAGTTTTAAAAAACGTCTTGAATAATTTTGGAATAGTCTGGATTCTGGATGTCCAGATAAAAGTAAATTTGACTTTAAACAGTCCACAAAATCTTTTTGAAAGAAACTTTAAGTTCACTCATTTGTATTTGGTAGTATTTATCAATGCCCAGTAACGAGCACAAATGATTTTAATGAAGCATGAATGTCTCATGGATGAATTGAAACAACAAACAACCCATGCGGGCACATTGACTGTTTTATTGCCTTTTAGGAAGCATTTCTGACAAAAATAACAAAGGTACTTTGAAAATTCGTGAGCTTGGTGGATGAAGTATTTTTATACACAGAAGGGATTGCTTGTGTGATTTTTGACCTTGTGACAATTGAACTGCTAGTGCTGAAAATATTGGAGACCCAGATTAAAGAGAATATGCTCTGTTTGATCACACTTGGATCGTTACTACAATTTACTGCTTGGCCTTTATGTTGTACAAGGCTTTTACCAGAGTACGCTGGAGTTTTCAAAGATCTGAATACTTCTTTCTATAAACAGAACTGTAAAGTGCTTGCCTTACCTTCACTCTACATGCAGACTAAAACTTTAGGGGTGGGGGACTCTTCTGTCTTTCCTTAATTGGGAAAGGGTGTCCTGTGACAGAGTTTATTTTCCTTTTTATTTGGGTCTTTTGTTGATTTCTGCAGGAGAGGCTGCAGGAGATACCAATGGGTACATTTTTCTTTCCATAGTTTATTACAAGACAGCGTGCCGCTGTTCCTAACTAAACAGCCCCACCCTGCCAGTGCAGCCACACCACCAGAGTGCATTCTGCATCTGTGGCGGGGGGGCATTCCTGGAGGCCCCCTCCAGGGAACATTTGCTCCTCCACCACTTGAATGGGTCTACTCGGACCTGTGCCAGGGATTTTGGGGGATAGGATATTGGCAGCCGTGCTGCTACCAACACCACTCCTTCCTGGCCTCTATCTGCCCCCTTCTTTTCCCTGTTCTACCCACCTCTCACCCCAGCACTGACTTGCCAGTCTCCTTGGCAATCTGCTGGTGTGTGGCCTCAGCAACTTGCTACTTGCAGAAGTGGCTTGGCTGTGCTCTGTGGTGTTTTGTCTTTTGCAACAGCCATAAAACAGGCTGCGCTGTTGGAACCCACAGCGGCCCAAGAGGATTGGGCCCTCACTTAACTTTCCTTGAGTCACGCTGAAACCCGAACAACTGACCCCCTTCTCCATTGCCAGAATATTTAAATAAGTGCATGTTAAATGGTACGTCTTTCTGTCTCACACTTGTTTTATTTAAAATGCATACCTTTCTATTTGCAAAGAATGCCAATATTCTGTTTGTCTGATCACATAATAATTTCATGTTTTATGGAGTAAAATCCAATTAAAGTTTTTTTCCAGATATTTGTCTAGTATCCTAAAGAAAAAGTCAATGTATATAAGAAACCTAATTACTGTTCTTGTGAATAATATTAAAAGATACTGTTGCAATGCTGCATGCTTTATATAGAAATGTTTCAGTTGTCCTTTTGACCAACTTGATTTATACTTAGGAAGACCATGTGATGTACAATTTGCCTTTTATTTTTCTTGCCTCCATGTTGCAACCATGTAGAGCTGTGGCTTGAATCAGAGCCATGCCATGAAAGTGGAATGTATTTAACCCCTTAGCATTGTTTCATTTTCTCATTGAAAGCCATGCTCCCAAAACAGTGCCATTTGCTGCAGCAACATTTTAAGGGTGAAATGGGTGTTTCAGGAATGCAGTTCATTACACACCATCTACTTCCATTCCATCATCCCAATCCATTCCACCCTGCACAGCGACTACATGGAACTTTATAAAGAAAGACACCTGTGCAGTTGCAGAATTTGGTGCATGTCAACACTGTCATAGGGACTTCTTTAATGCCATGTTCCATGCTGTCCAAGAGATTCCACAACATTTTTAGAAAAAGTAAAAAACAAAAACCAGAAATGTACCCAAGATATAGAACAAAAAAGTGTGCATGCATTATCATTTAGATTTTACAGTTTTGTTTGTTGGACTGTGATATAAATGGTGGCAGAAGAAAGCACTCTGCATGTTTGAATTAACAATCGGGATGTGTCTTTTTCTTAGGGGAGAGCTATGTGTGTGGTTCAATAGAACCCTTCAAGAAGCTGGAGTACACAAAGAATGTAAATCCCAACTGGTCGGTCAATGTCAAAACCACCTCCGCTTCACGCACAGTGCCCTCTCTTGCCACGGCCAAAGGAAGCTCTTCAGATTCAAAGGAGAACAAGGATTTCATTAGGCCTAAACTGGTCACAATCATCAGGAGTGGCGTGAAGCCACGTAAAGCAGTCCGGATTCTGCTGAACAAGAAGACAGCACATTCTTTTGAGCAGGTTCTCACTGATATTACTGACGCAATCAAGCTGGATTCGGGAGTAGTTAAGCGCCTCTACACCCTGGATGGGAAACAGGTACTTGAATTCCTTATGTTCCAATATAAAGAATTGCACAGCGATCTGGATCAAATGTCTGTTTAAATGCAAGCCACAGGTCTCCTGGCCAAATAACTTGTTATATTGGTCTATTATCATGCAGCATAATGAGATCTTGAGCCATAATGAACAGCTGCAAGAGTCTATGCCTTCCTAATTGTGCACACGAAAAGATTAAGGTGCTTAAAATTATATGAAGAATGCGCAGATAAAATAAAAACTCAGTCTGTATTTTAATAATTATTTAATCAGCAACCATCAAATAGCTTTTCAAGTGATTGTAGGCTACGAAGAAAACAGTTGCACAAGCCAGTACGCAGCGCCAACTGTAAAATACTGCTTGAAGTTTTTGAACATGAAATGTGAATGCATGTTGTGCCAGCTTATCCATGGATTCGTTACCTGTAGTTTTGATTAACCACAGGTTCTTAACCTGAAGGTTGGGCCAACCTGGACCCTTTGAATGCAACTGGAACTGAGCTCTGGTCATGTCCAGAGCGTGTTCTGAGGGCCGGGGAGGCCACAACCCGCCTTCCCAACACTTCAGAGTGCCTTCTAAAGGCGTTTTAACACTAATTCCCATTTTGGGGGGGAAACCAGAAGCGACATTTTTATGCCTTTACAGGCATGCTCCAGTATCCACTGATTCAGTATCCACAGTTTCAGTTATCCATGGATACCATGGATATTTAGATGCCTATTAAAAAGAACATTACGCAAATCTTTTTTTACCTTGTAGCAAAAGCACTGACGTTGCCCAGTCTTTAAAAAGGCACCCCCAGTATCCACTGTTTCAGGTATCCACGGTGGGGTCCGGAACGGAACCCCAGCAGATACTGGGGCATGCCTGTATTGCACAGGGCTTCCCCAGGTCTCAGAATGCCTTATAAAAGCATTGAAATGTTGCTTCCAGTCCCCCCCCCCCCAAAAAAAAAAACAGAAGTAGTGTTAAACTACTTTTAAAAGGCATTTTGAGGGTTGGGGAGGCTGCATCTCAATCCTCGGAACACTTTCTAGGCGTGACTGGAGTACAGCTCTGGTTGCATTTGGTTGTCCGGGTGCCTGATTTCATTATCTGCAGGTTTTGGCATCCATGGGGGTTCTGTTCCTGGGAACATCCCCCCCCCCCGATACCAAGGCACCACCTGTATATGAAATGCTTACTTTTCCTCTTTGCATTAGGCTTCTTTTAATTCTAGAAATACTTGTTGGGAATTCTCTTATCGCAAGGAAGGGGCGTAGTAGTGGCTGTATTTCCATCTAAGGTACATCTTCCAGTATTGGCAACCTGGACAAATATAAAAAAGCAGACAACTCTTATATTACAAAAAGATCCTAATGGTAGGCTTGTATTGAGGGTAGGTTTCAGTGTTGCTGCGTTGCTTGAAATTGTTTTCTTGTGGTTGGGAACTGGGCAGTTCCAGTAAGGACCGGAATTGACTTTCCACCTCTGACAAGATGACCGTCTGTCTTGGTTGTTTTCACAACTTAGCAATAATGAATCAATCAATAGTATTTATATACCGCTTTTCAACACAAAGTTCACAAAGCGGTTTACAGGCTAATAATAAAAGTTAAATGGGTTCCGGTTCCAAAAGGGCTCACAATCTAAAAAAATGCAGAACACCCCCAGCAACAGCCATGAGAAAAGACATTGCACAGGGGTGAATAGGGACAATTACTCTCCCCCTGCTAAATATAAGAGGAACACCACTTTTTCAAGTGCCTCTTGCCCAGTTAGCAGGGGTATAGCATAAGAGATATAGCATATCTCTTCAAGAGCAGAACAAACACCAATAATTTCTTCAACTATTGCTGATTTTCTTCTTGTCAATTTTATGAAGCCCATGTTGTAAATTGGCTCTCACCTCCTGTGGGTCAATCAAAGCAACTAAAGTAATATGGCGACTCTATAATTCTTACCTAGGGTAAGCATTGTCATGGAGTCGATGCACAATTGATTGCTGGTCTAGTATAGATTATACAACCTTTGTTCAGTGGCACCTCAGATTACACTATGGCAGATCCAGCCTCTTGCAGTGCAATGGCCTGCTGATAACTGAACATGTCTTAAATGTTCTCAGTACATTTTGTGGGGGGGGGCCTTCTCCACTTAAGATGAATATGTTGGATTAGTGTATACAATGACTTACTTGCAAGCTTTTCTACACATGGAAGAGTAATGGCTTGCAGGTTATTAAAGCTCTGGGCTGATACCACTTGGAATTCCATACAATCATGCTGTGATGCAATATTAGTGACTACACTATGTGTGTTTTGTCAGGTGATTCTTTGCTTTGGTTTGTCAGTTGTGATAAATTGAGGCAGTGCTCATCTAACTGGTGGGACGCGACCCACCAGCCTACAGACCACTGTCCTGTTTCCCTTTAAAGGGTAGGGAGGGGGGAGGGCAGGAACATGATCCCCAGGGTTGTGCTGCTGCCTGCTCAGAATTTTAATAATTACCTGATGTACTTTAAAAAGCAACCGGAAGCCACTTCCTGTTTGCAATTGCGAAACCGGAAGTGGCTTCCAATAGCATTTTAAAATATCCTTGGGGAACCCTGTGGAGGCTTCTGTGGGGCTCCCCGCAGCCCCCCCAGAGCCTGGCGCTATCTTCAGATAATTTTTAAAAGCCCCTACTGTGCAGCCAGTGGTGTGGTCTTGGGAATCACATTTCTACGGTAGCCCCACCCCTGCAAACACAGCTGATCTTCTCCTCCCATAGAGGACTTTGAAGACCACTCAACTAAGGGGATGTACCTGATGACCGATTCAGATATTTTGGTCCCAGGTAGAGAGAGACTGACAAAAATGTTCAGGAGGGCAGATCTACTGATAGGCCATAAAAGAGCTGTCTGGTTGTGGGGAAAGTCAGCCCCTGTGTGCAGTGACCGAAGCTGTACATCTAAGGAGAAAGTGGAGGACCTGCCATGGGACACATTTGCCAACCCTAAGCAAGATGGATTTGCTTTATTGTTGCATAATTTCACATAGATGGTGGGATTGTACTGAGTCCTTCTTTGCTGAACAAAAGCCCATCCTGCTGAAATGTGTAAATGTGTTAATACAATTGTTAAACCTGAAGTAACTCAGGTTTTGGGTAGCCATAGCAACTGAAGAACATTCTTCTTCATCCTTTGTAAGTGTCTGAAATTGAAATGGAAACACTTTCATTTCCTACCACAGAGGGCCCAAACAATATATTTTAGTGAATGTCTGCCTGGAAGCATCTCATGCTGTTGATTAGTGGCGACAGCTAACTCAGAAGCTTTGCCACAAGAATATTCCCCACCACTGCCACGTGTGTCGAACATTCTATGACATTTCCCATCATCCCCAACAAAACCACCATGTGACTGTTGCAGCAGTCACCAGAAAGCTGTGAGTTAGAAGACATGCCACTTTCACATCTCTGAGGCAGAAATAACCAAGACTTAGAGAGTAATCCTAAAGGCCACCGTAAAGCATGTTTGGACCAGTCTCTGCGTCAGGGGGATGGTGCAAATCTGCGCAGCTGACCTTTCTGACTCAGACTGAGTTCCAAACGTACTTTATCTGGTCCCTTGTGCCAGCCAAACATTACTGGCCTAACTATGCCAGTAGGTTTAGTCGAAAGGCAGAAGATTTAGTCCAGAGGGTTAATGCCTCCGTTTGCTTGAAGATAAGAGTTGAAGATCCGAAGGTCGCCAGCTTGGGACTACTGGAAGTCTCTGTGAGCGGCAGACCTTGCAAACTGTGGCTGATTAAAAGCTGAGTTCCAGCTGCCTCGTGGGAGGAGGAGTGTGCTGGTCAGCTGCGTCTCTGGTGGGAGCAGGGAAGCCTCTTATCAGCCAGCAGAAGACAGATGGGCGGCTAAGAAAGAAGACTAAATCCATAACGATCCATCTGTATGAGTGTTGTTCTTGAAAGATAGAACGTTTCTGTTTAATTGTAAAAACCTTCGGGTTTGTGAATAAAGTCTGCCTATGTAAACTGCCTTGAGTTACAGTCATTAGAGTAATCTAGTGATCTTTAAAAGGTGGTATATAAATACGAAATTATTATTATTATTATTATTATTATTATTATTATTATTATTATATGCCGTCCTAACTCCAGGTTAGGATTGCACTCTTATTTGCAGACAAAACAGCAGGCTTCAGTAATTCCACAGGGATCTTGGATGGCTTCATACAAATGCTGAGGCTACAATTTAGTTTTTAAGAACTTTGGAAACTTTTTTTTTGTTCCTGTTTAAGCTGCTGTGAAACAATTCTCCTGATGCACATTTTCCTCTCTGCCTGTTGTGTTCTGTTGAAGTGGCAAGTGTCTACTGCATAACCTGAGCAGGAAAGGGAGGTGGGGGTGAGTTACACTCCCTCCTTGCCTTGAATAGAGGCTACTGTGTCTGGTGAGTAAACAAAGCTGCTTAGCAAGCAAAAACCTCAAGCAGTGATTTTACACTCAGCAGGGGTAACCTGTTGGTCAGCTGTGTTATGTGTAAATCTGGCTTAAGCAATTGATGTTCCATTTACTTTGCCAGATACTTTTTTCTCATGCAGCATTAGAAGTGCAAGGATAGACTTTTTTTTTTTGTCTTTTCCTAAACTCCATGCTGTGCATGATTAAAGAGAGGAAATCCATGATAAATCCAAAAAGTTGGTTCCACTTCTTCATGGAGTTACGTTCCCATCTGTGGCACTTGCAGGGTATCTAGAAAACACCACAGCAGCTTTGCACTCTGTGACTAACCTTTAATTGGAGATTTCTTAGATCTGACTTAAAAACAGAAGAGTCTTAAAGACTTCTTGACCAGAAAGTGTAATTTTGTTTTGTAAGGATCAGAGGATAAAGCTTTTCTAGCACAATTATTCTCATTTTAAATGCAGCTTTGAGTGTAAACTGAAAGTAAGTATCTAAAGACTATCCCCCCTTCTTTGCTGTAGACCATATGGAAGTCAATGGAGATTTTATTGGTCAGTTCAAATGTTCTTGGAAACTGTGACCTTCTGGTGACACCTGCGTAGTATAAAATCCAGTAGTTTTTTTCATTAACTTCTGAGATTTCACCATACATGGCTGTTGTATTTTTGCAGGCATCTTGTCAAATTGCTGATGCAGGTTGATTATCCTTTATCCAGACTGCTTGGGATGGGAAGGTGTCCAGATTTTGGATTTGTCTGGGTTTTGGAGTAATCGCATAAATATAATGAGAATTGCTTCTTCTTTTCCATTTGGGTATCTGCTGGCCTCCTTGACATTTTTCAACAATGGCACCCACTACAGAGCAGAGACTAGAACTTACGGCCAGTACGTGGAAATGAGCACAAGACCTTCTTTATACAGAAAGGTGTTTTTTTTTTAAAATGTCTGGATTTTGGAGTAGTCCGGATTTTGGATGTATGAATAAGGGATAATCTATCTCTAGTTGTATCTTGTACCCAGTCTTGTTCTTGTGTGGTGCCCATGACAGATGCACCTAACATCTCATGGATAAGAAGGGGGTCAGATTTTATACACATTCACTGTCCACTAAGCATCACTAGGCTCACCTTGAGGCTCAAAGCAGCAGCTTCCGGTGGCTGCTTCTAAGTGTGCCTCTGTATGAGGTGCAAAGTGGCCCCTTCTTTTACATGGGCTGCCGTATGAGGCTCCAGGTGGCCACTCCCCTTTCCTTGCTTCTGCTGTCTATCTCCTCTGGCTCCATGGCATACCTGAAGCCCTTTAGCAAGACACCAGTGTGTTGCGGCACACCAGTTGAAAATAGTTGCTCTAAGCTTTAAAGCTGCAAAATGTAGATTCTGTGGCTAGCTGACATAACTTTGTCTTCCCTACCACCACCTACCATGAGGGACGTGGTGGCACAGTGGGTTAAACCGCTGCTGCAGGGCTTTCCGACTGGCAGGTTGGGAGTTCAAGACTGCGCGACGGAGTGAGCTCCTGTTGCTTGTCCCAGCTCCTGCCAACCTAGCAGTTCAAAAGCACCTAAAAGCAAGTAGATAAATAGGGACCACTTTGGTGGGAAGGTAACTGTGTTCTGTGCGCTACAGCGTAGAGTCATGCCGGCCACATGACCACGGAAGCTTGTCCTCGGACAAAACGCCGGCTCTACAGGCTTTGAAATGGAGATGAGCACCGCCCCCTACAGTTGGTCATGACTAGACCATTCGGTCATGGGGAAACCTTTACCTTTACCACTCCAGTCTTGGTTCCAGCTGACATTCTTTTCCAGAATGGGCTCAGTCAGATGTTGTTACTATCATTTTAGAACTCAAACTAGACATGGTGTGGGAGTTTTGTAATTGGAACTTGTAATGTAGTTTTGGTTATCAAAATGCAAACATTTGAGTTGCCACCGTTTGGATTATATGAAACTTCTTCCTGGACAGCAGTGTAGGAAGATGTTTTCATATAAGCCACTCTCCTCACCCGTCTGCACGTTCAAATATAGGGTGTCTCAAAAAACGTGCGCACATGTTAATGAACGATAATTCGTAAATCATTGTAGAGAACCTGCAATGCTAAGGGAAGGAACTGAAGACATGGATGGGATCATTCCAGCAAACATATTGGTGGATGCCTGCAGATCAATTAGTCGAGGATGTCAGCTGTGTGTAGACACCAATGGGGAACATTTTGGTCTAAGAATTGAATTAAGTATTTGGCAGCCCAATGCACTGTATCCAGTGCAGGTTAGGAGGCAGCTGGAAGTCATCTCAGAAAAGGGAACGTTTTTCCTTTACCCCAAGGTAGACCCCAGCTGCTCCATGGGGTGTCTTGGATCTGTGCCAGCGAAATTGCTGCTGCAAATCTGAGTAGCCTGGATCGGGGCTGATGAGGACAGGGGCTAGGATCTGGTCTCAGTGCTGGATTCTGTCTTCACTCCCTCCCTCCATTCGCTCCAACTCACTGGTGGTCTCCGTGGACTGCTTTTTCCGCCCTGGCAGCCTCCCAGAGTGGCACAGACATGCCTTATGGCACGTTGGCAACACCCCTGGACTGGCTGCACTGGCCCATTTGCGGCTCAGGATTGTGCCCTGGGTCAAGCAACTGCTTCTGTGAACACCATTTACAGTAAATGTATGAATTATATTACATATGTATTATAGTACATATAATACATATATAGCATGATAAATTTGACACTACAGAGTGTGTACATTTTCTTGAGATGCCCTATATTAACAGTTGAGCGGAAAAAGCAGAGTTTTACCTCTGCAGGTTTGAGAGGGATTTACGCTGGATATTCAGCCTCTTCTTTCTTTCCATTCTTTCATGGTTTCAACCCAAAGTGAAGAAGAGCTGATCTCTGACTGTTTGAGAAAAGTTTCGTGTATGCCAAGGTCGGAATTCTCATGCCATATCTATTTTGGTGCAATCACTTTACCAGCCACAGAAGACTCTGCAGCTATAACGTTTTAATCTGTACGTTTTAATGGGAAAGAGGCCTTGAAGTTGAGATACGGGATGAAATATTCCTTGAGGACTCTGGCTTTGCAGCAGGCCATCATCGTCCTTCATGCATAGGAAGAAGGTGTTAATAGAGAGTATGAAATTGGCAGAGATAGGGAAGCTTCGTAACATTGGAAAGCGTGGCAGAAGGCCACAATACTTTCAAGGCTGGTGAGGGGAGGATAAGACTTTGAAAGCAAGAGTTCAACATAAACTCCTTAGGCTGAGTTGGTCTTCCTCTCTCTCTAGTTCTGGAGGATTTGGTTTTTCTGTTAAGTGCTGTATCACCGAAGCTTTGACTGTTAAAAATTCCTTTGAGGCTTTAAGGCTTAACGATATAAAGATATTTACTCAAGCAAATGGAGAGTCAAACCTCAGTTTGAACTATTTTTAATTATCTTTTGACTTGTGTTAAGCAATCATGTTTTTTTCTTCTTAAAGCAGCCAGACTGGAAGGACATGGGGAGCAGATAATGGCACCATAAGTCATGTTTTTGATTAAAAGAGAAGGCATCATTGAGTTTAGCAATGCGTTTAACCATATCCTCATCCTAGAAATAGGAAAATTATCTTCTTCAGTTTAAACTAATTCTCCTGGAATCTCTCTTCCAGGTGTGCAGAAAACAATATGCAAGAGCAGGGTAATGTTCAAGGAAAGGACCCGCATAATCCTATAGATCGACTTGGGGAGCATACTTGGCTTGGAAAATGTTCATCTGCATAATTGCATGTGTTATCCCCTGTAATTAAGGGAGCAATCCTCAAATGGAGTTAGGCTGGAACAGTTAGGCCAGCAAAGTTTGGCTGGTACAAGGGCCACCGTAACGTGCGTTTGGACCACTCTCGGAGTCGGGGGTGGTGGTGGTATGGCGCACATCTGTGTGCTGGCCTCCTTGATTCCGAGAGTGATCCAAACATACTTTATGGCGGCCCTTGTGCCAGTCAAGCTTTGCTGGCCTTACTGTCCCGGCCTAACATCAGGTTAGGATTGCATCCTAAATGACATCTGCAAATAAAGCACTCATGTGTATTGTATGTATACACAGAAGCAGAAGTATGGCTCAGCTGTATCTTCTTCTTCTTCTGGTCTCCTGCCTTGGCTAGTACTGTATATAAGTTCCTGTTCCACCTTGCTTTGAATGAGAATCTTGCATTCAAAGCAGAAGTGATTCATATTTTTCAGACCAGCAGTTCAAAGTATGTGGGAGCTGTTGTTGGTCCTCAAGTACATGAATTCTCAGTACTGAATTCTTGAGGCATTCCAAGTTTTTAGCTTTCTCACCTCTTCAGCCTACAGCCCCGTCTCCATTTCCATAGTTAATAAATTTAGCTATTTCGCATCTTGGGACTGCTCCACCTGCAACAATAATTTTCCTATGCAAAAATAACGTCCATGTGTGGGATGGGGGTGGGTGGGAAAGGTTAATAACTCGACAGTATGCTTCTCATGCTTGTGTTTATATGGATTCTGGTGAACTGAACTCCCCCCTCTCTCCTCTTGAAGCAATCGCATTGGTGTATTGCAAAAAATAGGTTACCTTAAAAATCAATGAAACACACACAAGCCAAATTGTGTGTGGGATGGCGGCATTAGTGTGCCATATGTGGTGTCTTTAAAGACGTTCACTTCTTGGCATCATCCGTAATGTTTCAGATGAAAAGCGGTATGGTATTCAAAATGGGAAACCAGATCAAGCCTGTTCCCATAGTAACTGACGCCATTTGAAAATGTGTTTTGTGTTCTTTTTAAATGATCTCTTCCATTACTTTTCTTTCTCCTGGATGGACTTGATGCATCCAAAGCTCTTCCTACATGCTCGGCCTCAGCTCCACCAATGGAAGCCCTTCCTATCAGCCGTGATAATGAAATGGAATCTCTGTTCGATTCCAACAGTATAGTGCTTCATATTGGATGCTACAGACCAACGGCAGGAATATTTTGATCATTCTCTGCTTGCAGGTTTCCTGGAGATATTTGGCTGTCTGCTTTTGGAAGTGGAATGCTAGGCCAGATGAAGGGAAGCCTGAGCTAAAATAGCACATGCTCCACTAATTTCTCCTTCATTTAATTTCTCCTCCCAAATTCAAAATTCACAGATCTGGTGCAAATCAGTTCTCCTGTAATGAAATTTATCCCCCAAATATAGGTATCCTGTCAAAGCTGAAACATAAATTCCCATTTTTTTCCTTGCCTCCTGCCCATCCTTCTTTCTGTGCAATCTAATCCTCTTGTCTCCAACTTAAGAAGCTGGGAAGCCAGGAATTGCCCAGGGTATTCTGTTGCTCAACCTGAAGCACCTGCCAACCACTAACTGCTAAGCCCCCCCCCCCCAAAAAAAACTGCAGAAAACAGAGATCTGTCTTGCAGCACTTCCTGATTTGTTGAAAGGGTCCTCATGAGAAAGGAGTGACATGAAGTAGCAGGAGGCAGCACACTGCCTTCGGATTTGTTTCCTGCTCACTGATAGTGACTGGCAGCAGGTTGGAGTGGCTCTCTCCATGATAGGCTAGAGCACTAGTTCTCACATTTTTTGCATGGGGGCCCACTTTTTAGAATGACAGTATTCCTGGGACCCAACAGAAGTGATGTCATGGCCAGAAGTGTCATTGTGAGGCCGGAGCCTGCTGCTTTCCTGAGTACACAGCAATAAGTTGGGTTGTTTCTCAGCCATTTTAAAAAAGCAAAGTGAATCAGAAAGGGGAAAAAAACCCATTTACAACCTTGACACAACCACACAGCCCTCCTTCTTTCCAGCATCTCATCTTCCCATATTTTCAATCTAGCTGCTTTAGGTGCTTCGCAACCCACCTGAAATTGGCTTGCGACCCATCGGGAACCACAGGGCTAAAGGGAGGCGGCAGCCTCGGTGTGAAGAATGCCTTGAGCCTGTTCCCTGCAGCCTACTGCTAGGTGCATCTGTCACGTCATGGGCTGGCCATCTAGGAAACTGCTTATATCTAATTAAACCGTTGGACCACCTAGTATTGTCAGTGTCTACACTCACTAAGCAGGAATTCAGAGAGGATTTTTTCCAGCCTTACCTGGAGATGCCAGGGGTTGAACCCGGGGCCTTCTGCATGAAAATCATGTGCTTTGCTCCTGGGTTATGGCCCCCTGTTAACCAACTTGCTCCTCTGCAGAGCCAGTGCACAGAAGCCCTCTATTGGGGCAGGGAGTTGCATACCCCTTGTGTGCAAGGTGCCAGCACCAGAGCTGGGAGATGTACCTGACCACCATCTCTAGATCAGGGGTGTCAAACATGGGCTGCGCATGACCTGTGGAAGCACTTCATCTGGCCCACATGATAATTGGGCTCTCCCAGCACTGCTCGTTCAGCAGCCCCACTTATGCCAAGGCTCTGGGAGGGAGAGGTGAAAAGAGGACTCGGACTGCTAAGAGGGAAGGCACAAACCAAGAGGGGTAAGAGAGGGAAATGTTGCTGAGGTGCTGGGAGAGCCCAATTATCACACTGGCTCCCTTTCAACAGTGTGTCACTTTGCAGAGCACCTCTCTGCTGCTGAGCTGTGAAGTGACACCTTGGCAGAAGTGGCACTGGTGAAAGGGCAGTCTGCATGACAGTGGAACTCTAACATATCTTGAAAATGTGATCGAGATTTGCATTTTTACTCGTCTGTTATTGAAGCTAATTAGTTCCTACTTCAGAACAAAATGCTTATTTCTGGCCATCACCTGCCTAATGAAATCACTTCCGGCTTAATGATATAACTTCAGGCCCTAAGCAAGTATGAAACAAGTTCATGAAACACCACCCCTGATGTAGAGTGAGCATGCGAAGTAGTGAGCCTTTCTTTTTCCCTGCACCCGCCAAATAAGCACGCGAGCGCAAGGCTTGGACATAAGGCCATTGCTAAATCCGGCCAGGGGTAAGCCCAGATGCTTCACTGAGCCTGGAAAGCAACTTATGAGTGGCCCTGGCTGTTCTGTTCCTGTGCTGCCAGCTGGAGCTTGAATGAGCAGGAGCAATTTGAGTACCACCTCATGCTGACACTTGCCCCTCCCCAACCGGCCAGCGAGCCAGCTGATAGGGCTCCTCAGGCCCTGCTCCCATGCACCTGACAGGGTAGAGCAACAATAACTGCCACAGTGCGACATCGTCGTTCTTTTTACTGCTACTGCTTCTTTTTACCCCACCATCTCATTATGGCGGTTCACTGCACTTTATGCAAGGAGCTGCAACTGTCAACATTTTGAAAAATGGAAGCAGAGGTGTGCTGTGCAGGTTGAGCCTGTTGTGTTGCCTAGAAACACTAAGCAGGATCCATAGCTTGGCTGGGAGACTGAGGGGGCTGGCATGTCTGTGTGGAGCTGCCCAAAAAACACGGATTAACGCCCTAGAGAAGCTAGTCTGAAGCTTGGTTGCAACTACTTGTGAGAGCTTGAAAAGTGCAAAAGCCGGCAGCCAGGATGACGGATGCACCATGAAGGGGGACATCTGGAGAAACGGAGGTTCTATTAGATTTTCTCATGGAATAACACTGGCAAAAATCTCATTGAAAAATGGAATTATGTTCAGTCTGCCTCTGTAAACCATCTTGAGTCTATTGAGAAAAGTGGTATATAAATATTATAATAAATAAGAAGCAGTATACAGTCATTCCTTATTATCCACTAGGGTTAGGTTCCTGGAAATCCTTGCAGATTGTGAATTCACAGATAACGAACCATTGAGCCTATGGGATCGGTGGGGTTAGGTGCAAGGGGTACCTTACCTGCCATCAGAAGAATCCAGCGGAGACCTTCAGAAAACCAGCAGAGCGCAGCAGGAAGTGCCAAAAGATCTCTGAATGCTGCAGAGACCTTCCAGAGGTCTTCAGAATGGCACCTGTGACCAGCATTGACGCCTTAAACATGGCTGGCAGATGCCCTGATTGCAGGTGCCATTCTGTGAAGGTACCTGCAGCCTTTGGAAGATCTATGCGTAGTAGATAATGAGGACTGAGGAGCAGATAAGGCAGTAAGGAGCAATTCTGCTCTTTGGAGATAAGCAAATTTGCAGATAGTGAGCTTGCATATAAAGAGGACTGACTGTGTTTCCTTCATATAGGTAATTAAAAGGTACAACTTGGTAATCAAAAGGAATTATATAAAGAAGAGCTATAGGCAACCTCTTGCAATTAATATGACAGGAGGCAAAATGCATATTAAAAACGCCTCCTTGCTTCCCTGCTACAGTTGGTGAATATAAATGCGTAGTTTTAACCCAGAAGCATTATTGTAGCATTTACAGAAGATGCTATACTGTTCTAGTGATGCTTCAGGTTTTAAAAGAAATGGTTATCACAACCATCAGGATCATGCCTGTTGGAAAAGCAGTCTAGAAATACTGTAAACTCACACTTAAGGCATCTTTGAAACATACTGTGTTCCTTGTTTAAAATCCGTTCTCTGCTGTGGTGTAATATAACCTTGCCTTATCTATGCACCCCAGGTCAGGAATATTAATGTCCCTAACATGCAGATTAGGCATACTAAATTATATCTAATTTGCATCATTGCTGCTTGGTGCCAAAAATCAAGGGCGGAAAGGGGAGTAGCAAATGGAAAGCTCTTTGCTTGCTTGCTTTCTATTGTTTATGCCAGCATTGCTACCATTCAAATCACCAAATGTTTGCTGAGAACGGCACTAGAACTTCTTGGTTCTCTGCCCAATGATGCAATAAGGAAATAAACTTACTGGATAGGTGTAAATGGTAGAAGCACCTCTTTCTACTCCTAGGTCTGCATCAGAGCTGGTCTACATATTGCATGACAAGTAGCCTTGTGGCTACTGTTAGCCTATGTGGAGGCACTTTGAGGTTGTTTGCTCTGCTGTCCTGTCAATGACCCCAAAACAGCCACACATTGCATGGTGACCTCCTTAATATATCTTTCCAATTTGGTTTAATTCTGGGCCAGGCAGACCTGTCTCTATCTCTCAGTGTACTTTTGTACAGGAAAGTACAAATCTGATGCACTCTACCTGCTCTTTTTTTTGTTCATTAATTATATAGTGTGTTTCTGTTTAGCAAGAAGCATGTATTCATATACATTATTTATTCATTCTGCTATGCTAGGAACTGTTTCTGACCATCAGTATTTAACAAATAAAGTCCTGGCTATTTAAAAGTACAGCTTTTATGCATCAGTGATTTTTTTTCATATAATTTGCAGCCCAATCCTATTATGGGTTGGACTGGCATGTGGATGGCTGTACAACAATGGAATTTGGTTCTGACTTCTGACAGTGGTCATTTAGATCACTGGACGTCGGTGCTGGAGGGCCACTATCAGACCTAAAAAGCTCAGAGCTGCTAGCCACTGGGGAAGGTAAAGAGGACAATATGCTTGGAGTGCTTCCTTCTCCCTTCCTCCCCACAACATAGGGGTGGTTTCCATAGAGGACTCCTGGGAGAACCTAATTCAGAACCTTCATCAGCCCAAGTCTGCTTTTTAAAAATCTAGAGTTGTATGTTTAAAATGCACACTTAAGCTGGTGCCCCGCAGGAACTATGGAATGGATCAGTGGGACCTCCAATACTTCCCTCCAGCTTGTCCTTTTCTGGTTCCTGTGGACCCATGGTCCTCTCTGGAGCTCTATTTTTGGCTGTCCTTCTTGGCCCCAGATTCCTGTTTATTTATTATCCTGTTACTCTTTTGAAAGGCAAGAAGGGTGGGAAAAGGAGGGCGGGAATGGGGAGCAGGAATTGAAACTTACTGCCTGTAGCAACATTTCTCTACTTCCTTATTCCATTGTTCCTGCCTTTTGCAAAGACAGGTAGCTGGGGACAAGGAGGATGGCCAACACACAGACTCCAGATGGTCCCACTGGGTCCCATCATAGGACTGGCCATACGGAAATTTTGAAGGAGGGCATTAGCAATATAGGAATGAAATGTGGGAAGTTTGAGTTTATTTAGTATGCATGTGGACCTGTGAGATTAAAACTGGGAATTAGCGTCCTCGGAAGAGGTGCTGCTGGAACCATTAGGGCTACAGGCTGAAGCATTTTTCTAGGCACTAATGGGTTCTTGAGTAGTGGGATGGCTGCCTAGCAATGCTGATTTGATCTTCTCACTAATCAGGGTTATAAAACGTTGTTCCTGCTGGGCCTCTGTTGTCTAGGCAACCACAGACTTTTGGGTTCTGACTCCTGTCTGCTTCTTAACTGCTTGTGACTCATCTCTGATTGTGTAGTGTTCTGTGGATGGGAAATCTTAAGTGCTTTGGCCCCTTTCCTTGAAGCACAGAGTGCAGGAGCCACCCCATGTATTCTGTTCATCACTGAAGAAGCATTATATCAAAAGTCCTCTCCTTGGCAGCTGAGAGTTTGCTGCAGTGATAAACTGAAAGTCACTGTAGTGTTGGTGACAGCGGGTAGGCGTGCTACCTACCAGTATTGAACACGTTTGATGGACTGGCCGAAACTTAATAAAAAGCATTATTGGCCAGAGCTGCAATCTGGACATCCAGAAGCAATATTGGGTCCAATATCAATCAATCAATAATATTTATATACTGCTTTTCAACACAAAGTTCGCGAAGTGGTTTACAGGCAAATAATAGTAATAGTTAAATGGCTCCCTGTTTCAAAAGGGCTCACAATCTAAAAAAATGCAGAATACCATCAGCAACAGCCATAGAAACCACCAGTGCGCTGGGGTGAATAGGGACAATTACTATCCAAACAATATTATGCTCGAACTGCGAACCTTATTTGTGGAGAAGTTCTTGCAGAACAGACATTCCTGCAACAACCAGGCCCCAATGTTTTCAACTCTTATAAATCTTGATCAAGTATTGGAAATTAATTTTGGGCTTTTCAAAAACGTCTGTACTGTTCTTCTGCATTTTAAGGCTTCAGGGATATTCCTGGAAGGACTTGTAGCAGGTTTCTCCAGACTTTCTATAGGAAGAAATGCATTTCTCCATATTGCATGAACCTTGTAGCCAGCTGAGAGGCAAGAACACTTAAATGTATGTGATTAGTGTGTCCCTTGGAGGTTTATGTTTCCAGAGTCAGCAGGCGTTTATAGCTCAGACATGCTTGGTGAAAGCAATCTAACATGGTAATTGTAAAGACATGGAGGTCAATTAAAAGACATTTTTACTTTGTCAGCTTGAGCTTGCTGCTTTTATCAATTTGCTTGAAAGTCTGGACTTCAGAGTACTTTAGGAATGCCGTTCCTTATCTGTTAGGCTGTTTTGTTTAATTGTGGCCACCTTTTTTGCCACGAAAAGAGCCAGATTCTAAAATTGACAGAAATTGGGTAGCGTCCAGATATGACTTTATATGGAAGGATTGGATTGCACACTAAAGCAGTGCTTCTCAAACTGTGGGTCGGGACCCACTAGGTTGGTGGCAAGCTGATTTTAGCTGGGTTGTGTAGCACCTAGGGCAGCCATATTTGAAAATATGGGAAGATAGGATGCTGAGAATGGGGAGGGCTGTGTAGATATTGTGCTTGTGTCAAGGCTGTAAATAGTTTTTTCCCCCTTTCTGATTCACTTTGCTTTGCAAAATGATTGAAAAATAACCCAAACTATTGCTGCATTTTCAGGAAAACAGCAGGCTCTGGCATCACAATGATGGCACTTCTGGTGGGTCCTGGACAGATTGTCATTCTAAAAAGTGGGTCCTGGTACTAAAAAGTTTGAGAACCACTGTACTAGATCATTGTACAAGACAAGTGAGCCTAAGGGTCAAACTAAATGATTTAGTAGATATGTACCATCTCTCCTGCACTTATTTTTTGTTAGAAACAGCTGTGGGTGCCCATTCTGAATCAGGACCATGGCAAGGGGTGTGTGCTGATAGTAGTTGAGGAATGACATCTTCCTTCCAAGTGGGCAACCCCCTTTCCCATGTGTCACAATCTTAATCTTAATCCATGCATCTAGCAGCTATAGTTAAAACCATCAATAAAGGCCTGCTGAATCAGCCAAGTCAAAGCAAATGCCAACAGAAAGGCAGACTGGAAACCAGGCAGATCTCCTTGGGAAGGAAGCTCCTCATCTTAGGGATCACCACACATAAAGCTTTCTTACGCATCATTTCCAGTCAAGACTCTGGGCAGGGCACACAGAAGGCCCTCCTCATGCAATCCCCGCGCAAAATGGTTTAAGCTATATGTATTTGCAATTAAAATTGCAAGCAGCTAGTTTTTCTCTTATGAGAAAGGACATTTAGGCGCCTGAGAGGGGACTTGATTGGGTCGAACAAAGTTATGCATGGGGTGGATAGAGGGATGTTCACAATACCAGAACCAGGGGACATCCACTGAAATTGAGTGTTTGGAGAGTTAGAATGGATAAAAGGAAATACTTTTTTACCCAGCAAGTAATTAATCTGTGGAACTCCTTGCCACAGGAGGTGGTGATGGCATCTGGCCTAGGTGCCTTTAAAAGGGAATTGGACAAATTTCTGGAGGAAAAGTCCATCGTGGGCTATAGGCCATGATGGATGGTGCAATCTCCTTATGTTAGTAGTAGGCGACTTCAGAATGCCAGGTACAAGGGAGTGGCAACAGGATGTAGGCATCTTGCTGTCTCGTGTGCTCCCTGAGGCATCTGGTGAGCCAGAGCTTTCCTTATGTTTGTGTTTAACCACACCTCTCTATTCCCCGCCCCCCCCTCCTGCCACATTGCACACCATTTTTGAAGTTAAGGGAATGTTTCCAAAGCACTGTGATGCATACTGTGCTGTAGGGAAAAGTCAGATATCACACTGAGCATGTTTAAGTCATTGAGCACACACAGAACAATTCATGGATTCCTGGCCAATATGTGAGGTGATTGTACAGCAGAAATTTCTACCCATATCAATGAATATTGGCTAGCCTCTTCAAAAAGGTACCACCATCAAATAAGAGTAACGTACCTTCACCTTACTGGAAGGAGGTATCTGTTTGAAGTACCATGGAAGGACTTGCCATAGGCTCACTGTTAGTCCAGTGTAAGAAGGTGATTTATCACTCAGCAGATGGGTATTCAGTTTAAAACAATAGACGGTAATAGGGGTGTTTATGGGTGCATGTGTGATTGCTCTGCTTTTGCTTTCTTTCATACTTTTAATAAATGTCTTCCACATTTCCTTGGCAACTCAGTTGTCTTCATTGGTTGCTAAGGAACTAGCTTCTATAGCACAAAAGACTGCAAGGTTGCTGCTGCTACCCAAGAATTTGATTCCTGGCACTGATAGACAGGGAGAGATTTTAATATTCTTTCAACTGAGGTCTCTGTATTAACGGGCAAAAAAAGCCCCACCCACCCCTGATCCTGACTGTTTTTCTAAAAATCTAAAATACAGTATACAGATTTGTTGCATAATTTCTCATACCCCAAATCTACAGAAGTTTCATAATAAGAAATAGAATCTGTGGACAGTAATGATTATGTATAGAGAGGGAAACAGTACATTGAGAGAGTATGTGTTTTAAAAGTTATACAAACATCAGAAGAGCCTCGCTGTGTCAGGCCAAGGCCCATCTAGTCCAGCTTCCTGTATCTCACACAAGCCCACCAAATACCTCAGGGAGTTAATATTGTTTATATTAGTTAATATTGTTTATAATTAGTGTCAAAATAGTCACAATAGTTATACAACATTCACATTAGTTAGGGAAAGTAGTATTTTTATAAAATGCAAATTGGTTATAATCGTCCCTCAAAATGGAAAGTTCTAATTAATGAAGTTCCTGTTTTCTTAAGAAACGAAAACTGCCCTCCATCACTATTTAAACCATTAAGAGTTAAGTTACATAATGACAGTCTTGGAACAAAATATTGGTTGGTTTATATAGCTGAGATTAATGTTTTATTACTAGAATGCATTGCAGGAATGCCTTATAATTAAAATTGTTTGGGATAGAATATGCTGTCACTCTGGGTCATAGAAAGGAGTCAAACGTGTATGCATTGCTGCCTTTCCCTCTCCCCGCCCCTTATATTAAAAGGACAGGAAGAAGTGCTTCCCTGGCTGGTGGGTCATGACCCACCAGTTTGGGAACCACTGGTCTAAAACATTGACATTTGGATAACACAAAAACATGAGTCAAGCATCCTATTCCTCTTGATAGAGAACATCTCCCTTTGGTCATCACTTTAATGTAGTCATTGTGGTGAAAGAAAATGACAGTTCTTTCGTGATTAGAGCACAGGCCTTAGAAATGGCTAACTTGTAAAAATGAAAGCTGTTCTTTATTCGCAGCTCTAAGCTGGTAATATCTGTCCTGTTCTCACCCTCCTTGACCTTGTAGTTGACCATCCTCTCTGTCTTCATTTCCCCCTTGCCTTAGGTTGTGTTCTTAGTTGAGTCTCTCATCATGCATGTCAATAATTGAGTTGACATCTTCAGTGAGGAAGCAGCTCCTCATCCCTTTTCCCTTTCTTTGTTGGTATTGTTTTAGGATTCTCTCCACTCCGCATTTCTCTCTGTATATTGGGTAGTTTAAGTAACTTCATCAATTCCTAAAGCTTTCAGTGCTGATAATTAATGCAGACAATGCCAACTTTTCTTTCTGCCTCAGATCATTTCCCTCCACCCAGATATTCATCTTCAGCTGCATTTGTGATTGAGTGTCTTCTTAAATTCAGCATGTCAAAAGATCGACTTCTTATCTTCCTTCCTATCCCATTTTCTCCTTGATTATTTTCCAGAATAATCACTGTTGGCTCCATTCACCAGGCTTGAAACATAAGCATTCTTTTGCTTATGCAGACATATTGTTCTTCTCTGTTATAGCTCTATCTCATGCCTTGATTACTTCAAACTTCTTTCAGGGTTTTCCTTTTCGTATCTTAGCCACAAGGCCAGCTTGAAGCTTTCGGGCCATCTAAGGCAGCCCAGTCTCACTGCTGCTTCCCACCAGTACAGCACAGCTCCTGGAGCCCGCCCCCCTCCACATCTTGCTCCTTCCTTCCAAAGCAGGAAATGTGATGCAAACTGGGATAGATTCTACCAGAGAAGTGGGCAGTCCTGGAGCACAGTGATCTGGCTGCTTCCTCCACCAGGTTTGTTGCTCTCTGGGGATGAGGATGCAGAGTTCTCACTCCTTCCTCTGCACAGGTTCTTTACCCGAAGCAGGAAATGTGAAGCGAGCTGTGATCCGAGCATGCCCCACACTTCCTGCTTTGATTAAATTGCTGTACAGAGAAAGAGGCTGGTAAGGAATCTGGCTATGTCCAAGGTGATGGGGGTGGGGGAGATGGCAGGCATCTATTCACTGCCCACTTGGATCTGGCCCCAATCCACTACCTGATGCAAATGAGCTCATTCAGCTCATGGATAGGCCAGCCCTACTCAGCTGTCCAACCTCTGTCCAAAACTTCGCTGTCTTGGCTTGGGAATATGTATTGATTAGCAGGGGGGGGGGGTTTAAATCTTTTCTTTCTGACTCTCCACCCTTACAGTGCTGCTGTGATGAAACTTTATTAAGCATTCTTTCTTTGTCCAAAAGCAAGGAAATGGTGGGATCTTTTGATAATGGATCACCAGTATTACGTCTAGTTTAGTCCTTTGGCCATTTTGAAGCAAACAGCTTTGTTCTTGGCTTGAAAGGTTGCTGAGAGAAGCATTGCCTAATCATGGTGAAACAATGCTTGAACTTGGTTTAAGAAATGTTAAGTGAGTCGCTGAGCTGTGGTGGTATTGGTTTTTTTTCCTTTCATAGCAAAGAAGGACGTTTACAAGGATGCATTGTGGTTTGCCAGTAAAGCACTTGTCATTTCATTACATAGAATCATCCATGAGAAATTTGTTGGAGATGGGACAGAGGAGACCAGGAATGCTTGAGTCCAATGCCTGCTGTTCTGAAATAAGTATCAGATGGTTTGTTCCTTGTAACAATTTATAAGAAGGGTATATTCAATGGTAAATTGCTTAGTTTCTTGTAAGTACTTTGTTTTCTGCAGCAAGCAAAAGCAAGCAATTTCTAAAGGAAGTTTTAAAATAATTTTTTAAGCTTTAGAAGCCTGATGGAAGATAGGACACAGCAGAAAATGTATGTATTTATCTCAGCTAAGTAGTTATAGAATAAATATGATTAATGGTCTGTTTTGATGGCTAGACAAGACAAGAATGATAGCCAGGCACATATTTAGTATAAAGGACTTCTGGAAGAGATTCTCTTTGTTTTCAAATTAGTCTTTTCTTCCTGCAGACTAATGTAAGGGGGGCACTTCAATTGCTTGGTGTTTTTGTTTCAAGGTGAATGTCATAAGTAACTTAGAAACTCAAGCAGTCACTCTTTCAGACATGCATTGAGAAGTCAGGATGCAGATCTTTATTTACTCAAGTGCAAATAGCAAGTTGTGTGTTAATCGCAAAGACTATCCCTTTCTACTTTATTAAAGACCAGTGATGGGATCAGCTAACGACTCGAGGGAACGCTGGGCAGGCAGCAGGAAGGCTGGGCGGGACTTCTGGGTGATTGACAGCCCGTCCGTCTGGGTCCGCCGCCTGCCCACCCGCTGCACGGGCTGCCCCTGGGTGGCGTGCCCCGCTGCTATGCGCCCTGGCACCCGGGGTCCCCCCGGCAAGCGGGCGCCCCCTCTGAGGCCAGGGCAGCCCATGCGGCGGGCAGGCAGGCGGCGGACCCAGACAGATGGGCTGTCAATCACCTGGAAGTCCCGCCCAGCCTTCCTGCTGCCTGTCCAGCGTTCCCCTGAGTCGTTAGCTGATCCCATTACTGTTAAAGACTTCTATCTGTCTCTGGGGTTCAGGGTAGTGGTTGGACAGGTACGCTTCACTGAGGGGGGGTCCAATCTTTACTATAAAGAAAAAAAATGAGGTCAGCCTGTAGATTATGGATGCTTATGATGTTTATGGAGGATTATTTCCGCATCCATCAATGCAGATGGGGGGGCAAGGGGCAAGAGTGATGTTTATGGAAGATTATTTCCGCATCCATCAATGCAGATGGGGGGGCAAGGGGCAAGAGTGAATTTATGAGAAAGCTAGATTTATGGGCCGCAGGGCATTTGTGAGTAAATTAGTCGAGCCTCTCGTCTCTAGAGAGCATTGAAGAACTGACCCTTGATCCCCTGAATAGGATGATGTCTAAAAGCTTTTGTATATGATATACGTGTATGTCTAGCAATAAATAGGAATCAGGTAGCCAGAAATGTAAGGGGCTTAAACAAAGGTGATTAGAAGACACTATAGGACACAATTTGGTTCTTTGGTTTTTCAAAGCAAGGGAGGACCATATTGGAACTAGATAAATAATGCTTGGCCACAGACCACCAAACCTAGAAGCCTGCACCTTTCCTCCAAGGTGACTTTACATTGTCTGGCTCATTTAACTAGAGAAGAAGCAGCAAAATACCTGTGGGAGCATAACTGAAGAACCCTTTCAAGGTGAGATGCTGATAGTTGATTTCCTTAATTCCTTAAGCAGTATTTTATTTTCACAGTGTAATTGACCAAAGACAAATCCTAGTATCCTGGGAATAGACGGCATATTGACCAGGTATTGTGCACACTCACTTCTTTTATTAAGTACCCTTTAAATTAGATTATGAAGCTTGCCAAGTGAAGTCAGGGAGCATTGCTACAGGGTTTACTTTGTACTTTGGCACATACAGTGTCTACTATAATATTGATTTTATCCACAAATTACAAGCAGCACATAGCAAATGGATTTATACAGTGGGCAGCCCAACAAGTCACTGTGTTTTTGGTTTGCCAAATAAACACAGAGGATTCCAGGTGCCCAAACCAGCAACTTGTGGCTCTCTTCAACTATATCTGTCTGCCTCCAGATTTAGTATTTCAACTAATGACTTTATCACCATCCAACCGGTGCACAACACTATGTGAACATTTATCCCACAGATAATTACCCATCCAGGAGAACATCTCCAGTTGATAGCTTTAACTGAAGAAAGCTCAACTGATCATCCTTAATAGCAAATAATAAGTTTCACAAAGAGAATTAACCAGCCACTATGATGGTAGGAAATATACCTAGGTCCAAAGTAAGCCTATTCTTGTCTCGCTTTGTACTGTGGCTTATGTTACTGAGGCTGTGTAGACAGCCCAGATTAATTTTTAAATCTTGAAGCCGATAAGATCAGTGACATGCCATTACCTTATTGTCACTCTCAAGCCGTTACTCTTCTACAGTTCTGTTGTATTGGGTAGGTCAGTGTCTTTTCATATGTTGAGTGACTAAGTGGGCAAACTCAGAAAAGTCCATTTCTAATAATTATCAAAAGCCTCTTAATGCTGAGAAGCTCCTCTGTGAAGTTTGTGGTCTGCATTTTTTTTCAATATATAGTTTATTTATTACAGTGACTAAATAGAGAATAGGTAAGACAAAAACCTAAAACAAGACCCCAAATTAGTGAAAAACTTTCATGAATGATGCAGTGAGCAGTGTAGAAGCAGAAACATCCCTTCCCGTATCCATGGATTAATTTATTCGTGGTTCTCCACTTCTCCAAGCACCCATTGTCTATTTTTCTTTCTTGTGGCACCAAACTGTCCTGGTTTTTCCATTGCAGATGGAACATGAGAAGTAGTCATTCGGAACACTGGAGGAGGGGGACAGCCAGAATGCTAGCAGGAAGCTACCTGCTTCCTGTTAGCATTCTCGTAGAGTTCAATCCTAACCTGGAGTTAGGTTGGCACAGTTAGGCCAGCAAAGTTTGGCTGGCACAAGGGCCGCCGTAAAGCAGGTTTGGACCACTCTCGGAGTCATGGAGGATGGCACATGTCTTTGTGATGGCCTCTCTGACTCTGAGTGGTCCAAACATACTTCATAGTGTCCCTTGTGCCGGCCAAACTTTGCTGGCCTAACTGTGGCAGCCTAACTCCAGGTTAGGATTGCGCTCTTAGGCTCCCTCCTCTAGTATTCCGGATAGCTACTTCTCAGGTTCCTCTTCTAGCATTGTATAACAGGCTGCAAAGGAAGAGTGCTTTGTGCCATAGTAAGTATAGGATTCTCTTTTATCCACGGTTTCAGTATCTGCAGGGGGCCCAGGGAATGTAAACTTGGCAGATATGGGGGACACCTATATAGACTCTGGAAGTGAATAAGTAAGGGTTGGAATAGAGAACAAACACAGCAATAATCTCAAATGGTGAGGTTGATTTGTATCTTAGCTAAATAGCACTTTGTGATGAGCAAGGGCAAACTGTATGTTTTATGGTTTTGCAAAAATCCCTTGAGTAAAATCCTTCAACTGAAATATATTTAATGGTGCTTAAAGCTTTTGAAAAATGCACCCCATTAGAACCAGTATTCCTGCTTATGCAAAAACAAAAAACACTGTGTGCAGGAAAATATTTTTTTTATTTTTTATTTTTATTAACAAATTACTAACAAAAATAAAAATGGTACAAAGTTGGATTTTATATAGTAACTTGTAAACATGATATATATCATCATAGTATGTGAAATCAAATAAGAAAATAATGGAAAAAGATACATATATTGTCTATAACTTTTATAGACAAATATTTAAAAAAAAGGTTTCCATATCTCCAAATATTTATCCATATGAAGTTGTCGTCGATAGACAACTGATTCAAATAGAGAGAAAGAGTCGAAAGTTCCTCCATCCATTGTTAAACAGTAGGTGTGCAGGAAACAGGTTCTCTTACATTCTATCAACTACAGGCGTGCCCCAGTATCCACAGTTTCAGTTAACCTTTAGAAGTAGGCCCCACAGCCTGCCTGTTTTGCTATAGAGTGTGTGCAGCACTGCTGCCATTTTGATTCTAAAACAGTGCTGGACCAGAGAGGGCTCTGCTGTTGCGGACATGATGCCATCTAAAATGGCCTAATGTGGTTGTTGTATAAAGCCATAGAGATGAGGCAGGCGAGGATGATCAAGAGTCATGGCCAGTGGTGTCATTCAAATGATTTAGGAACAGGAACTCACTTTTGATTGGCACTTGCCGGGAACCCGGAACCAGCCATGGAGCCCGTTAGGATCCGGAACGGCCGTTCTGGTCCGTTCCCCCTGAATGACATCACTGGTCACAGCCCAAAGATTTGTGGCGCGGCTGAGTAGCGCCGGCAATGCTTCCACCCTGGGAAGAAGAGCTTGTGAGCCAGGAGGAGAGGAGAGAGGGAGGAGTGGCCTGAGTGGTGAGCACGATAGCTGCTGCCCAAAGTTCTTCCTCTGTATCCTTTGGCGGCAGGGGCTGGGGAAAATCCTGGGTAGATAAGTGAGTGGCAACAGTGCTGGACTGTGTGGCTCACACCAGCTACCAAACAGAGCAGCCTGCAGCAGCTGCCAGCCCCCCCCTCTCTGGCACCTCATGCTTGCCCCTGGCTGGTGCACCAGCAACTGGGATCAATGCAGGGGCAGTGGATGGTGGTAGCGCCCCCAGGTGTGCCATCCATTGGTACTGGCCCCTCTCAGGTGTGCTAATGACTCCGCTAGATTAGAATGTACACCATAAGTATGAATGACACTCCCAGGTTCTGGAGAAAAACAATGGAGTCAAGAAGGCTATAAAAGGCTTTCTTCAGTAAGTGGAAATCCTGCTTAGATGAGAAGAACAAAAGCTGCGCAAAGTCCTGCAAGATAAATGTAGGCTGACAACAAGAGATACAAGAGAGAAGAGTACGGGAGAATGCACAAACATCAAGGCAAGCAACAAACATTTCCTTAACTATATAAAAAGCAGGAAACCTGCCAAGGGGGTGGTTGGACCATTAGATAATGAGGGAATGAGAAGCTAAATAAATTCTTTGTAGCTGTAGGAGACGGCAGACCTGATCTTCTCAGGGAAGAACTGGTGAAATAAAAGTGACAATAAATCTCTAGCCTGAGATTCTAGACCAGAGCATAAACAAAGTTTACAAATCACTAGGTTCAGAGAGCACTCATTCACCCATGGGTTCTTAAGGAACTCAAATATGAAATTGCTGATGTTCTAACAGAAGTATACAACATCTTTTAAATCAGCCTCCATGCCAGAAGACTGGAAATCAGCCAATGAGACTTGAAGGGATCCAGGAGGAAGACAAATTCCATGGAATGAGATTAAGAATAAGGTGGCTGATAATGTCTCGCTACAAATCTGTAGTGTGGGCTGCATTTTGAAACACATTGTGTACAGTTCTGATCGCCACACCTCAAGTAGGATGCTGTAGTGCTGGAAAAGGCACCAAGAAGGCAACCAAAATGATCAGAGCATTGACGAACCTTCTTTACAAAGAGAGGTTACAATATTGGAGGGGGCCTTAGCTTGGAAAAAAAGAGGATTAAGGGGGGACATGAATTACTGCACTTCCACTGTTGCAAAATGGCTGCCTGTGGAGCACACAGTGCTCTGTCAGTGGCCATTTCCTAAGTGCTGCTAGAGCTGCCTAGCTCTAAGGCAGCTGTGGGAATGGGGAGAAAGGGGGCAGGGGTTGTAATGGGGTGGGGAGGTTGTGATAGGATGTGGATCTAGTGTTGAAGGTGCACACCCAGAGGCGTTTCTACAGGGATGGCAAAGCTCTAGGTTTTGCAAGAAGCCTTACCCTGTCTTGTAAATCCCTCCTCTCCCTTGCTGCTGTAGCCAGTAAGCAACGCCAAGGTGTTGCTTTTCCCTGTGAGGATTGGCTAAAACGGTGCAGGAGAGGAGTGATTTCCACTGCAAGGTAAGGCTTCTTGCAAAACTTAGAGCTTTGCCATCCCTGTAGAAACGCCACTGTGCACACCAGATCCTATCCCCTCCAGTAGCACCTCTCCCCCCTTTCTCTCCTTGGACTTGTGCTTGTGAAATCACTAGGTTAAGGCCAAGGAGGCCCATTATGGGTTTGGAGGAATATCCCTTTTCTCTGCTGAAATCTCCCAATTCACAACCCCTGAATACAGCACACCCATTCTTGGTGTGCCTGCACCAGCAGTAGGAGGGGGGAAAGGATAGGCTTGGGCTCTTAATCATATAATTAGGCAGAGCGTGGAGAGAGAAATGTTTCTCCCTCTCTTGCAATACTAGAACACGTTTGGGAGTGTTTTCTACCTGTTTCTTATTGTTGGTTAAATAAATACCAAATGTTTATTTGGCAGAAGATTTAGCCGAGAGGGTTAATGCCTCCGTTTGCCCGAAGATAACAAGGTCGTGAGCTCGGGACTGCCGGAAGTCTCTGCGAGCAGCAGACCTTGGAAACTGTGGCTGATTAAAAGCTGAGTTTCAGCTGCCTCGTGGGAGGAGGAGTGTGCTGAAATCAGCTGCATCTCTGGTGGCAGCAGGGAAGCCTCATCAGTCAGCAGACGACAGACGGGTGGCTAAAGAAAGAAGGCTAAATCCAGAAAGAAAGATCTGTATGAGTGTTGTTCTTGGAAGACAGAACATTCTGTAAATTGTAAAAACCTTCGGGTTTGTGAGAAAGTCTGCCTATGTAAACCGCCTTGAGTTCAATCATTAGAGAAATCTAGTGATCTTAAGAAAGGCGGTATATAAATAAATGTATTATAAAATAAATGTATTATTATTATTATATTTATTTAACCAACAATAACCGTAATTTAATTTAAAAATTAAATTACACTTTTAAAAAGCATCTGCTTTTTGATCACTGATGCTGTATGTATTATTTAGAACACATTGCATGTTTGATGTTGTGATCCTATTAAATATGCATTTGTAAACTCAACAGTCTATAAACAGAATCCAGCAAATTCCAAGAGGTCTTGATGGTTTATTGCTATTTGTTTATTAAACAAAAAGAATATTTGTAAAGTGACACAAGATGTCAGAAGCAAATAACCATCCTGAAAGGGGGCTTATTCTATATATTCATTCTGAATTGTCAGTGTGGTTTGATTGTGCTGTAGTCCTTCAATTGATAGCAGCTGATCTGTCCAGACACTGAGGAGACTGAGGCTGCAATCCTAGCCACACTTGCCTGGGAGTAAGCTCCATTGAACACAATAGAACTTACTTCTGAGTAGATATGCATAGGATTGTGCCCTGAGAGTGCAATCCTAACCTGGAGTTAGGCCAGAGAAAGGGCCACTGCTAAGTGCATTTGGACCACTCTAGGAGTCGGGGAGGATTGTGCACATCTGCTGGCCAATTTGACTTCAAGGGTGGCCCAAACATACTTTACGGTGTCCCTTGCGCTGGCCAAACTTTGCTGGCCTAACTCCTGGTTAGGATTGTGCTTTATCAAAACATCACCAACCTGCACCTTCAGAGCAATTCTCTGGTCCTAATATTATATTATCTCTAAGACTCCTTTGTTACCTGAAAATAACAAAGTCTTATTACCAAATGTATTATAGAACAGCTATTCATACACAGCTCACACTTTTAAACCATAAAAGTTTAAACAGGAGTTTACCATACACAGGAGGGCAAATATTTCATTGTATAAGGTCAAGTCTAGTTTTTCCTAGCTGGAACTCTAAGTTTCTTTACCCTTAGGGTCAGTATGACCTTATTCCGTGTAAATGAATTGTGTCTTTTCCTGGAAATGATGCAAGAAGACTTTCTCCTAACAATATAGTAAATTCCCTTGAAGCCTGCTCCATTGCCTGAATATTTAGTCATATTAGTCAATATAAATAGCAAATAATTGTCAACACACGAGTCATGCTAATGTCATTATCTTCACTTCAGCCTGTGCACATTGTAAGGTAATGTGAATGGACAGAGGAAAAAATCAATACAACTAAAACACAGTTCCCATTAAGAGTGTCTTATCTGCAAACACAGGAAGTGTTTCAGGCCCATGAAAAACAGATTGGGAGCTTCTCATTGAGTTAGCCATTAGAGGTCTTGAGGCAATGCATGAAATGTAGAATGGTACGTGCACCTAAATCTGAATTCACAGGAGGAGATAAAAGGCTGAATTGTTGCCATAATTAATTCTTGGATTCTTGAAGCTATTCTTCCAGGTGATAAAATGGCAAGCAGCTCTCACCGAATTAATAGCCGACCTTTGTAGAGCAGATCTGTTCATTGTAAAATTCTTCAGTTCTATAAAAAGTGGCTTCTGTGTAAACAGTATCATAATCAAAGACTTTAATTATGTAGATTCAGAGAAGTTTGAATCAACACAGTAGACTAGATTTGATTTTTTTAGGCTAACCTGACAGATGTTTTCACAGGTTCCAAAAATTTTATTAGCCCACTTGCATGTGCATTGTGGGTGCAATCCTAATTGACTTTCCAGCACTGACATAGCTGTGCCAATGGGCCATGAAAACCTTGTTGATGAAAATCTTCTTAGAACATTTATGTACATCTTTAAAAAAAAAAACAACTAATCACATCTGTTCGGAAAGATGAAGTGAAATGTCTTATGGGTAGGGATGTGTTTTTTGGTGATACTTTTTCCAAAATTTCTTGATTAAAATAGCAAATCGTGGTATTATGTGTTTTTATTCTACATTCTCAATCCAAATTGTCATTTTTATTAATTTTAAATGTTTTAAAAGTGTATAAGGTAAATGATGCAGGTGATACATTGTCAGTAGATGCAGCCATAGTATTATTCCTAATTGGCAAAGTAAAAAAAAAGGTAAAGGTTTCCCCATGACCGAATGGTTTAGTCGTGACCGACTGTAGGGGGCGGTGCTCATCTCCGTTTCTAAGCCAAAAAGCCGGTGTTTGTCTGAGGACAAGCTTCTGTGGTCATGTGGCTGGCATGTCTATACGCCGTAGTGCACGGAACGCCATTACCTTCCCACTGAAGTGTACTTTTTTTATCTATTTGCATTTTTAGGTGCTTTTGAACTGCTAGGTTGGCAGGAGCTGGGACAAGCAATGGGAGCTCACTCCGTCACGCAGTCTTAAACTCCCAACCTTCCGGTCAGAAAGCCCAGCAACAGCAGTTTAACCCACTGCGCCACCATGTCCCAATTGGCAAAGTAGTCTATTTTAATTTCTGGAAAATATTTTAAACACCAAAATGCAGTGTTTTGTGTTTTTATTCAGATATTTTAACCGTCAAAATGCGGTTGTTAACACCCAAAAGGTGGTTTTCAACCCAAAATCACCCCTACTTATGGGTGCAGGATCCAATATAAAATGCTTTGTTGCTTTTCTAGTCAGTCGACACAAGCATTTTTCTTTCTTTCGTTTTTTCGCTGGTGTTTATAACAGGTGCGTATTAGAATCAATTGTGTTTGCTAGATTTTTGTCAGCCGGCATATGGTATTTGCAGGCTTTAAATTGGTTTAAATCTTAGATCCTCTGCTGTGCTGATAGCTAAATCTGATTATTCAGTGATCTGGCTTTTCCTGTAAGATAGTGGAATTAAGTTAGGCAGTGCATTTTATTGTGGTATGCCTTCAGATGGCATTGGTGTATCCTTTAATAAAGATTTTGGGCAACAAGCTTTGTGGGATTACTGTGGTGTTAGTGAGGTTTGTTATGGACATGGTGAGACTCTGTAGTCTGTTGCTTTTCAATATGAAAGAGAATGTCTGTGAGTGGTGGGAGCCATATGGCAAGTGCTAGATTTCACTCTCTCGCTAGGGGAAAGACTCCATATGAAGTTTCCAAGGTCCTTCAAATAATTCTATAGAATTCTTGAATCAGGGCTCTTCCTGGGAGCGCAATCCTAACCTCGAGTTAGGCCGGCACAGCTAGTCCATCAAGGTTTGGCCAGTGCAAGGGACACCGTAAAGTATGTTCGAACCACTCTCTTGAGTCAGAGAGGCCAGCACATAGACATGCGTAACCCCCCTGACTCCGAGAGTGGTCCAAACACACTTTACAGTGGCCCTTGTGCCAGCCAAACTTTGCTGGCCTAACTGTGCTGGCCTAGCTCCAGGTTAGGATTCTGCCCAGAATGTATAACTTGTGTCTTTTTGGAAAACGGTAAAAATAGGAATTTCAGCAACATTTTTTTTCTATTGAGACCTATGCTACTCTTGGCTATGGTTCCGATTGCTCAGAATGGATCTGAATAGGTGACATTACTGTGGCCTTTTTCTGTCATTTAAATACATGGAGATGTGTTTGGGAGGCATATCTTCAGTATGGAAGAAGTGAAATGTTGTGTATTTCAATGGTGGCCCTCACAGCTACATATTGCAGAGATCTGTCACTGCTCCCAGATTGTGGACGACTTGCTTCCTGAACATGCTGTAAGAATCCCCTTATTTGGGGAGAAGGGATTTTCAGTTGCAGCGTGCATGCCAATATTTGTAGAATGCATGTGATATTTACTAGTATTTTATACTGTCATTGTCATATGATTTATTATATCCTGCCTGTGTACCAATAGAAAAATGATTGGATTTGAGTCTTAAATTTGTTTCACATGGGTCTTTAAAATAACAGGATTGAAATTACCCTACTTTGGGTTGCAGATTTGTCTTCTAATGAACCAGTATGGCCACTAAGATTATGTGATTTTGAGAATGCTGTATTGGCAATCAAAGACAGGCATTATGAACTGAGGTTGACAGTGTTTTTACCACCAGACAATGGGACTGGGGATGGCTTGCCATCCCACATTACTTGCCTTCCAACATGGCTTCCACTGACTTTTCAGGCAGTCTTGTGTAATATTTTTAACAACATAAAGCCTGCTGTGTTGCTTTGCTTTTTTTCTTGATCTCTGCCTGAAAGGAAGGAGTTTCAAGTCAACACTGAAGGCTGGTCTGTGTTAACTTGCAGACATTATATTTTCAGAATAAGGTCAATAGACTCATTGAGAAACGTCAGTTTCCGAATTAGTTGTTGCCAAAATTCCAATACAATATTCCCATGTGCTTATTGTGAACCAAAAGAGCACAATCTGGTAGGTATCTAAATGTTTTGTGCACAAAATGTGTGTTAATATTTTCCAGAAATAATTCTAGAATAAGCAACAACAATTTAACTACTTGGGCTTTTTTCTTTTTGAAAGATCTATTTTGACTATTAGCGCAACTCCTGGAATCGGTCTGAAGTGTTTCACTAGGTGCTTTGTCCTTTTGTGATGGACCAACACTGCTTTCTACAGCTATGTGGCAGGTGTGTGAAACGGCATAGAAGACCCATATTCCTTAAATGTGTTGGGAAGGCAGACCACATGAGAAGTAGCTCATAACTTTGGTATTGTAGTATCCCACATCATAAGCCCATAGATCAATGGGTCTCAAACTTTTTAGCACTGGGACCCACTTTTTAGAATGACAATCTGTCCAGGACCCACTGGAAGCAATGTCAGGTCTGGAAGTGCCATTATTGTGACTCGAGCCTGCTGCTTTCCTGAGAATGCAGCTTTAAATTGGGTTGTCAGTCATTTTCCAATAGCAAAATGAAACAGAAAGGGGGGGAAAAGCCTTTTTACACCCTTGACTCAAGGGAAGTAACCACAAAGCCCTCCCCCTTTCCAGCATCCCATCTTCTTATAATTTTAATATGGCTAGATGCTTCGCAACCCATCCGAAACTGGCTTGCAACTCATTTGTGGGTCCCAACCTGCAGTTTGGGAACCACTGCCATAGTTCATACAAGATCAGTGTAGAGTGTTCTGTTTGTGATTTTGGAGCCATTTAATCAGTTGTCATCCTGTGTGCTTAATATGTGCTTGGGTGACCTTCATAGAAAGTATGGCTCACTTCTGTGTGGATATAGAGGACTGTCTAGGTAGCAAGATCTTGTTTGTTCCCAGTCAAGATCTTGGAACAATTTTGCCTTCATAATGCATTGCCATCACAGTTAGCTGACCTAGCCCACTCAATTTCATGAGCACTCTTTTAGAACTTCTTTCATTCCCTTTTCCTTGCACCTCCTGGATGAACGTTTTTGAAAACTCATTTATAGGGAACCCTGGAGACTCATTAGGAAATAAAAGCTTTGAAAATTTCCAGAGTTTGAATAACAACCCAACATAACAAGATCAGCAAGTGAACCTTGATCGCTGCTCTTGCATTTATTGATATTATAATAATACATTGCTATCAATAATGTTGACACATTGCTACAAATGTATTGCTTTACTCTCCTTCCAAGAAGCTTGACAGCTTTCCCTTCCTTTGTGAAAGTGATTTTTCACAAGTAACATAGGGCCAAACTCTACATGGCATTAAACCGGTTCTTAGTGCTGATGGCCTTCTTTTTAAACAAGTAAATAGCCATAGATTGGGACTGAAGCAGGGGAATCAGTGAGCAATTCACCTCTTCGCTGTGATCCCATTTCAGTATACCATTGAAAAAAGGCCCCATTGACAGAAACTTTTCCATCCTATAACATCCTATAACAAGACTGTTGCAAAGGTAGGATTAAATGCTTTACTGCTTGCCATGTCCCTGATCTGCAGGGGGTGCTGATTGGGCTACTAGTTACTGAACAAGTCTATTGTCCCTAATAATGGACTTAATATAATTGCCGCCTTGAGTGCCTGCGGGCGGAAAGGCGGGGTACAAATTTAATAAATAAATAAATAAATATAAATATAATGTAATGCGGAAATGTGCATCTTTCTAATACGTGAAAAAGCTGCTGTTAAGAGCCCTGTGAAGTTAGGTTTAGTTAGTATTTACAATCCTTTAAGGACAGCCTTATGATTTCTTCCATAATATGCCATAACAGAGCTGATAGAAGGTCAGAAACCTCATTTTCTCACATCTACCAAATGTCTGGATTTCTTGTTCTCTTTGTCAGGCATGCCAAAAATATCTCACTCAATTTGCCACCTGATCGTTGAGTATTGGGCTACATTATCATTGTGCTCTTAGAGGAAATCTGACAGAAATGTTAACATGGATATATTTTGGGGCAAAATGATGGCAGGTATACTGCACTGCACAACACCCTAAGGTGCAATTCTCACACATAATAGGTATCTGTGTGCATTGAACAAGAGTAGAGAGCTATGAAAGGAGATGGGAAGAACAAATCATTGATACTGGCGAAGACCCAGAGTGAAGGAACACCAAGCAGGTGGTAATTTAGCCCAGTAGTCATTTCCGTATGATATTCTGTCTAGCTTTGTGAGCTGATAGATCGGTTCCATCCCAAAGGCGACAACTAGCAATTCCTGTTCATATACCTTTTCTTTCAATTTCTGAAATGTTTTACTGGCAGTTGCCGTTTATGCTGCCTTTTTTTAACAGGGTTAAACAGCTGGTTGCCCTGTTTTAGATGCATCTCATTGGAACACCAGCTGGTCAGCCAAGCTACAGTGCTTTGGCGCAGGGCTCTTGGCTGTTGTGTCTTATCTTGTATCCTAATCTTCTCACCGATTACTCTCTGACTATTCTGCCCTACTCTCTATGCTTCAGCAATCATACTGGTACACAGTAAAGGTTTGCCATTCTCAAATATCTATAGCAGCCACTTTCAACCACTGTGTTGTGGCACATTGGTGTGCCACAAATGGAATACAGGTGTGCCCTGGGAATTTGGGGAAGGGTCATTTATTAGTAGGGCCATTGGGAGGGTGAGGCCCCCACTGACAGCATGGTTTGCCTTGTCAATTGTCAAAAAGATGATGGTGTGCCTTGTCAATTTTAGCATCCTGCCAGTGCCGTGAGAGTAAAAGGGTTGAAGATCTTTGGTCTATGGAATCCTTTCACCTATGCAAATGTTGGCATCTTCTAAATGGCATCCACTTTCCCACCTGTTGCTGAGTCAGCAGAGGACAGATGAGGCTCAGCAGTAGAACATGTGGCTTATGGGAAAGAGCTTTTGTTTTGGAACAGACCACAGTTCCACGTTACAAAGGGCAGACCCATGTTTGGCATATTAGCAAAACAGAGCTGCAGTCAGTCCTGGCTTCTGATTATATGTTTATCATAGTCATATGATAAGCACATTCATATTGAGGCCAGTGCCTAAAAAACATAATTGTGTGATGGACCTTTAACTATGAGCATCTCTTTCAGAAGTCCCATACAAAGTAGTAGTTAATCCTGGTAGAGGTAAATACCTTGTCAATGAACAAGATGTTCTATACCTTCTCAAAATCCTGTCCTGAAGTCACTTGTTAATTTGTTGCTCTGTGTGTGCGTGCACATGTGTGCACTCAAATGAAGAGAGAAAACGACACACACACACACACACACACACACACACACACACACACACGCACACCATAGCAAACACATTTCAACGCACATTATTTTGGTGTTTCAAGACCATAGTGTATGTTTGCACACTATCTTAAGATGTTAATTCTGTGTACAAATGGGGTAGTTTGCGTACTGTGTGCAGAAAGCGTGCATTTCAGCCTCTAGTCTTTGACATTTGCAATGAATATGAATTCTAATGAATTCATGGCATGAATTCATGGCTGAATTCTTGGCGCCATTCAGTGCACGCCTTCTCAGAAGTAACTCCTGTTGAAATCAACGTGGCTTTCTCCCAGGCAAGCGTGTATAGGATTGCAGCCCCAATGGTTGACAGCCCAAACCATCAGCTTTCCAGAGCTGAAGCAACTGCAGTGCAGCTCCGAGGCAAGGGAACAAACATTCCACCACAGTTATGCTGTGTGCACCCTGTTGGTACAACTGCATCAGCACTGGAAAGTTGATGGGCTGTGAATCTTTTTTGAGCAAACAATGAATAGGGGAAAAAAAATCTTAAGTAATCTTATGTCTTAACTGTTTTAAGATTTTCAGAAGGATGAAGAAGACTGTACACTCCCTACTTTCCATTTTTGATTGCTCTGCCATTAAATAAATAAATAAATAAATAAATAAGTGCATGACCGTGACACACAGCTTTCTGGCACAAGTAACTTCACAGTTGCATTTGCACTTAGGTGGACAGAATCACTTAATACAGAATTATTTAAGAGGGTTTATTGTGGCAAGCGATGTGCAATCTTTTGTTTCATTTTGGGAACACTTGAGAGGCTGTGTCCTATTGCTTTTTGATCACGCTAGTTTCCAAGGCAACGTCTCGTGCGATCATATAGAAGTGTTTTGAAGCTAAAGGAAATCAGGGCTTGAAAATGTGTTGGTTGCATTACATAAAGGTGCAATGGGCTAAAAATGCCCATTATATTGGCATTTATAAATATATTCCTTATATTTTCCTTCCAATCATTTTTTTATTGAATTGGACATATTACTAGATTTAAAAGTTTAATTAATTCCTTATAGTGGAATTACTTTACTTCAAAAAAAAATTACAACTTATTTACAGTAATATATTTTTCAGAATATTCTGTCTCCTTCCCATATGAGATCTGTTCAACCCCCCCCCCCAAGTTGGTGTTTATGCAGAAGATAAAAATGCTCCTGTTCAAGCAGGCAGCCTCCAACATCTGCTGATTTAATATGACCCTTTACTGATACAGGCTCTGATATCTCCCCCTCTGGATTTTAAGTTGCTCTGTTATTATATGTGTAGTTTTTTTATTGCATTTATTGTGATACAATGTTGTAGTGTGAGTTGCCTTGAATCGATGCTGAGAAAGCCACGATCATCTACGCAGGCATGTGTGCACGCACACAAAATAGATGCTTTTCTTATTATGGCAAATAACCCCCATTGATTGCAGTTCTTATTTGTTTGAAATACCTTGTGAATGCAGCAAGGGAGAGCAGGTTGTGGTTTGGACATTTGGTTAACTTTCCGCATGCTATGAAGCCTGTCATTGTCCCTCTGCCTAATGCATTCAACAGAATTGTTATGAGGTCCCCTGCTACAAGAGGCTCTTTTTCAAGTGGTGCTCCTCTTATATTTAGCAGGGGGAGAGCAATTGTCCCTATTCAGCCCTGCACAGTGTCTTTTCTAGTGGCTGTTGCTGGTGGTGTTCATTTTTTAAGATGGTGAACAATCTTTGGGACAGGGAACCATTTAACTTTATTATTACTATTTGTCTGTAAACTGCTTTGTGAACTTTGTGTTGAAAAGTGGTATATTGATTGATATATTGGGATAACCTTAGAGTCTCCAAACTATGGCCTTAGGGCCAAATGCCAGGAGCATCTTGGTACCTACTGAATCTGAACAAGAAAAGAACTGCGAGTCCTAGAATGTGGTTGGATTCAAGGATTTGCGTGAGTGGAACCCATCAGGATTACTCCACTCAAGATTCAGTGTGTTTGCTTGGAGGTGAAGGCTTTTTGTCCTTATTACTAGCATATGAACTGGTAAATCACCTGTATCATGGCTGCACCATTTCAGATTATCGTAGTTATCCCTTGTCCAGACATCTGAAATCCAGACATTTTTGTCCAAGACTTTGTAAAAACTTTCTGTGGAAAGAAGGTCTTAGGCTCATTCCCATGTACAGGCTGTAGGTTCTATTCTCTGCTCTGTGGTGTGTGCCTATTGCTGACAAATGTCATAGAGGCTAGCAGACACCCTAACAGGTAACAGTGAAAAGAGCAAGAGGAAGAATTTCTCATTATATTTAAGCAATATTTCCAAAATCCAGAAAAAGGCTCTGCTCTTTTATGCATGTCTACTCAGAAGTAAGTCACAATATAGTCAATGGGACTTACTTCTGGGTAAGCATGGATAGGATTGTGGCCTTAATCTGCCATGTGTGGGAGCTAGGACTCCCACATTTTGATCTTTCAGACCCAGTGTCACAAAGCCTTTATCCTGTAGCCTTAAGCTCTGTGCTGCCTCATACAAACATATGCTTCATTCAGAGATTTATCTTTTGCTAGAGCAGTGGGGGAAGTGCAAAAGCCCTGTTAAGGGGCCCGCAAGGAAAGGCTAATTCCAGGTTAAGTGAATTCACAAATAATTTTGTGATGAATGTTTAAAACTGTTCAGGCCAGGGTTCTTCTAGCATCAGGACAGAACCTCTTATTACTACAAAGGAAGATGAAATATCTTCACTTTTTATTGTCACCCTGCAAGTGGCCAAGAACAGTTTTGTGCCTAGAAAGAGAATAGTGATGTGATGAAAAATCCCTCTATTTTTCAAGTCTAGCTCCCCGCCTCCCGTAGCTTTTGTGTGTGTGATGCTTTAGCACCCCAAAGATGCCATTGAGTCATCCACCTGCAAAATGTCATCATTTTTTATTTAGCATCCTCTCTTTCTGAAGAGCACCTTCTTGACTGGTAGACAAAGGACTTCGCTTTGAGCTAAGTCACTGGTCCAGGAAACCAACCTGACTAGGAAAGTCAGCATCTCAAGCAACCCATTCCTTCAATGCGTACGTGGCCTGCAGCACTGGCCATAAAACCCAGGAGCCCAGCTTCCCCTGCGTGTAGTTCCTCTGGTCCACTGTTAGAGGATCAAATGCTCAGGGTGGTTGCACCCATGTGGATGAGAGGAGAGAGGAGAGGAGTGAGAGTCTGGGACAGCATTTGTGCATTGAGAGAGAGAGAACATAATCTAGTATAGTTATGTTTGGTTTGAATATTTCTTTTCAACCTGCTCTGTGACCTCCTTGCTAGCTTTTGCATCCCCTCCAGTTTTTTGTTATTTTACCAAGAAATCTGTGTCTTTTCTTTATTCCATCGCACCCAACCCCAATTTTGGTTTGATAATTACCATGTTATTAAAAAACCTTTTTGTATTTTTACTATCTACCTGGTCTAAGTCCACTTAATGAGATGTGGGATTGCCACGTTTCTGAGACGCTGTAGGGACTGCATGCTACATGGTAACAGCTGAGCTTGGCCAGTCTTCCAGCTTTCCTCATAGCTCTCAATAAACACTTTAAAAACCCAAGCCCTTCATTTGTGAAAGCCTGATTGATTTGCATTCAGCTTCATAAATGCCAAGAATACTTAAATTAATATTGTGCAAAGGCTTAAAACGAAAGGCTAAATTAGCAGGGGTAACAGCCTAGTGCAATTGACATACAGAATGTGGAGGTTTTGTGTGGTTGTCCGTTTCTGGACTTTATCCACTATTTCGGGACCACCAGCTCTGCCAACACAACCCTGGTGCAGCTGCCAAAACACAGGTGCGTGTTTGGCCCTCCCACCATCCACCAGGGCACAGGGTTGGCTCCTCCTTGCAGGATGAGGACCTCCCCACTTTGGGGCGATGCTGGCCCTTTAATCACAGGACCAGGAAAAACCAGGGGATGGGGATTGGAAGAGATTGCCCAAGAAGGAGAGGACCCAGGGCTTTATAAGGCACTCAGGGCTGCTGATGAGAGGTCAGTTCAGGTGCTCAGTAGCTGATTCCCTGGGTTGAGACAAGCCCAGGGAGCAGCAGCAGCAGCAGCAGCAGCAGCAGCTCCCCACATTTTTTATTCTGAGGCCTGGTTGGGGGGTCCTGGTTGCTGGGCCAGCAAATCCCCCCTTTGTTTCTATCCCTCTTTCCCTAGATCCAAGGACTCAAGACACCAGCAGAGTTCACCCTGCTTGCAGCAACCCTGCCTGGGGATGGAGGATGGTGGATCTTACAGTGGTTAAGGTTGTCCTGTTTCTTACTCTGGGTACCAGTGATGCCCTGCGATTGGCAGTCGCTGCTGTCCCCTTCATAAGGTCAGGTTGACAGTAGACAAGATTGCCTTCAATTGCACCTCGGTGCTGGCTTTCAAGACGAATGGCTTTAATTTCTTTCCTCTGAACAAGCTCTCCCTGTGATGGGTGAGCTGTAAATGTGAAACAAATGAGGAGGTGTCGTCTCCTGCAAAGTTTACATAATTAAAAAGAACAGGTTCAGAATAGAGAGAGCTGAGTGCATTAATAGCCTCCAGGAAAAACAAAAAGGGTCAAGCAAAGTGAGCTAAAATTATCCAGCATATTATGAAAGGTAGGCAGAATGTGTCAAGCACAGAAGACTAGTTCCAGATAAGTCTCCAGGAACCATAAAAACCATGTGGGCCAAACTAAACATGAAATGTGACTGCGTTTCCCAACATCTTTTTGTTTTGCTAAAAGCTCCTGCTGGGAGCTGAATTTGGAATCAAGCCACAAAAGTGGTTTCTAACCCTTTTCCCTGTGCCTGAACCCTAATTTGAATTGGCTCCCTGAAGCTGCTAGTAGCCTGTAGGGGGAAATGTTGTGACAATCATGTTTCAGCAATGTCCTTTTGCCTTCTGTGGCATGTGTGCATGGGGGGGGGGAGATTTAGGTTGGTGCTCCAGTGTGGGGGAAGACTTAGACCCCTGCCCATCTCCCAGTGCTATGGCCCACTTTTAAATTAATAACCCCCTTAACAGAAGAGAAAGATAGTGGGAAATGCATCCATACATCTAATGGGTCATATTTAGTGTGCTAACGTGTGTACATACTGAGGTTTTGGGTTTTTTTTAGAGCAAGTCCCATAGTTTACAACCTTGTATATTCCTTGACAATTCCTTGATAATTCCTTGAGATAAGGATATCTCAAGACAAAAACCTACTTTTCATATCAAGACCCTAAAGACTCCCCCCCCCGAATTTAAATTGTCTATCTCAAATCTCATGTAAGCTTGTATAAAAATAAATGCATATCTTTATTCTTAATTATTAATTACATAATTATTATTACACACCTTTATTATTATACACCTATTCCACACTAAATATGGATATCTAGTTACCCCTGCTAACTGGGCAAGGGGCACTTTTCCCAAGTGGTGTTGCTCTTATATTTAACAGGGGGAGAGTAATTGTCCCTCTTCACCCCTGCGTAGTGTCTTTTCTAGTGGCTGCTGCTGGTGGTAGTCAGCATTTTTTCAGATTGTGTGCCCTTTTGGAACAGGGAGCCATTTAACTTTATTATTTGCCTGTAAGCCGCTTTGTGAACTTTGTGTTGAAAAGTGGTATATAAATACTGTTGATTGATTGATTGATGTCTGAAGCAGTGTTTACTAAAGTCATGGAGGAGGAGAAGTGGACCTAGAAGCTACAGAGCATTTGTATTCTTGGCTTGGTGCTAAATGTTTTAATAAGTGAGCTGCTAACTTTCCCCACTGAGGCATGTAGTACAGGCTTCATTATGAAAAGGCTTTATTCCAGCTAAGGGTTGATTACTTTTGAGAGATCCTTGGAACTGTGGTCTTCTCCTTGAAGGAGTTCTGAACATGTGAAGATGTGCATATGAATCATCCATACTTTTTTTTTTTTTTTGAAAACCCAGTACAGAAAGCAAATACAGAGCGCAATCCTAAACTAGAGTTAGGCCGGCATAAGCTAAGCTAGCAAAGTTTGGCCAGCACAAGGGCCATCATAAAGCGTGTTTGGACCACTCTCTGAGTCAGGGAGGATGGCTCACGTCTCGAGTGTGGTCCAAACACACTTTACAGTGTCCCTTGTGATAGCCAAACTTTGCTGGCTTAGCTTATGCCAGCCTAACTCAGTTTAGGATTGCGCCCACATTTTTCTTTGAAAATGTGGAGCTGCTTCTCATCTTTCTTTTTCCACTTGAATAGCTAGGCCTCAGCTTTGTGGTTTAACCTTGAAACCCTGTTGTAGTTCATGGTTTTTTAGTTGCACCACATGATTCTCCTCATAAGACTCTTGATATCTGTGCAGTTTAGAAACATAGGATGGATTCACATTTCCATTTCTGGTATGGCCTTAAAAAGATCTGGCATCACAACCCCTCATATTCCATCATGTCACACTTACAGGCACAGGGTGAGATAGCAGCCTGCCCTATCCTGGTATGACCTGCCTTTTTAGACAGAGGAGGTGAGCTTGCTGTCTTGCCACATGTCTGTGACATTTCAAAGGTTCAAACTGCACTGATGACGGCACACAAAAAAAGAAATTCTCCCTGAGGTTGCTTCATCATGTCAGTCTCCATTTCACATTATCCTTTGATATCACCCAGAGAGCTTTTGTTCTTTATCCAGTGAGAAATGTCAACTTGCTACTTTTTTTAACCTAGTTTTTGTTAACTCTATGCTAGTCCCTTACTAGAAAAGTTTAGTTGTAGCCTCTTTAGAACCTCTGTATTTGCACATATCTCAGATAAGTGGAAATAAAACAGTTATTTTCAAAGCAAGCAACAAAAGCACACTGTGTGTGATTCCATAGTCTCCCTCTTGCCATATTCCTCCTTCCTTCCATAGTCTTTCCCCAATTCTCCTGTGCATACCTTTTCCTGCATGAGTTGGATATATTATTTGATTGAAGTAGTCATTTGGATTAGCCGTTCCACACACAAGTTTTCACTTAAATTTCTGTGCAAAGATTATGTTGCATATGCCAGCAATTTATGTTCACATTGCAGATTTTCATGCATATGTTCTGCAATATGTATATTCAGTCCCTGTAGGACAAAAAAGGTCTGTATTGATCTATTTTATCTAAATTATTTTTATCCCATCATTTCAGAATTGCTGGCATTTATGGAATTTCAATTCAAATTTAAAAGTGAAATTTAAAACACATGAAAATCGACACAGAAACCAGCAGCAACAGAAGAACTGTCCCCAACTGTCATAAATCTCAAGAGATGGACCATCAAATTTCGCAGCTTCTCAGGGTCCCTTGTAGTCAACTACCTTAAAGACTAGGAGGGAATTCATTCTGTAACCCTGGTGCTACCATGGGAAAAAGCTTTTATTTCTGTCACAGATTTCTTTACTTTTTGTATTGGGGAACTCTGTAGTATCCATCCATTCATCTATTCCATCCCGCCTTTCTCCTCCAAAGGGGGAAATCCCCTAAAGCAATGGTTCTCAGACTGTGGGTCGAGACCCACTCTGTGGGTCACAAGCCAATTTCAGGTGGGCTGCAAAGCACCTAGAGTAGCCATCATTGAAAATATGGGAAGATGGACAGTAGAAAGGAAGAGGGCTGTGTGGTTACTTTGCTTGTTTCAAGGTTGTAAATAGGCTTTTTTTTTCCCTTTCTGATTCATGTTGCTATTGGAAAACAGCTGATAAATAACCCAATTTATTGCTGCATTCTCAGGAAAGCAGCAGGTTCTGGCATCACAATGACAGCACTTCTGGCCACGACATCACTTCCAGTGGGTCCTGGATAGATTGTCAATCTAAAAAGTGGGTCCCAGTGCTAAAAGATTTGGCCTAAGGAGTAGAATCCTCTAAGAGAATTTCAGCAGATGAATGGTCTCATATAGAGAGACATGACATGAGAGACTTTGAAATATGTAGATCGCAAGGCCAAAAATAATCCAAACTGGTATCTTTGAACAGGTTCAGAAACAAACTGGCAGACCTGTTTTGTAGCAACTACACTGTCTGCCTATAAGGCTTAAAATGCTCTTGTGATTTGGCCTTTATTGCTAAACATGGGCTGGAGGTTTTGATCTAGGTCAATTGTTTTAGCACTAGGACCCACTTTTTAGAATGGCAATCTGTTGGGACCCATTGGTGGTGATATCATTAACTTAGAAGTGATGATATGACAGTCAAGCAGGAAAACATTTAACACCATCCCATATAACAAGATCAAATTAATTAACTAACTGGCATCCCAATCTTAACCTTTATTGGAGCAGGCAGGGCACAGGTTGGACCCTGTGGACCTACACAGGTTAGGCAGTTGGCCTGTGCCTCTTCTCAGGGTAAGGGAATATTTTTCCCTTATCCTGGCGTAAGCCCCAGTCAGCCCTATAGGGCTGCTCAGATCTGCGCCACCGAAATTGCTGGTGCAAATCCAATCAGCCGGATCAGGCCTGAAAAGGATTCTAACCCTTTTCCCTGAATAGCTGGATCCAAATTCCACCCCTCTCCCTGGGCTGGCCCACCTGCTCTCCACCCCCTCCCATCTTCCCCCTGCCCTCTCCAAGCTCTCGCACTGGCTGAGCTTACCAGGTGTTCTCCACTGTATCCATGGGTCAGCACGACTCCGACTCATGGGCCGGCCCACCACCTGCTTCTGTGGGTGCAGACTTGCCTTACGGCACATTTATGACTCACTTTGGCTGGCCAAACAAAATCTTTTAATTAATTAACTAAGTAAGTAAGAACCTTCCTAACTCTCCCAAGCAATTCCCCCAACATCCCAAAGGCACAGCCCTATCAATAATTGCCCGGGGATAAGCCCCATCTCATTACTGAAAGCATATGCATAGTAGCCTGTTAAAAGTATAGATCTGTAACATTTCCCCAACCGCAGTCACATACCATGGCAGCTTCAAGTCTAACATGTTAAAAATAAAATACACATTGATGTTGGAGGGGACACACCCGAAATTGGCTCGTTACCCACTTAGTGGGTCCCGACACACAGTTTGAGAAATACTGATCTAGGTAACACTGACCTTCATACTTTTCAAAGTAAGGAATCTGGATTCAAATAATGTCCCAGTGTGAAATTTCTGAGGGCATGCAGATAAGGTATACTTAACTCAGGAAGAGATACAATATAATGAATCTCTGTTTTATAATAGTCTAGGTCAGTGGTTCCCAAAGTCCTACTTGAATGTTGGGAACGTGTTAAGTAGTTGCAGGGGTGGGGCCTGGGGCTACCTGGGGGTCATACTGAGGTCTGAGGGGCTCTGGGAGGCCCGCAGCCTCCTCTGTGGGCCCCTTGAGGGGAAATGGCCCAGTTCTGCCTCCCAGTGGTGGGTTATGACCCACAGATTGGGAAGCACTGGCCTAGGTGTTTCAGATAAAACAAGAAGCATGTGAAATATGCTGACAGCTAGCAGTATTGCAAGTCTTTTGATAATATCTAGCATTTAATATTCTTTTCAGCTACTGTTGCTGCAGTCTTTACAAATCCATTCTTCTGTAACTTTAGGCAGTGTCTGCTTCTGCTTTCAATCTAGTGAAATGTCTTTGCTCAGCAAGAAACAATACTGTTCTAGGTGATGTGTATTATAGAGGACAGCTTAAACTTAATTCTCTTCCACCATTTATTTCTACAATATCAATCTACTATTAGGGTCCTCATAAAGGCCTAGTTGAAAATAGAGATGATTGCCTTTTCATTTAGCAGTTTAACATTAAAACTTCC
>JAJKFI010000030.1:5365909-5389199 GCA_029204185.1 Lerista edwardsae
CATCATCATCATCATCATCATCATCATCATCATCATCATCATCATCATCATCATCATTATTATTATTATTATTATTATTATATTTATGTGTAAACCGCTTTGTGAACTTTGTGTTGAAAAGTGATATATAAATACTGGTTGATTGATGCACCTCCTATGTGCCTACATCAGTTTTGTCAGTGTACTTTCAAAAAGCTGGAGGTGCTGATATTTTGGAAAAGAATTTGCCATGGCTGGAGACAGAGGAAACTTTTTGCCCTTTTGTTTATAAACAAATAGGAATAGTTTATTCCCATTCAAAGCACAGTTTGGGAGAGCTATTCTGGCCAGTAACTAGCTTGCTGGATCCCAGCAATCTTTGCTTTGATGTTGCTAATCTGTTTCTGCCTACTGTGACAAGACTGCCAGCTACTTTGTAGACAAACCCACTCTTGCACCACTTGACCTGCGGGCTGCTAGTTTTGAGAGCAGAGTCAGAGCTGAAATATGCCATGAGCACAGTTAACTTTATCTTGCTCCTGGGTGTACACAAGTATTCTAACCATGGCATAGAAGTTTAGGTTTCCCACAAGGACAACTGCATACCCCTGAAATAGAAATCTCTTCTGTTGAAGAGGGAAGTGCAGTTGCTTGAATGTTCCCTTGAGGTGCAAGTGCTTTCCTTCCCCCCTTCTTCTCTGTAACCCCATTTCCATTTGCTCAGTCTAGTATACAGTACTTCTTATTGTTCAGTCGCTAAGTCGTGCCCAACTCTTCGCGACCCCATGGACCACAGCACGCCAGGCCTCCCTGTCCTCCACTAGCTTCCGGAGTTCGCCCAATTTCATGTTCATAGCTTTGGTGACACTGTCTAACCATCTCATCCTCTGCCGCCCCCTTCTCCTTTGACCTTCAATCTTTCCCAGCATGAGGGTCTTTTCTAAAGTATACAGTACTACCCTGGCACAATACATTGCAAATGCTTACTTACCATTTCATCAAATGTACTTGAGAGATTTAATGTTTAATTGGTAGATTTACCAACTTGCACTCTAGGGCACAATCTACTGGGGAATTCTCCTGAGCAAGCTCTCTTGAAAGGGATAAGAAACTGAGTTAATCCCGGTGGTGTTTACCTAGGAGAACTTCCTAGTGGTCTGAATTTGTAGTTGATTAATTGGTGGTGCCCAACTTGAACAAATGTTCATACTCAAAGATGTGGTTTCAGGGTATACATTAACACTGGTCTATCCATGGAACAGTGATGTAAGGTTTTTTTATTGTATTTTAAAGTGCAACCCTAGGCATATCTATTCAGAAGTAAATCAATTTGTGTTCAATGGACCTTATGCCCAGGATATACTTTATATACACTATATAAAGTGTATATAGGATTTCAACCTTAGTGATCACAAGCTGCCTCCAGTATCCCAAAAGAGCACCTTGAGGTTTGTGTAATATTGCACAGTTATTAATTTAAATGTTATCAACTCAACATTTAATAGTAGAGAGCAGAGGGGATCAATAATCTAAAAATTTTTTGGCACTCTAACTTTTCTTTTGACATCACCTTCCTTTTCCAAGCCCAAAAGGATAAGCAACATAAAACATTGCATAGAAGTCGAGAACTACTGATAGAATAATAAAACCTAGCTGCAAGAATAGTGCACATAACAGCATATAAACCATCTGCCATGTAAAACCGCATCTTCCAAATACTTGACCAAGCAGGCTTGCTTGCAAAAGGCTAGCAGCGGTGGACACCTGTGCACCTCCCTTAGCAGTCTTTGTGGGGGAGGGGACTCTTCTTCTGTCATTCTCCTTTTCTCACTTGTTTCCTGGATAGTTCTTAAGTAGTGCCACCATCACAGTGGGCAGCCCAACCCTATTGGGCTGCCCACCAGCAGAATGTGCATTTCACTGGTGCTGGCTGCTGCAAATTGAAATGGCTTGGTGGGCTGAAAGGGGGCAGCTGCCCAGCATAGGTGCAGGGCACCCCTTGTCGGTTTGCTATTGCCCTCAAACTTGTCACACGAAGCAAGCAATTAAGTCAACCTGTTGTGCAGGTTGGTTCTGAGAGTGGGGCTGGCTTGGTTGGCTGCAATGTGGGACATGAATGGAAGGGAATAAAACTTGATCTTCCTTTGTAGAAAGCTGCTGATAATAATGATGATTACTAAGAATACTTACCGTATTTCCCCAAATATAAGACACACCTTTTCCCCAAAAAACCGGGGGCTAAAAATTGGGTGCGTCTTATTCAAGGAGTGTGCCGGGCAGTGCTGCGTTCTCTGTGCTCCCGCTTGCCTTAAAGAGCAGCCGGCCCCAAAAAATGTATTTTTCAAATTTCTGGCCCGAAAATTAAGGTGCATCTTATACTTTGGTGCGCCTTATACTTGGGGAAATACAGTATGTACTGCATTCCAAAAGAAAAGAAAAAGGCCACAAAATTACTTTTTTTCAATATAGTGTAAGAGGTTGCCATTTACCCCATTTTTGGGGTGGGTGGGTGGGGAATTAAGCATTTAATTATATAATTGCAGGTGGTAAGCCAACTTCTGGCATCTCCGGGGATCTCCTCCTTTATCTGTCATGGCTATAGACATTTTGCTCTTTTGTTTACTGTTTACACTGAAAGCGATGCTTAGGGCTGTTACTCAATTATGGCCAATCGGCACTGAAAATGAGTTGCATTCAGAGATGCTTTCTCCTTGCGCGCACAGTGCACCTCTCTATTGCTGTTTGCTGGTTAACTGTGCTCACTGGCCCAAAAAAGTTTCAGGAGCTCAGTCAAGCAAAGAGGCAAATGAAACTGAAGCCTCAGTCCTTGTGAGAGGGTTGAAGAGGACATTGTTCAGTGTAGTGGAAGGTAAGACGTAAAAAATAGCAATTGAGACATGGCCTGATTCTAAAGAAATCCCCAGAGTCTGTGCTGACTGGCAAGGCAGACAGCCAAAAGGGCAAGCAGGAGCAATATACCCTGAAATGTCATAACCATAATTTTCAAAACTGATCTAAAAATAAATGCATTTCATTGCCAGTAGTCTGAAAGAAACGGTGGAGGAAGGCTGTAGTATCAAAAGAAAGTAGCCTCTCGAATGAATTCATGGATAATAGTTCATAGTTTCTAATGAATTCATCTTGAACTTGCATTTTTCATCATTTGCTTTTATGTGTCTTGCATTGATGAAGTAAGGTTGCACTATGCTTTCATAGAAAGCCCCGATGTCATTCTGCTCCTGTATGTTGCTTGGAAAATATCTGTGCTTGACAACTTGCAAAATACTGTATATCTGCAAAGAACACATTGTGCATATATTCAATTAATAAAATCTGTCAAGGGAAGTATTTTATTTGGATTTTTGTCCCCACTTTTTCAACTTGGGGAAGGAAGGAATACATTCCCTGAGGCACCTGGTGGGCCACTATGAAATACAGGAAGCTGGACTAGATGGGCCCTTGGCCTGATCCAGCAGGGCTCTTCTTATGTTCTTATTTGAAAACAAAGGAGAACGCAGCTACTATAAAGCAAAAGGTCTGCCACATTCCAAAATTAAACCTAGTTGCAGAGAGCCAAATCAAGCAGAGTCTTCTGGGAAAACTTCAGGTCGAGATTTTAGTAAGTCTCCAAGGGAATGCTAGCTCATTCATGAAGGAGCCACTGAGAATCCCTTGATACATTCCCCCAGATCAATCCTTTGATACATCTGGGGTATAACAGATATTGTTGAGATGATGCATGAAAAGTAAGTTCAGATTGTTGTCTACTGCCCCATAGATTTCAAGGGGCTAAACTTTCTATTGATTATTTGAAGAAAAAAGGATAAACAAAGCAGGAGACTGTGAATAATGCTGGGAGCCAAGCACTGGTCCAAGTTACTGTGACACTTTTACTGAAGGCGTTTTTACTTGTCTCTTCAGTAAGTGCGGTCACAAGCCTCCCAAAGCAGCTTACGTTAAAAACAGTACTATAGCAATTGGGAGTGGCTCCTGTCTTGAGGGTGACTCCCCCTGCCTGAACATTCAGAAGGCAGTTCTTGTGGCCTCTTTGTACAAGGGGGAGTGTAAAGCAGCGAAGCAGCAGCAGCTACTGGAGCGGGTGATGGTGATAACTTTGCCTCACTGGTTTCTCCTCCTCCTAACAAGGAAGTTTATGATTCTCTTTCTCCCTGTGGGGGGAGAAGTGGTTCCAACTGGGGAGCTGGTGGTGATGGCAGCCATGATCTTAAGTGGATTTAAAAAGAAAGATTTGAGATAAATCCATGGAGGATATTTGCAGCCATTAGCCATGGCAGAATATGCTCTCAGTGTTCAGAGGCAGTGGCCCTCTTCAGATGTTTTCATCCTTGAAAACCCACTCGTGGATGTGTGCATGCTCTGCTTAGTCCTGCCTCATTGATGATGTCATAATGAAGTCTTCCCTGTAAGTAGCATTTCTCTCTAGCGACAAACACTGACTGAGGGATGCATTGCCCAGCAGTGCATGAAGAAAACCATCCTAAGAGGTCTTGTGTATTTCTGAATTCCGGAGACTGATGTCTGACAGCTTTTTTCCTTTATGCCGTACTTGTCAGCTTCCCAGGCGCATGTGTCTAGTCACTTTCAGAAGCTCAAACTCTCCTAGATTAGATGGACCTTTGGCCATATCTAGGTGGTTTGTTTATTACTGAAATGTCTGGCTTATGTTTGGTACTACTAATTGGCTGTGGGTGTGAATGTTGCATTGTTTGAATGCTGGAAAGCAGAATGGGGAAACTGTTCCTATGCATTTTGGCATGTGTATGGGGCGGGGGGGGGAAGAGAGAGACTTCACATACTGCCTTTCATGCATGGTATTTCCAAACAGCCCTTTCCCCCAAAGATGTAGTTTCTATTAGTTTTGTATATTGCTTTGCACATAGCTGTGAATTAGCTTCTCATTTGACAGTGGGGAGGAAACAATATGTGCTCTCCTATTAAAGGATTTTTCTTCTAAGTGGGTTAGTTGTCTTCTAAATTATAGCATTATTAGCCAAATGGAACAGTGGAAGAAAAATAATTGTACAGAAAATTAACAGGTGTTCTCTAGGATTCTCACATAGGAGCCTTTCAGATGCTGTTCTTTTCCTGGAAGGCCCAAGTGACAGTGCCTGAAACAGTGAAATTATTCCACCCTGCAACAGTGCCCCTGTCCTGTAAGTCTGCCACTGTCAAAGCTAGCTTTGGCTCATTTTTTAATGTGTGAATGCCTTTGAAATGTGTTTTGCAAAACTATGTTGTGTATCTAAAGAAGTGTTTTCTGGTTTTGATACATCTTGTGATACATACACACCGTGTGCTGGTTTTGATACTTCTTGTCACATTTTTTAAAAATTCATTAATCGCTTTTGTAATTTGAAGGGTGTGGGAATATGATAGTCTAGCTAATAATGCAGAGTCACAAAGCTTTATGAATCAAAATGGCATCAGTCTGAGTTCAGAAGTTCACATGCTGTGGGATAACATTTGACAACTGAATATAATACAGAGCGATACCAAACTAATATTACATTTGTTTGTGTCAAAAAATAGCTACAGGAAACAGTCACAATTCTAGACAGGCCTTGATAATGAAGGTACTGAGAATACAAAATATGTGCCCTTGCTTGGTAGGAGTGTCAGGTGATCAGATTGCTCAGAATATAAAATACAGAGTTGCTTCTAAAATGCATATATTTCCATAATTACATACTTTAAAAAACTTCTGTGTTACACTAGTTTCATGATCAAATTTTTTGTCAGAGTTTTTTTCTATGTGTCTTCATAAAGTCAAATCCAGCATTGTACACAGATGTCATGTTTTGTGTGAGGTTAACTCTCTGTAATTTCAGTTCACTATTCTTACTAAAGTTCAAAAAGCATACATTTTGCGTAGACGGCTGCTGGGATTCAAGGTTTGACGACAAATCTAGTCATTGGGTGTGTCAGCTCCAGTCAAGAAAGGCCGTAATCAACATGGCTGCCGCAGCACAACATGTGATGGATCTGTTGAAGATGAGGCAGTGATATACAGTACCATACCCCACAAAGGCTATAACATACAAATAACATTTTAAATTGCTTTATTCGGTTGTTGGTTTTTTTGGCTGCCCAGTCCAAATCAAGTTTCCAGCACCAACATAGCTGCAATGCAGCCCTGATGTAGGGGAACAACCATTCCCTTACCTTGAGATGCCCTCCCTGATTGACCCCCTACTGCCTCATGTAGCACATGCCATATTGGTACAGCTGCATCAGTGCTAGAAAGTTGGTTAGGATTGGGCTGCCGTGCTCATCAACCACCTTATGGATCAACCACCATCAATCAGAGATGATTGGATAAGATACGGCTTAGAACCAAGATGAAAAACTGCCTCATGTCATGTGAGACAGTTCATTCTCTGCAGTTTTCGGGGGGGGGGGTGCTTTCTATGTTGCTAGCATTGGCTGAGGCCTTGCTGGTCGCAATAAGAGGGTGGGCTGTCTCCATGGCCTCAGCTATGAAATTCCTCCCACTAGAGTTGAGAATTTTCTGTTGGCTTTCTTTTTATTTTTGACGGGCACTTTTCTACGTAGACACTGTTGTTGTTTTAGGTTCTCTCTTGTTTTGATTCTGTTCTCATTTTATATCTGTGTTATGTTGCTTTATGGCACTGTTATTATATTTTTGACAGTGCTTTATTTGGTTTTATTGTCAAATCAAAATTTGCCTTGGGTACCCAATATTGTGAGGGGGAAAAGCGGGATGTTAATCTTTTAAATAAATAAATCTGCATCTCTGATCTCCCTGGTAGACTATTCTTCACAGTCATTCTGTAAGCCTTAAGAATGTCTTGAGCAGCTATAGACTGGAAGGCTACGTTGATGTAGCTGGATTCATTACTTGGTTGGTTGATGCCTTTGGGGTGGGATCTGGGAGGTGGGCAGGAGACCAGAAGAAAGGTTGTATCTTGGCATCCAACACAGCAAAGAGTGGTGGGCACAAGTGGATGGAGAACATGAAGTGTGCGCATAATACCACTGGCTTCAGCAGGCTGGGCAGAATGTGTTGGTGGCCCAGATATGACCATAATTTGGGGTTCCTGGTGTTTAATGTGAAATAAGGAAAGTCAAAATGTGAATTTCTTGTTTCTGTTGTCCCTTCTCATAACATTTGAGATGGTTCTTAGCTTTTTGTTTGAGAGTCTTCACCTCAAAAACAAACTCCAAAAGACCACTGGGAAATAAAGTGTAAATAAAATATGTTTTTTGCTTTCTTTTCCCAGTCCTACCCTGCTCTGCATTTCAATACCACATGTTTTCTCTGCCAGAATGTTCATTAGACCCAAATTAAGAAAACCATTTCCCTCTAGCAGTTACTACATATGAATCACTATGAAGACTGCCTAGCACTGAAGTAGTTAGCAAATCTTTTCTGGAAGGAATGTGTGGGAGGAACACCTGCCATTTTGCAAACTATTGGTTCCTGCTGTCACTCTGGAAGGGACTAGATGTGGGAAGAAGAGGGAAAATGAGGGTGTGTGTTGCTATATATAAACTCCGGATAAAGTTGGTCCTGACAATCCAAGAAAAAAACAAACACCCTCCTGTAAAGAAATGAACAGCAGATCTTTTGCCTTTTCGCATCTGCATGTACTAACTGCAGACACTAGAAACTGATGAGGTGGTATGACAATGAAGAAATGTTGACTGTCTCTGCATCTCTCTGTCTCAGTGAAGTAAAAGCCCAAAATAAAGCAGTGATATCATGTGAGCTTTCAGCTTTATCCCCTAAGATCTGTATTCACCATTAGTCTGAAATCCTTTGTGTTTAAAGCAATTGACTTATGGAAGAATGTACGTATTCTGGGAAGTTGTGTCTGGTAGTTAAGGCTATAAGCCAGAAAGTCCTCAGCTCAAATGTCCAGCTCAGCAATGAACTCACTTGTTGTTCTCATCATTTTCTGTAGTTATGTAGCCCGGTGGTTCCCAAACTTTTTCAACTGACAGTTCCCTTGAGCTACCGGACTATTGTCAATGGATACACATTAGGGCTACAATCCTATATACCAGTGGTTCTCAAACTGTGGATCCATGGCCCACCACTGGTCACAAACCAAGTTTTGTTGGTTTGCAAAACTGACAGGGTAGATTAGGCTATGTGCATTAAGGGTTAAATAACCTGCTACTTGGGCGTGAGGCTTACTTATATCAATCAATCAATCACTAGTATTTATATACCGCTTTTCAACATAAAGTTCACAAAGCGGTTTACAGGCAAATAATAACATTAAAGTTAAATGGCTCCCTGTCCCAAAAGGGCTCACACTCTAAAGGAATGGAGAACACCAACAGCAACAGCCACGAGAAAGACACTGTGCTGGGGTGAAAAGGGACAATTGCTCTCCCCCTGCTAAACATAAGAGGACAGCACTTGAAAAAGTGCCTCTTGCCCAGTTAGCAGGGGTTTGCCCAGTTAGCAGGGGTTATAGCCACAGAGGCTTGAGCAGCTGGTTAAAGAAATACTTTTTTACACAGCGGGTAATTAATTTACTCCGTGGGAACTCCTTGCCACAGGAGTTTGTTGATGGCATCTGGCCTGGATGTACTTAAAAGGGGATTTCTGGAGGAAAAGTCCATCGCACACTACAGGTTATGATGGGTGGATAACTTTCTTATTTTAGAGGTAGGGTACCTCAGAATGCCAGGTGCAAGGTGGTGGCAACAGGTTGCAGGTGTCTTGTCTTGTGTGCTCCCTGAGGCAGCTGGTGGGCCTCTGAGAGATGCAAGAAGCTGGAATAGATGGGCCTTTGGTTTTCCTATGTTCTAATGCAGTGTTATTCAAACTGCGGGTTGGGACCCACTTGGTGGGTCGCAACCTGATGTCAGGTGGGTCATGGAAAGCTGGGAGCAGCCATCTTGGAAACTGTAGACCTTTTGTGAGTGTTAACAGTTTAAATTTTCAAGTGAGGGTTTTTTTTTTAAATTGTTTTCAGTTCACTGCTTTTACATAATATTTGGTCCTAATCTTGCTTTCTGTCAGGAATGTTTCATGGCTATACAATTACTGCATCCAAGAATACCAATTTGCATTTCAGGAGTGTCATTTTATTAAGTTACAATGACAGCACTTCCTGATTGCTGATGTCGCTTCCTGCCGCAACATCAGATCCAGGTTAATGACATCACTTCCAGTGGGTCCCGACACGAGTGCCATTCTACAGAGTGGGTCCCGGTCTAAAAAGTTTGAATACCACTGTTCTAATGTAACATTTTTTTAGGTGGGTCCCAATGCTAAAATGTTTGCGAACCACTGCTATACATTATGTAGGGTGCAAGCCAAGGCTTGCTGTTTGGGAGCCACTGAGCTAGTCCCTTGCTAAAATCCACTTCAGTAGGCGACTCCTTATAGAGGGAATAGTGGCTAACAACACACTTTGCACATAGGAAGTCCTGGGGTCCGTGAAAGCTGGCATTGGGCCTGAGGCATGCCTGATTAGGTCACCCCTTCCTAAATTTGTGTTGTACTGCATAGTTTGTTTTGTCAGGACCAGGCCCCCCTGGAAGCCTGGGCCGTGGGGATTTTGCCCCCTTCTCCCCAGGCCTGGCATCTTTAAAGGTTCCTTGTGCACCTGCTATTTTGATGACAAACTAACTCCCAGTTAGAGAGTGGCATGTCTAGTTTGTCCCTAAGCCCTTGGGAAATCTGTTCTTTCAACTGTCTTCCCAATATGACAGTTCTGCCCTCTCAGCTCTTCCCTTTGGGTGTAACCTATTACATTTGTAGGTAAGCAGCCACTATGGAGCAACTTGAACCCATTGAGGTGCTGGCACAAGCATGTGTTGACCCGGAAAAGCAGGAAATGGGGACGGGATTTGGTGTGTGTAACGCTGCCAGTTCACCTCCCCTGAGCCTGATACGCTCTTCTCCCACCCTACTGGTGCCCTGTTCTGCCCGCCTCCACCATATTAATCCCCCTCCCCACCAACTTCCTGCATGGGCTTATCTGCTTTGGTGGGTCTCCATGGGTCCACCAGCTTATAGGAGGCCACTCTGGTCTCTCTGCTGGTGGGTCTGCAGCGTGCATTGACGGAGGCTGCTTTTCAATGGCTGTTAAAGCAGTCCCTGCCAGCACAATACTAGTTATGCAGGCAGGGGAGACAGATAGGATAGGGCTGCAAGTCACCGAAAAGTTGTGTGTGTGTGTGTGTGTGTGTGTGTGTGTGTGTGTGTGTCACAGAAAACGCAGGTGTGTTTTGTGGACATGTGAATATACTCTAAAATGTACATGAATCTTGTTCTCCAGCTGCTTTAAATCAGCTTTACGAACAAGGAAACGCTAGTGCGATGGTCTGTAAATGTGATGCTTTGGCAGATATAGCCTTGGCTGCAGTGGAAGAGCTGACAAGTCTCTCCATGACAGGATGCACTCTGCTGTTCTGTCTTCCTTGTTGAACCGTATTCTGCAGGGAGTTTTCTGAGTGCCATCAGCTACACTTGGCTGTTTGCTTGTTTCCCCCCCCCCTCTGTGTGCTTAACCGCAGTTGCTTCTCCTACTAAGAGATGGGAGGAAAGGGGGGGGGCAATCTGGGAAATGCTCAGTTGCTGACATTCTGATTACAACATCAGGGCTTTATGCCACCTCCTGTCTAATAGATTTCAAACAGCAATATGTCATAGCCTTTCCTGACAGGCTAGCTTATTTTAGTAATATAAATAATGTAAATAGTTCTGCAATAGTGCTGCCACTTCTTCTCCAAAGCACCCAAAAGCATTTGTTGGCTCTTGTTTCAATTTTGCTAATGGAGTATCCTTCATTCATGCCCCGTCTCTACCTGTAATATGTTTCCCATTGTAAGATGACATGGAAAGGGGGTCGTATATTGTGATGTTGGAAGTTCTGACTTTTACCAGCAAATCTCAAATCCAATTGAGGGCTTTCAGTGAACATTCAAATTTCATCCTTGTTTTCATCATTTACCAGTAAACATTTACTTGACATGTGTATGAATGAAAAAACAGAACAAAACCATACATCCCTCATGCTTCCATATAGTACTAGCTGAGCATGCTGAAATTACTGGGGGATGTCAGCAATTCATCACATTTCTGGTATTTACTGTAACTTCTCCAATAACCGATGTGATCTTTCCGAATGTGATCACTGCTGGTTGTTGAAGACAGTTTTAAAAATAGGATAGTAGGTCAGTCTTTGTTATCAGTTAGGGTTAGGTTCTTGGAAATCCTCGCAGATAGCGAATTTGCGGATAACAAACCATTGATCTTGTGAGATTAATGGGATTTGGTGCAAGGGGCACCTAGTCTGTCATCAGAAGAATCCAGCAGAGACCCTCAGGAATCCAACACAGTGCAGTAGGGTCAAAATATATCTGAATGCTGTAGACACCTTCTAAAAGGTTGTAGAAACTTCTAGAATGGTGCCCGCAACCAGTGTGGACCCCTTAAATATGATCAGAGGATGCCTCTACCAGCCATTTTAAAGGGATCTCTGCTGGTTGCAGGTGCCATTCTGAAAGTTCCTGCAGCATTCAGAAGGTCTCTGCATAGTGGATAACGAGAACAAAGGCACAGATAACAAATAGCAATTCTGCACCTTGCGGATAAGTGAATTCGCACAGTCGACTGTGTATATTGATACTCTGCTTGACTAGCCATGATTGGCTCTTGTTAGATAGTTGCAACTTAAACATTCACAAAAAGGCACAATATATTAGGAATGTGTAGCAGTATTTGACACTTCTACTTCCTGGCAGGTCACCACCGGAAGAAAGGAACGGAAGAGGACTGACTAATCAGAAAGGATGTAGAAGTAACCCTTCTGATTATCTGTAGAATGGTCTATGGTCCCTGGCATTTGAGAACACAGTCAGAACTGTACTAAATCCTCTACTAACATGAGACAGTCATAATCTCTATCTGGAAGCAGAAACTGAACAGGTGAATTCACTACTCACTTGATTACCTGTGAGGATTATTCCCTCAGGCAACTAAAATGTTTATGGACATGTTTGCAAGAGTGCTGTGCACATCATTAATTTTCATAGCCCCAAATGCTTCCAAGATGTCATATGTTTGGGCAAAGCATACTGTAGCAGAGGAGATAGAATGACATTGTGCTGAAAACTACTACTACAATTTAGCAGTTAAGTCCAGAGCTGGTTGCTTGCAATAAGAAGTATATAATGGAAAGCATAAGGGACGTGGTGGCACTGCAGGTTAAACCGCTGCTGCTGAGCTTACTGACCGGAAGGTTGGCAGTTTGAGACCATGTGACGGAGTGAACTCCCGTTGCTTGTCCCAGCTCCTGCCAGCCTAGCAGTTCAAAAGCACGTAAAATGCGAGTAGAGAAATAGGAACCACTTTGGTGGGAAGGTAATGGTGTTCCGTGCGCCTTGCTGTATAGTCACGCAGGCCACATGACCACGGAAACGTGTCCTTGCACAAACACCAGCTCTTTGGCTTAGAAACGGAGATGAGCACCGCCCCCTACAGTCAGTCACAACGAGACCATTCGGTCGTGGAGAAACCTTTACTTTTAATGGAAAGCATAGTTTGTTTGCTAGAGGGTTTTGTTTTTTTTACAATGCGCATGCTTGGCATAATTAAGGATACGCCCCTGTAACATAGAGTGCATTGTGAGCCTGCTCTGAAAGTACACTCATTTTGGTCAGACGTTCCATCTTCTCCCTTGAATGGGAGCAAACCCATTCTTCCTATTTTCAGCTGAAGAGGCTATGCAAAGCAGGGGCATGGTGGTGGGGCACAGAACCTCATGAAGCCCAGCGACCAGGAAGGGACATAACGCTCCCTAGTCACAAATGACCTTCAAACATGATCGGAACCTTGTTCTGGTCACAACTGGAGCCTGCAGTAAGCCCCCCAGAAGTGTTTAAAGAACACTTCCGGTGCGAAATGCACTCCAAGTCCCATTGTCTCCTTGGACCCCTCACAGTCTGCTGTTGATGTCGCCTCTTGTTAGATGCACAGGGTGGCCCTGATTGTGGCAATTGTAAAGCCACCCTGCTGTTGGGACAGTTTTCAATTTTCAGGTGCCAAACATTTAATTAGACGAGTGTGTAAATGCGCAAGCTGCTTGGGAGCTGAAGTGGTATCACCCTGCCTGAAGCAGAGAGGGAGAGAACACGAATGGGCTCAACACTGCATTTAAAGAGTTGATGTGGACAGAACCCGCGCTCATTCAGCAGCAGAAAAATCACGCTGATCCCTGTTTGTGGGTACATCAATACTTGCACCCTGTGTGTCGTGTTCCCCTGTCAGCTTGTGGTGGTGTAGTGAGTTGCAGCCTGAGAGGCCAGTTTGGCAACCACTCCTTGTATGTGCCGGAGATGCATTTCTCATGTGTTCTGTGACATCTTGAAAGCCTGGTGCTTTGGGTTAAGTGGCAAAGATCCAGCATGAGCAAAATAGCCAGCCGCTTTTGAACTAAAATAATCCTTGCATCATTAGTCACCTTGGCAAATACGCATCCTAGCCCATGGGGAGTTTAGTAAGCAGACTGGACTCTTCCCAAAGTGGTGCAGCCCTGAATTTGAAATGCTTCTGCAGCTGGCTCTCCATCACCTTTCCACTAAGCTGCCCTTGGAATGGGAAGCTAGCATGATTGGGCAGTAACGGCGAAACCCTGCTGTGTCAAGGGATGGTTTCTTCAGGCGGACTTCTGCGCACAAGAAGCCGCCCAATGCCTTTGCCTACATAAAAGGCGGTATTGACAATGGTGGTTAAGAGATTACATGTCTGGCGCTTTTCTTCAGTCATCAAGATGGATTTAGGTCGCAGCTGCAAGCAGAGACTCTTTAAAAATGCAAGCGTGTATAAATGCATCTGGGGGCCAATACCTACATTATAACATTCTGGTGAGAAAAGGGTGCATTTAAAAACAAACAAAAATTACCCAGAGAGCCTGAAATTCCTAAATGCATTTAAAACATCTTCTTTTTCATTTTTGACACTGTTGTCAAGTTTAATGCATCTTTTGTGTGTATGAAAAATGGGCATGTAGCAATCTAACAGTGACTCTTATGCCCTGTTCCCTGGGAGTGAATCCCATTACACACAATTTGTAGATCGAATTGTAAACTGATCAAAAGCTAATCTAAAGCACCATATCGTATATTTGACATGGTGTTGAGGATCAGAAAAATAAGAAAAATTTAAATAAGCAAATCAGAAATACACTAGGACTGCAATAAATATATATATATATAAAGGAGAGCGAGCGAGAGAGAGAGTGTTCCGCATAGGCTCCGCAACGCCTGGAGCAATTGGCATCAAACTCGGCACGCCCATGCCTTGTGGCCTGGCGACAAACACTGCGGGGGTCAGGCCCCCCTAGCACCCCCAGGGGTGGGGGTGCGCAGGGGCCCCGGCGTGAAAATGGTCGAAAACGGCCGAAATCGGCATCGGATCCATAGTTTCCAGGGTCGCCGAGATGAGCGGCGACGCTCCCGACGCCGTTGGAGTCCGGGTTCGGCCCCCGCTTGGCGTGGGGGGCGAGAAGGGGTGAGAAACAAAGCGTCCGCCATGCCCTGCTGGAACGCCTGGAGCGTTTGGCACCAAACCCGGCACGCACAAGCCTTGCAGCCTGGCGACAAACACTGTAGGGGTCAGGCTACCCTAGCGCCCCTGGGGGTGGGGGTGCGCTGGGAGCCCCATGTGAAAATGGTCGAAAACGGCCGAAATCTGTGTCAAATCTGTAGTCTGGAATGCCTGGAGCGATTGGCAGCAAATTTGGCACGCACAAGCTTTGCAATCTGGCGACAAATACTGTGGGGATATGACCCCCCCCCAGTGCCCCTGGGGTGGTGGTGGGAAGGGAGGTGTCATGAAAAAATGATTGAAAACTGCCGATATCGAATCCATAGTTTCCGGGGTCACCGAGACGAGCGGTGACATTCCCGATGCCATTTTCCTTTTCCTGTCTAATAGAAGCTTGAGATAATTTGTTACCTGGGCAATGCCGGGTAACAAAAAGCTAGTACGCTATAACAGTGGTTTTCAAACCTTTTAGCACCTGAACCCACTTTTTAGAACGACAATTTGTCCAAGACCCACCAGAAGTGCTGTTTTGGCTGGAGGTGTCATCTTTATTATGCCAGAGCCTGCTGCTTTCCTGAGAATACAGCAATAAGTTGGGTTATTTCTCAGCCATTTTTCAATAGCAAAAGTGAATAAGGGCACAATCCTAAACGGAGTTAGGCCGGCAAAGTTTGGCCAGCACAAGGGATACTGTAAAGTATATTTGGACCACTCTCGGAGTCAGAGAGGGTAGCAAAGAGACGTGAGCCATCCTCCCTGACTCCAAGAGTAGTCCAAACACATTTTATGGTGGCCCTAGTGCTGGCCAAACTTTGCTGGCTTAGTTTAGGCCAGCCTAACTCCAGTTTAGGACTGCGCTCTAAGAAAGGAAAAAAGCCTATTTACAACCTTGATGCAAGCAAAACAACCACACAGCCCTTTCCATTTCCATAGTCCCATCTCCCCAGATTTTCAATATGGCTGCTGTAGGTGCTTCGTAACCCACATGAAATTGGATCATAACCCACTGGTGGATCCCGACCCACAGTTTGGGAACCACGGCAGTATAAAATACAATAAATAGAAAGGGTGGGCTTTGCAAAGACAGCTGAGATCTTCTGGGTAGGGGGCTTTAGGGGCATTCAGAGTGGCACCCATGATCAGCGCACAGCCTTTTAAATTGGCCAGGGGAAACTTCAGAAGCGTCTCCTGGTCAGCTTAAAGGGCTGCATTGCTGATCGCACCGCTGAAGGTCTCCTGCAAGCCAGGGGGTTGCAGTGTTAGGAAGGTAGCCATGGGCTGAATGGAGGGTTGCTGTGGGCCAGAGGATTGCAGCATTCAGGGGGTCACCTTGAACTGGATGGAGTGTCGCAGATCTGGCCTGGGACTGCTTTGTAGTCCCATGCTCTAAAAAGCAAAACTGTGATGTAGATGCTAAACAATGACTGTATTTGTCATTTTGTACAGTCAGGGAAATTTTTCTCAAATGAAATGATTCTCTCAGACAGAAGTACTAATGGCATGCAGGCTTTATCAAGTTCAGAAGCAGAATCATTTTGTAGATACTGAAAAAGGATGGCTACTGAAGCGAGACAGTTCTCCCCTGTCTTTTCACCCTACGTAATTGCTCTGACAACAACCTTCCACCTCAGCTTTAAACCAATTATGTGTGTCACAGATCAGTTCTTAATAGGCAATAATTCAAATGAGGATACATAATCTGATCTCATTTAGATTGAGTTATGGCAGTTTTATGGCAATTCTAACTAAGAAATGCTAAATGTTGAACACAGATCTGAAAAAAAAATTAGACACGGGTTCACAAATTAGGTCATGTGTTGAGGACTTTAGGATAGTTTTGTGTTCATGTTGCTTCTAGGGAAAAGGTACCATATGGGGGAAAAACTGAATATTTTATATATCCACATCTAGAAAATAATGTTCTAGCATTTTTTACTTTTTACTGAAACCTCTATTATTTTAGACCTCTATTTAAGAAGCTGAAATCCCTGTTTTCTACCAGCCCAATCCTATGCATGCCTACTCAGAAATAAGTCCCATTGTAGTCAATGGGACTTACTCCCAGGTAAGTGTGCATAGGATTGTAGCCAAGTCCCTGGAAACTTACGGCAAATTTATTTTAAAGGCCAATGTGACACTATTCTTTCAGCAGATTAAAATTAAAATAGGGATTTATATTTGGGTGTTTTAAAAAGTAAATGTGTTTCTGCATTTAATAATGCTGGAGTTTGACACTGTAAAAATTGAATGCTCTAACAATATTGTTCTGCACCATGGAGAACCACCTGCTAGATTATAACTATTCTGTTATGGATGATATTTTATGTAGTGGGTAAAAGAATTGTGTGTTTAGACTTAAATGAGAATACTGTATGTCTGGCAAAAAAAAAAATGCTTTTTGTTCTGTACCACTCCATAGATACTTGGGCTTAGTGCACTTTGCATAGTATTAAACCCTTTTTCTTCTCGCCTGCGTGAACAGATTTTAATCTGCTCCGGCATTCTGGGTTTCAGCCATTTCCTTGCTGCAGATGAATAATGAATGAGCTGTGGTTTGACAGCGAATGGTTCAAGATGAAATCAGAAGCTCATTGCAACATGGGTAATATTCGTTTGCCATCTCCATGGAAACGGCTACCTGTTAAGATGCTGCAGTTTTAACACTGTGGCGAGAAAGTAACCAATTGCTATGCCATCAGGTCTCCTGTCCAAAGAACAATCCATCGAAGGGATACAAATCAGAGATAAAACGGCATCAGTCTGCAAGGTGAATGGGAGATCTATGATTGTCCATCAGAAATATTTAAAAGTGTAGTAAATATGGAAGAGCATTGAACTTGCTGCATGGGTGACCAAAAGCAATTGAGCATAGAGTTTCCTTGAGTCTGTTCTGTAAGGGTCCACATCTAGAAAGTGAGGCCTAGTTCTGTCATCTTGCACGTGGGATAGGAGAAGAAAGAGACCAGTACCCTGAATTTGAGGTAGTCTCCCAAGGGAGGTACACCTACTCCTTTGCTGATCACTTTTAGGTGAGTCGCAAAAACAGCCCTATTCCTATAGACGTGCATGTTCTGTTGGTTCTTAATGGAGGTGTTTGAATAGGTGTTATCTCCTTTATTGAGCACATTGTGTTCAGCAAGACTTAGGGCATTCTCTGGAAAGCAGCAGACTCTGTCCTCACAAGAAGGGCATTTCCGGCCGTGACATTTTTTCTGTTGGGTCCCAGATAGATTATTCTTTAGTGTCATGATATTTTAATGCAGTGTCCTTCAAACTATGGGTCTGTTTGACCACAGACCACTCAGCGGGTCGCAACCTGATATCAGGTGGGCTGCAGAAAGCTTGGAGCAGCCATCTTGAAAGCTGCAGACCTTTCACTTGATATATTCCTTTTAAGAGTGTTAACAGTTTGAATTTTTTTAATTTTGTTTGTAAGTCAGTGTTTTTGTATAATATTTTGTCCTATTCTTCCTTTCTGTCAGGGATGTTTCATGATTGTGCAATTGCTGCAGTCCAAGAATGCCAATTTGCATTCCAGGTGTGTCATTTTATTATGTCACAGTGACGGCACTTGTAAAGCTAGATGGGTCCTGATAGAGTGTCAGTTTAAAAAGTGGGTCCTGTTACTAAAACATTTGCAAACTACTGCATTAGACAGAATGTGTGCCATTTTTCTTCTGGTTGGCAGAAGTTGCTACTCAGTAGGACGTTAAGCAAAGGGTGCTATGTGAATTAATGAGGGCCTTTAAAACTCCCATGTTATGGTGCATTAATTGCCCCTCTCTGAGCGGGAAAAACTGAATTGCTCCATTCTCCTCCACCTTTAAAATGAATGTTCAGATACTCATGACCAGTACTTGCATTATTGATGGTACTTTGCCTGATGGCCATCAATTCACATAAGGGTCAAGAAGGCTGAGCATTAGCTTTTACTGACCTCCTGTTTCTCAGATAAGCTCTGTCTTCAACTCTGAGATGCAATTCCGAACTTCCCTGTTTATTTTGGCATGTGTTATCTACCCATATGCACAACCATGCCCACTTAATTATCAGATGTTGCTTCCATTCATTTTTGAGCACTCATACTGGACCTTGGTTCTTGTCTTGGTGTAGCATTTTGGCTAAAAAAATCAGGCCTTCCCTGGTTCTTTTCTTTATTCGTGTCAGAAGCACCTACATTAATATAATTTTATACATACATCAAAATATGTTTTTAGAATAAAATACAAGGTTCAAACTGGATATCATTTGCCCAATCCTAGGCCACTCCAACAGCGTTCTCCCTTGCCAATGTAAGATCTTCCATTGTGCATGTAGGGGGGCACCGTGTGGACTGTAGCATATGTGAGATGGTTTGTTCTTCTCCACATTCACACAGAATGTTTTTTATGGGGAAACCCCATTTCCTTAGATTGTCCTTAGATCTTCCTACCCCAGCACACAGTCGATTTAAGGATTTCCATACAGGCCACAGTTGTTCTTGGCCTGGTGGCGGGCATACATATGTTTGTGCCCATTCACTAGGCAGCTCCTTGCTCACTTTCCTTCCCTGGTTGAAATGGTCTCTGCCACAGACTTACTATACTAGCAGTAGCATAGTTAAGCGGGTTCAGGGGTAGCAATTGAGCCAGGCAACAAGCTGAGACACAACTGGCCAAAACTGTGAAAACCTTGGTATGTAAGAATAACACCATCATGTTATATATCATCTTATGCTGAATGAAATGAAACAAACTGCACTGGAATATCTGCGTTCTATCACAAGTTATGCCCAATTAACCAGAAAAACTTTTTCTTTATTTAATACATTAAATTAAATTTGATTTTGTTGTGGGGGGAGGTACAAAATCTTCTTTTTCCCGGGTAGCAGATGCTTTAGCTATGCCACAGACTTAAGTGGCCTTGGCCAAGGCAGCCTCTCTCAACCTCAGCTCCCCAGCTGCAATATGTAGATAATCATACTTGTGTTAACGTTGTTGCAAGACTACGCAAATCCTCTTGGTGTCAAAGTGCTTTGTGCACAAGGCAGTGTTCTACAAATGCCATTTACCCCTTCAAAGAACCACTTATTCTTTGGCACTTGTAGTGCCTTCCTGTTTGCCAACATCAAACCGAACGGAGGTCTGAGGCAGCCTGAAGCCTGCTCTCCATCAGTCTGGGCCATTTGGCAAGCGTTTCTACAGCACTGCACTTGTTCTGGCTTGCAGCAGAAGAGGGTGCAGGACTGCAGCATGAAACCGCTATAGTCCCACTTCATGAATGACTGAAGGCATTCTGAAGACGACCTTACAGCAGAATGCGGAATGGGACCTGAGAAATGTGCTCACTACGTGAAGACTCACAACCCATTCCTATGGGCCTTTTATAGCAGTGAGACTAGTGTCCCATTGGTGTAAAAGGCCCCGTGATGGTGCAAAGATGCTGGACTGTTCAAGGCCACTGCTGCACAGCAGCTGATCTCCACTGCTGTAGACCCCAGTTGCAGCCAGGGCAGGTAGACTGGTGTGTGTGTGTGGGGGGGATTATTCATGGGGCTCAGGAGCCAGGGAAGTGAAATAGCAATGGGGTAGAGAGAAGGAGGAACCAGTGGGCCATGGGTCCAGCGGCAGCAACTTCCTAGCTCCCCTTTTCCAACCAACCTATATACCGCCCCCAGCTCCAGCTCTCCTCTGACTTGCAGCAGCAAAATGCCTGGAATAGGTCCCAGGAGACTCATAGATCAGTGTTTCTCAAACTGTGGGTCGGGACCCACTTGGTGGGTTGCGATCTGATGTCAAGTGTGTCATGGAAAGCTGGAAGCAACCATCTTGGAAGCTGCAGACCTTACTCTTTCTTTTTTCCCTTTGTGAGTGTTAACAGTTTGAATTTTTAAGTGACTTTTTTTTTTTAAAAAAAAAAATTGTTTTAAGGTCAGTGTTTTTACATCATATTTTATCCTAATCTTTTCTGACAAGGATGTTTCACAGTTGTGCAATTGCTGCAGTCCAAGAATGCCAGTTTGCATTCCAGGAATGTCATTATATTATGTCACAGTGAAGGCTCTTCCTACTTGATGATGTCACTTTTGGCTATGATATCGCTTCTGGGTTAATGACATCACTAACAATGGGTCCTGGCATGAGTGCCATTCTAAAAAGGGTCCCAGTCTAAAAGGTTTGAGAACCACTGCCAAAGATGATTGGGTAGCATATCAGGAGGTAGATAAAATATCTTTTGCAGGTTGTCCAATCCCCCACCTCCAGCACCAAAGCATATAGTATGCATTCCTTGGCTACATGCTATATAGTGATGAGGGAGAGGTTGGGCTCCTAGTCTAGTTATATGGGTATTATATGCAGATGCATGATGAGCCCAGCTTGACCGCATTCTGTTCCATCAGTGATGCTCATTTTTGGACACCGAGAGTCCATGAGCTTCGTGGTCAACTGGTGTTTGGGGCACCTTGCATGGCTTGGCATTGCATCTCTGTGCAACACATGATGACATGCACCCAAAATTAGTACTCAGCTGGCTGCGTGTATTGTGTGATTAGCCATGCAGTAACTCTTGCACAACACAAAACAGAAATTCTCTGTGCAATTAGTGCTAATTTAATATTTTTTGGCTTGTCGTATCACTGGATGTGATAAGGCTGCTTTTTACATTTGAGAATGGTAATCTTTTAAATAGGCGTAAAAGGTAACTTACTAGTGGTGTTGGATTTTGTTTTATACTGGCTTGCAGTTATTTATTTATTTTTAAAAACCACTTGATAACTTGGGGAATAGAAATTAAATGAAGTAAAGTGTCAATGTGTGTTTTCCAGCAGCCACTGTGTGCTGTTGAGACCAAAGGCCTAATATTGCCCCACACCAAGGTGCTTGTGATGTATGTTTAAATGAACAGTATAAGACGGAGGGATCAGACAAGACTGATTTTGCAGTAAAGATCCAATAGAGGGGAAGGTCAGGGTGGGACACAGTGACAGACACCGTGGCAGATGGTTCAGAAAAGGCAGAGCTAAAGAAGATAATGGATTTGGAGAAGGAGGGACAAATGGCTCGACAGATATTGGCAAAGCATTGGGGGATCAGCCCTAGCAAAGGATGAAGATGTGGGTGGAAGGAGGACACAAAGGAGAATTAGAGTATTCATTCTTTCTCCCCCTCCCACCCCATTGATCTGTCTGTAAAAAAAGTATTAGGGAACTGTAATTGCAGCAGCTGGGGTAGTGGTGGAGTTTCCCGCATGGAGCTTATCGCCTCCATGTTGTTTAGATTTCTCCGACTTTGCATTTGTTTCCAGGGTCGCCCATTTGTTGCCTTTCGCCCAGGCTGTTTAGGACGTCAAAGGATCACATTCAGGACCACCTGCCTGCTCCTGTATAATTCTGATGAACCCTTAAAATTTGTGGGGGCAGCTCTGCTTCAATTTGGTGCGAGCTGAGATTTGGCCGGAGCTTGTGAAACTGAACCTTTTCTATTGCAGAGCTTGCTTTGGAACTCACTCCCCCAGGAAGTTCATATAGCTCTTCTTCCACTCCTGACCTGTCAGTGGTTGGTAATATTGTGTTTATTCCATGATGAGAGAGAGCCTGTTGTGAGTTTGTTTGATGCTGCTATCACGATAAAAATAAATCACTTTTGCATGTGGTGATGTTCTTGTGTTAAATTTCTAGTATAGTGTATGTCTCCTTTAAGGCTGTACCATGGAAAACTAAAATAGTAAGCAAGCAACTGGTTTAATGAAGGATATGGCATTTGTAATCATTGCCCTGTTGTTGACATGGAATCAGCAATACAGCTTGCCATCAGCAATATAGATGGCAGTACACTTAGATCCATTAATACATTGTTGATTAGCAAAAGCCAAGTAGGTTAAGCATTTTGCAGCAGTCTCCAAAACGTTGACAGCAATGTTAGGCAGTGAAAAGCCTCTAGATTCGTTCCTTTTTTTAAAAAAAATGGCTTGTGAGGTTCTCTTTCCCCCTCCAGCCACTCCTTATTGTATCTCTAAGATGTTAAAATGCATGGTCATTGTGGGTCATGATTTTGAAAGATGCACAGTAGAGAATCTGTTAGATATGTTTAATTGAAATTACTATCTGTGTGGCAATGGTTCCATTTTGTAAAATTATGGCTTAGTTTGCATACAATTTCACTTGCATGTATTTTGTTAGCTTGCAGTGCCACCTTGTGCTCACATAGACAATTACAACATGACAGAAACTACTTAGCCATAGCTAAGGGGTATTTGAAAAGGAATATATTTTAACTTCTGGAAAATATTTTAAACACCAAAATGTGATGTTTTGTGTTTTTATTCAGATAGTTTAACCCCCCAAAAGGCGTTTTTGGTGTGTTTATGCATTTTAACAACAACAACAAAACACCCCTAGCCCTATCTAAAGGGGCATATTTATTTATTTATTTATTTATTTATTTGAAGAATTTATACCCTGCCTTTCCCATGCCGAAACAAATGCCCAAGGCGGCTTACAGAGAACAACAAAATACAATGTAACCACAATAAGTAAAACAACATTAAAGCAACAACAATTAAACATTAACAGGAACACCGAGAGTGAACAAGAACGAAGCTAGATTCAATTCTCCATATCAGGCTGTTTGGAGGGTGGGAAAAACAATTGACCAGAGGAGTGAACAAACTATGGCAATATACCCAGCGGCATCATGCAGCCTGAATGCTGGGCAGGAGGAAAGGGTGAGCGGCAGCCCGCCCATTGTGTACCGCTCCGTTTCGCCGTCTTCCCCGCCC
>JAJKFI010000030.1:5389599-5402232 GCA_029204185.1 Lerista edwardsae
CCATCTTCCCCACCCCCATGGGGCGGGGAAGATGGCGAAACGGAGCGGTACGCAACGGGCGGGCTGCCGCTCACCCTTTCCTCCCGCCCTGCATTCCGGCTGCATGATGCCGCTGAATATACCAGAGACACAGAGGGCAGACAGCCAACAACCATCCAAAGGCCAGACGAAATAGGTATGATTCCACAGGGGCAGCCCTGTTGGTTTATGGCTGCAAAAACAACAAAAGGTCCTGTGGCACCTTGAAGACAAATTATTTCAGCATCATGTGCCATAGGACTATTTTTGTTCTGACAAAAAAGAACCAGCTAAGATAGCTTCATGGTATTGTGTGATAACAGATTTGCCCCAAACAAAATATTAGCTGTTCCAAATGAAATATTTGACTTCTTTAGTCACAAAAATCAATTCTTATTAGGGAAAGTAAAACTTCTCCCTTGAACACTGATGCTGCTGTCAATAAAGCAAAGGTATCTACATTTGTAAGTGAATACAGTGACAGCCAGTGAGCTCACACCGTGGAGGCAACAGATGCTGTAATCTATTTAAACCCACCAACTCACCTTACTAAACAAATATGAAAACGCAATGAATGTACATACAATACAGTTGCCAGCTTTTTCCAATCATGCATTTTTTACCTGTTCTAAGCAATGTTTTAAGATCTCAAAACCTGTTGCATAAAAAAATGAGATAGTTTGACTAACTGATTTCTTCTTTAAGAATGATTTTACCATTTATTTATTTTTATAAACACATGCCAGTTTTTCATGTCAGGTGGGTCACAAAAAGATGAACTACTTGTTCTGGCAAGAAGACTGCATAATTGGAAGACCCTTTTGCTTGAAAAATGGCTTGAAAAATTAACTCCAGTTAACTTCACTGATGCGGAGCTCAGCTTGATCTCCTAAGCATCAGTTTGCATTGCCACCCATTCCTGGAACCTTGCTAAGAAGATTCGGCCAACATCAAAAGTGCATGTTAAAGGCTGTAGCGATGGGGGGGGACTGACTGTGGCAGCAGTTTGCTTATTTTGGAACCGGTCATTTGGCCCAATCCAACCAAAGTGCACGCTGTCAGTTTTGTACGCCACTAAATCTTGCAAGGGTTTCATCTGCTCTCTATGACCAGCATCCTTCCTAGGCTAGCATGAAGCCCTTTAGGAGTTCCATTTGGCTCCCTGGGTATGGAGATCTAACTTGTGAGGTTTATTGCTTTATTCCATCAGAAGCATTCATCAATAAGATTAACTTAAGAATTTCTGCCTAAAAATGTTTTGGGAGATGGTGGGTATTCAGGATGGAACTTTGGGGTTTAGCATGACAAAATGATGGGGAGCCCAGTTCTAAGGTGCACTTGCTCACCTGGGCCGAGTCCAGCACAGGTTAGGAGGAGGCTGGAGGGAACAAATGTTCCTTTACTGAGCCCTAGCCTGGTAAATGGGTGCTACTCGAATCTGCACCAGCCAGTTTACTGACCCAAGTCCCAAAAGCCCAGTGTCAGTACTCTAGGCCTGGGAGGGAGGATAGGATACAACAGAGTCTCTGTCACGTTTTGCGTTTGCTACAGTGACAGAGAGTTCCTGGAGCATGCCACAATCATGCCCAAACAGCCTGAACCAAAGTTTTGGCCTTAACAAAAAGAGGCCTGACTTCCTGCACAAAAGAGCTGAGTCACCCAGCAGGTGAGGCATAATTAATCACCTCCTCAGTGACCCAGGTACCGTGTCCACAAGGCATGCCTGATTGGCTTAAGGTCTGCCCAGCAACAGCCTTTGATTGGGCACACCTGGGTTAAAAGTAGCCCAAGTGCCTCCGTTCCAACGTGGGTGAAGGGCAGAGTGCTGCGGAGCATTCTGCCAGTTTTGAGCGTACTTTTGGAAGGTGAACTGGTGCAGAGAACTTTATCTGTGTGGTTTCCTGTGTGAGACCCCGACTATGTGTTTTCAATCAATCAATCAATCAATCAATCAATCAATCAATCAATCAATCAACAGGTACTTATATACCGCTTTTCAACATGAAGTTCACAAAGCGGTTTACAGGCAAATAGTAATAATAATATTATTGTTGTATTGTCTTGGTCACCGTGCTTCTGTATAATACACGTTGGTGAGAAAAGACTTCATGAGTCCTTGCTTACCTCCCTACACATTCCTGCGTTTGGAGTTGAGCCAGCATTCCGCTGTGTGCCGGATGGAAAGCTTCTGAGCTTTCCAGACCGCTGTGTGTGCCTTTGCTACTCTGCTGTTTTGTTGCGTGCTGCTGGGTTCCCTGAATCCAGTGTAGGGACACCCCTGTGCACCCCAACTACATTCTTCAGTCTCCTGGTTGTCTCCCTCCCTCTGAGGTTCTCTGCTCCCGCCCCCAAGCCAATGCCTTAACTAGCTTCCATTACTGTGTCACCAAGTGCTTGTCTTTCTTCCATTGCAGCCGGTTGTACAACCCTAGAGGAGGAGGAGAAGCTAGAGGAAGGAGCCTAAGAATGCTAACAGGAAGCTTCCTGTTAAGTAATTGAAGGTGAGGTTAGGCTCAGCTTTATTAGGAAGTATCTTGCAGGGTGAGTTCAAGATACATCTAGTCCACCACTTTTTTTTTTTTTTTTGCAAAAGCTCCTGCAACCAGCAGAGCATTAAATGGCCCACCAGTGGAACAAAGTACATTTTGTCCTCTGCTGTCACAGATTTTTGATGGGATAGAAAACCAGTGTCTACATTTGCGTGAGCTAGAAATATAAATGTGTAAACTACACTGAGTGTGCAAGTTCTGACGTAAAACATCCAACCAAACTAGTTCTTCTTCTAACAGGCTGAAATTCAGTTGCCTTTGGTAATGCTTCTTGTGAAGACCTACTCAAACTGTGATCTATAAAATGATGTTGAAGCACAACTGAAATTCATTTTGCAGTAAAGTTCTTTTTTGTAGCCTAATGCTAAGCTGTCCATTATTATATTTTTCATCCCTTTGGAGTGCTTTAATACAACACTTGCAGGAAATCAGAAGTGCCTCTAAAATTGTGTGAGCTGACCCTAATCATCATGATCACCCACAAGTACATGAGCGAGAACAAAAATGAGTCACTGTAAATCCAGTTATGTTTGTTTTGTGGTGGTAGTTCTCCAGGGTGGTGGGGAGGGGAGAGGAGGATATAACATTTCCTTCTGACTTGCTGAATTTGCTGCCAAAACAACATACGCATTTACAAAGATTTGTGTTGGATTAGACCAGTGGTTCCCACACATTTTCGACTATTGGCTCCCTTGACCTATTGGGGCTAAAATCCTATACACTGTATAAGGTGGAAGGTTTTTATGAGTATTCTACAGCTCCCCTTGCTGGTTTCCGTAGTTCCCTGGGGAGCCACAGCTTAGGGTTTGGGAACCATTAGATTAAACAAACGTTTTGCCTAGTCAGCATTCGGTTTCCTACTGTGGACAACCGCATTCTCTTATGAAGCCCAGAAAAGGGATAGAAGGCAAAAGCCATCTTCTGCCATTGCTAGGGGTGGTTTTTATTTTAAACACCACATAAAAACACAAAATTCTGCCTTTTGGGATTTAAAATATTTGAATAAAAACACAAAACACTGCGTTTTTGTGTTTATGATATTTGCCAGAAATTAAGGGCGCAATCCTAACCTGGAGTTAGGCTGGCACAGATAGGCAAGCGAAGTTTGGCTGACACAAGAGCCACCGCAGAGCATGTTTGGACCACTCTCGGACTCAGAGAGACCAGCACACAGATGTGTGCGTGCCTAACTGTGCCGGTCTAACTCCAGGTTAGGTTTGTACCCCAAAATAGATTACTTTTCCAATTAGAAAGAATACTATAGCTGCATCTGCTGACACTATATCACCTATATCATCTACTTAGTACACTTTCAAAGCATTTTAAATTAATAAAAATGAGAACTTGGAATGGGAATACAGAAAAAAAAAACAGCTCAATTTGTTATTTTAATCAAGAAATTTTGAAAAAATATCACTGAAAAACCAGTGAAATATCACTGAAAAACCAGTGAAATATCACTGAAAAACCACACCCCTAGGCATTGCTTGTTTACAACTGGTGTACAGAGGTATACTGCCTCTCAGTGTGAAGGTGGTATATAGCCACCATGATTAGCAGCCATTGTTGGAACTACCCTGGATTTGGATAATCCCCTTTTAACAGGGTGAGTTGGAGCTCATGCTAATTAGGATTCATGGAAAGCCATGCTTTGATTTAGGTGGGATGGTTTTCATAACTAGTCTTGGAAATACTACAATCCAGTGGGTTTGGGAACCATGTTGGAAATAGTACATACGGCAGGCTAGCCTAGGCTAGCCTGAAGAACACCCCTAAACTACAGAATGTCCCTGATGTGCTGACATTGCAGTTGTGAACATCCGACTTGTGAACAGGCTGAGTTGGGGCTTCGAGGCAGGCGTGGCTGTGAAGATACCAGCAAAACAAATAAGGGGAGCTTCTTGGAGACAATTTGAGTAGCTCAATAACTTCAAAAATAGCTGTTGCTTGCAGTGACAATGGGTAAAAAACAAGAGCTCAATAACACTGGATAACAATGAAAATTTGGGGATTCCTGGGGGGCAGAAGGATGAAGGAAGCTGTAAACGTAACTAAGGCTGATTGGGCTGAGATTTTGCAAGGTCCAGGGGAGCATTAATACTGTGGGCAGCCGGTGCAAACAGCCAGAGGCCCCACAGGCATGCAGTGGTTCTGCAGTGGTTCTGCAGCGTTATGCCGTTTGCGTAACCAATTACGCCGCTTGCGTACGTTACGCAAACGGTGTAACGCTGAGGAATGTGACGGGTGGGCTGTCGATCACCCGGATGTCCCGCCCAGCGTTCCGGCAGCATAACACCGCTGGGTGGCCCTGGCTCAGAGCCTTCTAGCCCAGGGGTACTCTCAGTGATTTCATGGTGGCTCACCCCAAGGCTCACATTCCCTCCTGGACTGACCACTTCACTGCTACTTCTGCTCTCTTCTGTAGGGTTTACCAGCTAGGCAGTGGACAGCAGATCAGAACCTTTTGGCAAATCCATATCAGTCCAGAACCAGGCTCCGCTGAAAAGGCTTTGCAAGAAATGGGCATTTGAAATTTTGGTTTTTAATCCACCTCTGTGTAGAGGATTTAGAGCGCAATCCTAACCTGGAGTTAGGCCGGCACAGTTAGGCCAGCAATATTTGACTGGCACAAGGGACCCCATAAAGTATGTTTGAACCATTCTCGGAGTCAGAGAGGCTAGCACACAGATGTGCGCCATCCTCCCTGACTCTGAGAGTGGTGCAAACATGCTTTATGGTGGCCCTTGTGCCAGCCAGACTTTGCTGGCCTAACTGTGATGGCCTAATTCCAGGTTAGGATTGTGCTGTTTTGATTAAGGTTTTCGTAGAAGCAAAAAGGAATAAGAAATTCATGCCTACATGCACAAATAAGGGATGTGAATTAGTTTTCTAGAGCAGTGGTATTCAAATGTTTTAGACCGAGTCCCATTTCCCCCCCCCAAACATATTTTATTAATATTGACATCTACACTTGGGGATTAGGTAAGAAAATTACATAGGTAGGGGGTGCAAAGGTTAATACATTAGGAATCTGTCGGTTAACAGCAAATTTCATTTTCTAAGCTACATATCTGGATACCATCTTAAACACATACATAAAAATTACTATTTTATAATCATTCAGAATTATAAAATTTAAACTAACCATTTTAACTTCATATTGTTTCTACCTGCTCATCTAGCCAATCATAGAATATTTTCCATATGCCGTATTTTTAATTCTATTAACTTCACCATTTCTAAGTCTTTCCGTTAATATATCCATCTCAACTACTTCATATATTTTCTGTATTAACATTTCTACTAAAGGTATCTCTGCATTTTTTTCACATCTGTGCATAAATAAGCCTTGCTGCAGTGTTTACATATATCATAATACGTTTTTTTTCTTTGCTATAACTATTTGGTATAATATTTAAAAGAAACAATTCCGGTTGCAATGGGATAAAACATCTCAGCATCTCTTGTAGTAATGTACACACTTTCTCCCAATATCTTTTTGCTTTATTACAAGTCCACCACCTATGATAAAAAGTCCCTATTGATTCTTGACATTTCCAACACCTATTATTTGTTCCAGGGTACATCTTAGCTAATTTATCTGGTGACATATGCCATCTATAAAACACCTTGTAAATTTAATATAAATTTAATATTTTCCAAATTTGTTCCCGACTATCCAATGGAATATCATGCCCTACATTCCTTGCCCATTTAACCATCGTATCTTTCACTATTTCACCTTCCATTGTCATATCTAATAAAAATCTATATATTTTCTTAATATAATGACCTTTATCCACTAAAAACACTTCATCAAAATCTGTATAATGTGCATAGAATCCTACTTTCTTATCTTCATTCCATCTGGATCTTATCTGTATTTCGGAGTACCAATCTAGTTTAATCCCTTTTTCTAACAGTTCCTTTTCCGAATATATTTCCGTTTTCTCATTCAAAATTTCTTCATACATTCTATTTGGATTCTCTGCAACCCAGTCTGTTTTGGACATAATTTCCAGTGGTTTCACCCAACATGGGATCTTCGTATAAATCTTGTATCTAATTTGTTCCCAAACTCGTAGTAAAGCTCTTCTTAATATGTTGCCTAAAGTGTCCAAAATATTTCACTTCGTCATTTATAAGAAAAGCATGCCACCCCACTTGTAAATCATATGTCTCTAATTTTATCAGTCTTTGGTTCTGTGGGTTTACCCATTCCTTGATCCAATTTAATGCAGCTGCTTGGTAATAGATTTCCCAGTTTGGAAAACCTAGTCCCGCTCTGTCTTTATGTTCTTGTAGTAATTTCAGTTTAATTCTTGCTTTTTTCCGCTGCCATACAAATCTTTCCGTAATTTTATGCAATTCTATAAAAAAAATATTTTTCAACAAAATTGGGATTGTCTGAAAAAGGAACATCATTTTTGGTAATATATTCATTTTTATAGTTGCAGTTCGTCCCATCAGCGATAATCTTAAATTTTTCCATTTTTCTATATCTTTTTCAATCTCCTTCAGTAATTTAAAATAGTTATCTTCCATCAATGTACTTGACTTTTTTGTTTAAAAAAATTCCCAAATATTTCACTTTATTTGTAATTTGAAGACTGAGTCCCACTTTTTAGAATGGCAATCGTGTCGGGACCCACCGGAAGTGATGTCATTAACCGGAAACTAATGTTGTGGCAAGAAGTGACATCATCAAGCAGGAAATGCTGTCATTGTGATAAAATACAATGACACTCCTGAAATGTAAATTGGCATTCTTGGACAGCAACAATTGCACAGCCATGAAACATCCCTGACAGAAAGCAAGATTAGGACAAAATATGATGTAAAAGCACTGAAATAAAACAAAACTGAATAAAAATCCTCCTTGATAATTCAAACTGTTAAAATTCAAACTGTTACAAAAGGTATATAACAAGAGTAAGACCTACATTTTCCAAGATGGCTGCTCCATCAGGTTGCGACCCACCTAGTGGGTCCTGATACACAGTTTGAATAACACTGTTCTAGAGCAAAACACTGATATTGGCAGAGTGTTCAGGAAAAATTGGCCTTGGAGAAACTTGTGTAGGCTAACCAGTGCCGTCTGTCCTTTTGTTGCCCCCTTCTACTGGATAGCAAGGGCCAATGAAGTTTCAGTGTAGATAACTTTTGAGTTGTAGGGAATAGAGCAAGGAGTGGTGCGTCTGACACCCCCCACCCCACCCCACCCTACCCCCAAAGTATGTCCCTGTCTCTGTTTTCATTTTCCTGAAGTTGGAAACGCCTGAATGGATTATTATTGTACAATCCCAAGTGGTCCTTTTTGGAATTTGAAGAAGGTGCCTTCGAGTTCAAGGGTCGACACTTTAAGCTGCTTTTATTGCCCTCATCTTTCCATGAAATGCTACATTATCACCACATGTGTGCTGCTTTTGTACTGGTTCCAGCTGTGGATGGTGTGCAATGACTTGTTAAAACCTTGACATCTGGGTTTCCTTTCCTGCCCTGTTTCTGTGAGTTTGGCATTGTTGGATGGCAATTCTTTCCTCGGGCAGGGAGATAAGGGAGCTGTTGCTCTCTGGGCAGCATGCCAGGCTCTACCTCCATGGCAGCGTTTGTCATTGATGTTGAGGTCTGACAACCTAATAGTCACCTTACAAATAAACATTGACTTTTTAGTAGCCCTCATGTTCCTTAATTGAAATTTCCTGCTAAGATGAGAAAATTAGTCTCCTTTCAAAATTCATTTGTATGCTACTAGAAGATATTGCATGAAATGTTCTGTTTTGTAGTGACCATGGTTGAGATTTCCCTCATTAGATAAATGTTGCCCATTGTTGACTATCTCAACACTGTTAACTCTGTTCACTTAAAGAAGGAAAAGCACTAGGTATAAATAACGCCATTTTAGACTACTTATACTGGGTTAAAGGTAAAAGTTTCCCCACGACCGAATGGTCTAGTCGTGACCGACTGTAGGAGGCAGTGCTCATCTCCGTTTCTAAGCCAAAGAGCGGGCATTTGTCCTAGGACCCCTACTCACATTTTTACATCCTTTCGAACTGCTAGGCTGGCAGGAGCTGGGACAAGCAACAGGAGCTCACTCCATTGCGTGGTTTTGAACTGCCAACCTTCCAGTCAACAAGCTCGTAGCTCAATGGTTTAACCCGCTGCGCCACTACATCCCTTTATATTGTATACTCTTATACAAGCTGCAATCCTGCCATATAGTCGCAGCACAATCCTAACCTGGAGTTAGGCCAGCACAGTTAGGCTAGCAAATTTTGGCCGGCCCAAGGGACACTGTAAAGTATGTTTGGACCATGCTCGGAGTCAGAGGGGCCAGCACACAGACGTCCACCATCCTCTCTGACTCCAAGAATGGTCCAAATGAGCTTTATGGTGGCCCTTGTGGCACCCACACTTTGCTGGCCTAATGTTGCAGCTTAACTCCAGGTTAGAATTGCGGTCTCATTCAATTTAAGGTCCATGGCAAACCTCACACTAGTACTAATTGTATGCATGATCAGGAAAGCCTGTAAAAACCAACACCTTCTCTCAATCACTCGCTTTTATTTCCTTCTCCAAGAGGAAGGTTGACTCATCCAGTGTACTTTGCCTGAAAGGCTGCAGTCATAATGCAGCAGGATTATTATAAACATTTTGCAAAGTTTCTTTTTAAGTAACTTCAAAATATGGAGGCTACAGAACTTATTCAGAGGTTCTAGACTGAAGAACAAAATCTTAAGAAAATGTAGAAAAAGTTACAATTGTACTGCTATAATGCACTGACATTTGTTTCTTTATTAAGCATCTATTTTTAAGAGCGCAATCCTAAACTGGCATTGTGCCGGACCAGCGCTGTTGGCAACGTGCCATGAGGTGTGTCTGCGCTGCAGAATCGGTTGCTGGACCGGCACAAGTAGCAGCACTGACACACGGGCGTCACTGCGCCAGTGTCGCTTGGCTAGCACAGGACTGCGCCGAGGGAATGCCAGAGGTGTAACGGGGCTGCACTACGGGTGACAGCCGGGGTGGAGACGGGACACAGCCATTGGTCCATATCCTAACCTCTGTCCCTGAGCTGGGCGGCCCTGATTCGGACCGCTCCTGGCCACGTGGACCTGCGCCTGCAGGACAGATCCGAGCAGTCCCATAGAGCTGGCTGGGGCTTACTTTGGAGCAAGGGGAAAACATCCCCTTGTCCCGTGCTGAGCTGCTGCTTCCTCTTAACATGCTTAGGATGCTGCACCGGCCTGGCTGTTCCAGTGCAGTTTAGGATTGGGCTGCCCGTGGAATATCTAGAAAATACTATTTCAGATACACATTAAAATATAGTATTTCTTTTTTCTGGGTTGTGTTTGGACTTCTTCTTGGCATACGTAATTACTTCTAAATTCATCCCTTCTATTTTTGCCATTTTGAAAAAGGCAGCAGTTTCCAAGACCCTGCTCCTAGGGTCTTGGAAAGGAATAGAAGTTACAGTTGCAGATAGTAAATGAACTGATGTTTCAAGTGCATTGTGTCTCATCACTCTGAAGTTCTGGCCACCAAATGACAGTCTTGCATTGCACTTCAAAGCAAAGGAAAGACTGAGTGTGGCAGAGGAAAACTATTCTGAATGCAGGGGAAGATTAATGTCAACTACCCAGAAGCACAAGTATAAGCCAGTCTATGATGCTGTGCCCTGTTACAACTAATCTGGTTTTTAACCGGATTTTGTTGAAAGACCATTGCAAAGCAGCGCCATATTTTGTTCTTTCTTCCCTTTTATTGTTGAGGTGTGTGAAATCTCACTCACACACAACCATATGCTGATGAATTGCCAGGCTGTTGGGAGTATCGAATTGCAATAAAATGAACATACTTTATAGCCTTGAGTGTGGTTTCAGTTTCCCCATAACGCAGAAGGAACTTTGTGATGGACGTGACCAAATAGCTCTCGCTCGAGAGGAAGCATTTAGTCATTTAATTGTAAGATTTTATGATGAGGATTTGTCTTTTCCGTAATGATGATAAAAAGAGTCTAAGCAGCATTTGTGGGATTAAAAAGGAAATATCTGTGGGCACAATCCACAAAGCCCTGCTATTGCAACAGCCTTCATTTATTTCATTGTGGTTTGCACAGGAGTCTGTGTGGGGGCTGCATTGAAATGAATGGAGGCTGGACAGCTGTAGTGTCTATTGGAATTAGTCAGCTATGTATCAAAGAGGGTGGGGGAAGTGGAGACAGATGATTCTGCTTTAGGAATACAGGCGTGCTCTGGTATCCACTGATTCAGTATCCACGGTTTCAGTTATCCACAGATACCAATGGATACTGGGACGCCTATTAAAAAGATAGGGGAACATGAAATGAATCTCTTTTTTTTTTACCTTGTTGCAGCAAAACCACTGATGTTCCCCTATCTTTAAAAAGGTGTCCCCTGTATCCACGGTTTCAGGTATCCACAGGGTGGGGAGGTCTAGAATAGAACCCCAGTGAATACTGGGGCACACCTGTATTCCAGTGCAGCTGTATGGCTGTCTCGTATACATACTCAAAATGTAATGGAGGCACATCGTGACAGAGAGAACATTTAATTCCCTTTTGTAAAACCCATGTGGGTTTTACAAATAATATGGAAAGTACCTATACCAGCACAATATTTCCCAAGAAGACCAGCATATCAACACTTGGGTTGATGGAATGTATTTGGAATGTGTTGGACGTATCTCCACTAGCCTCCAGTGGGATGTTGGCATGGACACTTCCCATACAAAGCTGCTGTTTATAAATGTAACTGTTGGTTCATCTAGCTCAGTATTATCTCTACTAGTAGCAGTAGTTCTACAGGGATCCTGGTACATCGTACCTGGAGATACATTGTTTTGCAAATGTTCTACTATTGAGCTGCAGGCACATTCCCATGTCCTCCCCTTATTATCCTAGATATACAACAATTGTTTATTCCAAACAATTTGTTTTAGAAAACACAATGCATCTGACCGGAGTGCAATCCTAACCTGGAGTTAGGCTGGCACAGTTAAGCCAGCAAAGTGTGACTGGCACAAGGGACACTGCAGAGTAGGTTTGGACCACTCTCAGAGTCAGAGAGGCCAGCACCTAGACATGCGCCACCCCCCGACTCCGAGAGTGGTCCAAACGCACTTTATGGTGGCCCTAGTGCCAAACTTTGCTGGCCTAACTGTGCCGGCCTAACTCCTGGTTAGGATTGCACTCTGTATCTAATTGCCAGGCAGCCCAATCCTATCCCCCCAGTCCTTATCAGAGCTGCTGATAGAGCATGCTATGATGGGCGGGTGATCAGGCGACCAGTGAGAGCGAGGATAACATATTTTTACTCACCTCCTTGTAAATTGCCTGGTCTCCAAAGGAACCTAGGCTGTCTATTTTGAAAGTACAAGTCAGGAAAGGACAGGAAAGGAGGTGTTTAGGCCAGGAAAAGACAACTGACGGGAAAAATAGGGACTTGAAGACTACAATCATAACCATTCTTTCTTGGGAGTATCATTCAATCAATCAACAGTATTTATATACTGCTATATACAAAGTGGTTTATAGGAAATAATATTAAAGTTAAATGGTTCCCTGTCCCCAAAGGGTTCACAATCTTAAAAAAAAAAAAGGCAGAACACCACTAGCAACAGCCACTAGAAAAGACACTGTGCAGGGGTGAATAGGGACAATTACTCTCCCCCTGCTAAGTATAAAAGGAACACCACTTGAAAAAGTGCCTCTTGCCCAGTTAGCAGGGTTGTATGCCATATTGAACACAGTGGGACTTGCTTCTGAGTCAACCTGTATAGAACTGCATTGTAAAGTACCTTACCTGTATATGGTATACAGGAGTGTGGAAGCTAAGAAACAAAAGACCTCATCCCAGTGCCTGTTGCTGATGTTTCTTTTCTATATTGCGAGCCTCTTTAGGACAGGGAGCAATTTTCTCTCTCTTTTTTTCTCCTACGTCGAACTGCGTTGAGAACTTTTTTTTTTTTGCTGAACAGCAGTCCATAAATATTCTTAATAATAATAATAATAATAATAATAATAATAATAATAATAATAATA
>JAJKFI010000030.1:5402242-5429664 GCA_029204185.1 Lerista edwardsae
AATAATAATAATAATAATAATAATAATAATAATAATAATAATAATAAGCAATAATTCAACTCTTTAACAACTTGGCAGGATGACACATTGGCCGAGAGTGGTGTTTCAGAATGCAAAAGTGAAATACAACGGGAATGTTCTCATTCTAGACAGGTCAGGAGAAAAGCTATTTCCAAACTGATTGGCTATCACTGGGAATGGTTCATAGAGCTGGCAAATTTATTACCTTCCCCCAAATGGAAATGGTGATTGGCCCATGTTGGCTGATGAATGGAATAAATACACACCGCACAAACATAGTGAGACAAATATTTGATCTTCCACCACCTTTCAGATAGTGGTGGTCAGCTACTTGTGAGATTTATACTTTTGCTTATATTTTATGATCCACGGGGCTTGTTGTTGTTTTTAAATGTTAATTGTTTTAATACTGTTTTTAAATTACTGTTTCTAATGTTAAATTGTGAATTTTTATTGTATTTTATTGTTTTGTTGTTGTAGGCCGCCTTGGGTGCCTATGGGCAGAAAGGCGGGGTATAAATTGAATTAATAATAATAATAATAATAATAATAATAATAATAATAATAATATTGCCCAGTTAACCCCTGCTAACTGGGCAAGAGGCACTTTTCAAGTGGTGTCCTCTTATATTTAGCAGGGGGAGAGCAATTGTCCCTCTTCATCCCAACACAGTGTCTTTCTCGTGGCTGTTGCTGGTGGTGTTCTCCATTCTTTTAGATTGTGAGCCCTTTTGGGACAGGGAGCCATTTAACTTTAATGTTATTATTTGCCTGTAAACCGCTTTGTGAACTTGTGTTGAAAAGCAGTATATAAATACTAGTGATTGATTGATAATAAATAAATAAATATAATGTGGAATGCAAGGAAATGTAATCAGGGTTCTTTTGAAGCCTCTGAAGCTAGTCTTCTGTCTGTGGTATATCAGAGCTTTTGTTTGTCCTAGTAATGAATCCTCATTGTGCAGCTTCCTATGCTGGCCAGGAGTCTTGACTTGTCCTGAGATGTCTCGGGCATGCTGGGTGACTGATGTGCCAGTTCAGAGCAGTTGGACCAAAAAGGTGACGCACATATGTGATTGAAGCACAATGGCTGCACAGCTTCTGTCAGCTCCAGATGAACTGAGCCTTGTGTTCATTTACAGAAGGCCCCCTTGTAAAGACAATATCAATCATTTTATTTCCTTTTTTTAATGAAAAACCTCTGCTTTGCTGACAAACCTCTCACAGCTTGATGATGCACATGTCACCATGGAGATTTCCTTCCAACAGGAAAAAAAAATTCTCTGCAGTTTGGCTCTTCAGCCTGTACATGGCAGATAACTTCTAACGCTTTTGACTAAATCCCTGCCTGAGAAGGTAGCTTGGGCCGGAAACGAAAAGAGGAAGTACATATTTGTATAAGGCATACTTCTCTCTCTTTTTTTTAGTTCTTGTTTGAGCAGTGTGCGTAATGACAGCTCGACAAAGTGGGTGTGAATAAAATACTTGAGTCAAAGATAAAAGAGAAGGGATGTATGATTTACTTGAATTTGAGGGCATTGTTCAAACATCCTGCCTCTGGATTTTTCAAGTGTTAGTATCTCGTTTTACTTTTAGGGAATTATGGCTTGTCCTCATTCTGCTGCTGTCTGTTTATTTTTGAAAAAGAATGTGGTAACAATTGTTGCAGTTTCACACCACACACTCCAGAACTAGTGGAAACTGGCATTCCGTCTCTCCGTCTCCAGATCAGATAGAGCACCTGCGTGTCCTTGAGGTGGTCAGCTTCCCAGCTTGTTAGTGCAACCTGCTACACAGTAGCTGAACTCTCTTTAGATAGTGTAACATAAGCAGGCAATGTTTCTCACGGGAAGCGCTGGCTAGCAAACATCTACTTTCTCATGAGATCATGATGTTCAAAGGGTCACCCCATTGGTTAACATGGGGCACAAGGGTCTTCAGGTATCCACCTACCAGATATGCTCTGGCTACACCCCTTTGTTCCTATATAACTTATATTTTTACTGTGTGCGCACTGAGACTGAGACTGTAACTGAGAATGTAACAACATGCGTTGAAAAGCCGCTTGTACGCGGCAAGCCTTCGCCGGCTTTCGCTGACCGGCAAATAGAACTTCTCACTTTCTAACTATCGCTACTGTAACCAATAAAAGACTTTGTTATTGAAATGTAGCGATCGCTTCGTTCCTCCGCTCCGATCGCGCTAGGCAAGCGCTGAATGGGTCCACAAGCCCCCAACTCTGCTATAAACACTCCAAATAAACAACAGGTTATGGAAGATTCAGCCGTAACCCTGCAGGGGTTTGCCGCGGACCCAATCCACGGAGCAGAGACTGAGTGGTGAATGTGGCTGCATCCCTATACCCGCGGACATCCTGACAGATGTCTGATGAGGAAGGAGCTACCGGTGGAGACAAGGGGAAGACAGAGGAAGTCAAGGTAGAAGACCTTGGTGACGAGGCGGGGGAAGAGGACGTTGGCGACCCAGGAGAACCCGAGCAATCCGGGGAAAGTGAGGAGAGCGAATCGGACGATCTCGGACCTCTCATTCCCCTTCCGGGGGCTCCCGACGGCCAAGCACCTGTCCCGCCACCGCCGCTCGTTCCAGGACACGGTCCTTTCATCCCTCTGATACCACCTCAAGTTCCACCGCTGCAGCCCGCTGGGCCCGGAATCGGGATGGCGCAGCAACCTCCCGCCGCCCCGCCGGCGCCTTTCAACATTCCCATTCCACTTCTCAACGACAGCAACTATGTGCAATGGGCACACAAGATGCGGTTGCTGCTGGAAAGGGAAGACCTTTGGCAGCGCACTCAAGCGCTTCCCACGAACGCTGCAGAAGAAGCAGCTGACAGGAAGGCGAAGGCTACCATCGGTCTTGCAATCTCAGAGGATCTCTTAGTCTATGTTCGCGACCTCGGACATGCTATGGACTATTGGACCACATTAAGAGAGTTGTTTGCACGTGCATCCCTGACTTCCAGCATGGTTCTGACGCGCAAGCTGTGGAGATCGCGTCTTGAACCGGGGGGGGACTTGCGTGTCCACCTAAGAGCAATGCAGCAAAACCTCAAAGATCTTGAGGCAATCGGGGAACGTGTCGAGGAAAGGCTTAAATAAACAACAACAATTTCATTTTAAGATTCACTTTGAGGGAAGAGAAAGGGATAGAGGACAAAATGGGTGCAGCGCCAAGCAGTTAGAAATGACCCTTTCTCACCCTCTGCATCACCTTTCCTGGGGTTCCATCACATCACTGGTTTCCATCACATCACTGGTCTGACTGGGGTTACTGGGAAATTGATAGTCTTCCTGCTTGCAGCAGCCAAGGCTAAGAAGTCCAGACAAAAAAATGGACTTGGAAAAGCCTCTCTCATAGGAGAGACGAGCCTCCTATGCTCCTCTAGGAGCCTCCAATAAGGAGCCACAAATAAGGAGCCTCCAAACTTGAGGGGTCCCCTTGAAGCCAAAGAGTTGCAGAACATAAGTGATCGCATGTTTGAAAATGGTGTTATTTACCTGACACTGAAGTAAGCCCATTGTGTTCAGTAAGATGTAGGCTGTAAACCTATCTTACTGGAAACAAACACCGCTACTAAACAGGTATAATAACTACGTCCTCTCAAAGGAACTTGTACTAGCATATAAGTAGGGGAACAAGGGAATTCAAATGCTCAAACCAATACTTGTATCAAAAACCCCAAAGGTATGACAAAAAGATTGGCAAAGAGATAAAAATGCAAGCAGCAATTTAAAAAAGATTCTCTGACCAGCACATGGGCCACCGTAAAGTATGTTTGGACCACTCTTGGAGTCAGAGAGGCCAGCACACAGACGTGAGCCATCTTCCCTAGTAGTCCAAAAACGCTTTATGGTGGCTTTTGTGCTGACCAAATTTTGCTGGCTTAGTTTATGCCGGCATAACTCCAGTTTAGGATTGCACTCTCAATCCTTTCTTGGCAGTCCTCAGTGGCATTCCTAGAGGGGGCAAAATGCTGAGCCAGTGGTTCCCAAACTGTGGGTCAGGACCCACCAGTGGGTCGCAAGTCAATTTTAGGTGGGTTGCAAAGCCCCCAGAGCAGCCATATTGAACATATGGGAAGGCAAGACACTGGATAGGGGGTGGGCTGTGTGGTTGTTTTGCTGTGTGATTTGTTGTAAATAGGCTTTTTTCTTTCTGATTTACTTTACTGTTGGAAAATGGCTGAGACTTATTGCTGATGTACCAACTTATTGCTGCATTCTCAGGAAAGCAGCAGGCTCTGGTGAAACAGTGATGGCACTTCTGGTCATGACATCACTTCTGTTGCATCCCGGACAGATTGTCATTCTAAAAAGTGGGTCCCAGTGCTAAAAGGTTTGAGGACCACTGTGCTAAGCTTTTCAGGAGCTTGAACTCCCATGTACAGCGACCCCTCATCCTCCCCTTCAGAGCCATTCATGTCTGTGAAAGCAAAGCAAAGGTGAAAGCAAAGCAAAGCAAGTCTCCTCTGATTTGCTTTCACAGCCCCGAATGACTCTGATGACAAGGGGGAGGGACTGCTTTACACAGGAGTTCAGGCTCCTGAGAAGCTTAGCATTTTGTCCTCCCTCTAGGAATGCCACTGGTACTCCTGCTATCCCAGAATGCACCCACATGCACATACCATTATTAGGGGTTGTTGTTGTTGTTGTTGTTGTTGTTGAAAACTGCCTTATGGCAGTTAAAATATCTGAATAAAAACACAAAACACTGCATTTTGGTGTTTAAGATATTTTCCAGAAATTAAAATAGACTACTTTGCCAATTAGAAATAATTATGTGGTTGCATCTGCTTACGCTATATCATCTGTGTCGTCTACCTAGTACACCTTTAAAGCATTTAAAATTAATAAAAATGAGAACTTGAATTGAGAATGTAGAATAAAAACACATAACACCTCAATTTGCTATTTTGATCAAGAAATTTGGGGGGGGGGAAATCACCAGAAAAAAACACCCCTAACCATTATTCAAAGCAGCAGCTGCCTTCAGTGACAGTTTGGAGGCAATACTCTCAGCATCCTTGAGCATGGCTACAAACCTGAGGTCCATCCGCTTGGATTAGGGCCAGCCCATTCATGAGGCCAACTGAAGTGATTGTCTCAGGCAGTAGATTGGCCAGGGGCGCCCTCCTCTATCTACCCACTGCTGCTTCTCCTCTTCCTCCCACTCCCTGGATAGGAAGAGCCAGTGTGAAGGCTGGTACATCACCAGATATAATGGGGCATTATTGGACACACAGTTTCAGGCACCATGAAGCCTGGGCTAGCCCTGGTTTGGATTATATCAGTGATGTCATCTGGGCGCACCAGGAACCGGAACACCCGGATGATTGGCAGCCCTCCGCCCCTATGGTGGAGGCCAGCCACGCCTCCCTGCGCCTCCCTGCGCCTGGAATCGCTCCATTTCAAAGCGATTCGGATGCATGGGAGGGCAGGAGGGCCCAGGAACAGCTTGCCCATCCTTGGGAGAGGCGGCGTGGCCCGGGCCCGTCGGCGGAACAAGCGGAACGCTGTACCGGCCCGTTCCGCCCGGATGCCACCGCTGGATTATATCCTTTGGGATGAGGAGTGATCACCTGAACATCCATACCTATCTGCTTCTGGGTTGGATTGGTAGGCTTTTCTGCATTCCAGTCCCAGCAGGAGGGCTGGCAAGGGTCTATTGTTTTGGAAAGAGCCAGAATTGTGAAGAGAAACAACAAACCACAAATGACTTGGCAGCTGTGCCATGCAACTCTTCAGCAGTAGTGAATTTTTTTCTCAGGAAACCATCTTGCTTCAGTTGCAATTATAGTAGGATGTCTCTGCAACTTTTTCTGGATGCTGAAACATCATGCATGCTTTGGAGGGGGGTGGGATTAGAAGGATCCAAACATAGGCGAGAAAATCAGGGAATGTTCACCACATTAATCAACAACAACATGCAATTCCAACTGTGAAAGCACTGTCAGTATTCCTGGCTTTCTTGACTCACAAGTTATGAATCACAAACTGCTGCCACTATGGTATTTCTGGAGGGTGATTTCCTGCTAGTAGCTGAATTAAACAAATAGCTAGCAAATATAGGGCAATCCAACATGGACAATGTTTTCTGGCCAAAGACTTCTAAGTGGCAGGCAAGGGTTGTACAGTAGTGGTGGTGTGATGACTCCCTGACTTGCCCAGCTCCAACACAAAGTGGTTGTAGACACTAAGGTAAAACCTGGTTGCATCAAGCAAACTTTGGTGTATGTTAAATTTGATTTTTTTTTTAAATCAACATTTTAGATACCACTTTTAAATTTAAATTTGACCTCCAACATTTCGATTTTTGCTCTGAGTTTATGGTTTGGACTGAGTTGATTGCTTTATCATAGTGCTTCTTGTAGCATATTGTGATTGTTATTTTTGTGAAGTCACCCCGAGTTCTTGATTTGAGTAGGGGTGGGTGGTGTTGGGCAGTACTGAAGGAACAGTGCACAGTTAATACCTGCGCACAACACCATGGGAGATCTAGGTCAAGAAAATTTATAGTTTGTCTTTTTTACAATATAACCCAATCTGGTAATTACAGCCTGGTGAGAGAGAGAGAGAGATGCAGGCATGATTCAGCATCATCAGTAGACAGAATGGAATGCTGAGCATTGTGGGTAGTCCTCAGCTCCTCTTTTCTTCCCCTTCCAGTTCTAAGGGTAGACCTGAATCTCCAAAGACAATGTGGCTGAATTACTTAGCTAGAAGCCGGCATTGCCGTAACCAAGATTTGTCTTCTGTATTGTTTGGTGAATCTTGGGGTATTGACTTGCCCAGTTCTATGCATGTCTACTCAGCAGTCAGTCCTGTTATAGTCAATGGGGCTTACTCAGTGGTGGTATCTAAAGCGAGAGGAACCGGTACGCTGGGCGGGACTTACGTGTGATTGGCTGCCCGCCGTTCGGTTCCGCTGCCCTGGCCTCGGAGGGGGCGCCTGCTCACCGGGGGGGATGAGTGGGGGTGCGCTGGGTGCCTGGGCGAGCAGCAGTGGGGTGTGCCAACTGGGGGCAGCCTGCACAGCGGGCGGGCAGGCGGCGGAACGGAACGGACGGGCTGCCAATCAACCGTTGGTCCCGCCCAGCATTCCAGTTCCTCCCGCTTTAGATACCACCACTGGGCTTACTCCAAGGTAAGTGTGGATAGGATTGCAGCCTTGGAGTTCGGACAGATGTTGCTAAATAGTCTGCAGCAGGGTTTCTCCTAAGTTGGAGGGAAGGGTTTAGAGCAGGAGTCCCCAAACTACGATTTTCAGGCCACATCTGGATCACAAACACATTTTGACTGAACTACTGAGTCTAGTGGCGTTACAAGTGGGCCCCCACCCACTCCTTCCTCTCCCTCTTCCTTCCCTACTTTCCAGCATGCACCTTCTTGGACACAATCAACCCTGTCGCCCTGTCCCAGACCCAACCAACCCCCTTTGCCTCCCGATGGTGGTTTTCCAAGCTCTAGCTGTGCCACTCCCCCCACCTAGGAACACCACCTAAAACTAATTGTTGGATTGCTATCTTAAAAGAGATTTAATCTACATGTGACTAATGTTATGTTACAAATTAGCAACCCCAGTGATTCACTGTTCCCTCTACTCCTCAAAAGTATTGTTGAGGTTTGGGACCCTACTGTCTGCACTGTGATACAAGCAGAAATACATTTGGCTTATTTTACCTTGCGGCCAAGCAATCGCATCATGATTATTCTCGATTAAGCTGTCTCTTTATCATCTTAACTGTTTAATGCTGTAGTGCTAGGTTCTGTTCCCTTCTGAACTTAGCCGAAGGGAGCATGTGTTGCTTAGGATCATTCATAAATGGCACGTTTCAGATGGAAGTGAGCTTTTATATACCTTTTTTTTCTTTTGCAGCATTTTAAATTAGATTTCAGTGGAAAGATGTGAAAAGAAATTTCTTCTCATTATTCTGCTCATATTGAAAGTTGAATCAGCTTTTTGAATAGAGATTCTTTTCCTCTTGTTTTTTTCATCCTGGGCTTGTTTGCAACCATTTAATTCAGCAGAAATCCTTTATGCACTTCAACCTTATAGGACTGTCCACAGTCAAAGAGGAGCACTGAAGCTGAAGTGACTTAAATGAGGCAAAAATGCTCTTGAATAACCAATGATTCCTTCATTTTTATTATCATCTCTGGCTATATGACTGGGGACTGCCTCAGCCATCCCACTCTGAGTCATTGAAGCAGACAGTGGCTTCCTTGGGGGAAGGGAGCAAAGGGGAGAAAGGTTGGAAAGTAAGAGAGTCCTTGGTACCTGTCCATGGTTCTAGTTGGCACATCAATCCTTAGGTTGCAGATGGAGAGGGCATGCTTGATGTAGCACCAGTGGATAGTTGAGCAACACATGGGCATGGATGGCAGTGAGCAAGATGCAACAGCTAAGGAGACGCAGGTTTTTATATCTTGAATTAATATTATATAGACCAGTGGTTCCCACCAGTGGGTTGTGAGCCAATTTCAGATGGGTCGCGAAGCACCACATATTTAAAATAAGGGAAGATGGGGTGCTGGAAATGTGGAGGGCTGTGTGGTTGTTTTGCTTGTGTCAAGGTTGTAAATAGGCTTTTTTCTTTCTGATTCATTTTGCTATTGGAAAATGGCTAAGCAATGACCCAACTTCTGGCTGCATTCTCAGGAAAGCAGCAGAATCTGGCATCACGATGACAGCACTTCCAGCCATGACATCACTTCTGGTTGGTCCCAGGCAGACTGTCATTCTAAAGAGTAGGTCCTGGTGCTAAAACATTTGAGGACCACTGATATACAGTAGACTATTGTGGAACCCTTTAAGCACCATCCTTCTAGGCCTTGATGATCCTAGATGGTCCATTTCTGGCTTGAAATGTGTGCCCCTGTTGTTTTGCACCCTATTGGAGGGCATGACAATGAACTCTTGGCTTGCTCTGGAGATCCAGACCTCAATTAGCATGCAACCAGTGATGTCATGCACCCACTACGCACCACTACGCGAGTACCGGTTTCTAGAAGTTGAGCTGGCCTAAATCATTATTTGTTTGGCATTTGGACAAGTGCCAATCAAAAGTGAGTACCGGTTTCTAAATCATTTGGATGACACCACTGCATGCAACCCTTGATTAGTTTTGGCTGCGGGGTTGGTGAGGGTAGCTATGGTGAGGGTAACCCTATGGTGAGGGTTGAGAGTCCCCCTTTGTCATTAACAACTTTGCTTCGCTAACTGAGAGCGCAATCCTAACCTGGAGATAGGCCAGCAAAGTTTGGCTGGCACAAAGGCCACCATAAAGCGCGTTTGGACTATTCTTGGAGTCAGACAGGCCAGCACCATTCTCCCTGAGAGTTTCCCAAATGTGCTTTACAGTGGCCCTTGTGCCAGTCAAAATTTGCTGGCCTAACTATGCCAGCCTAACTCCAGGTTAGGATTGTATCCTGAGTCATGGAGTTTCCAGGGTAACTTTTGTCCATGTGTTCAAAGCAAGGCATGGACAGTCCATGTCATTTTTCTCAAGGGAATGAAAGTGAGAGAAGACTCCTCTCAAATCAGCCAGTTAGGACAGGGTGGGGGAAATGATTGCTTTAACAAGGAAGGAAGTTTTGCCTTCCTTGCACTTGAACTTCCAATTTAAGTACCATGAGCCTGTCCTGGTTCATGTTCCCCTGGCATGCGCTCAAAGCTGTGTACATGTGCAAGCAAGTGTGTCGCGCGTCCGTATATATAAAATGAATGTGTTGGGCCATTGCCTGTACTGAAACCTGTACTACGGAAAGCACTTAACACCAACACTGTTCTGTGAGTCAGCTTTAGACGTAAGTCCTCGTGACTTTACTTTTGTCATGGGAAGGACTTTTGGGTGCATGCTGGCAAACAATAGCAAAACCAGCCAGCCAAAGAGACAGTGATTTAAAAATGAGGTAGGAAGAGAGCAGGGCCAAATCGGCAGCACACCAATTCTCCACTTAGCAATACCAGCTGCCAAAATCCGATATCCAGAAATGCTTCTACAAGAAATATGTTGTGCTAGGTATAAAGACTCCTGGTGTGTTCAGGTTGAAATGCTTTTTCGAGGCTAATAAAATGCTAAGATAATCAATCTGAGAGGGTTTTCTTCGCAAGATGTCCTTGTGTAAGAAGCCAAAACCATCCGTATATATCAAGAGTGTGGTTAGCCTGTCTTGTTCCAAGGAATTTGCTATCATGGATATATCTACAGTAATAATTCAGCGGTTTTGCTCTCAAACTCTATGCAGTATTATGTGGATAGAGGGGATCTTCTACACGGCTGACCAGGGCAGGGAGTGACGAATCTGGTTGGGGAGAAGGAGGAATGGGGGCAGTGAAGCTGTGGGATGGGTTGATCTGGTGGCAGTGGTGTGTGCTGGATCCTATCCCCTCCAGCAGCAGCCTCTCCTGCACCCTTTCTTGGCTCAGGCTTCTGCCAACAAAATCCTGGTGCAGGTTCGAGGAGACCCCTTGCAGCGGGGAGGCTTATAGAGCGGAAAGTGGATTTAAGTGCACCAGCGAAGGAGGGAGGAGAGGATTGGGCTGTAAGGCTCATAAGTATATTTTTTATCCACTCTTTTCACATTTAGTGAATTTTCAGTTGATATCTGTTTATTAATAGTTTCTAGACTGAAATAAATCTTATCAGAATTTCAGTCAATTCTGAAAAAGGGAAATTTAGATGACTTTTTGAGAATACTGAAGGAAGCAAGAAAGCATACAATTCAATATACCGGAATTGCAATGGATTGTTAAGAAGGAAATATTTTTTGGGGTGTGTGTGTGTGTGTAAATTCCCTCTTAGAGTAATCCCTCTTAGAGCGCAATCCTATAGTGCGCTGGATTGGTAAGGCCAGCCGGCCAGTGCCAAATCCTAGCGCAGTATAGTGGAAGCTGGAGCCTCCCAACAGGAAGGGCACATTCGCAAGCGCCCTTCCCGTTGGGGAGGCTCCAGCCTCCCCTATGCACTCTTCTGATCTGCACCTGCTAAACGGTCTGAGGAGACCGTGCGGCCCGAATCAGGGCTGCGAGACCTCCCGCACGAGCTTAGGATTTGGCCTTATGGAATGTTTGTTTCCTTACCTCAGCGCTGCATTGTGCCTACATCGGCTCTAGAAAGTTGAATAGGATTGGGCCCAAAGTCTAATTGAATGCGTACATTACTTCTAGTCTCTCCCCCCCCATCTTGTTCATTGATTATTCCTATTCTTTTTGGACTATCTTTGTGTTTCTTGGCTACTCCTTTTTATTTATTTATTGCCAGCAATATAAGGTTTTATGATTTTGTAATACAAGAACTAAAGTACTAAGAAGTGCTAAAAAGGTACAGGATGCAAATGACTAAAAACATAATGCTTTATAGGTGTTTCAGATCTTAAATTGCAAAATTTTGACACAACGTGGTATGCTTTGTTGAATAATATGCTTGCATCTGTTGGCATTCAAAATTGGCAAATTTCATTCTTTCAATAGTTATCTAAAACAACAATTGGGATTGTCACTTTTCTGAATTGAAACAATGTTCATGGAAAGTTTTATGATTACGTAAGAGCTGCGATGCCAATTTTATGATTCCTCTGTTTTCATATTGTAGGTGATGTGCCTTCAGGATTTTTTTGGCGACGATGACATATTTATTGCATGTGGACCTGAAAAGTTTCGTTATCAAGATGATTTCTTGCTAGATGAAAGTGGTAAGAAAATGATCTTTTATTGTTTATGGGACACTGCATAAATGCATAAAACAGCAATATCAAGATAACATTTTGGCTTTCCTAACTGTGCATATGGGAAGCTGAACTATTATGGATAGTTGGTCCTATGAGAGAGAGGACATTTGGCACCAAGACTGTCAAATCAGATGTTAACCCAAGAATGGTACCAAGCTGTTTTTATTCTTCTTTCAATACCCTTGCCAATGCTACTATCTGTTAATTAGATGAAAATGACGAGGCAAAAACAGCCCAATCCTAGGCATGTATCCTTGAAAGTAAGCCCTACTGTGTTCAGTAAGTCCTGCTATGGGACTTACTCTTCTAGATGGGGCCTTAACTCATGTGTGGTGTATCTATTTTGCCTGCAGAAGATCCCAGGTTCAATCCCTGTCATCTCCAAGTAGGGGTAGAAAAGATCCATGTTTAAGACCCTGAAGAGTTGCTGCCCATCAGTGTAAAAGAACTGATCTAGATGGTATAAGGCAGCTTTTCAATGTAATGCTGCCATTTTATATACATGTACCTAGGAGTAAGTCCTATTGAATATATTGGGACTTATTTCTGAGTAAATGTATATAGGATTGCACTGTTTTTTGCATTACTCCAGAGAAATGATTTTCAGCCTCTATGCTGTGGCACGTTGAAGTTGAATGCACAGTTACATATGTGTAATTCTGATGCTGAAACAGGAATCTGCAGGAATCAATTCCTCCAACAGAACAAGCACGTCTATCAAAGGAAGAGAAAAGAACATAATTATTTTAATGGAAAGAGATTGAAATCAGGTTTCATTTTAATTTACTGGCATGTCTTGAGCTCTATTATTCCTCATGCCAGTATTTTTTAGTATGTCCGCTAACTGGCGACTGACAAGGAGCCAGGAAAATCTTATTCCTGTTGCAAAACGTAATGTGTTGGAAGGTTAGAAGTGTCATGTTTTCTGTCAAGTCTTGTAACCCTGATTGTGATGCCCTTATGGTGAGAGGAAAGGGGAAAATTACTCATAATTCCCATTTATTGTGAGTTCTCAAACACTGGTTAATGTGTTAAGAAGCTTTTTGGCTGTGCCCTACAGAACGAAGTCTGCTAGTTTACTCACTCTCCCCACATCAGAGGGAGACACTCAGTGGCTGATAAATTACTATGGATTCTGGACCATCTCTTGAATTATGCCTGTCTTCCAGAAACAAAACTGGGTAGAACTTTATGCTTCAGATCTTGAAAACTATTTTCTGTGTTTGAAATGGAAACAGATTAGGACATTGTTTTCATTTCAAATTTGCAGTACGGACAAAAGGACATGATGAGCCAGTAGCCTGAGGTCTTTGTTTTCATTTCAAATTTGCAGTACGGACAAAAGGAAATTGTGACAAGAAATAGCAGAGAGCTGGGGCACCTCCCTTACAAGGAAAGGCAACCCTGTCCTGGTCAAATGCATCCCAGTGTTGGACATTTCTGTCCTGGACATTTGTGTCTCAGGATGCAATCCTAACCAACTTTCCAGCACTAACATAACTGTGCCAATAAGGCGTGTTCTGAATTCTGCAGTGACATAGTAGTCACAGAGGCCTCCTCGAGGTAAGCAAATCTTTGTTCCCTCACCTTGGAGCTGTATTGCCCTTACCTTGGTGCTGGAAAGTTGGTTAGGATTGCACCCTCAATAGAAAAGGTAAAGGTTTCCCCACAACTGAATGGTCCAGTCGTGACCGACTGTAGGGCGCGGTGCTCATCTCCGTTTCTAAGCCTGTAGAGCTGGCGTTTGTCCAAGGACAAGCTTCCATGGTCATGTGGCCGGCATGATTATATGCCGAGGCGCACGGAATGCTGTTACCTTCCCACCAAAGTGGTACCTATTTATCTACTCGCATTTTTAGATGCGTTCAAACTGCTAGGTTGGCAGGAGCTGGGACAAGTGACGGGATCTCACTCTGTCACGTGGTCTTGAACTGCCAACCTTCCGGTCAGCAAGTTCAACAACAGTGGTTTAACCCACAGCACCACCACGTCCCTACCCTCAATATAAGGTAAAGGTTTCCCCACGACCGAATGGTCTAGTCGTGACCGACTGTAGGGGGTGGTGCTCATCTCAGTTTCTAAGCCTGTAGAGCCAGCATTTGTCCAAGGACACGCTTCCGTGGTCATATGGCCAGCATGACTATACGCCAAGGTGCATGGAATGCTGTTACCTTCCCATTGAAGTGGTACCTATTTATCTACTCACATTTTTCGAACTGCTAGGTTGGCAGGAGCTGGGACAAGCAATATACTTATATTTAAATTATAGTAGATTATTCCCAAGGTAAGGGAACAAACGTTCTCTTATGTTGGGGAGAGCTCTGTGTCTCACCCCACCCAACACTGCAGGATTCAGATGCATCCCGTCGGGGTGGTTGCATTGGTGCTAGAAAGTTGGATAAGATTGGGCCCTTAAGATACATAGCATGGGGTCTGTTGCCCAGTTATAGTGGGATGCAAATGACTAGGACACAAAAACAGACATGAATGTCCAGGGTTGCCAATGACTGGGACGCATTTGACGAGGATGCAGGTAGCCTAGTACTGTCTTTCCCAGTGCTTCATGCAGAAGCCAGGGACCAAACCTGAAATGTTCTTCATGCGATGCATCTACCCTACTACTGAGCTTCAGCTCTTAGAGCAGCTATTTTCAACTGCAGGAGTTTGGGGGAGGGTCATTTATTAGTAGGGCCTTTGGGGGATATGAGCCCACCACCAGCAGTGCTGTGTGCCTTGTCAATGGTAAAAAAAAACTGATGGTGTGGCCTGACAATTCTAGTGCCTTGTCAGTGTGCCGTGAGTTGAAAAAGGTTGAAAATAGCTGTCTTATAGGCACACTGTGGGATACATGGCAGAGGAGTTGTTTTTCTTAAGGACTCTGCAAGAGAACCTTTTCAGGTGTGAGCATGAAGAACCTCCCTTCACGTCATCTCTTGAAGATTGATGAAAGATTCCCTAGAAGAGAGATGAGGCTCATTTCAACGTAAGAAGTAGTTGGGGTTGTTTTATATTTTCATATTTACCCTTTTAGATATAAGAAGAAATACCCACATGTATGTGCCTGTCTTTCCCAACTATTTAACTGGTTAGTGGTTCGCTTTCTGGAACTACATAAATCTGGATCTGCTCAGCCCAGTATCTGCATGACAGATTGCTTGGAAAATCTGTTATGACATCTGTCGAGGAAGGATGTCGTACAAATGTGACAGATTCTGCTGGTATTATGTACTTCTGCCTTGTACTGCCATTTCATTCTTTCGGCATTGTTTGGAAGAGTTTTAATTAATGGTGGTGTCATGAGAAGTGCTCCTCCTGAGAAATCTTCTCCCCCCACTCCAGATAACAGCTTCTGTGCACACTGAGGCTGATGTAGGAAGCTGCAGGTCAGTTCTCCACTCGGACCACAGCTCTAGGTCATAGATCCCACATAGCCTTCCTCTCTCATATTGTACATTGGCATGCCATGACCGGCTAGAGAACAACAGTCTTGATTGAAACCTTTCTGGGTCCCCAACCTTTCTGGTTCTTATGACCAAACTGGTCATTGGTCCAGTTTGGAAGTGGGAAATTTGAATGTCTTGTTAATTTCAAACCAGCCTATTGGAGTTTGGGGACTTGGCTCCCTAAAATGGAATGGCAGATTGCCTCCCAGCTTAGTCCAGAGAGCAAGATATGTGGGAGATGGAAGTTGGGCTTTGCAAGATGCCAAGCAAGCCAAGGTGCAGGCCTTGATGCTGTCCAACTTGGAAAGTCTTAACCCCAAGGAAGATCTTTCTTTCCAGTGCCAGGGGGATGCTGAACTATACATGGACTCTGTAAGTCAGGGAAGTCTTAGTTAAACTCTGTTTTTACTATGTTTTGAATGTTGCCTCTTGATCTCAAATGTAGAACTTGACTATGTGCTTTTTTTTTCCTTTTTGCATTTTAACCACCACCACCACCCCACAGAAATATTTTCCTTCGACTGGAATAAAACCAACCTCAGTAGTTCATTAGCCCACAGAGCAATTGGCCTACTGTCTCTGATCCCTTGTGCCACCCATAGAAGGTTTGTGTGTGTACATGATGGTATGGGAATGTGTGGATGAAAAGGAGGGGAAAAAGTGAAGCAAAGTGGTCCGTCAAGAGTCTTCCCATCTTTCTTCCACTTGAGGAAATTCAGCTTAAGGGCTGCGGGTTGGAAGGCAGACTTTCTTCCCAGGGGTGGAAACATGACCCTGCTGCTGTGTTTCTGGTGGCACCTCGGATCTACCCCTCATAGGCCATGTGTCTGGTTTTGATGTGATCTCAGGGTGGGAAGAAGCACAGGATTTCCCAGGAGTGACCATGGTCTTCCTTGGAGCAAACCTGGATATTGCCACAGGTTGAAATATCATTAGGTTTAGCACCTGAATATTGATCTACTTACTTGCTCTGTTGTTTTTAATTATGCATTTGATGGCCCAATCTTATGAGAGCCTTGTGCTGCCCGAATTAGTATTCCGTCAGTGCAATGTTGTTTTTAGCTGTTGCAAATGTGACACGCTGTTTTGTGCAGCCAGGCCACCACCTCAGCTTAGTGAGCAGTTCCAGCATTGCGCAGCAGCCCGTCAACAACCCCTAGGGTTGGTGAGTCAGTAAGGGGGTGGGTGGGGAGGAGGTAGGAAGGAACAGGGCATAGACTAGGGTGGGCTGGGCATATCGAGGCGATAAGAGAAGGGGGGGTTACTGGCCATAGAAATGCTGCTGATATCCTCCCCCTTCCTGGCCTCGATCTGCCTTCCTGAGACATTCGGGTTTGTATCAGCTGAATCGCTGGCACAAGTCTGAGCAGGGTAGCAAGGGCTGACCCCCAGAACTTCCCCCATAGGATGCGGCGCATGCTGTGGTGGCACAGCTGCATCTATGCAAGGTGGGTGGGTGGGGGATTTGTATAGGGTTAGGCTGTGAAACTTTCTTTTCAAGCTTCTGGATTGTGGTAGTTGCCTTTTGCAGCTCAGTTTTAATACATTACTGGGTGTCGCAGTTCTATACAGTACAAGAAAATAAACTTTGAAGCCTTGGCCTAATTATTCGTGTTGGACTTTATCAAACTCCCCATGGCTAGAAGCTTTCCGATTTTGCTGGAATGAAACAAGAGTCTGAACAAATTGCAAATGGGGATGTTTTGCCAATTACGTTCACTGACCTTCCATTTTGTCCTTGCATTAAATTTATATAATGCCTTTGGAAGCAAAATGGCACCCTTTCAGCTTCACTCCTTAGTTTGAAATGCAGACGAGCAGGCTGTCCCTTAAATGAATGAAAATTTTGTCCTGCATATCGGGTTCTCCTTTTCTATTCATTTATGCCCCGCTAAAGTAAGTGGCTCCCCTACTACTTATTTAGATATACAGTATATTATATGGACCAACAGCTCTGCATGAGCACATATTATTTTTCTTGCAAATGTCCGCACATTTTGTTATAATGGCAGCGTTTTTCTAAAGAGAACCTAATTATTCAAAATCCATAATTCATTAGCTTTTGGAAAGTGCCAAACTTTCCCAGAGGCACTTGGAGATAATATATTCTTTCTTAATATTCATTATGTCCTTTAAAAAAAAAAAGTCTTATAACAACAACCAAAGTATGCCAACTGAGAGAAGAGAAGGAAAACTCACTGGAGAAAAACATTTCAAAACTGATTTGCTCTGAAATGGGGTAATAACCTGAAATAAATTGATTGATAAGGCCAGACCAGGCTTTATGGGAGCTAGTGGGATTCAGCGGAAAGGGAGAAGAAAATTCAGATATTGAGGACGCTGCAGGATTTTGCAGGAAATGAGAGACGTTTGCCAGTGTGATACCCTATAACTGTGGTTCCCAAACTGTGGGTCGGGACCCACCAGTGGCTCATGAGCCAGCTTCAGGTGGGTTGCAAAACATCTAGGGCAGCCATATTTAAAATATGGGATGCTGGAAAGGGGGAAGGGTATGTGGTTGTTTTGCTTGTGTCAAATTGTGGATAGGCTGTTTTTCCTTTTTGATTCACTTTGGTACTGGAAAATGACTGAGAAATAACCCAACTTTTGGCTGCATTATCAGGAAAGCAGCAGGTTTTGGAGTCAATGACGGCACTTCCAGCCATGACACCATTTCCGATGGGTCTCGGGCAGATCACCGTTCTCAAAAATGGGTCCCATTGCTAAAAGGTTTGAGAACCACTGCCCTACACATTTTGCCTAGTGACACAATCCATGTTACATTGCACTTTGGTCATTCTTTCTCTACCTGCTGATGTAGAATTGGGATGGGGCATGGACAGCTGGACAGAAGGGTGATTATAGGGTTGCCTCCTCCTAGATGGAAGTGGCACTGGCAGCAAAAAGTACAGGCACTGTCTAAGCAGCAATTGTTTAAAATATATACTTTTTAGCATGTACTAAAGAATGTATTTACCAAGGAGAGGTACTGATATGAGCCTCTGGTCCCAAACCAAGCCCTTTACATCCAAATATACGTTCCTTACTAGCTCTGCTTCCATATGAACTGAGACACAAGCAAAGGGTTATTCCCTTCTGCATAGGAGCCCTTCAGATACTTGCAGGTGGCTATAATATCTCCCCTTAGCTTTCTCTTCTCTAGGCTAAACCTGCCAAGTCTTTTAATTGTTCCTATACTAGGACTTGGTTTCCAGATCCCTTGTGCCATCATTTTCGTTCCTTGCTTCTGAACCCATTTCAGCTCATCAGGATCCTCTTTAAAATATGGTGCCCAAAACTGGGTGCAGTATTCCAAGTGAGGTCCCAACAGTTTTGTTTAGAATGGAACTATTACTTTTCATGATCTGGACATTATGCCTAGGTCAGTGGTGTGTCTTCCTTGGGGTAGAACAGGGCAAGTTCCTTGGGTGCCACTGGGAGGGGGGGTGCAAACCCATGTGCTCCAATTGCTTCCCCAACTGGAAAAGCAATTGATGAACACATGCCCTCTCAGCAACAATCTGCAAGAGCCTGCAGGAGACTGAGTCGGATAGCCAGGGGAATGGGCTGGCCATCAGGACACCTGCAGAAGTGATTGGAACAGTTGCACTGTCCTTCCTTTGTGACATCATGATGTCACAACACGTGGCATAATTATATCATGTGACGTGCCTAGGGCGTCATAAAGCCCCAGTACGCCTATGACCTATATTAATGTAGCTCAGTATTGCATTAGCTTTTTCTTACAACCTCATCACACTTCTGGCTCATGTTCATCTTTACTTGTGGTTCAGTATAACACCTAGCACCTTTTCACATGTGCTGATACCAACCCAGCTTTCTCCCATCTTGTATCTCTGATCTATTTTTGTGCCTGCATGCAATCTACATCTGTGGTTCCCAACATGGGGCACATGCCCCACAGGGGGGCAATTTGATTTTTAAGGGTGCCAATTCGAGAATGTAGCTCATTAACAGTTATTTTTATGTTTTTGAGTTATTAATGGTAAATTTGAAAGCCCACTAATTGTTCTTAGATCTTATTATTCATAAATTAAACTAAGAATGTTTTTCAAATTTCCCTCTTTCCGCACCATCTTTTATTTTTCTCTTTCATGGATGCCATGTTCTTTGGAACCTTGTTTAAACTGAGTTAATGGCCTTTTAGGCTTCCTCCACATGAATAGGAGTTCACTTTTTGAATAATAAGAATTATATGTCACAGGGGGCGGGCATCAGGATTTTAGAGATGCTTAGGTAAGGCATGGCCCTAAAAGGGTTGGGAACCACTGATCTACATTGAACTTTGTTTTGTTGGAAGTTACGGGCCTAATGATCAAGCTTGTCAAGGTTGTTTTGAATCTTTCTTTTTCTGGATCAGAGGTTATTCTAGGACAGAGTAATTACTGAGAATTTTGGCTGTTGCCATGGCTCAAAAAGAATATCTGTGATCGGTCACAATCTGGTGATTAGAACTCAATTTTTTAAACATCAGTTTGAGTCTAACAGTTTTGTGAAATGGAAAACAGATTCTGATTTGTAACAAGTACTGTGAACTCTGTGGGCTCTCGGCTAACGTGAGAGAGGTGGCAGTTGGGGCCTAGGAGCATATATGAAGGGGTGGCTCAGGTGTAAATAGTGAGGGGGTGATTCAGACATAATGACAAACCATAGTCGTGTGTTACATAAAATAAATAGCCAGGAGTCCAGCACTTGCAAGATCTTTCCTCTTCCTCATCTAATACGTGATAATTTCCATGCCTCCTCCTGGTGTAAGGCAAATTGTAGCTAGCTGCAAATAGAATCGGCAAACAATGATTAACACTTTCCCCCAAAATCAAGGATCACCCCAGTGCCTGCTTGTTCACTGTTTGTTACATCCAAACCACTTTCTAAAATGTGGTGTGAATGGGAAAGCAACCACACTGGTTTCTTTATTATCTACCTACTTCAGGCTACAACGGGAGCTTTTTCCTTTTTAAACTGTTCTTTTTGCCCGTCGTATGTCAATATAAGGAAGTTTGATTGCGACTGCTTTAGGAAATATGGGCTCCAGGGAAGGAGTGGGAATGAGAGAGGTGCTGATTCATCCTATAATCAGACAGTTAAGCCCTGCCTGACCTGATTGGTTCGCTGCACTCTTTGAAGAGAAGCTGGGTCAGTTCTCACATTACAACTGCCATGTGGGAGGTTACAGTAAAGGTTGGAAGTGGCCACATAAGCCAGCTGTGAAATGTAAGAGAATTCTTGGGTTACCTTCAAGGGAGCAGAGAATACTTTAGTTTGCAACTTGGGTAGTCCCTGAATCTGTTCTTTATTCTTCACATCTTTGTTTTTCCAATCAGAATTAGAATTTCTGTGCATTCAAGCTGCATGGTGTCATGGGAAAGGGACCACTTCCTTTTTAATTCCAGATTCCCAAGATGACAATTGTATCATAGCCCAGTGGTGCCCAGACTGTGAGCCCCAGAAACCATCTAGCAGATGACATGGAATAAGTGTTCCATGACATGGAATAAGTGATGTCATGCAGGGGGTACGCGGGGGTACGCGAGTACCGGTTTCTAGGATTACAGCTGGCCCCGCCCATTCGCCCACCCACTCGTCGACTCCGCCCTCTGCAACGTTTGAATTTCCTGCATGTTTGAGTTGCCTGCATGTTCTCAGAGCCAGGCAGGCAGGCAGGCAGCAAGCGGAGCCTTTCCTTTCCTTGCCACTGAAAAATGAGTTGCTCTGGGGTTTTAACATGATGCCAGGCCTCCTTCACATGTTCTGGGGGTGCTGTGGAATACTGTTGCAACTGTTGGGTCAGTTTAAAATCATCTGAGGCCTCAAAAAGGGCTTTTTTCATGTCACTTCAAGCTACGACATCACTTCTGGCTTATGATGTCACTTCCGGTGGGCGGGTCCCGACACGTGCCAATCAAAAGTGAGTACCTGTTCTTAAATCATTTAGATGACACCACTGCATGGAATCCTCACAAAAAAACTGTTGCCCTATACAGGCATGCCCCGGTATCCACAGATTCCCGGTATTCTGCCCCCCCCCATGGATACCTGAAATGGGGCTAAGAGGGAACCTATGTTAAGTATAGGTTCTCCCCTGTTCCTACTGCTGAGCAAGAATATTTTGTAGCAATCCAAAGTAAGAACAAACAAAGATAAGGGGGAGCCCCTGATCCTTGGGTAATTGAAATCACAGATACAGAATCCCTGGATATGGGGGCCCACCTGTACAATGTATAGGGTTGTAGCCCTAATGGAAAGCTGTGGCCAGTAGCTCAAAGGAGCCACCAATCATAAAAGTTTGGAAACCACTGCCCTTGCCCATTGAATCAGATATCCATGTAGGTGCAAGTCCTGACACTTCCAGAATTTTCTTGCTTTTTCCTTTGTTAATTTTCCCTTTACTACTATTAGATAACTAATTCAATGTAAAGAGGCCAAGTCCTTTGTTCCATTCTTGTAATGTCATATTAGTTGGAGCCCATAAAACTCATGTACTCACTCATGATTCCCACCCTGCTCGTAGTCTGTGTATAAGAAATTGTTTAAATATATCCCTTGTTTCTGTTTCCTTATCCAGTTGCATGTAGCATTAGTATGCCATTGTCAGCCACCCCTAGAATCACCATTGCACATGATTCGAAAAGCATGTAGGAAAGAAAGTGAAAAACCAACCAAAAATCAGCTTCTGCTGGTAGGTCCCAATCCACATTTTGGCAAACACTGATATAGCTTGTGCTGTGGCTTTTCCATCCTTTCTGCATTTTTTCCTCTCCACTATGCTTAGGAACATGAAAGGCTGTGTTTTTGTTTTGTTTTCGAACACCTTTTTTCTAATAGTTATGCAGTTTACACTGATGACATTTGGTGAAGGCAGATAGAATTTTAAGACCTGACAACCTACCTAAACAAATAAATTAGAATGGCTAACACACAGCCTTCGTATTTTGATTGGCTCATAATATAAGTATTTGCTTTTTGTTGGTTAAATTTTTTCCTTTGGTCTCATCTTGCCTGTTTCTGTCATATTGCTGTACACATGATGCACCTGTGTAGGAAAAAGAAATTACCATTGGAAGGAGATGATTTGAAATCTTCTAATTCTTGGGATAACCTTCCAACTACAGCTGTGTTGTGAAATTTCATATTGATTTAACATATCCCTATTGATGGTTCAATTTTAAGTGCTTCATTTTTACTTGTTCTACTAGCTTTGGCTCTGAATGCCAAGCCTTGCCTCACATTCGACGTTTCACCAGAATGACTCATGCTTGGCTACTTGAGTGTTGTCTGAATGATAAGAAAACAGCTTAATTTCATCAACCTGAAATCATATTGGGGAAGCATGCCATACCCAGTTCAGAAGAGAACAAAAACGTTCCTTTTATTTTTAATTGGTTTAAGCCTTGTTGTCTCAACCCAAAAGGAGCCATAAAACTGCTGTTTGGGTACCCTAATATTTTTTTATTCAATAAAATTTGTTCAGGTTGAAATGCTTTTGTCTGAAATTTTCAGTGTACTCTTCCCTTTATATTGGCCATCTAACACATTTTTATTCAGAGTTTTACTCCATTGCATTTTTATTTTATTGAGGCCATTGCCCTGTGCATTGTTGATATGCACACAGAGACATCCTCTTCCTTTATGTGTCCTTCATAATCTCATTTGATAGCCAGATGCAGTCTTGGAATATGCTCCCCTTATCGCAAGCAGGAGAATTGTGCACTAATTAGACCTGTGTGCAGAGGCTATAATCATGCCCAGCCACGGCCAACCCGGCTGTTGCAGCCACTGTCCTTCTGCATTCCTCTGTAGGTGTCCTGCAGCTTTTCTGGTAGTGGGGAAGAGAGTAGCAGCTCCTGTAATCGTGCTACTTCCTGGTTCTAGCCATTTTAAGATCCCTGAATTCCCATTGTCCCTGTGTAGTGTCAGGCTGGGGCATCTGAGAATTTTAAAATATCTGTTCTAGGAAAGAGAATGGATGACTGTGGAGGCTGTGCCTGACCCCATTGCCTCGTGAGCCACAGAAACATCTACATAGTGACAGCAGGAGGAGAGCAGCTGTCAAAGCAAAGGAGAATTGTCATTTCTACAGGTGGTACAAAACCATACTCTGAAGAACCTTCCTCCGCCACTCCATCGCGGGCCTAAGGAGCTGTGGGGGTGCTGGTGCATTTGTGCATGCACTTACCAAGAGAACCCCCAAAGGACTTATGCCCAAGGACCCCCCCCCCCACACACACACACACTAAGTTGGTGCTGACCCTGGCAGCAAACAGCACTTGCTGAAGTATTGCCAGCTTCCCAATTAGGACACTCACTTCCTTCAGAGCTTCACAAAAGCCTAAACATTTAATACATTCGAGACATTTTGTAGACTGCCACTAGGAGTAGGTGAGCTTTCAAAATAACATTTAGAAACCATCTTGACAATAAGTGGGAAAACATTTTAGATATTCACTAAAAAAAAAAAAAAGCAATGTTGGCCCTGTGGAAGTTGAAAGCGCAAAGAAATGGGATCTTGGATGCAAAAGGGTTGGGTTATCTCCAGAGGGAATCTGAGACAAAAAGACTGCAAGACCACAGGTGTGCAAAAATCTCCCATAGGAGCCCTGACAGTGAGAAATGCAAGTGGGGAGGAAAATAGGACACATGTGCAATCCCAGGTGCTTGCTCTCTCTCTCGCTCTCGCTCTCGATCTCTCCCAGGTTAGAGGCTGGCTTTGCAGTTAACTGCATGAAGTCCTAAACTCTGCACATGGAATGGAGTGTATGTGTTAATCCTCCCTCCCTGCACTGTATGTCTTAGATTGATTCATCTCCTCTGCTAGTTTCAGCCATCTCCTCTGCTAGTTTCTCCCATCTGCATTGCTGTAAAGGTTAAATCTCCCTCCCCTTCTACTGCACCATGGTTGGCTACTTTCTTTTCAGCACTTTCCTCTCCTCACTGATAGCTCCAGGAGAACACCTCCTGCAATTTGCAATCCTCAAAGTAGATACTGGTCATTTTTTCCCCTACTCCTGAGTACTCTCAAACAACCAGAGAGCTGAGGACTGAGCTCTTTCCATAATTCTTAGCAAGCTGTTTTATTCTCAAGGTCAGCTTGGTTTTGCCCTGTCTTCATGAAAAAAGTACCGTCAAGTACAGTACTAGCTTTCACTACATGTAAATGTTAATGTACTCAGTAGGTTGCTTCACTTGCCAATAACCTAAAAGAGATGTTTCATCAACATCTGAGGACAAAATAGCATGTATGCAATTCTTGAATACGTGACCTCTGACATGATTGGCACTAGAATTTAAGGGAAAACAATGCTTTTACCACTGTTTAATTGAGCAGTTGGCTTCCCTAGGCAAGAATTAAAACTTCATATGATTTTAATTATAACAGTCGTTTGTTTATTTGGCTCAGAGCAGGTGATAACATTTTATTTAGATGTTGTAATCAAAAACATTTTGAATGTTTTACCAGACTTGGCCACTAGAGGACCCCTTGCTCATTCCAGCAACAGGCAATGTTGCTTCCTGAATAAAATAATCCTGCACTCCTTCCAAAAGAGGCTTTTGCGTCATTGGGCTTCAGCTGGGAGTTCCACTGCTGTGAAATTGCAGCCATATCCTGTAGCGTCTGTTATTGTTCAGACTTGGTGTATAGGTCCTCTTATGGATTGGTAACTGGTTAAAGAACATGGAAGCTGCCAAACTGCTCTTCCAGGTTCACGTGGGCTTGGAGGCAGCTGCTGCAATGAGCTGGGCCAAGGGCAGTGATGTCATTCAGGGGGAACGGACCAGAACGGGCGTTCCGGATCCTAACGGCCTCCGTGGCTGGTTCCGGGTTCCCGACAAGTGCCAATCAAAAGTGAGTTCCTGTTCCTAAATCATTTGAATGATACCACTGGCCAAGGGGTGCTGTGTGGGGAACATGCCAGGCTGCCCTGGAAGGGGGCTTAATGCAGGGCCAGCTGTAGCAGCAGCAGGGCCCAGTGTGGGGCATTCCTGTGGGGCCCCCAACCCTCCCTGCGGGGTCCCCACTCACCAAGAAGAGCGCTGTTTGTGCCATGTGCAAAGCATGGCATGTGGTTGGTGGTGATATCATAACATCACCGCCAACTGCTTCCAGGTGGCCCATTTCGGAGGCAGGTGAGAGACCAAGGTAAAGCTGCTCTGCTTACCCCACTAACTTACAGCCCATAATGGTCCCAGCTGCAGCCACAGGCAATATGCTCACCCTGCTAGTGCGGGGCTCTCTGAAGCGCGGGGCCCGATGTGATGACATTGGTCACATTGGCTTAAAGCCGGCCCTGGCCTAATGTACAACATGTGTGTGCATTACCATACACATATTATGTGCGTAAGCATAGGCAGGATTCAATGTAATTGCTCATAAATATACACATATAGTCCATATCAATTAGCCTACAGTAAAATTGGTTTCATTATATGCTGTTTTGCTTAAAGTCACAGTTTCCAAGAACCTATCGACAACAGTGAGGACTTCCTGTACACTGAGGAACTAGGGCAAAAATCTGGAAGGCTTGATGGATAGCTCAATGAGAGTGTCAACCTAGCATATGGCAAATTCCATGCTGGGGGTTATTCAGAAGGGATTGAGAATAAGACGTGGTATGTTCACATTTTGTGTACAGTTAATGGTGGCTACCCCTCAAGAAAGCTGTTGTAGACCTGGAAAATGTGCTTAAGATGAAAACCAACATGACCAGAGAGCTTGGAGCACCTTCCTTACTTTTAGAACAGGGGTCTCCAAACCATGGCTCAGGGGCCACATCCAATCCATAAGATTTTATGTGGCGCTCAGCAACTTGGTTTTTTGTCAGAGCATTTGCTAATGTTTGACATTTTTACTCCTTATATATCTTTTCTCAGTTTAAGCAGAGCATTGTTTCTTTGTAATTATCACTTAGTATTCATTATTATTATTATCACTTATTTGGAGACCCCTGTGTTAGAATACGCAGCAGTGAAGTACTGTTGCACCTGTACCTGCAGGGGGAAGTATGACTAGCTAAATAATGGTAGGGGACAAGATGTCCTCTCTTTGTAGTCTCAGGTAATACTTACCCAGAATGCTGTCCCTTTACTTCTCTTTCCATCTCTCCTCTTGAAAAGAGTACATTTAGCTAAACAGGCTAGCTGGAGGATCAGTTTCCATCCTTTCCTACCTGGTTATATTTCTCCACTTCCATGGAACTGTCCTTGATTTTTGAGTCCAAGTTTCAAGCAAAGCCTAATATCTGGACTTTCCAAAATGCATTGTGCCTTTGGTGTTTTATTTCTGCCAATGCTTACAAGGTGCCAGGTGGAAAAAGTGCCTCAAGGAGGAAGGAGAGCATGGTTTCCCCTTGCTCTGAACATGAGAGAATACCAGATCCCCTTCCTCCAAGATTATCTTCTCCTGTTTGCTGATAGGACAATTCCTGGAGGGAGTGAATATGTGGCTTGTGAGCATGTTTGAGCTCTGAACAGATCCTCTGAGTTCAATGAGGTTGCATTTTACACCCTCCAGCATTCTTCCTCCCCACGCTCCCCTTTCAAAATGTCTGGTGGTGGTGCATGTGTGTTACACTGTAGAGCTGTGTTTTGCACACACACCTAGTTTGAGGATGACACCTGGGCAGTGATGTCATGCAGGGGGTACACGGGGGTACGCGAGTACCGGTTTCTAAGATTACAGATGGCCCTGCCCATTCGCCCGCCCACTCATCGACTCCGCCCTCTGCAACGTTTGAATTTCCTGCATGTTTGAGTTGCCTGCATGTTCTCAGAGCCAGGCAGGCAGGCAGGCAGCAAGCGGAGCCTTGCCTTTCCTTGCCACTGAAAAATGAGTTGCTCTGGGGTTTTAACATGATGCCAGGCCTCCTTCACATGTTCTGGGGGTGCTGTGGAATACTGTTGCAACTGTTGGGTCAGTTTAAAATCATCTGAGGCCTCAAAAAGGGCTTTTTTCATGTCACTTCCTGCCACGACATCACTTCTGGCTTATGACGTCACTTCCGGTGGGGGGGTCCCGACATGTGCCAATCAAAAGTGAGTACCTGTTCTTAAATCATTTAGATGACACCACTGCACCTGGGGATACAGCTTGTGTAACAGATAAACTTCGAACCCCTCTCATGCAAAGTTATGGAGCGAGAAACAAGAAATGGCCAATGCCTGTCACTAAGATCCCAATCCTATCCAACTT
>JAJKFI010000030.1:5429674-5465863 GCA_029204185.1 Lerista edwardsae
GGAATCTGGGAAAAATAACATGTGTGTACTGCAGAAGGTGAGTCAAGTTTGTGGATTTTGCGGCAACAGACTGTGGGCAACAGACTGTCCTCCTATCCTACTCTCCAGCACCAGTGATGTCATGCAGGGGGTACGCGGGGGTACACGAGTACCAGTTTCTAGGATTACGGCTGGCCCCGCCCACCTGCCCGCCCACTTGTCAACTCCGCCCCCTGCAACGTTTGAATTTCCTGCACGTTCTCAGAGCCAGGCAGGCAGGCATGCAGTGAGCGGAGCCTTGCCTTGCCTTGTCACTGAAAAATGAGCTGCTCTGGGGTTTTGGAACTGTTGGGTCACTTTAACATGATGCCAGACATCCTTAACATGTTCTGGGGGTGCTGTGGAATACTGTTGCAACTGTTGGATCAGTTTAAAATTGTCTGAGGCCTCAAAAAGGGCTTTTTTCATGTCACTTCCTGCCATGACATCACTTCCGGCTTATGACATCACTTCTGGTAGGCAGGTCCCGACACATGCCAATCAAAAGTGAGTACCTGTTCTTAAATCATTTAGATGACACCACTGTCCAGCACTGATGCTGCCGTGCCAATGCAGGGTGTCCTGTATGTGGTGGTGGTGGGGAATCACTGAAGTCCCCTCAAGGTAGGGGAACATTTACTCCTTTACCTCGGGCCTGCATTGTGGCTGCATTCACACTGGGAAGTTGGATAGGATTTGGCCGTAAGGCTGTAATTCTATACACGCTTTCCTAGGATTAATAAGCCCCACTGAACTAAGTGGAACTTACTTCCAAGTAGACATGCCTAGAACTGGGCTGTAAGAGTCCTACGGCACTTTAAAAATTAACAAATCTATTAGATGCTGCCTCAATAAACCTGCCAACTGCCGGTTCTGTCAACCATAAAGCAAAGGTATGTGAAATATCCTACACTGATCACAAACTCTTGTATCATGAAAATGCAATTGGGACCAAGGTTTTGATTGCCAAGTGCCTAATGCTGTTAAAACACTTGGATACAGTAACCCCTGAAGTGATGTAAATTATTTTTTACATTCTGTTGCTCTCTGTGGGGAGGGGGGAGTGGTATCTGATGTAGGCTATGTCTTCAAAGTGAGTTTGTATGTAAAACAGGTCTTATTTCCTTTACATTGCATATGAATATGCCAGCACATTAATTAAGAGAAAATGAAACAAACATACAATTCCTCAAGGATAGTTGCGTTAATAGCTAAATATTTCAAATGTGCTACAATTCTAATTAACGTCTCAGACTCAACAACCAGCCTTTGGGGGGCACAAACCTGTGGACACTTTAGTTAGAGGCCAATTGGAAAGCAGCACAAGGACAAAAGGGATGCTTAAAATATGCTTGAATCTCTTGCTTAACCTACAGTTGGAATGGTAAGTAAGATTCATTTCATTGCACCCATACAATATATGATTGCATATAGTCACAACCACAAATCAGCTATGAGATTATCAGGATGGACCCGTTATAGCTAGTTTGTGCTGACTTTCATATTCAATTGCTTTGAATCCATCAGCTAGAAACAGGGTTTTTCTGAGCTTCAACATTTCTGGAAATTTTACATCTCTGTCCGGGCTGTCCTCGAAGGAGGAGGCACTGTGATTTTGTGTGCGCCCCTCCTCCAGGGAGACTGCCTCTGCTCTTGCAGCGCAGAAGCAGTCTCCTCCAATTTCTCCCCAAGGGAGGAGGTGCTGGCTGCTTCCTGCACCGAGAGGCATATCTAGGCGTATCTGGCGTGGGGTGGCAAGAGCCATGGGCACCATTTCCATGGGGGTGCCAAAAAAAGCCCTCTCAATAAGTCCCCCCCCCCATGTACTCAGTCTGGAATAGTCAGCATTGCTGCCTGATAATGCACTGATGACTTTTGGTGGACTGCAGTTCCTCACTTTGTTCTCTTCAAACATGCATAGGGCTGTGTAATTGAGGACGCAATCCAGGTGTTTTGATAGGGGCACAATTTCATGCCCCTTGCCATGGGCGCCATTTCCCCTAGATACGCCTCTGCCTGCACCAGCCCTCCTTTGGGGAGAACCTATGACGTCACTGCCCTGGGGGTGCAAATGGGCAGAATCGTGACGTCACTTGCCCAGGGCGCTGGGGTTGGGTGTTAGGGCTCTGTCTTGGAAGGATCTCTGGCCCTGCTGATTTGCTCTGGTGATATTTTTTTCTACAGTTAAATATGGGGGCGCGGAATCACAGTAGCTCTTTGCCACCTAGTCATTTTGCTAAGTAGTTCATGTATATCTAATGGTTGCCTACCCCTGATTGAAACCATGGATACCAAATCAGTGGATACTGGGGCACACCTGTATATAAATACTGTTGGTTGATTGATTGATATGTGTGTCTCCCTTCCCTGTATCCCAATAGTGAGATTGTTAGGAGTAATATCACAGGGTTTAGTTTCATTTGGAGGTGAACAAGTACTAGACAACTGGGTCATCGTTACATGCTATGTAGCAGCAAAAAGACTTCTGGCAGCACAACCATCGATATGCACCAGATCTTCAACTCAACAGGGTGAACACCTGCTACCTTTACACCCTGATTCCAGAACAATTAAATTCACAGCTCTCAGACTCCTATCTGCCCAGATTCAGACTGCTTCTGTGAGGTTTACCTGCTTTTCCCCCAACTCTTCTGAATGTTGCATTCTAAAGCAGGAACAATTAAAAACATTTTGTTAGGCTCCTAATCACTTGCCCTTCAAACTAATTAAGGGAGCTAAACATAACAATGCATTGTACAGTTTGATCCTATGGCCCCCAATCCAGAGATTTGCATTGCATTAGTATCTATGTCTCTTGCAGCCAAACAGATGGTTGGCACTGTCAGCACTGAATGATGGGAATGGAGGTGAAAAGAGAGGTTCTGGATTCATTCTGCAGTATAAACCCCAAAAGGCTATCAAAGCTGACAATGCAACCACTGAGGTTGATGCTGTCAGCAGTATGCCAATATCCATCCCAAGAATCATGTGCACAGCACTATTTTGCACCTATTTCCTGGCCCAAGTTGGAATTTCAATTGTCTGTTCATTTTTTTTAATCTCACCTTTCCCTTCCAACCTGGAGATGCCCAAGATTTAAATAAGCAGTTTAAATAACAATTTAAATAAATAGAAGGCAGCAGTTTAAAAATGCATCATGCAAGGATACAAAAATAGTTCTCCTATTCTAATATGATTGTATAGTATACAAAAATATATGCAGTATAGCACATCCTTAAGCAACCTAAAATATACTAAGTGCCAAACATAGGCCAAAAAAAGGTGGGTTTTCAGCTGCTCTTGGGATGATGGGAAAAAGTGTCCTGACTCCACTGCTAGGGAGTTTTACATGCCTTTGCTGGATTGGGACAATGCAGATTAAAACATTAATAAATATGGAATTATAAATACGTATTGAACAAGCTGAATTTATTGGCGAGTTTAACTACTGCTAATGTTGCTCCTGCCCTCTTTCCCATAGTTTAAGTTAGGTTTACCCAACAGGCATGCCAAATGATCCGCAAATGCTGAGAGGACCTGCCCCAAAGAATTTATAGATGCTACTTTGCGAGAAAAAGATTATTTCTTACAGCAGAAACCTATTGATTTATGCATCCTTTCACTTTAATGAAACTTGAATTAAATAAAGATACTGCTGCTCTATCGTTTTTAGTTATTCAAGCAGAACAATTCTGTTAATTGCAAAAAAAACCCCTAAGACTAAGATTTTGCCTAGCAAGCTTTCTTAGATGTTTCTAGAGTTTTAGCTGTGTACTCACCAGCAACTTACTTTACAGAGCACACGATGTGCTGAACTGCTATCTTAAGGGGAACGTTTGTAGTCTATCACCATATATTCACCAAACTCCAAATTCATGGAGTTTGGCAGCAGCACAAACTGAAGACAGCCCAGTTCCAACACCAGGCATTTCCAAAAACCTTTGAATACCTCTGTCCGAAACCCTGGAAATATGTTGCCAGTCAGAGTCATTGCCTCTGGGATGCTTCAGGCCGAAACCTGTGTCCATCGTCTCTTTTCACCTAACTTCCATTTGCCTCCCTGTCTCTTACTCTGTGTCTATTGCTCTATAGTTTGAAATAGAGCAGCAGAGTGGTGCAGAAGAAGGAAGTGCTGCAGAGCAAGGAAGGAAGAGGTAACCTGGACCACGCTGGTAGGGGGATTGTAGTTGCAGGAGCAATCTCTGATCAGGGAGCCATTGCACTACTCTCAACATTTTCTCATCACCTGTCTTCTTCTTCATTCACAAGTGAGGAGCTGGTGGGCAAAGAGGAGCCACTGACGTAATCTTCCCCGCTCCCTTGGCTTGCAGAGGATGTGGGGGGGGGGCTAAAAGTGATGGCTGCCATCACTGACCCCTGGAGTAGATGGGGATGCACAGGAGCATGCTTCCTGGAGGGAACGCAACAGTGATGGAGGCCGCTTCATACACTGTTTATTCTTGGGCCAGTGCTGGACAAAGCTGAGCTAGATGGACTAATGCTCTGACTTAGTACAGGGCAGCTTCCTGCTTTATGTGTGTGTCAGCATGGTTGATTTGTTAGAGGAGGTGGACAGGACAGCAGCTGCCTCATTAAAATACTGTATTACTACCATTGCCTTTGATAAAAACTAGGAGTAGAGTGGCTGTTGCCCAGGTGTGGGGCAATGAAGTCAGGATAAATTTCTGACCGCAAACCGTAGCCCTGTGTCAATCAGAAAATGACGTTGTGTGATCCTTACTCCTGAGTTGTTGCAAAGGGATGTCCTGACTTTAAAATGTAGCAGGATCTTTCCAAAAGCAAAAGAAGGCACCTGTTCTTCTCATTTGTGTACCAAGCAGTTCTTCTTTGCTCCTGTGGTCATAATGATTGATTTTAAGAAGCTAGCATTAAAATGTGAGATTGCCCCCAGTTGATACAAAAAGATTAATTTACCTCTTGGCCTGCAGCTTTTCCTCCCATGGGAGGAGGGGGTGGGGTGGGGTGGGGTGGGCAGTTTGGATTGTGTTAATTTATCAAGTCCCCTTTTTTCTTTCTACCACCACTGTCCTTGTAGCCTGAGGATTTTGGATTGAAAAATTCTCAGTATGTAATTAAGATAAATCAAATTCCATGTATTCACAATATGGATTTTTTAAAGACCTGCTGTTTATTTCCGCTAGTCTTTATCATGGGTATTTTTGTAACTCGTTTGCCGAACAGCCTTTCTCCACTCTTATTATGTGCTGTAGCTCAATGAGTCCCATCTGGAAACAGATGTATTAACGCAGTCTGTTTTATTGCTTTGTTCCTTGCCTTCATTTCCTTCTGCATTGCAGCAAATTTTGAGATAGTTATGATATGAAGTAATTAAAATGAGTAAATGAAATAGCATCTGATAACAAAGCAGCAATCTTCTGTCATGTTAAATCATTGATTAGACGAAACTGGAACGTGATGATTTCTAACGTTTAGATTGCCCATTAGTTTTGGGAGGATTTTGGCTGGAATTTCCCATTGGCTGTTCATTGGCAGCTGGACAAAGATAATTCACACGCTCTTAAAAAGAATTATATCTTCCGAAATCATCTAGCAAAAGCTGTCCTTGGTGCTTCTGCTGCATTTTGAGCCCAAAAAAAATTCAAATGAACTAAATTTGCTTTTGCAGATAAGCAGTTACATAATTGCAATATGTTCTAGGACAGCTCTTGATTTTTTTATTTGCCCCCTAAAGAAGATTTTGAAAAAACAAATTCTAGAGCAGTTCTTGAAACTTGGTGAATCCTTTTGGAAAATATGTACATTACCCTTTTTCTGTTTGAACAATTTGTCTACACAACCATTTAAAAAAGGATATCAAGTTATGAATTTTGGGTCATATCAGTCTAAGCTAATGTTAAGGTATGGAACTTCACAAGATTAGCTTCCAAGTTGACTAAAATACGTTGACTGCAAAAAAATGGGTTGAAAGATCGAGTTATATTGTTACATCTCTGGGTGATTTACCATAGAACAGATTTACCAGAGAATGAGCAAACTCCTCACAGTCTGACAGTAGTACATAACATTCCAAGTTAAATGAATTTGCTTCCATGAAGAGTTTGTGCTAATCACAGATCTTTCAGATCCTGTGTTCCTCACTTGTATGGGTATCAATATTGCCATTAACCAACTCTTTGGGGAGCTCTGTTGGCCAGTTTTAGAGTTCTGTATTAGAATCCTTGATCTGTAGTAGTTTGGATATGGATTTGTGCTCCCAAAATCTACAAGTTATCCCAGCATATGACTCATTGAGCGCAGCAGGTTTGCTACATTTGGAAAAAAAAGCCGAACTACGTACATTTTGCTGCTGACGCACATTGGAGAAGGGAGCATGCCCGTTTGAAATTCACTGCTGCTCATTCTGATCATCCCTCTGCGGCATGCCTCTTCAAACTTTCAAGGTGCAGTCATGGTGTTTTATACAGTTGAGGGTGTTCTAAGCCAAGATAATGTTGGAACATAGGATGTTCCTGTTCCAGGTTAAAGTAGCTATTCAGTATCACCACCTTAGTCTTGTCTGGACTCAATTTGAAGTGACTTAGGGCGCAATCCTAAACTGAGTTAGGCCAGCATGAGCTAAGCCAGCAAAGATTGGCCAGCACAAGGGACACCGTAAAGCGTGATTGGACCACTCTCGGAGTCAGAGAGGCCAACACGCAGACATGAGCCATCCTCCCTGACTCCGAGAGTGGTCCATACATGCTTTATGATGCCCCTTGTGCTGGCCAAACTTTGCTGGCTTAGTTTATGACAGCCTAACCCCAGTTTAGGATTGCGCTCTTAAAGTTATCAGAACTCCTGTTAGAGCCAGGAATGTGGAATGCCTGTTCTGCCAGTCACAAAATGTTGCACAGCATTTTGCAACAGCACAAAGGCTGGGAGAGCTGCTGGGAAGGCTGGAGTCTTCCCTCTGATGCCAGTGTTCCCAGGGATGCCCGCTGGACAAGGTAAGTCCCACACAGGAGAGGGCAGAGGGCAGGAAGTGGTGTAATGGGGCAGAGGGAAGGTGGAGACAGAGGGTGAGGTGGGGTGATCAGGACCAGGACCAGGACCGAATAGGATTGGTGGTTCTGGTATGTTCAGTGTCCTATCCCCCTCCCCAGGCCTGATGTGACAACACAGATTAACTCGCACCTGAACCAGTGATATTGCTGGCACAGGTCCGAGTTGACCTATTGCGGATGCTGGGGCCCTTTCACTGAAGAGACCTCCAATAGACAAAATATTCCTGTGGGGTACAGCAAAGTCCGCGCCGGAACTGCTGCGTTGGAATTTACAGACCAGTCCTAAATTTCATCAGCACCCAGAGGTACAGCAGCACCAAAATGGCTGCTGCTATATCCTGTGTGACCAGTGAAGCTGCCTGAGGTCTCCTCAGAACAGTAGTTCCCTTATCCCGTGTTGAGCTCAGGTGATCCTGATGAGTCTACTCGGATTCTGCGCCCACTATTCTGCCCTCCCTCCACCCAATTTCATCCTTTCCCCTCCTTCACCTTCCCTGCTCCAAGAAGCCCCCTTCCTTCCACCAGTGGGGAAACTTAGTGCTCAGTGATCCCCCAAAATATCTTCCTAGTGCCAACTGGCACTGGCCTCTCTGCCGGAGTTGGGTCCTCACCATCGGCAGGAAAGTGGCTTATAGCATTTTTGCAACAGCCAGCACAGGCAGTGAGAGCATGCTGCCAGTGCTGGGCACCATAGGATTGGGCCTTTAGTTAGGAGTGGGCTGTGAAGATCATGGAAATATGTATTTTGCTACATACTGTATATTCCCATTGGGACACTTAGATTGGCAGTTGGCTCTCAGCAAATTTTTCAGTGTCTAACAAAATAGATATGTTTCCGGTCCTTGTTAGGAAATCATTATGTATGAAGGGGGGAAAAAACTCTGAGAGGTGCAGTTGTCGATCACCAGCGTACCTCCATAAACCAGGTTGCCTTGTATTCTTCACATGTGAATTGCACTAAATAAGAAGAGACAAGATGGAACTTGGCAAGAACTCTGAGTACTCTGGAGAGCTGAGCAGCTATTTATCACTATTCTCAGACTTAAGGACTAATTTTAATGTAAGGACAGAAATGTAATGTAAGGAAGAAAGCCCACAAAGGAAATGAAAAGTACAAACCGTTGTTCGTGCACAGCAGAATGGGTCTTATTTTCTTGGTTAGGATGAAGGCTTAAGCCTCAGGGGAGAAAAGGTATGATGAGAAGCTCAGTTTGGAATACGATATGCTCTTGTTTCTTCTGAAAGTCTTTAATTCAGTTGTATGCTTAGCTAGAAATGCATTTAAAATCTCATCCACTGTAATTTCAGCTCAAGTGGAATTCTTGAGAAAATGACATTAGAAGTGATAGGGAATACCATACCTTGTGGTAGTTCACCATATTTGTTTTGCATGATTTCTCTTTTTAAGGCATCTCTTTCAAAATACAGGTAAATACAGGCCTTTCAATTTGCACAGTAGAAATCCAAGTATAATTCCTATGAATTATACCCCATTCTGGTGAGAGAGAGATGAATGTTCTGTAGGTTTCATGATTTAAACGTGTGTTTAATAAAATTAAACCCCAACCTCGGTCTGGTGACTTCCGTGGGGTGTGTGTGTGCAAAGGTAATGGGCTACCTTATTATGCTAGATGCAGGGGAGTGGCAGCAAGATACAAGTATCAGATGCCCCCCTGAGGCATCTGGTGGGCCACTGTGAGATACAGGAAGCTGGACTAGATAGGCCTGATCCAGCAGGGCTTTTTTATGTTCTTATGAATTAGTTTTAAATGAAATAAAATCCTAGAATTGCTATATAGTTGAGGCATTACCTTGGCCAAGTATCACCTCTTGTGGCAAAAGCACCCATGTAGTTCACATAAGGTAGCTCATATTTCATCATGTTGGGAACTATCAGGTATAACATGCTCCAGAGGGTTTCCTGGGCCTTATACTACCTTACCTTTACCCCTGCTAACTGGACAAGAGGCACTTTTTCCAGTGGTGTTCCTCTTATATTTAGCAGGGGGAGAGTAACTGTCCCTCTTCACCCCTGCGCAGTCTTTCTAGTGGCTGTTGCTGGCGGTCTGCCTTTTTTTAGATTGTGAGCCCTTTTGGGACAGGGAGCCATTTAACTTTATTATTACTATTTGCCTGTAAACCGCTTTGTGAACTTCGTGTTGAAAAGCGGTATATAAGTACCTGTTGATTGATTGATTGATAAGACAATAAAAATGTTGCTTCCGGTTTTCACTGAAAACCAGAAGTCACTTTTTTGCCATGAGGCCTGCAGAAGCCGTGCACAGTCTAATTCAGAGGGTGAAAACTGAACTCCTGGAAGCAACTCCTGTTGAGTTCAGTTATCTGTGGGTGCTGAACTGGCTCCCCTACCTCCGAACCCAATCTGAGCTGTGCTCTGGATGGGTCTGAAAGCGAAATCCTAAACTGGAGTTAGGCTGGCATAAACTAAGCCAGCAAAGTTTGACCAGCTCAAGGGCCACCGTAAAGTGTGTTTGAACTACTCTTGGAGTCAGGGAGGATGGCTCACATCTGTGTGCTGGCATCTCTGACTCCGAGAGTGGTCCAAACATACCAGGGGAGCCTTTGTTCAGCTTCGGCTGATCCGCCAGCTGCGACCGTACCTGAGTGGTGCGGACCTGGCCACAGTGACCCACGCCCTAGTGACATCTAGATTAGACTATTGCAATGCGCTCTACGTGGGGCTGCCTTTGAAGACGGTTCGGAAATTACAACTAGTACAGAACGCGGCGGCTCGGGTGGTTGCCGGGGCACATCGGTTTGACTCTGTCGAGCCGTTGCTTCGGCGACTACACTGGCTGCCGGTTCTGTTCCGGGCCAAATTCAAAGAGCTGGTTTTGACCTTTAAAGCCCTTTACAGCTCGGGCCCAGGGTATTTGAGGGACCGCCTCCTCCCATATAACCCTACCCGTGCTCTGAGGTCCTCTGGGGGGGCCCTTTTGACTGTGCCGCCACTAGGAGAGGTGAGAGGGGTGGCGGCCAGCAGGAGAGCCTTCTCGGCGGTGGCACCCCAACTTTGGAATACCCTCCCCTTAGAGTTAAGAACTGCTCCCTCGTTGGCGGTATTTCGGCGGGGACTAAAGACCTTTTTGTTTAAGCAGGCGTTTAGTTGCTGACAGGCTGGCTGGTCTTTGTATTTGTATTCTTTTTATAATCCATGGGATGACCGTTGTATTTTTATATTGTACTTTTATATTGTTTTAATTTACTGTTTTTAATTGGATGTTTTTTATTTCTGTTTTTAAATCTGTTTTGTAATGCCGCCTTGAATGCCTTTTTAGGCAGAAAGGCGGGGTAAAAATTTAATAAATAAATAAATAAATAAATAAATAAATAAATAAATTATGGTGCCCCTGGTGCTGGCCAAATTTTGCTGGTTTAGCTTATGCTGGCCTAATTCAGTTTAGGATTGTGCCCTGAAAGGCTTTCTGAGGACTGCAAAGGCTGCGTGCTTCACAATGCCATCCAGAGCCATGTTACAGCATCTTTCAAATTCAACCATTTCAAAGCAAGAAAGTTTGAATTTTGAGTTCTTAAAAATGTCCTCTTTAAAATAAATGAATCATTTATTTTTTGTTAAAATAAAATAAGATGGCAGATTACTAGTTGGCCAATATTTGAAAATCAAGAGTGGTTGTTTTTTTCCACAGGCTTAAATACAACTGGCTTTAGTAGTGGTTCTTCTGTTTCCATTTTCCTCATTGGATCTCAAACTGTAGTCTCATTTCTGGAAACATTGCAAGGTTGCTAAGGAAATACATTTTAATAAGAAACATACTTAAAAAAAATTAGAATGAGAATTTTTTTCCTAACCAATTGTTTCTCACAATTAAAACTAAGAAGTGTATTGCCTTGGTAATTATTGCTGATTGCCCTACAGGGTCTGCAGATACTGCAAAAATGTTGCCTTATTATTGATGCCATCTCCACAATAGCAAAGATGGCATCCTAATGCTTTTAATAAAATTTGAGATGTTTTTGATTCTCTGTGTGGCTTATCTTTATAGTACAGATGCTTTCAAAACCAAGGTAAAGTCTCCATCTTTCAGAAATAGGTTTTTAATAACCTTGGAGAAATTCCAAATATCAATCCCTGCCACAGAAACAACTTCACACACAAAAAAGCAAAAGTTCCTTGAGGATTAGGTTTTATTTATTTATTTATTTATTTATTTATTTATTTATTTATTTGAAGAATTTATACCCCGCCTTTCCCATGCTGAAGCAAATGCCCAAGGCGGCTTACATGAGCAGGCTAGTCTAAACCACCATCTTTTTCAGTGGGGTTTTTACAAATCTACAGTATTCTTGTGATCTGCCAATCCTCAGGCCCAGATGTTGCCTTTACAGTGTGGTTCTCTGCCTGCCGTCAAGCCTCAGCAGGCAATCGCAAGTCAAGCCTGGACAGGTCCTCAAGGTCGTATTCCCTTCTTTGCGGGCTGGCCTCCTCACATACTCCATCGCAACTCTCACGTGCGGTGAGCTAATCAGCTCCACAGCGGCTCTGTTCTGCCACCACAGGTCCTGCAGCTTGTCACAGCCTGGCATTCATCTCCCATCCAAAAGCAAACCACAGGTTTTCCTGCTTAGCTTCAGGCAGTACCAGCAGCTCAACCATCAGTCCACACCTCCTGCTCCTGGTTTTAGCTGAGCAAATGCTCTGTGACAAGGCCTGATCTGGTTTACAAATAAGTATTTTTGTTCCACTGGTAATTCAGATAACACTTTGTGTGGGGGTGGGTACATCTTTCTAATGCTGCTAGACTTGTTCGCTTCCTCCAGCGTAGTTTCATTCTTTACTATATAGTCTTTTAGGGAGGTACTGCATGCTAATGAGAGATTTGAAATGGGGGCAGTGCAGAAGAAAAGTTTAACAGAGTTTTAGCATTTTCTAAATTACAAGGCATTTAAAGCGTTGGCAAAAAGTAGTAATGTAGGAAAGAAAGTATTTTGCTCCTACTGGTATTGTTTTTACGGTAACACCGATACCATATTAAAGTCTTGGCATCGTTTCTCCCTGTTGTCTGTGCTGTGTTTTTCATCTTTATTGCAGAATAATGGTAGAATAGTATACTTCAGTGATTTCAGATGTTTGAACTTAAGATCTTTACAGGGTCATGATCAAGAATCTACTAAAGCAGCAGTTCTCAAACTTTTTAGCACCAGGACCGACTTTTTAAAATTACACTCTGTCAGGAACCACTTTACCTGAACTAACTTTACAAGACTTTAAGAAAGGTGATCTAGAAAGAAATAATATTTTCAAGTAATATTTTACAGGTAATATGTATTTATAAGCAAACTTGTAATGAGGCAGCCCACGAACAAGGCTTGAGGGGTTTAGGGCACAATCCAAGCCCCTGTGCTGGGCCAAGGCTAGCTGCTAGCATCAGCCCAATTGCAGCAGTGCAGGCACGAGAGCACCAACCAGCATGCTTGTGCCAACACTGCTGCCGCTGGCCCACCACTAGCAGCAGCATTGGCCCAACAGTGCCGGTGGTGCGACACTCCTGCGCCAGCTGAGTTTCTGGGCAGGAGGAAAGGCATTTCCTGGTAGGGGTGGGCTTGCCAGGAGCTGTGCCGGCCTGGGGAGGGGGGTGGCGCTGGGACGCGGCCATTAGGTTGCATCCAAGTTCCCGGCCCCTGGCTGTGCAGCATCCTCAGCACTGTGCCTGCTAAGCAGGAAGTGCAGATTCAATGAGCTCGTTGGGGCAGCTGGCGCCTGCCCCAGGCTAAGGGCATGGAGCCCTGTGGAGGCTCCAGCCTTCTTCCAAGCTGTGCCAGCCTGCCTGCCTGTTCCAGCGCTGCTTGGTATTGTGCCCTCAGTTGTGTGACCCAGCCTTCACCTTCCCACACTACCTGTCAATAATGGACTTGAGGAAAAATACACTAGACAAAAGCACTCAAACATTTATCTCCCCATATTTACACAAGCTTGCAAACTGCAGAAGCTCAGGTCTTTGCAGAGCAATAGTAGCTGTTTGGTTTTTCAAGAGCTTCAAATCTTGAGGCAATTAATTATCTGATCTTTCCATCACCTGGAAAGATCACCTTTCCATCACCTTTTCATTGGAGGCTATGTAGGACCCACCAGAAATTGGATCATGCCCCATCAAGTCGGTCCTGACCCACTGTTTGAGAAACACTGCACTAAATCTTTTCTTTCTTGCGAGGTTTTATTTAGGAAGAAAGCATCAGGACAAAACAAAACGAACTGCTGAGCATTAAAAAAACACCGTGGTGCAGAATAGGGAAGTGAATTGTGTAATTAACTGCAGAGAATAAAATTTACAGCCTATTCTCTAACCACAGATAAGCTACACAGCAGAAGGTGAGAGAAACAAAATAGTGAGAGGTCCAATAAATTGTCACCTTGCTTAGCTGACAACTCTATATTTCAGAAGGTGACAGAAGGAGGCTGACTATCCAGGATGTTGAACTTCTTCTTCTTCTTCTTCTTCTTCTTCTTCTTCTTCTTCTTCTTCTTCTTGTTCAGTCGCTAAGTCATGTCCGACTTTTTGTGACCCCATGGACCACAGCACGCCAGGCCTCGCTGTCCTCCATTAGCTTTCAGAGTTCGCCCAATTTCATGTTCATTGCTTCGGTGACACTATCTAACCATCTCATCCTCTGCCGCCCCCTTCTCCTTTTGCCTTCCATCTTTCCCAGCATGAGGGTCTTTTCTAAAGAATCCTCTCTTCTCGTGAAGTGGCCACAGTATTTGAGCTTCAGGATTTGTCCTTCCAGGGAGCAATCAGGCTTGGCTTCCTGTAGGTTTGCCCGACTGGATCTCCTTGCAGTCCAGGGGACTCTCAAGAGTCTTCTCCAACACCATAATTCAAAAGCATCTATTCTTCGGCGCTCCACCTTCCTTATGGTCCAGCTCTCACGGCCATACATTGCTACTGGGAAAACCATAGCTTTGACTATGTGGACCTTTGTTGGCAGGGTGATGTCTCGGCTTTTTATTAAGTTGTCTAGGTTCGCCATAGCTTTCCTCCCAAGAAGTAAATGTCTTTTAATTTCATGGCTGCAGTCGCCGTCTGCCGTGATCTTGGAGCCCAGGAAAGTAAAGTCTGTCACTGCTTCCATTTCTTCCCCTTCTATTTCTAGGAAGTGAGGGGAGTGGTTGCCATGATCTTAGTTTTTTTTAATGTTGAGCTTCAAGCCAATTTTGACACTTTCCTCTTTACTTTCACCCTCATCAGAAGGTTCTTTAGGTCTTCCTCACTTTCTGCCATTAGAGTGGTATCACCTGCATATCTGAGGTTATTGATATTTCTCCCAGCAATCTTGATTCCAGCTTGTGAATCATCCAGCCCTGCCTTTCTCATGATGTACTCTGCATATAAGTTAAATAAGCAGGGTGACAGTATACAGCCTTGTCGTACTCCTTTCCCAATTTTAAACCAATCAGTTGTTCCATGTCCAGTTCTAACTGTTGCTTCCTAACCTGCATACAGGTTTCTCAGAAGACAGATAAGGTGGTCTGGGACTCCTGTCTCTTCAAGAACTTGCCACAGTTTGTTGTGATCCACACAATCAAAGGCTTTAGCATAGTCAATAAAGCAGAAGTAGATTTTTTCTGAAACTCTCTTGCTTTCTCCATGATCCAGCGAATGTTGGCAATTTGATCTCTAGTTCCTCTGCCTCTTCAGAAACCAGCTTGCACATCCGGTAGTTATCTATTCACATACTGCTGAAGCCTAGCTTGTAGGATTTTGAGCATCACCTTGCTAGCATGTGAAATGAGTGCAATAGTGCGGTAGTTCAAACAATCTTTGGCATTTCCCTTCTTTGGGATTGGAATGTAAACTGATCTTTTCCAGTCTTGTGGTCACTGCTGGGTTTTCCAAATTTGCTGGCATATGGAGTGCAGCACTTTGACAGCATCATCTTTTAAGATTTTGAGTAACTCAGCTGGAATGCTTTCACTTCCGCTAGCTTTGTTGTTAGTGATGCTTTCTAAAGCCCACCTGACTTCACACTCCAGGATGTCAGGTATCCTCAGTGACCTCACCATTGTGGTTATCAGGAACATTTAGATCGGCCTTATATAGTTCCTCTGTGTATTCTTGCCACCTCTTCTTAATCTCATCTGCTTCTGCCATTCTTTATTGAGCCTACCTTAGCACAAAATTGTCCTTTGATATTTCCAATTTTCTTGAAAAGATCTCTAGTATTTCCCATTCTATTATTTTCCTCTATTTCTTTGCATTGTTCATTTAGGAATTGCTCCTTGCTGTTCTCTGGAAATCTGCATTCAGTTGGGTATATGTTTCCCTTTCTCTCTTGCTCTCTCTTCCCTTCTTTCCTCAGCTATTTGTAGAGCCTCATCAGATAGCCACTTTGCCTTCTTGCATTTCTTTCTCTGGGATGGTTCCCAACGAGAACCAAAAATTGCTACATCATTAATCCAGGATGTAGCCTTTACCAATAGGGGAGATGGGTCAAGGGAGTAAACAATGAGGAGGAGGAACAATGGAAGCAAGCAGGTAGACAGAGATGTACACATACCATAATCTACTCTGTCAGTTCTGCAAACCACCAAAAATTGATGGGCCACAGACCCACAGTTTGAGAACTGCTGTTCTAGTTGATAAACTGGTAAAATGTGGGCTAGATGATAGTACTCTTAGGTGAGTTTAAAGCTGACTGAGTAACCATTCCTAATAACTGCTAATGAATCCGTGTCAACCTGAAGAGAGTTACTGAGTGGGATGCCACTGGGCTATGCCTCGGACAGTATGCTGTTCAACATTGTTTTAATGACCTGAATAAGAGAGTAGAGGGAATGTTTATGGCATTTGAGGATGTCCTGACCCACAGTTAGAGAACCACTGGGTAGAAAAAATGTGAGCAGGAGAGTGGGAATGTGAGAGATGGAGCCTTTTTCCTATTTTCTTACTGTTGTGGCCCCAGGCAATTCTGAACATCCCCCAATAACATTTCAAAGTGGGCTTTGGGTCTCTCTTCTTTCTCAGTTTGCTCTCATTGAGAGCAGTTATGCTTGGGGTGAAATATAAAAGACCCTCCCCCTCCCTCCCTCCCCCCCCTTTCTCTCTGTGTGTAGCAGCCTGACAGAAGGAGGGGTGCAGGAAAAGCCAAGATTAGAATTATCCACCTATACCCTTTACAAGTATCCTGTACAAATGTGTACTCATATCCTGACAAATGTTAAGGGTGAGGCTTTGAGTTGAGAATCTGGCAACTCTGCTTTTCTTTCCCAAAATGATAACTGCTCCTTCCATGTGATCCTGGGGGAATTTGTTGGTCATACACTAAGGAACAAATTCCCTCTTCAGAGCTGACTCTCAAACTTCCGTCCAGCCACTGAGGAATTGAATCAGCCTGCCATGTTCATATGGCCTGAGCTTCAAACAGCCACTAACTCACAACAACAACACCATCAGTGGAGATTGTGACTTTCCACCACCATTGTAACTGAAATCAAAGGCCTAATGCAGGGCTTCTCAAACTGGGGCACCCCACCAGAGATGCTCTGTCTCTGTCCCTTTAAGGCGGAGGAAGGGGGAAGGCAGCAATGCGATCTCCAGGATTGTGCTGCTGCTGCCGGGGCGATAGGATTTTCACTTGCCTGTGGCTAGGGTTACCAGATACAAACTGGGGCAGAGTGCCTGTACCTTTAACCATTGTATAGAAGAGGGAATTTGGGCAGGTTGGGCATCATGGAAGGATTTCAAAAGCTGCACCTGCCCAAATTCCCTCTTCTTTACAATGGTTAAAGTTACAGGTACTCTGTCCCAATTTGCATCAGGCAACCCTAGTCCTGGGGAGTCCGGGGAGGGCATCTGGGGAGCCCTGCAGAAGGCTCCCTAAGCCTCCAAACATTATTAGATATGAACAAAAAATGCACTTCCAGTTTCACAACGAAAACCGGAAGTACCTGTTTTGGGTAATTTTTAGATGTTTGGAGGCTTGGGGAGTCCTCCGCAGGGAATTTGTTACTTAGTGTATGGCCCGTTTTTGAGGTGTCTTTGAGGTGTTTGGTGGCTTCGGGAGCCCTTCACAGGACTCCCCTACCCCAACTACCTAGGACTGCAGAGCTGGCTGCATGTGAGTGACAAAAAACCCTCCTGTCCCCAGCAACAGTGCAAGCCCCCCCCCCCGCTCACACTTACCTCAGGCCTCAAACTCCTGAAGAGTTGGAGAACCAAAGGCCTAATGGATGAGATGTGGCCTACTTTTTCTACCTTGGCAGCACAATTATAACAGGTAAAATAAAGTAGTAAACATTAATATCATAGCGGGAACTTGCTACCTTCTGATAGGAAGGCCACACCTGCTTACCTTCACCTAAACCGTTTACATCCAAGGTAGGAAGAAAAATTTTGCCTGCCCTTCAGCATTACTGAAGTTCCCTGACAGCAGCCAACCTAGAGTCTATCCTGGTTTTACCTAGGTCAGTGATGGCGAACCTATGACACGTGTGTCAAAGGTGACACACCGCATTTGGGGTGACACACCAGCATTCACCAATACATGACAAAAACTGAATTTGTTTTACTCATTTTTTCATTTTTTGTAATTATTAGACGTTTCTTTATGTAATTCATAGCACCACCATGATTGGATTATATTTTTCTTGTTTAAAGAGAATTATTTCTCTTTTGTTTGGGAGGAGGGCTGACACGCCAGCAAAGCCAAGTTAAGCATTTTCCTAAGTTTTGGCACACTGAGCCCAAAAGGTTCACGATCACCGACCTAGGTTGAAGCTAGTTGGCCAAGTATAGGTACCGTGTATCAAGTTTAGGATGCAGTCCTAACTAACTTTCTAGCACTGGGTTAAGGGCAATGCAGTTCTGAGGTAAGGGAACAAACATTCCCTTGAGGAAGCCTTCATGATTGCTCCCCCTCCCCCGCAACTGCAGTATGCAGTGCATGCCCCATTGGCACAGCTGTGTCAGTGCTGGAATATTGATTAGGGTTTTGCCCTGAAAGAAGCTAATTACTTCTTCTCGAAGTAGTAATCAAAGAACCATCCGAAGCCTCCTGACTCCCCCCCTCCCCTCTGCCGGATATAGTGTTTGACTTTTTGGCATAGCAGTACTGGGCTGGGGGGATAGAACTCTTAGCTGAGTATGGGTGTTTGAGAACAGTTGTAGCAGGTCTTAAATTCCAGAAGAGTAGACAATAAGGAAATGCCTGATTCAGAGTTAGGAGTTGAGAGCTTTGATGGTTCCTTCTTCCCCTGTGAGACTTCATGTACAAAGCTGAGAGTGATGAGTAAGGGAAGTAAGTTGGGTGAATGAGTCACAGCTGTAGTTTTTATGAGCTGAGCAGGAGATGCTCTCTAAGATACAGTCCAGGGTTAAAAATGATGCCTGAGGGACTATTAAACCTCAGTTGACCAGGTTCTCCCCCCCCCCCGGCCAACTCATGTATTTTGCCATCTATCTTTTCAATCTTCCTCTTCTAGTGAGTCACCATTTCTGTTCCCCCCCCCAAAAAGAAATTACTCATATGTGTTTCATGTTTTTTTTCCTGTGTTCCACCTGAAGTTTTCATCAGATAGTTTCAGTTTCCATTAGTACTACAGGTTGTTTGCTTTCCTGCACATCTTAGTTCTCAGGCCAAGAACCAGTTTTCAGGCACACCTAGAGCTATGTGTGCATATATAAACTAAAACCTGAACATCTTAGCATGGTCTCAAGTGGGAGGGCAATTTTGCTTCTTCATTGATTTTGCTGGTGCCTTGTAGGAGCAAGTAGAACAGTTTTCCTCAGCCTGTGATAAATTTTGTGTGCTTTGTTGTGGGCGGCAGCTCACCAGAGGAATTACGTAGGAGCAACAAACTTGTTCCACTTTCCTGAAAACCATTCTATTCCTATAAGTGACAGAGATCTGTATTACCTTAGGTGACCTTAACCATTTTGATAGATAGAAACAGACTTCTGGTATATCCTTTGATACACTTACTTGTACTAACACATTCTCTGAACTTAGAGAATTCAGCTTGGAAGGGGGAAATATGTTTTTCAAAGAAAGTTGTAAATGTGTATGATGTGGATGTTTATGAGAAATCTTCAGCCTTGCAATTATTTAGAAGTCTGGGATTCATTATTGCACTAAAGAGTGGGGAAACATAGGGTAGATTTTTTCATAATTTTTTTTTATGGTGAAAATCCATTGTCCTTTATCAATTTGCTAAATGCATACAATTTCTTTGCCTTTTAGAATGTCGAGTAGTGAAATCCACTTCCTATACCAAAATAGCTTCGACACCACGTAGGAGCACTACCAAGAGCCCAGGCCCATCTAGACGCAGCAAATCTCCAGCATCTACCAGCTCAGGTAAAGCAATTTATATAACCTGTTCGAAGGCAAGCTTCAGAATCTTTTTTTTTTTTTTGTGCAAGTAAGAGAAAAGTTGGTAATTTATGTATGCAGTCATGTTACCTGATTTCCAGCTTTTACTGTGCAGTTCCATACTTGTCCACTCAGAAGTAAGTCTCATTGAGTTCATAAGCTTTACACCTTAGTAAGTTTGTATGGTAGTGCCCCCCCACTCCATAGATGCTGTTTCAGTTATCTGTAGTTCTCAAATTCCCCTGTACCCATCACGCTCATGACTCATCAAGCTTTGTTTGCAAAATGATGCTAACAGGAAGTAGATTGCAGAGGGAGTTTTTGGGAAAAGGAAACAGACAGTGAGCATGCTAGACTTGTAGCTGCTAGAGGAATGCTAGACAAGACAACAGTGGAAAAAAGAACTAAAAGGAAGTGGACAGCAGAGGAAGCAGACAGACAGTAGATTGCTTCCTGTTAGTGCATTTGCTGCCACCTTAGTGTTCCTCTCTAGTAGCTACAAGTCTAGTGTTTTATCCACTGCTCATGAAAGTGCGGCTTAGGAACAGCTTGCTGCTTGACATTTTGCTGAAAACCAGCAGGAGATTAGTTGGCTGCCTCAACAGTACATCTCTTGCTGGTGCAGCAACCACTGCATTGGTGGATAGCATGGTTAGGATAGCACTCTTTATTGTGCATTGTCCCCTTAAGCACATCCCAGTCTCCAGACTGCTGTTACCACTTTTCTTTCCTTGACTTAGTAGGAACCCTATTGCAGTTCTGCATTAAAAGCACTGCCAGGGAATTGTATTCACCCTCAAATACACTAGTAAGGTAGACAGTACCTGTATGACCCCTGAATTTCATAGTCCAGGTTTAACAGACAACACGCTCTTCAGCATCTGTATGACTAATATTTTCTTGCTGCATGGTCTACCAGCAGCATGATCTGATTTCATATGACTATGCAAATACACAGTGAAGACTTAACTTGTGTTGATCCCTAATTAGAAATGAAATCCAGCGATACTTGATACAGGCTCTCTTAGATATGTCAGAATTAATTTTTTAACAATGCTGATCTTAGACATTTTTGCATCTGAAGCAAAATTGCAAAACTGTGTGCCTTCCCTACCCTTTCTAGCTTTGAAGATAATTATACCCAGAGATAGGAAAATACGGGGGGAAAGTGTCTACGGCTGCACAAGCATATAAAGGGTGCTGCGAGGGGATGTGGGGGCAGTGGATGTCAGTTGCGGCAGAGGGCGCAGCAGGTGGGAAAAAGCAGAGCACTTTTCAGCCTGCCCACCTTCCCTTCCTTGCATCCAGGACACCTCTGCGGCATCCGCATGTTCCCTTCACTTCCCGAGTTGGGGAGAGAGGGGAACATGCCAGCTGCCTGGTCTCTTTCAGGACTGGCTGGAGTGAAATCACCCTGTCCGTCCGTGGAGGAGCCCACATGTACCCTTCGCTTCCCAAGTCCAGGAGCAAGGGAAATGTGCCATCTGCCTGTGCCATCTAGGCAGTGGTGTTATTCTACCGGAACGCTGGGCGGGACATCCGGGTGATGGACAGCTCGCCCGTCGTGTTCCGCAGCGTTACGCCGTTTGCGTAACGTATGCAAGCAGCGTAATTGGTTACGCAAACGGCGTAACGCTGCGGAATGCGACGGGCGGGCTGTCAATCACCTGGATGTCCCACCCAGCGTTCCGGCAGAATAACACCACTGCCTCTAGGGCCAACTGCAGCAAAATCAACCCAGCCGTCCCAGTAGGAGCCCTCACATTCCTTTTGCTTCTCGAGTCAGGGAGTGCGGGGAACGCACCATTTGGGGGGGGGTGGCGGTAGCCCCCACGCTCCCTTCACTTTGTGACATCATGACATCACAGTATGTAACATCATGACATCATGCAGCATGCCTGAGGTGCAGAAAAGCCCAGGTACGTGTGTGCCCTAAATGGGCTTCAGAAAGTCTCCCAAACACGACAGGAATACAGTTCTGGTCGCATCTGGGAGGTCTTTAGTGGGTCCAGTTGTGGGTTTGGAACCTGTAGCTAGTCAAAAACACGGGTCTTGGATAAACAGACTGGATCTGAACTTGATGCATTGTTCTGAGGAAAAAAATAACCATGCAATACTATACATACCATAATATACTGTGTATGTTTTTTTAAAAAATTTGATCACTAGATGCAAATTTGACATGGAATACATTCAACTGATTGCAGCATGTATTTGCTCAAATATCAATAGCAATTTCCATATTCTGAATGTGAGATGATGATTAAATTTAAGTATGATGAAAGATACAGCTTAGACTTTAAATAGGGATGTAAAGATATTCTTACTTTGCTTGGTTGATTTATCTCTGGTAAATTGATTTGCCTGCCATAAAATCCTGCTGCACAGATTTACGGTTCTAAAAATTTACAGAAAATAACTTCCTTGATACGGTTGCCTTTTAAAATGTCTGTATATTAATCCTGATCCGTGGCTGGAACAGCCGTGAAGCAACCTGATGTGGCTTGCATCAGCGGTTGATGGTAAGGGGGCTGCGGATTTGGGGCGCTCTTTACCCAGAAGGTGCCGCTGCCTCCCTCCAGCCTGCCATGGAAGCAAGCCTTATTAATCCGTTCCTCATTTACTAAAAGTGAGCAAGAATAGAATTATTCACTTCCCTCCCTGCAATCCATGGGTTCATTCCTTTTCCTCTTCCCATAGACACACACAGTTTAATGGGGGCATGTCCCTTTAAACCCTGCATGAGGAAAGAAAACTTCACTACCCACTCCCCTTGCTCCCTACTCATGCTGCACTTAAAGTTTAAAGGGGCACATCTCTTTAAACTTTAAACCATGTGTGAAGATGGAGCATGGTGAGGAGGTAAGAAGTTCCTTTGCAAGGGGTTACATATGCGCAGGCATTCTTCCTCCCCCCTAATGTTAGTCATGATTATGGCCCATTAAAACCAAAGCCACAACTTAGGTGCGACTAACTGAAGTTTCATTGCTTTAAGTGAAACGTTTAGCACAAGCCTAGGAACATCTATACTAGGCGTTCCGTGCGCCTCGGCGTATAGTTGTGCCGGCCACATGACCACGGAAGCTTGTCCTCAGACAAAACGCCGGCTCTACAGGCTTTGAAACAGAGATGAGCACCGCCCCCTACAGTCGGTCACGACTAGACCATTCGGTCGTGGGGAAACCTTTATCTTTTAGGAACATCTAGGCAGAAGTGAGGTTCACTGGGTTCAATGAGACTTACGGACAGGTAAATGAGTATAGAGGTGTTCGTTTCCAATGAGTAAGATAGGATTGCAGCCTAAAGATTACTGAACACAATGGTCTTACTTTGGAATAAAATAAAAAACCCACTGTTTTCAAACACCTCTAGGTGTATAGGATTGTAGCCACGGTCAATTTAGGTGTATTCCTTAGTTTTATCTACTCTGCAGCAGATAGACATTTGGCAGTGCAAGGCCTTAAGTAGTAGTTGTGTTTATTTATGCTGATTTTGAGTAATGAGGCCTGCTTAATTTAGAAGCGTTGTAATTTTGAGCAGGGGAAGAAGTTGTCCAGATTCCTCTGTAGTCTTCAGACCATGGCCAGCCTTCCACTCTTCCTCACTAGCCAATTCCTCAGGGCAGCAGCAGCACGTTTCACACCAAAACAGAAAGAAACTGCTTTGTTTCTCCAGCAGCACCTTATTTGCACATAGTACTCACCTTGGAAGAAAGGGGCTGGAGGAAAGATGCATGCCTGATGTTTTCAAGAGGCAGAGTGGGACAGGCAATGGAGAAGAATGGCAGTTGGAGTGAATTGGCAAAGCATTGCGAGTGGCAGAGTTTGACTGAATGGGAGCCTGTTGGGGCTGCAACTTGCTAACAGGCATTAACCGAGGTAGAGATGAGTTGACAACACTGGAGAATTTTACCCGTATTTGCCCATGTATAAGACGCACCTTAATTTTGGGGCCAGAAATTTGAAAAAAAATGTACCACCACACATAAAGTTACTGAACTCAAGTTTTATTCATAAAACTACTCATCACTGCCCCCCCGGTTCTCCCATCATGTGCCTCCAGCCCCCCCTCAGTACTCCCATCATGTGCCTCCAGCCCCCCCTCAGTACTCCCATCATATGCCTCCACCCCCCTCAGTAGTCCCATCATATGCCTCCACCCCCCTATGGTCTTCTTACCTTACAGGCTCTCTTCTCTGATCGCAGGACTGCGGCTTGACTAGGAAGTACCGCGGTGGCCGAGACTTGGAAATGAAATCCCATTCTCGGCCACCACGGTACTTCCTAGTCAAGCCACAGTCCCGCGATCAGAGAAGAGAGCCTGTAAGGTAAGAAGACCGGCCACAGTCCCGCGATTGAACAGGAGAGAGAGGTATTGAATACTGGTGGGGGGCCCTCATTTTAGCTCTACATGCACGGTTAGCTCAGCACCCTGATGCACACCCCTTGTATAAGACGCACCCAGTTTTTAGAGCCCAAATTTTTTGAAAAAGGGTGCGTCTTATACTTGGGGAAATACGGTATTTTCCCTTAACCTTCCCACTCTGTCTCCCACTCTGCAATGGGTCTCCTTGGACCTCTGCCCACTCTGTAGCTGGTGCAAGTCCAAGAAGAAGAAAGGGGCAGAGAGGCTGCTAGGAAGAGAGAGGATCAGACACTCCCCATCACCACTAGATCCACTCTCTCCCACAGACTCTCCACCCCATTCATCTCCCTCCCTGCCCAGTTTTGCGTTCGTGGGTGCATTCCCACGACCTGTATTACATGATGTATTTGCATATGTACCTTGATCAGAATGTAGGCTTAATGGAAACTCTCACAAACTACTTGTGGTATTTTTAAAATATAACTGCTTAAACCACAAAATACTCTGCAGAACATCCTTGGAACACATAACTTAGGTGGAAGATTGTGTCATTTAAGGTAATGAGAGTTGTTCACTGAATTTTTTTAATGATGGTACATTTTTAAACTCCAGTAAATCTCTTCCCCCCTCCCCCCCCACAGGTTATTCTTGCCAGTGGCCTCCTCTATTCTACATCTCTGTTATGTCTGGCAAACTGTTTTAGTAAATAAGCAGTGTCAACCAAATAAGCATGTTTTGCGCAGTACAAAATGTTCTTAGCTCTACTAGCAGCTATTAACAACAATAAAAACCAGTACAGTGTGCTACTAGATTCTCAGACTGGCTGATTATATTCTAATACAAATATCAGCTTTTAAATATTTTCCTTTCACACTGTGAGGGCAAAGATGTCAGTATTTGGGAGTCATAACTTCACATATTGTTGTTGTCATGACAGTAAACCACTTTGAGTTAATACTGTGCACATCACAGATAAACAGACCTGTCAGGTTTCAACATCTGTGCCTCCCCCACATATGTTGGTTATAAGAAAAGAAAAAACATGGAAACAGAAATTTTCAAAAATTGACCTACTTTCATTTTGGCTTTAGCTGTTAGCTGCTTTCACCAATGAATAAGAAAGCCTGAGCCTGAAAATGTAAAGATCATATTAGAGAAGAGACTTTAGGGTGAAGGCAGATTTTTACATCTTGGTCAGCAACTTGTTTTCTCAGAGTTCAATTTAGGGAGCCCATCAGTTCAATTTAAAAAAAAAAACCCTTCAGTTTAAGATCTGTGTGGATGGCAAAATTTAATCAACATATATGTCAAGTTTTTATATCCAAGCCTCCCTCCCACAATTTGGGCTGTACATTGGGAAAAAAATTGTTAGAAAGTCAGTTAATTTTTCTTCATGCTCCAAAAAGCATGAGAAATTGGACATTAAGATGTTTGCCTCAATGTCTGTGCTATAGAATCTTGTACTATGCTGGCTTTAGAAATTAGGGTCTGTGCACTTTACCTTGGTTTTTCAGCCTAACCAAGGCGGGATCAATCTAGGCAGAAATTTAATAGGCAAAGCCTCCCCAATCACTTGCTTAGAGATGTACACGATGAATGTCTGCTTGCTGCATCTCTTCGAGGCACATTTCTTCTCCAAAATGCCGCCTACTACTATAGAAATATCCAGGTAGAAATTCTACAGGAGCATCATCAATAACCACTCACTCCAAATGTTTCTGTGCTGCTTTCACTTCTTTGGTAATATGGCTTTGGTTCTCTGTTTACAACAGCAGGCGGCAAGCCCCGGGCCGGATTAGGCGCCTGGAAAATGCCTTCCCCTGTTGTGCGTGGCACTTACCATTCTGTGCTGCTGCCTCTTATCTTCCTCTCCAATCTCCTCACAAGTTATGCTGGGCAGCCACTTCGTCAACCCGTTGCCCCAGCAAGCTCTGTGCCCCAGTTTTGAGGTGGAAGCAGTTGGTTGGTTTGGAGACTGCTGGTTTATACTGGGATGGAAGGGTTTTCTTGGCAGTTAGCCTGGAGGAAAGATAACCAGGTTTCAACTCTTCCTTGCTTTTTGCCCTCTTATTCTTGCTCTTCAATGTAGAACAATGAGTACTGCCACCTGCTTTGCCTTGGGCTGCCTCTTGTGCAGGGATGCATTCCCCCACAAACAAAAAAGCATACTTTTGTAGAGTACTTGAAAATATTTGTGAACTGTGCTTCATTCCATTTCCCATTTTTGGCTTATCTTTGATTGGGATAGGTGGCCTCTGCTGTCCTTGTTGCATTTTTTTCTTTTGTCCCTCCACTTTCAGTCACAGATAGCAACCCAATTTGCTTTCTTATTGTTACTGCTAGCTCAGACTGCTCTGCTCTGCAGCAGCTGCCAAATTTTTGGAGGGCAAAAAAAGAAATCTAAACATCATCAACCCCCAAATGGACATATGTTACATTGTAAATGCCTGTACTGTCTCCCTTTGAAAATGACACGATTTTGAAAGCTAAGTACTCAAACAGTGATTGATGGATTTTCATAACAGAAGAATGTGTATGTCCCTCATTCTTCAAAGATATGCCCCCAAATTTGGAGGGGTGGTAGAAACTATGGCTTAGTTACGCTTGCTAAATTTCGGGAAGATAGGATGGAAGGTTCAAATTTTATGACCAATAAAATATTCAAGGCCCAATGATGCATTTGCCCACATCGCTTGAATTGTACAGACATTTCTGTGCCTGTATAATGAAGACTTGTGGGCTTCTGTTGGAGCAAATTCACGCATATGTGATCTGCCTACAACTTCTGTCCTCGCAGATGTCACTCTTGCCACATTTCTTTTCTCTGTAGTTTGACAATGGGATAGGATAGGATAGTGAGCCGTCCTATAAGTTGGCATAGCTCTAACCAAAGCCCCATACAGCTTCTCTCTCAGTGCTCTGTAGCTTGACCATTCTACAGCCGCCCCACCCAACCACCATTGGCTTCCATGCACTCCAGACGCAAATTAGAGGGAAGATTGGATCAGGGCCTCCTGTTGCTGTCACTTGACATTTTCCACCCGAGGAGGAGCATCGATAGAGGAATCTGCATAGAGAAAGCCTTATTGGAATGAAGAAATCATGTAGATTTTGCACTTATAGGTAGAGGTGTTTAAAAATGGTGTTATTTATTTTACTCAGAAGTAAGCCCATTGTGTTCAGTAAGACGTAGGCGGTAATTCTATCTTACTCACCGGAAACAAGCATCTCTATTTATAGGCTAATAATGAACAGTGTAAACCTGTAAGGAGGTTATGCTAAGGTGATTACAGATGTTGCATAAATGGTTCATGGATGAAGTCATACACTTCTACATGTGTAGGGGGAAAAAAGAACTGGGCAAGCTTTCCATGAAGTGTAAAAATTCCTCACTGTAAATTCAAACTGTCATGACTTTAGCATTACTTCACTGGGGAAAAAAGTGTGCTAGTTCCAATCATGCCCACTTGAATCAAATCTGAAGAATTCCAAGCTAAAGACATGGCAGGATGCTAACATTTGGGAATGTCAGCTGGCAGGGAGACTGCAGCCATTTTCCAGCCAGCATTCAGGGACAGCCAATTCTCCTATTACGTATCCCACTCAAGAGGCTTTTTGAAATGTTTCCATGTAGGAGCAGCTGAAATCTGTATGGGACGTTCACTGCATGGATCACTTTGATGGGGGACTATTCTCCACCCGACACTAATGCAAAATGTGAGAATTTATCGTCAGAATTAATTCCTAAAAGGGGGGAGGGAGAACCCTTAGAACAGCCATTAGAAGAATAGCACTCTAAGAGCCCAATCCCATCCCCCACGACTCCATTGCATGCAGCCGTACCAATGAAGAATAGGCTGCTTGCTATTGGGGAGGGTGATCAGATGGCCAATGAGAGGTAAGAGGTAAAAACCTTTTTAAAATGCACCTCCCAGTAGGCCGCCTAATCACCTATGGGTCACCTCAGACACTAGCTAACTTGCCAGCAAGACCCAAGGGGAGAAAGGGGGCTGTGTTAGTTGGAGAAAATAAGGCACAGGGTCTGGAGTGCACTTTTCCTGCTGAGAGCCACCCCCTCCAGCCCATTTCCTATCTCCTTACTTCCTCCAGTGTGGACCAGGTGGCACAAGTGGGGAGCCACCAGATGCTTCTACTGCCAGTCCCCTCACTTTCAGCAGTGGTGTGCCATTTATGGTGGCACTGTGAGGTTTGCAAAACAAGTTCTGCTAACATAATTGAAGAATAGGATTGGGCCCCAAGTTATTCAGCCTTGAATGCCACACAAATGAGGGCGCAATCCTAAACTGAGTTAGCCGGCATAAGCTAAGCCAGCAAGGTTTGGCCAGCACAAGGGCCACTGTAAAGTATGTTTGGACCACTCTTGGAGTCAGAGAGGCCAGCACACAGACGTGCACCATCCTCCTGGACTCCGAGAGTCCAAACATGCTTTATGGTGGCCCTTGTGCTGGCCAAACTTTGCTGGCCTAACTGTGCCAGCCTAACTCTGTGCTCTGAGAGATTGTGCTCTGAGAGATGATCCATCATGTAAGTAATATTCTACTTCTTAGAATAGTACTGGATTTAATGGATTTAAAGGTATTTGAAGTTAGGATCATTTGCTTAATCAGTGGATCCCAATTTAATTCATGATAAATTTGATAGCACTGTTAACTAATGACATATAAACATTGGATTAATTATTTGCCTTTTAACAAGCAACTAGCATTTTTTACCCGGCATTGCCCGGGCAACAAATTATCCCAAGTGTGAATGTGGACTCAAATGGCCTTGGGAGTGTCGCCATTCATCTCAGTGACTTCGGAAACTACAGATGTGACACCGATTTCAGCCGTTTTTGGACCATTTTCACATGGGGCCCGCTGTGCACCCCCACTCCTAAGGGCACTAGGAGGGTGTGACCCCTGTAGTGTTTGTCCCCAGACCATGAAGCATACTGGTGTCAATTGCTCCAGGCATTCCAACGGGTCACGGTGGACATGTTCAACCATTTTCACGTGGGGCCCACTGCGTACCCCCCACTCCCGGGGGCGGTAGGGGTCCCTTACCCCCGCAGTGTTTGTCCCCAAGCCGCCAGGCATCCGCATGCCGAGTTTGGTGCCAATCACTCTAGGCATTCCAGCAGGGCACGGCGGAAGTTTTGTTTCACACCCCTTCTCGCCCCGCATACCAAGGGGGGCCCATACCTGAACTCCAATGGCATCGGGAGCATCACCGCCCGTCTCAGCGGCCCTGGAAACTATGGATCCAAAAACGATTCCGGCCGTTTTCGAACATTTTCACATGGGGTCCCCGGTGTACCCCCACCACCGGGGCGGTAGGGGGCCCTGACCCTCGCAGTGTTTGTCCCCAGGCCGGCAGACAGCCGCATGCCGAGTGTGGTGCCAATTGGTCCAGGCGTTCCAGCGGGGCATGGCGGATGTTTTGTTTCACACCCCTTCTCGCCCCCCACGCCAAGGGAGGGCAAACCCAGACTCCAACGGCGTCAAGAGCATCGCCGCTCATCCCGGCAACCCCGGAAACGACGGATTCGACACCGATGTCGGCCGTTTGCAATCATGTTGATGTTTCAACCCCCCTGCACCCCCCGGGGGGTCCTAGGGGTGTGTGACCCCCGCAGTGTTTGTCGGCAGGCCGCAAGGTATATGCGTGCCAAGTTTCGTGTCGATTGGTCCAGGCGTTGCGGAGCCTATGTGGAACATACGTACGTACGTACAAACGTTCTCTTTTTTATATATAGACTAGCTGTTATGTACCCGGCTTCGCTCGGGTGTTTATATGTACCATCACTGACCCCCCCCACTCACCAGGCATACAGATGGCCCGTTTATATGTCCCATCCCTGACCCCCCCACTCTCATGTGTGCCCGGGTGTTTATATGTCCCATCCCTGACCCCCCCACTCACATGTGTGCCCGGGTGTTTATATGTCCCATCCCTGACCCCCCCCCCACTCACATGTGTGCCCGGGTGTTTATATGTCCCATCCCTGACCCCTCCCCCACTCACATGTGTGCCCGTGTGTTTATATGTCCCATCCCTGCTGCTGTACTTTTTTTCCCTCAGGTGTTTCCTGTGTACGCTGTTGTTTCATCTTTGTAGCCTTTGGTTGCACCTGCCCAATTGTCTTACGTTATACAGTGAAAGTAAACTTTCAGAGTGAGAGCAACAGCCACAGCACCTTGTGCCAACTGTCCACTGCCAAGCAGGGACCGCCCACATGTCCACAGAACACATTTCCCTGTCCCTGTATCGGTTTGCCTGCTGTTTGTCTTCCAACTGTCAAGAGTTCAGTTGCTGCCTGAAGATTCCGCATGTCATTTGCATCTCATCATGACATCATCAGAGCCTCGGAATGCTGCGGCTCAGCCCATAGCCACCCACAGAGAACCACAAATTCGCTTGTACCCGCGCCCGTGGGGGCGCGATCCATTCCAAAACCGCGCAGCGACGGTCTCGGGGGGCCAAGGCACCCGCGTGCCGAGTTTGGCGCAAATCGGTCCAGGCGTTGCGGAGCCTATGTGGAACATACATACACACACACACACACACACACACACACACACACACACACGCTCTTCTTTATATATATAGATTAATCATAAATTATATGAACAGTTGAAGATCTACTTAGCAAGTAATTCATTTTCAAGTTATTCACGTTCACACAGTCTTGATAGTATCTTGACATTTCGTGCTGACTTTGCAGGGCTTTCTCAAGGGAATAAAAACTAAAGAGTAATCAGTTCACACCTTTACTCTTTAGTTCTTATTCCTTTGAGAAAGTCCTGCAAAGTTAAAGCAAAACATCAGGATACTATCACAACTGTGTGAATGTGGCCTAATAACTCAAAAATGAATTTCTTGCTAAGCAGTAATTCTGGCTATAGAAGCATTAGTGCCTAAGTTAAAGATCTAATTTAAACACGTTTTAATAAGATGACTGGGTAGTCCACTCTGCCACTAGACCTTTGATGGGGTTTGAGCCTTCTTCTGGGAGAAGCTGGGTCAGAAGCTCCTTGCCAGTACTTTGTACTGTAAATGTTAAGTACTGCTGAAAATTTGCATGAAAGGCTTTTGAGAATGGAGAGGGAGGGGGGGGCTTCTATAGTCTGCTATGTAGTCATAGCAGTCCTGGCCTGGAAGGGTAGCAAAAAGCAGATTTAGAGCATCCCTGGTAGCAGAACGTTGTCCTGGCAAAATGCAGAAATAGGTAGGCAGCTGCCATTCAAACTTGTAGGTTTAAGAACTACTTTCCCACCCTCCCACCCCCCAATTTTTTTAACCTAAGTTTAATATTAACAACCTTTCCTCTGCCCCAGCAATATCAGTATCTTATGAAGGGAACACACTGATATTGACAAACTATGCACAAACCCCTGCTAACTGGACAAGAGGCACTTTTTCCAGTGGTGCTCCTCTTATATTTAGCAGGGGGAGAGTAACTGTCCCTCTTCACCCCAGCACAGTCTTTCTAGTGGCTGTTACTGGCGGTCTGCCTTTTTTTAGATTGTGAGCCCTTTTGGGACAGGGAGCCATTTAACTTTATTATTACTATTTGCCTGTAAACCGCTTTGTGAACTTCGTGTTGAAAAGCGGTATATAAGTACCTGTTGATTGATTGATTGATTGATGTTGTGCCTGTGTTCATGAGCAGATACGTTGAAAGTCATAGCTGAAAAATATCAGTTCTGGTAAAACAGAACCACTAGGGGTACAATCCTAACCAGTTTTCCAGCACTGATATAGCTGTGCCAATGGAGTGTGTGCTGCATCCTGCAGTTGGGGGTATAGTCACAGAGGCCTCCTCAAAGTAAGGGAATGTTTGTCCCCTTACCTCAGACCTGCATTGCCTTTACCCTGGTGCTGGAAAATTGGTTAGGATTGCACCCTAAGAGAGCTAGGCCATTACCTGGCTCACACATTTGATAACAATTCTAGCTTTCCTACCCTTGCAGGTACAGGAATGGTCATGGTGAGGTCCCTGTTCATGTCTGATGTGATGGCACAAGAATCCCTCTTCTCATTATTTCTAGGGAAGTGTGTTTTACACAAGGCACCACTAGACCCCACCGCCAAGCAAAGGCAAAAGCCAGTCAGCTTGCCTGCTCAGCCACATCGGCCCTCCTTCCTCCTCCAGTTGGTGGCTCCAGGGGCATGGCAGCCACACACTAATTTCAGCCATGTCCAACAGCAATCTTCATGTGTCCTCCGGTCAATCAATTAGTCAGTCAACCAGGCCGTCCATTACACACTTAATCACACTTTTCAAACTCCTTCCATTCTTCTCTCCAAACAAGCCTCTCTCTACCCACATACCACTGCTCTTCTCACGAGTTATCCCCAGGGCCCTTGTTATCCCCAATTGGCTGCAGCTGTGAACTAACTGCAGGCAAAGGCTCTGGGGTTAACCCTGTAATTCCTGGCTGACAGACAAGGGGCCACTGCTGATACCATTCCCTAACTCCTCAGGGTCATCTTCCGCAATTTCCATAACAGGGAAGCAGAGCAGCTTTACCTTGGGCTCTCCCATCTGACCCTACCTCCAAATGGTCCAAAATGGGCTTCCTGGAAGCAGTTGTGGTGACGTCATCATGTCACCACCAACTATACGCATGCCCTGGTGTCTTGTCTGCTGGAGTTCCATTCCAGACCCCACCATGGATACCTGAAATCGTGGGTCAGTACTGTGGATGCCTTTTTAAAGATAGGGGAAAATCAGTGGTTTTGCTGCAACAAGGATATGCAAAATATGGATAAACACTGAAAAATGTGAGTTTAAAATCCCAAATAAAATAGCAAGGTAGCAAGGGGAGGAAGTGAGGCCCTAAATCACTGTTTCTGTAACTGTTTTTGACCGCAATCCTAAATACAATTTTTCTCTTGGTCTGGTGACCCATGGGCTTGGTTCATGTTAATAATAGTAATGATGATGATGATGCTCTGGAGTGCTGAGCGATGGCATCATCGTTATTCATTCATTTATTCAGGGTGCAATTCTAACCTGTGCTGGAATAGGCAGGCTGGCTCACCTGTGCTGCTTCATAACAACATTAGGAGGCAGCAGGAGTTCAGCATATTTTCCCCTTGCCTTGGGATAAGCCCCAGCCAGCTTTATGGGGCTGCTCCAGTAGGAAGCAGGAAGGCGAGGAAGACAGTGAGACGGAGCGTTACGCAACGGGCGGGCTGCCGCTCACCCGTTCTTCCCGCCCAGTGTACCCGTTAGATGACACTACTAGGCTGCTCGGATATACGCCTGAAAAGAGCATGTGCAAGTCCACGTGGGCAGGAGCAGCCCGAATTGGGGCCACCCAGCCCAGGGACTGTTTTTTTTGGTACAACGACTGTGTCCCATCTCCTCCCCGTCTCCACCCACAACACCACCCCGTTACGCCTCCCACTCACCTCTAGCATGCCCTTGATGTTGCCCTGCATTGGCAAAGCTAGCCCAGGACTTGGCCACCGCAGCTGATGGGCATGGTGGTGCCCGTGAGCTGGCTCTGCTGCTTGTGACAGCCCAGCAACCAAATTCGCGGCACAGACATGCCCTATAGCACATTTGCAACATCATTGATCTGGCACAAGAGCGCTGAGCCAACACAGTCAGGTTAGGATTGCGCCGTCGTTCAATTTATAAACCGCCTTTCTTCCCGAAGGGCACTCAAGGCGGCTAACAAATCTTTAAAATACATAAAACAGTTAAAAAGAGGAAAAAAAACACTACAACAAACAGTAAAATATACAGTACAAGCAAGCAGCAGCGATTGAACAATTAAAATATTAAGTAAATTATTCAAAAGCATCCATCACCTCCTTACAGGACATTAAAAACTTCCCGAAATAAAAGGATAAAACATCCCTGTGTTCTGGAGCACCAAGAGAAAAGCTACATGGGACTTTAATTGGAGCTGTGCAGCCATACAGTTTACTGGGAATACTGCTTCCCATGACCCTTGGAAACATCTGTTCCACCCTCATTTGGGTCACGACCTGTTTTGGGAGCCACTTTGCCAAATGAACATATAAAACCAATGTGTACTGAATCTGACAACTTGTCCATGTCATAGAATCATAGAGTTGGAAGTGACCTACAAGGTCATCTAGTCCAACCCCCTGCCTGTAGCAGGAAATCCTCCTAGAGCATCTCCAGCAGGTGCCTGTCAAGCCTCTGCTTGAAGGTCTCCAGTGAGAGAGAATCCACCACCTTCCTTGGCAGACTATTCCACTGTCAAACCGCCCTTATCAAGAAATTCTTCCTGATGTCCAGTTGGAATCTCCTCTCTTGCAATTTGTACCCATTGGACCTAGTTCTACTTTCAAAGGCAGATGAGAACAGATTTGTCCCTTCTTCCTTATGACAGCCCTTCAGATATTTGAAGAATGCTATCATATCCCCTCTCAGTCTTCGTTTCTCCAAGCTAAACATGCCCAGTTCCCTCAACCTTTCCTCATAGGACTTGTTTTCCAGACCCCTGATCATCTTTGTTGCTCTTCTCTGAACCTGCTCCAATTTGACTGCTTCTTTCTTGAACTGAGATGCCCAGAACTGAACATAGTACTCCAGGTGAAGTCGCACCAATGTGAATTGGATGCTATGGTTCTATTAATGCAGGCTAAAATTGCATTAGCCTTCTTTGCAGCTGTATCACATTGCTGACTCATGTTCATCTTGTGATCCACTGCAACTCTAAGACCCCTCTCACATGTTGTGCTGCCAAGCCAGGTTTCCCCCATTCTGTCCCTGTGTCTTTGGTTATTTTTGTCCAAGTGTAGAACCCTGCATTTGTCCCTGTTGAACTTCATCTTATTCTTTTCAGCCCAGTGTTCCATCTTGTCAAGGTCTTCCTGAAGGCTTTCTAGTTCAGTATTCATTACTCTGGCTCTCTAAAGTCTCACATAGAAGTTGTTTGCTATCCTTTTATATCTTTTAACTGTAGACGCCGTAATTGAACCAAAGAATGTGCCTTCGTGGGTGGCCTTGCATCTTGGTCTTGGGGCATCTGAGGAGAGACAGCAAATGTCAATCCACTCTTCTGAGCCCCCCCCTCATTTTCCTTCCCTTCTCATTGTAAAACAGAACCAGTGAGGCATACTGTGACTTCTCTTTCTCCCACCCCCACCCTGCGGGTCACCGTTTTTATTCATTGTTTTATCAGTTCCTGGTGGGCTCCACTATAGCAGCAGTGGCTCATCTTTGCTCTCCTCCACTTCTGGAAGAGGAGTGGAAGAAAAAAGGGTTAGAGCATCTCTCCATGGTTCTCCTCTTCCAACAGGAGAAGAGTGAGTGGAGATGTGCTGCTGTGATGTCAGTGGCAGAAGTGGCCACTGCCCCCATGAAGTGTACCTAGAGGAGAGAAGAAAGGAACAGAGGCATGCTGAAGGAAAGGAGGCAGGGGGACAAGCAGGTAGACCAGTGGGATGGCACTTGTGGTGGTAGGACAGTGCCTGCCACCTTCCTGCACCCACTGCCGCCATAACTGCTTCACTGGGCTTTGTGAAATGTCAACCCTGCATGTCTTCTCCCACTGAGCCTGGGGATGGGAGAAATGACTGGAGTAGCTATTGCCAACTGGAGCAGGAGGCCACAACTTGAGGAACTGTTTGCAAAGCTGTATTAAGTTAGTTGATAAGAGAAAAAACGTCACCTTTGTTCAAGGATTCTCAAATATATATGAAACATGTATGTGTTGTGCCATGTTAGGGGAAGGGTAATTGCTCAGGGCAAGAGCATCTGCTTTCCATGTAGAGATCTCGGTTTCACTCCCCAGCATCTCTGGGTAGGGCAGAATTCCTGCCTGTAACCTTGGTGGAGCTGCAACCCCCAAAGCCTGCCAAGGCCTCCTGGTGCCTGTGGCGGCATGCCAAATTTGTCCCTCTGATGATGCGCCAGCCATGTTTTTTTATTATTTATTTATTTATACCCCACCTTTCCCATGCCGAAGCAAATGCCCAAGGCGTCTTACATGGGCGGACTAGTCTAAACAACCATTTTTCAATCGGGTTTTTACAAATATACATTATTCTGCCATTCACAGAATCCTCAGTCCCAGATGTAGCCTTCACAGTGTGGTTCTCTCCTCTGGCCATCGAGCTTCAGCAGGTGATTGTAAGTCCAGCCTCTTGTTCCTCTTGACGCCCTGCTCTCCTCCCTGCCACCTCTTCCTTTTTCAATCCAGGGAGTGGGAGGCACAGCAGAGGCAAATGGATAGACAGGAGTGAGTGCCCCCCTGCAAATTTGCTGCCTAAGGCAAGCCCTTCAGTTGGCCTAATGCATAGGCCAGCCCTGGCTGCCAGTCAGTGTTACTGAGCTAGCTGAACCAATAGCCGAACCAATAGCTAGCTGAACCAATAGCCGGCTCAATCAATCAATCAATCAATCAATCAATCAATCAATCAATCAATCAATCAATCAATC
>JAJKFI010000030.1:5465873-5486080 GCA_029204185.1 Lerista edwardsae
ATCAATCAATCAATCAATCAATCAATCAATCAATCAATCAATCAATCGCATTTACATACCGCTTTTCAAAATAAGTTCACAAAGCGGTTTATAGGCAAATAATAATAAAGTTAAATGGCACCCTGTCCCAAAGGGCTCACAATCTAAAAAAAAAAATGCAGAACACCAGGAGCAACAACCACTAGAAAAGACACTGTGCAGGGGTGAAGAGGGACAGTTACTCCCCCCTGCTCAATGTAAGAGGAACACCACTTGAAAAAGTGCCTCTTGCCCAGTTAGCAGGGTAACTATATATAATAGTACAGGTAAAGGTTTCCCCACAATTGAACGGTCTAGTGGTGACTAGACTAGGTGACTAGGAGGTGGTGCTCATCTCTGTTTCTAAGCCAAAGAGCCGGCATTTGTCCTGAGGACAAGCTTCCGTGGTCATGTGGCCGGCATGACTATATGCCATAGCGCACGGAACGCCATTACCTTCCCACCAAAGTGGTACCTATTTATCTACTCGCATTTTTACATGCTTTTGAACGCATTTTTACATGCTTTTGGTTGGCAAGAGCTGGGACAAGCGACTCTCTGATGCATGGTCTCAAACAGCCAACCTTCTGGACAACAAGTTCAGCAACAGCGGTTTAACCCGCAGCGCCACAACGTCCCCCAACTATATAGTCATTTCCTTTATAACGACACACTTGTTTAGAAGCCAGGCAGTTGAATTGCCTCAATTCTAATTAATTGAATTGCCTTAACCCTACTGTCAGCCGTCCTTTACTAGAATACCCTGTTGCCTCTTACAAAATGCTCCATGTGTACGCACTCCCCCACATTTAATACTGTTGATGAATGAGTCCTGATTCACAAGCCTTTGTCCTTGGCATGAATTCACTCCAAAGACTGTTTGAATGAAATACATGCTTGTAGCTAGAGACTTCCAAAGTACAGGTTAAACCTTCCCCGCACAGTTCTGGCTGACATTCTCTGTCACCTTTCCCATGCCAGATCCAAGGTATTGGCAAGAACCAGTCTTTCAGAGGTTAGCATACAACAGCAATATAATCATTTGCTATCATACTCCACTTCTTGTATGCACTGAATGCACACACATTAAGCATCTGGGCCCAGGTAAACCACTGTGAATATTTGGCAGATGGGGAGGAAACGCCCACCAATACTCCACCCCCCTCCAAATCCTCTAAAATCCTCTGTGTTCTCTTATAGGTTTAGCGGTTGTGAGACTGCCAGTCAGCTAAGGTTTTACAAGAGTTATTGTCATTCTGATTTTCGGATGAGTCATTTGGTATATTACCCCCAAAGGCTGCTCATTATGATTCAGTGTGCAGCATATAAGATTGCTGAGGCTTTGGGGGCTTCGTAGATCAGAGTGGGGGACGCAGTTGCTCAGCGTTCTGAAGTCTCGGCATTGTGCTTAATTGACACCTTTGATGTAGCCCCTAAGACAGCACCTGCACCTCCCACCGCCGCTCGGAAGACGTCAGCCTTACGCAGAAAAGGCTTCAGCTTATGAATCCTGCATCTCATTCAGCTCTCTCTATGAGCAGCTTTGGCTTTCCTTAACTAATTCCGCTTCCCATTCTGCTACTGCGTGGGGTATAGTACAAAGGCAAACATTTTCCTGCTTGGCATTATCAGGTTAAACAGTAAATCTGTGTCCATGTTAGAACTCATAGAAGGTAAGTTAAATGCCTTATTACTATCCTGGCATGTAAATATCAGGTAGAGAATGTGGATGTCTGGCAGCGGCTGCAATTTCTCGGTTGCTAATGAATATGGATTGTAACCTAGCAGTGGTTTGTCTGAGAAGACATTTTATTTCATGCCATTTCTTTTTCAGCGCTTTTCAGTACATTGCTAGTATCCTTTGCTTCAATGCTCTGTGTTGTGCCTTCCGCTGCTGTGAGTTTTTTGTTCATTTTACAGCAGATCTTAATGTGAATGCAAAGGATGCTTGTAACAGGCATATCAACAGTTTGAAAGAGCCATTCATATTCAGAAGAGTAGCGGAGGGTTGTGGCCAGTAATGCTGGAAACGGCAGAGCATGGAAGAGTTAGCTCTGACTTAATGCTTGGGTCAAAGGTGCTTTGTAGAAATCTCCGCAAGCAAGTGACCTATTAGTTTCAACACTGGTGTTTAAAAATAAATGTCCTGTGTCGCTGTGATTTTAAATGCCTAAAGAATATCGTTAAAAGGCATATCAGGAAATGTGTTTTATTCAGAGACCATTTTCTGAGGCAGAAAAAGCATATGGCTCTGCATCTTTTTGTCCCCCAAGCACAAGCACTCCACAGCTGAAGACAATAATTTTAATTTCATCAGCGTTGTGGCCAGACGATGAATGCAGATGAGTTGATCACTTCCTGAAGCCCAGTGTATGGCAGACCAGCATTGAGGCTTACGCTGCAGGCATCCATTGCTTGAGAGCTCTCTCAGTGGTCATTGTGAATGTGAAGAACATTATTGGAAAAGTGGATAAATATAAGCCATGTTGGTTGTATGGATGTGTGTGGTGGTGTTTTCACTCCAGTGTTACAAGGATCCAATGCCATGCTTGTTTGTTTGTACTTCTAGTTAATGGAACTCCTGGTAGCCAGCTCTCTACTCCCCGTTCTGGGAAGTCTCCAAGCCCTTCTCCCACCAGCCCAGGAAGCCTGCGGAAACAGAGGGTAAGGAACCTTGAAGTTTAGGATGGGTGACCAAGAAAGTAACCCTAATACCAGTATAGCTTTCTATATTGTGGTGGTTTTCAAACTTTCTACATTTAAGGAATGCTTTCCATAGTGACTGAGAAGCCCTTTGGGGTGCAGGATTTCTCTCTGTGTTTCATAAGTCTTCTCTGCTCTGCCTACCTTTTCATAGAGAATTTCTTTAATTATTTGCAGAATTGGTGCATGCATACATCAGCACAGTTTACTCTTTCCACAGTCTCGATTGTGAGTGGGATTTTTTTTTAAAAAAAAAAATACTGATGGACTAGGCATTGTGCATGATAAATTTTTCAGCGTATAATTGTGCATACAAATGCATGCTTAACAAATGTGTGCTGTATTGCAATGCACATAGTTACTTGGAGAAATAGCTCCCCCATTAAAAAAAAATAGCACAAAATAAGCACAAACATTATTATACAAATAATACATTGGTACCACTTCACAACTAGGACTAAGTAATGTTGGACCAATCTCTCTCCCCCCGCCTGTCCCCCCCCAAAAAAAAATAATCCAGGGAGAAATGAAAAAAGAGTGAATATTTCAAGCATCCCAGAAGTTCCTGTATAATGCACAAAGAGATGCCCTAGGATGCACTGATCAGGCACTGGGCCTCACCAGTGCGCTGCATAAACTGTGTGCGTAACGTAGAACACACATAGCAATTTCCTGTATCTGCACAATGCAGATAAATGAAAAAATAGCTATCTTTCAGGAAATGTTGGCTGCCATCTCTCCATCTTCTCATTGAGTTTCCTGGGACTAAATTTATAAACCACTGCTCCAATGGGTCAAAAGAGGGAAGCTACAGGAAGTTTTTGTTAGGGAGCTGTTGTGTAAACTCAGCAGCAGTCAAATAGAAATTTCCACAATTTCTGGACATTTTTTCTCTCTAGGATTAAAAAAACTCGTTGTGTTGTGTCATTTATTTTTTAAAATGTTATTACAAAGCATTTTATTCATTGGAAATGAATATGAGACCTTATACACATCCTACCCATCATTTGATATTAAATTGGCAAAGGGTACTAAATATTTCCTTAATCTCTACCTGCCAGAGCACACGTAACATATAGGGGCCTGCCAGCAAGGCCCATGGGCAAATAGCCCCATGTAAAGCCCCAGCCACCCCTATGGGACTACTCAGATCTGTGCCAGCGAAATTACGGCACAAATCCGAGTGGCCTGTGTAGGGCCGACTGGGCCAGAGCTTAAGATCCAGACTAAGTGCTGGATCCTGGCTCCACCCCACAAGCCTGCCCTCTCCCCACCTTCCCTGTGCCCTGATCCGCCATCCCAATCCCTCACACTGGTCTCCCTAGGCCTCTTACCTGGCTTTGGACACAGCGCATGGAGACCAGCACACATTCATGTGTCAGCCTGAAAGTGGCTCAAATGCGTTTTATGGAGCATTTGCGACACTCGTTGGCCTGCATAAGTGACTTATGCTGGCCTACTGGGAGGTTAGGATTGTGGCCTCAAAGGTATAAGAGAGATAAGAGCCTGTTTTGGCAGTCATGACCAGAAATGGACAGGCAACTGGAAGAGGAAGCCATGTCCTCAACTATAAGACAATTCAAATGTGTGACCGTAACTGGATTGCTCAGGCTTGGCCTTGGTTACCCATGCCCTAGTGACATCCAGATTAGATTACTGCAGTACGCTCTATGTGGGGCTGCCCCTGAAGATGGTCTGGAAACTGCAGCTAGTGCAGAACGCTGCTGCCCGTGTGGTTGCTGGAGCTTATTGGTTCAATTCAGTTGGGCCGTTGCTTCAGCGGCTATACTGCCTGCTGGTTCATTTCCGGGCCCAATTCAAAGTGCTAGTTTTGACTTTTAAAGCCTTTTACGACTTGGATTCTGCCTCCTTCCATATAATCCTACCCATACTCTCTGGTAATCTGAAACGGCCCTTCTGACTGTGCCGGCACCAGGTGAGATGAGGGGGATGGCAGCCAGAAATTGGGTCTTCTCGGTGGTGGCTCCACAGTTGTGGAATACCCTCCCCTTAGAACTAAGAACAGCTCCTTCTCTGGCAATCTTTTGGTCTTAAGGAGGCATTTAGCTGCTGACATGCAGGCCTGGCATTTTTAACTGCAGTTGTGGGATCCATTGGGGCCTGTTGATTTTTACATTGTTTTAACACAATTGTTTTAATTTCTTATCCTTTTTATCTTGCATTGTTTTACCTGATTTTATTGTTTGTGATTTTAATATTGCGAGTTGTCTTGGGTTCCAATATGGGGCAGAAAGGTGGGATAGAAATAATGATTATATCAATTACAGTATTTCCTGTAGTCTTGAATAGTTCATAACAGCCATAGAAGGAGACAGTATCGAACAGGTGGACATTATGTCATGGAAATATGGGTTTGAATGAGAGCCTAAAAAGAGGTTTTTCAGGCAGGGAAATGGCCTCGTATCATCCCCTAGATCAGCAGTTCTCAAACTTTGCGTCAGGGACCCACCAGTGGGTTGTGGCCCAATTTTTGTTGGTTTGCAAAACTGACAGGGAAAATTAGGCCGTATGCACCAAGGTTTGAACAAGCTGCTACTGGGGGGAGCACTGCTGCCCAACCACCATTATAGCTACACCCCCTGACATTCATAAATCAGACAGCAGGCTCTAAAAGGTTTGAGAACCCCTGCCCTAGATTAAATGAAGAGTCTACTGAACTTTGCCAGGACTATTTAAATCTAAGAACTGATTAGACTGAAGGGTGAAATAACATCACCCTTTCCTTTGGTGTACTGCATCTCTTTTCTTATAGTGTCTTTAGGCCTATTCCTTTAAGGTGAGCAGCCTTTTTTCTTTCTTTCATGCAGTTACGTTCATGAGGGCATGACTGCAGTGGGAAACGATAGTGTGAATCAGAAAGTGTGGGAGTTGGAACAAGGGCATTCGTCATAGGAAAAGATGGCTGCAGCCATCTTCTTGTTCAAGCGCTACCATTGCAGTTCCTATGAACATTTCTTTACACAGCCATGTGATGACATCATAGGTTTTTTTTAAGAAACCCTCCTTCCAGGTGTTGATGAGCTCTTTTGATTTTTTTTAGGTGTGGCTGCCGAAGTTTTAGGATTTATAGGCTGTTGCCATAACTGGGCAAAATATGCAGAAGTAAATCTTGATATCTCTCCATATATGCTGCTATTCTACTTTTTCCACCAAGCTTTTGGCATACTCTTTATTTCTGATCTCTTAAGAACAAATAACTGAATCTGACCCACATTCTTGGCCTTTTAATTCTCCAACTTCCTCCCCTGTATCACATTATAGGATGTACGCTTCTTTTTATATATATATATATATGATATATATATATATATCTGCCTCCATGGCCACAAATTACCATATATTCCATAAATGACCTCTGTCGCAATTAAGCATATGGAGCGGGCATAGAATCACTAGGTAAAGTTTTGAAGAAGATTCCTTAACTACAATGAACTTTCTCAAGCGTTGTCTGATATTCCACTGATATGTACTGATTGGTTGGCAATATCTTCTATAACAACCTTTGTTAGTGAGGTTGATGAGTTTTTAATGCACCCAGGTTTTACTCAATAAAAATGCAGGGCATTAAAATATCTTCTTATTCTTAATTTCAAATCAAGCTAAGTGATGATGCAAATATTTAATTTAATGTAGACAATGACTTAAAATAATGATGGTCAATTCACAAGACATCTGTGCTTCTAGTTGGCAATGGACATTGGGAAGGACAGGAAAGGAGATAGGTAGGGATTGGGAGCTTAGGGCAGATACCAAGATAGATATGAGGTTGATACTTGTTTCTAGTTCTTTTCAAATGACAAGTGTCAGTGTGGGCAAGTGGAGCAGAACCTGACCAATGTGAGGAAGTGCCAGAAGTGTGAGCACAAAACGTTGCCATATGCCAAGTCAGACCATTGATCCATCTAGCTCGGCATCTACACTGACTCTTCAAGATTTCTTTTTCAGACCTAAATTGGTGGTGCCAATAATTGAACCTGGGACTTTATGCATGCTGTATCGGCAGTCCAGAATTCTCTGCTTCAGTGCATAATCCACCCTCATTTTAAAATTATGTTGTGAATCTCTAAAAAGGGTGTGGTATGCTCTATATCAGTGCTTCCCAATCTGTGGGTCGCGACCCACCATTGGAAAGTGAAACTGGGTCATTCCCCCTTAAGAGGAATGGCCCAGTTTCAGGTATCCCGACAGTGCTGCAGCAATCATTGCGCCAAGGGACACCCTGGGGCTTTAGCTCTTACCTGGGGCTCATGCTGAGATTCCAGGGGATCTGGGAGGTATGCAGCCTCCTCTGCAGGCCTCTCCGATGCAAAAGAAAGCCCCACTATGCGTGCAACAAGCACTTCCTGCTTTTGCACAACAGCAGGAAGTGCTCATTGCACACAAAACTAGGCTTTCTTTTGCATTGGGGAGGCCTGCAGGAGACCTTCCAGACCTCCTTGGATCTCAGAGCGACCCCCAGGTAAGGGCTACAGCCCCTGGGTGTCCCGTGGCGTGCGATCACTGTGGTGCTATCGGGACAACCCTGCAACTATAGGCCCCGCCCCTGCAACTACTTAGTGAGTTCCCAACATCCGAGGAGGACTTTGGGAACCATTGCTCTAGATGTATGAATACAGAGTTTGATTGATCATGTAGGCAGGTAGCTACCAGGCACTAGGATTCAGGAGGTCTGCATCTACTGATTTTTATGTGGGGAATATGACAGAAGTGGCCCACGAATGTTAGTGCCTCATGCAGTTTCTGCCATAGCCAGTTCCCCAATAGCTCTGAAATTCTGGGAGGCATTACAGGTGAGCCACAAATGTGTCAGCCCTTCCTAATCTCCCAGGTAACATAAGCCTAAATCAGTGCTATGTGCTCTTTGTTGCTGGCAGTAGGAAAAGCTCAAGCATGGTCCCCTTCCACACATCCCAGTGCTTTTAATAATACTTCAGTGACATGAGAAGGAGCAACATTTGAGCATAATTGCATAAGGAATATGGTCTCAGTTTCTACACAGTGTTTGTGGTTGAGTTCTGCAGCCTGTGTTTACCTTGGCTATGCACATTCTCCTACATTTAGGGCACAATCCAGAGGGCGCCCTTGGGCCTATGCTAGCCACTTGCGTCAGCCGAGCGTCACTAACGCTGACCGGCACCACTGCATCGGTGCTAGTGCCGTTGGGCCGACGCTAGCAGCAGCATCAACCCAAGGGTGCCGGGCCAAGGCCCTGCTGCGCTGCTCATGCTCCAGCCAAACTCGGCTGGTACAAAAGTGGTGCTGCGCCAAGGAAGGGAGGGCAGGAGGGAGGAACTGGGCAGGGGGTAGGCACCCCGGGAGGTGTGCTGGCCCAGGGAGGAGGTTGGGGTTGGGATGCGGCCATTAGGCATCCAAGCTTCCATCCCCAGGTCCCGTGGCCCCAATTCGGACTGTGCAACTCTGTGCCTGCTATACAATCTGTGGCGCAGCAGCAGGCGCCTATACAGCAGGTGCAGATCCGAGGAACCCATAGGGCAGGCTCCCCAGTGCTCCAAAACTGTGCTGGATACAGAGCAGCTTAGGATTGCACACTTAGGATGATAAAATGCCTTTAGATAGTTTTACTTGCAGAATAGTGCAATTCCGCCTCATTAGCATCTTCCTCTATGATTATCTAAAAGTCAAATGATATGATCCGCTCTGTGTGATGAGCTGACTTTACATGTACCGAACGTGTAAAGAAACCAACCCTGCTTGAATTCCTGTTCCAGGTGAACTTACATAAGTTAGTACACAGATTTAAATAAGGGGGCCGCACTATCCACGGGTTCAGTATCCATGGATTTCATTATCTGTGTGCTGAACCATCCCCTCCTCTGAACGCAGAGATTGCGGGTGCACTCAAAAAGCTCTGTGGCCCTCAAAAAGCTCTCCAGACCCAACCAGAGCACACCTCCAGTCGGGTTCGGGGGACACACACACCAAAACTTCAGTGTCACGAATTGATTCCGTATCGTGAACACACATTCAGATTTGAACATCCAGAGTTTTCCTTATTCATGGGGTTCCAGGAATAGAACCCCCATAGATTATGCGGGCCAGCTGTAGATGCAAGCATGGGAAAGTGTAAGATGCATATTTTGGGGGGTATGCTGTTGTGAGCATAAGTTTATGCTGCCTCCTGAAGAGATAAAAATGTATAGTGCTACCTAGCAAGTACAGCAGTTGACAGAGCAGAAGAGGAGCTTATTCATACCCCAGTATTCAAACTCATACCCCAGTTTGCATCGCTATTTTCTGAAGTTAATTTCTACCATTATTTTTCCTGACAGTTGGTTCTGGCTAGAAAATTTAAGAAAGAAAATATTTCTTTTGGTGCACGGTAAAAGGGGAGGGTATGATAAAAGAGGAAGGCAGACAAGGTTTTCCTTTAGTATGTGGACTCTTTAATCATTTCTTTTCACATTAAAAAATGTTTTTATTATACCCTTATCAGTTTAAAAATCAGAATCAGGTTGGGAATTCTCAGTATTCTGCAATGGTTGTGGTTTGCTAATGGCTGTGTTAGGTCTGTGTGTTCCTTTTCTGTTTTGTGGGCTTATTGGATACAAACAGCATTAAATACTAAAACAAGATGCTAGACAAGATATACCTTTGGTCTGATCCTTTGGACAAGGGCCTGCTCTGTACGTACTGTAGTGTTGTACTTTGTATGTTGGCTTTTTCCCATTTCTTCATTTTTGAGCAGTCATCTTTTGTGCCTTTTCCAATGTGTCATTGGCATATTGTGGCAATATTAGAGTTGCCAGACTCTTGATATCAAAGCTGTTGAAACGATTTGCCACGTTATAGGGGGAGGCATGGCAAGACACATTCACTCCATTAAATAAAACGCCCCCATTTAATCACCTTGAAGCAATGCTGCTCTCATGACATCTTTCTTCTCCCCGATCATCCTCCCTCCTTTTTGTGTACTGCATACCTTTGTGACATGTGTTGTGCTGTGTAATGAGGCCACCTACCATACGCCCACACCTCCTGGCATTTGTGGATTATTTGATCAGTCAGAGAAGGCTGGCAATAGATGTAGGAGATGAGTGGTATTACACAGTGTAATAGGTGCACAGGCGCACTCGTGCACATGCCCTCTTCCTCTCTGCTGATATGAACTGGTTGCCTGGCTACCATCAGTAAGAGCGCAGTAACTGAAGTGTTGTTTTTTTTCTTTGCTATCATTCTACCAAAGCACTTCTGCTCCCTGGTGTACTGTGAGAAGAAACAAACAATAGAAATGTAAAGGCATTCACTGTGGCATTACCAAGTTCTCTGGATGCTGCAGTAAGTTCAGGAAACCTTTCCAAGATATATGTTGCTGAGGTCATCAAAGGGTGAAATGACAAGATATTTTGTTGTTAGTTTTGCTTTTATATGAACTCCTGTGATCAATATTTGACTAAAATGCCTCTGTTAATGTAAGAAGAGCTACTTTTACTCACAGGAACATTGAGATCTTTTTGCAACTTCCCAATGGGCGTTATTAGTTAAGAATTTAAGAGTAAAGTTGCAGTGCAGCAAATCAGACACAGTAAACAAATCTATACTGCACTTCATCTTACAGGACCTGTACCGCCCACTCTCTTCGGATGATTTGGACTCAGTAGGAGACTCTGTGTAAAAAGAGGAAATGGAACGGTGCTTAATGGTTTGTGACTGGGAGAAGGTTTAACACTTCTGAAGAATGTAGCTGAGTTACTAATTCACATTAGTGAATTGGACTTTAAGTATTAAAACACTGGTGTTTGTTCATGTGTATTAACTATACTGGCTTGATGTGAATTTGCCAATTGATTGATTGCTATACAAGGGATTTAACTTAGATAAGGGTAATTCGAAAAGGAAATCATTTTTTAAATATTTAACTATCAAAGAAAAGGCACTCTTCTTTTTCAAAAGGCACTATTCTTTTACCTACTACTGTATATCCTTATTAGCAGAGAAATTCAGATTCATTGGTAGAGGGATTCCTACAGATTTTCTGACTGGGCAATTGATAGCTCATAAATCAGAAAGAATAGCAGCTGCAAGTACACTGCCACGCTGCTTAGTTGAGCATTGGTAAATTCTTTGTTACTAAAATTGTGCAGTTCATTTTAGGAAGGAAAATCTGTATTGCATGGAACACCATTATTAAGAAGTTCATCAGATCATTTACAAAGCAGCACTTGAGAACTCAAAAGTTTTTTAGGAACCCTGTAATTTTTTTCCCATTTTTTCATTTCATGTAAATATGGCAACACATTTTTTAAACAACATTAAGCCCAGCGATTTTCTCCTAATTATATCAAAATGTGGACATTTTCATAGTGATTCTAGAATTAGATACATTTCCAAGTTATTATGATGTTGTATAAAATGAGCATGTGCAACTCATTAAATACATTCATATGTGCATCGGTTAACCTGGTAGTTATTAAGATGTGCGAAGAACCCAATCCAGTTGGCATTTCTTTGGTGCAAGCCTCACTGAAGTGAACAAGTGCATCGGAAGAGCACTTATGTTCCCCTCTTTCAGCAGAGCTTGTGCAAGAGAATTCCTACAGGGTTGGTGCTACTAAGTAGGCGTTAATAATAACCAGTTTAACACCTATATAGTAATAATCATTTATGTCCCGCTGTTTTTTGGGGGAATATGAATTAGATATTTTCATTAGAATCAATATGGTCTTAGAAATTGCTTGCTTAATTTGAATTTAATATCTGTTATCCCATATGTAAACAACAATATTTAGAATTAACATTGCAAATAAATAATTTGCTTCTAGTGCCTCACCTAGTGATTTATTACTTAATATTGAATTTTGAATTTTGATTGAATCAATTTACTTCACAAAGCCCACAATGGGTAATTGTTTCACCTAAGAAATCTTGGGACAGCATAAGGAATGTTAAGCATGTTCGTTGCCATGAGCTACCATTTCTTTTACAAATATTTATAATTTTGTAACTGGTCTTTCTAGTAACTATGGTCAATCAGAAATGTCCTATACTATTTTGAACTGTGGCCTACTTCATTACTATTGTGTGTATTTCACACAAGTGAAAGGGCAGTAGAACACGGCTGTTGCATATATTCAATATGTGGCTATGATAGAAAACTGCACTACTTTAGGTCCATTTTGTGACTTATTGGGAGTTGTTCCAGTCTATAAATTTGATCTCAATATCAGGATTCATGTTGTAGTGCCCTGATTCAAGAATAAACCTATAGTTTCTTGGGCATTTGCTTCAGCTTGGGAAAGGTGGGGCATAATTTAAAAAAAAAATTGAATGACTACAGTATAGTTCAATATTTCTGAATTTGTAGACTGTAGTATCTGGAACTGATCAAGTCCATAAAATTACATGGGTATGTTCATGTTCAAGTTATTCTAGCAGGTGGATTCATACTTTAATTCAGGAATATGTTGTGTTGGCTTCAGTTATCCAGAAGGGAGAAAAACAAATTATTGAGGTAACTCTTCTGTCCCTTACAGCCCAATCCTAGGCATGTCTATTCAGAAGTAAGTACCATTGTGCTCAGTGGGCTCACTACTAGGAAATCATGTATAAGATTGCACCCTAAAGCTAGTTTTTTGGGGGGAAAGAGCAAATGTTTTTAATATTTCCCTTAGTTGGTGGCTTTCTAAGAGCCTAATACTATTCCCCCACCACCACTGAGGTAGCTGTGCCAATAACAGGTATGTTGTATCTAGTGGGCGGGGGCAGATTGGGAGGCTTCAGAGGCAAACCTTTATAAGCCTCGTGTTCCGCAGTGGGTCTCCTCCTTGCAGGTCCAAGGGGGGGGGGTTGGGAAGCTCTAGATTAGAAAGTTTCCCACAGTCTCCCTCCCTGCCCCACTTCGCCCCACCACTGCTGCTGTCATCTGCTCATGTGGGTGTCTTGCAAGCCACTGGCAGATTGGGAACACTGCCACTTGCACAGCAGTGTTCCCAAAATGGCTGCCAATGGAGCGTTGTGCACTCCATCCACAGCCACATTGCAACAGCATAACTGGCTTCCACCATTGCCTGAGGATTGGGCTGTAACACTTTTGAAAAATTATTTAAGGCAGGGCCGGCTCTAGCAGCGATGGGGCCCAATGTGGGGCATTCCTGTGGGGCCCCCAACCCTCCCTGCAGGGGCCCCCACTCACCAAGAAGAGCTCTGTTCGTGCCACGTGCAAAGCATGGCATGTGGAAGTAGTTGGTGGTGATATCATAACATCACTGCCAACTGCTTCCAGGTGGCCCATTTTAGGCTGTTCAGAGGCAGAGGTAGGTGGGAGAGACCAAGGTAAAGCTGCTCTGCTCACCCCACTGACCTACAGCCCATAGAGATCCCAGCTGCAGCCATAGGCAATATGCTCAACCTGCTAGCGCGGGGGCCCCTGAAGTGTGGGGCCCAATGTGATGACATTGGTCACATTGGCTTAAAGCCAGCCTTGATTTAAGGTATGACACAGGATTCATGCTGCCACAGAATTTAAATTGAACAGCTTAGCTTTGTTTTTGTGCTGTGGAGGGAAAGAAGTGTTCGTAAGCGCATTAGCTGGTGGGTATCATAGCAAGCTATCCATCTGCAAGATATCCATCTTGTAGCAAGATAGCCATCTGTGATCTGCTTGGAAGGCATATGGTAGTCCATACAATGACATCAGTGTCACATAACGTTATGATTAAGGAATTCTTCTCAGGAAATATATATTTACTTCTAAAACAAAAGATCCTCAGAGATTAAAAGACATACCATTTTATAGACAATCAGATCCACTTTCATGTGGCCAGACTGTCCAAAATCCAGAAGCAGAAACATTGAACATAATATTAAAGACAATGAAATTATGCAATACAGTTATGTAGTGTCTTGAAATTACTGAAGTTTTAATACTGACAGTTTCATTACACTTCTGGAATCATTAGATGAGTATCGCACAGCTTAACTGCATTCACAGACACTGAACATTTTCACTTGTTTCCAAAGATTCTTATTAGTTTCCTTAGTGTGCTTCCAGCATCTCTCATCTTTGGTTTTCTAATGAACAGCAAATTCACTTAAAAGTAGGTCAAATTGTTTTTGAGCGCCCATACTATTTCATTGATTTTAATCATTTTGATTAATATTTGAAACAAATGCTGGGCTTTTTACACTGAAAGTTATATAGGTCAGGATCCAACGTTTCTCTTACTCATGCAGAAAGAAGTTTCCAGATGTGCAGTTTTTCTTCATAAATATTACTTCTTTTATGACAACCGAGCCACATGCAAAGATCATCTTCCAGATATAGATGAGCAGGTCTGTGCACACAATACATATTCAGTTTCCTAGCTTTACCTGTTGCTTGTGCAAGGATGCCTGCATAACTGTGTGGGTGGTTATTTGTTCTCTTGTATTTGTATTCTGGCTTCTGTGTACAGTGTTTCAAAATATAACTCTGGAAATTAACGTCTGAATTATGATAGAAGAAAATTATATACATATGAATTGGAATTCAATTAATTGAAAATAGAACTTCATTGCAAATACTTCGGGTGGCATCCAGTGTTAACGCTTCCATGATGTATGCTCCATAAATGCAAGCTCCCTCCATGAACAGGAGGATGCTCCATTTTCGCAAAGTGTCCTTGCACCAGTAGAAGGGGCATCTGAATGCACAAAATGTTCCTCTCTTGTCATATGAACTAGAAGCTTCATTCAGAGTGCACATCTGTTTATTATCTAAATTAGTGTTTTTGTCTCTTGTAATTACATTACATTGTATATCAATGTCATAAATTTATGGTTTTAAGTCTTGGATCATAATGGCAAACATTACATTTCCAAAGCTTAAAAGTTTGAATAACTTTAACCCTTTGTATTGGTATGATATGGCATGAGATTACGAAGCTGTTGTATAGAATTGAGTATTGATATAAAGTGTGTGTGTGTGTGTGTGTGTGTGTGTGTGTGTGTGTGTGTGTGTAGTATATAAAAGATAAATCAAAAGAGGCTCATCACCATCATATCTCAAAACAGTAGATGCCTACTCTTGTTCTTGTGCTCTTCAGGATATAGTTTACACCAGTGGTTCCCAAACTTTTGAGAACTGTGACCCACCTTGTGCTCTGCAGTGGGTTGTGATGTAAAGATTAAGATTGCAATCCTAAACTGGAGCTAGGCTGGCATCAGCTAAACCAGCAAAGTTTGGCCAGCACAAGGGCAACCATAAAGCATGTTTGGACTACTCTTGGAGTCAGGGAGGATGGCTCACGTCTGTGTGTTGGCCTCTCTGACTCCGAGAGTGTCCAAACATACTTTATGGTGTCCCTTGTGCTGGCCAAACTTTGCTGGCTTAGCTTATGCTGGCCTAACTCAGTTAAGGATTGCGCCCTAAATCTGCCTCCCAAAAGCCTTACATGGAGTCCCTATAGGCTGCTTCCATGTCATACTAGCCTGCGACCCATTCCACTGGCCCCTGCAGGTCTCAGAAAGCCTCCTTGGATGAAACAGGAAGTCACAGAAGCAAACCGGGAGTAGCTTCAGCAAACCTGGAGTAGCTTCCAGTTGCATCTGGAAGGCATTCTGAGACAGAGCCCAATGGAGTAGGTTGCAGACTGACGCAACCTGGAAATAACCTCCAAGGACTCCCAAGTAAGGCGTGGGGGGGCACAAATTTGAGCATTGCATTGTTGCCCACTACACATTGAATCGCGCTCTACAGTTTGGGAAATGCTGGTTTACATTGGTAAACATTTTTGTAGTCATGTCAGCAGGAAGGCTGCATGAAGAAAGGTTTGCCTGAACTATACAGTACACATGATGAGCTGCAGCTATCTCAGTGACCGAAGCTGAACCTGTTTTAACTTGGGGCTCAATCCTAACCAGCTTTCCAGCACTGGAGTAAGGGTAATGCACCTTTGAGATTCCCTTACCTTGAGTAGGCCTCCCTGACTGTCCTTCAACTTCAGGATGCAGCCCATGTCCCATTGGTGCAGCTATGTCAGTGCTGGGAAGTTGCGCCCATAGTTGCATACCAATGTATGTAATCACCTGAAGAATCTCCTGGCCCTTTGAAAGCTTTGATTGTAATTTTTAAGACAAATATTTCAACACTCACAGTCTTGTATGCACATATGATGGTTCATGTGCTCATTGGAAGACCTTTTGATGTACCTATTTATGCATTTTTGTTTGCATTTGTTTACATTATCCCTTTGTAGTAAAGTATGGGAGAATATGCTGAATACATTGTGTACGCAACTGCTGTTCTGTGATATTACATAGGGATAATTGTTGTTTCCCTTGCATAATCATCTTCCTTGGGTTTATATTTACTGTAGTATTGTTAATGCTTGTTGATATAATTTTATGCGTTTATATAATTTTCTTGGAAATATTTCTGGTTTAATTTGCTTTGTTATTTCAGAATAACTGTCAATCAGTTAAACCTGTAAAACATTTTAAATTAGCAGCAGATGAAAGTAGTTGTTTTCTAATATATCAAGTACGCTGCCTTCATTTTGTTACAATATGCCATGCCTTGTACGTTTCATATTTTACCTTGCCATACTGATTGCCTTTACTGGATTTTAAATTGTAAGTTATATAATAAATAAAGGGGAGAAATCTATTTTAAAAGTTCAGTGAGCTTCTTTTGAAAATGGGGAAACTAGACAGAAATTAATCTCTGCTGCAACTAAGCCTAAACCAAATGTGTAGCTATTCCATGGGGAAAATACATCTGTGTGTCACATCCATGAGTTTCAACTTACATGGGATTTGCAACCACATGTAAACTGCAATCCAAGGCATAAGATGTACTAGACCCTCTGTTGTTGCTGCCAGTCATCGTTTAGCAGACTTCCTGTGCCTGCATATATTAAAGGAACACTTGCTGGCTTCCCCTTGAGGGTTTGCCCTTCTGAGGGCAGTAAACGTCCTGCTCTTGCCAGGATTCACAAGGTGTTTGTTTTCCTGTGCCAGCATGCTCAGGGACTGACCTGCTTGTGTGACAGCAAGTTACTGATCTCTCCTAGAGGTTTCCTAGCAAGTGGGCATAAGAATGTGCCCCAAAGCAAGCACCCTCCCATTACCCCCACATCCATTCACACACACTCAGACAATCAAAGTACAGTATTTCCGTTTCATCCTCTCCTGCCCCACAACTATGCAACCTGGGCTGCAATCCTATATACACTTGCCTGGGAGTAAGCCCTAAACACAATGGGACTTACTTCTGAGAAGGCATACATACAGTACCATAAACACATGGCATCAGTGGTGTTCCTGGAGAGAGGCAAAATGCTGAGTTTTGCAGAAGTCTGAGCTCCTGGGTAAAGTGTCTCCAGGGGCAGATCTAGTCAAAATGGCACCCGGGGCACCCAATAGGAGTGCGCCCCCATGGGAGCCCAGGTCTACCCACCAGAAGCAGCCACAGGTAGACCTGGGCTCCAGAGCCCAGATCTACCCATTAGGAACGGCCGCAGATAGACCTGGGCTCCCTATAGGAAACATTAGAAATTTGCATGGGAGATTAGCATGTGCCTGCCTCCCCAGTTATATAAGCAAATTGGAAGCATTGCATGATGGTCTCTGCTCACATGTGGCTTTTTCAGACACTGACTCAGATTTTTGAAAGTGGAGACACAGGGATTTCAAACTGAAGTCAGCAAACATTAAGAACCAACTACAAAAAAAACACACCTAAGGCTAAGTTCACTGTGACCTTAAAAGTTATGATTAAAGAGGCCTTGGCACTGGAAAAATGTTTTGAATGGGTGGGGGAAGGTCTGCACTATGGATGCCTTCCTGACCTGTGGAGCACTGGTCTACCTGTGGCTGGTCCTAATGGGTAGATCTGGGCTCTGCTGTCGTTTCTAATGCTTCCTGTAGGGAGCCCAGGTCTACCCGTGGCCGTTCCTAATGGGCAGATCTGGGCTCCAGGGCCCAGGTCTACCCGCGGCCGTTCCTAATGGGTAGATCTGGGCCCAGGGCCCGGGTCTACCTGCGGCCATTTCTAATGGGTAGATCTGGGCTCTGGAGCCCAGGTCAACCTGTGCAATGTTGCGGGGGCCACTGGTGCTCGTGCCCCCCCCGCCCCCTAGATCCGCTACTGAGTGTCTCCTCCCCCTTGCCTTCACTGCCATTTATGGCTCAGAGGCTTTGCTCTCCAAGAAGAAAATGGCTCTGGAGATGAGGAGGAGGGGCTGCGTGACACAACACTTTGCATTTTGCCCCCCCCCCCCCATCTTGTAGGTACTGTGTGGCATCTCCCCTCCTCCAAGAGGATTAAAGTGCTATAATCCTTCTCTGCCTCATCCTTCTCTCCCCACCCCTGCCCCATTCAAATGGCAGGCAAGGGAGCAAGTGTGCATTTACACATACACACAGAGCCCCCTGTCTTTAACCATGTTTTGCAGGACAGCCTCTCTGTGAAGGGAACAAATCAGAGGAAAGGAAAAAGAATTGCTCAGCTCAGTGGAAGGAAGCCCAGTGTTTAGTGAAGGCACTTTCAGCAAGGAAGACTGATACAAGTGGAGAAGCAGATAGTTTGCAAGACGATTTGTGAGCCTCCTCCCTGTGACTTGGGCTGCAGTGCTATACAACCGTTCCTTGGAGTAAGCCCCATTGAACATGAGGGGACTTATTTCTGAGTAGGCATACATAGGCATACATCAGATGGCACACACACACACACCCCAAAGCAGGGAGAGTATCCAAGCGCTGTTGACTTCCCCCCTCCTTTTCCTCTCCCACCCAGATCCGATGCAGATAAACAAAAAATCAAGAAAAAAACCGCTTTGGCTGATGTCTTTCCTCCTTGCCACAAGCAGCCCTTTAAAGGTGAAAGCTGGGAGAGGAGCAGCGGTGGCATGGAAGGGCCTCCCAGGAGGACACATCCCACAAATTCATGGATTTTGAGAACCATACCTTTGAAAATCTACAGGGAAGGCTGGAAATTCACTGATTAGGACAAGTGGGAAAGAGATACTTGGATATTCTGTGTGACTCACATCCCACAGAATAAGGAAACCCCTGTGAATGTTGTTGCCTAATATGCACTTATTCCCTGGAACAGACCCATTGTCTTGGAAAATACCCATGGGTCTCTGCATGTTTGGTTTGGGCTCAATATGTTTTGTTCACTGAACTATGGGATTCATAAATATTAATGGGTTGACTTAAATATGAATGCATTGACTGTAATGTTTTTTTAAGATGTAAACTGTGGGTGCTGAGGGGAAAAAGCAAATGTTGTCGAAGGTAACATTTCTAGTAGATTATCTGGTGAGCAAATTTAGATACTTTACTGTCTGACAAGTGTGAAATGAGAAATAGCATAGGTGTAATATTTAAATAGGGGATGTGGTGGCACTGTGGGTTAAATCACTGCTGTTGGGCTTTCTCACCAGAAGGTTGAGAGTTCGAGACCATGCGACGGAGTGAGCTCCCGTCCCTTGTCCCAGCTCCTGCCAACCTAGCAGTTACAAAGCACGTAAAAATGCGAGTAGATAAATAGGTACCACTTCAGTGGGAAGGTAACGGCATTCCTTGCGCTACAGCATATATTCATGCTGGCCACATGACTACGGAAGCTTGTCCTTGGACAAACGCTGGCTCTACAGGCTTAGAAACTGAGATGAGCACTGACCCCTACAGTCAGTCATGACTAGACCATTCAGTCATGAGGAAACCTTTAAATATTTGAATGCTGTCTAGACCCCTGTCAACTTGCCTTTATAAGAACTTTCCTTCAGTCTTCTATCCAGGAAAACATACCTGATGAATTTTAAGGGGACTGAGTTCTGAAAATGTCATCTTAAAATTAAAGCCATGCTTCTTCAGGATACCCTATATACTCATGTACAAGTCTAAAAAGCTATGCCTGAAAATTGACCCTGAAAACATGGTTCTACTTATAAAATATGGTCAATAAAGCTTCTAACAGCAGCTGGGGGGGGGGGAGCTGGGCTAAGAAGCACAAAGCGCGGGATAGAAAACAACAGGGCAATTTTCCTTCTTTTTCAAACATGCATGAGTGAAGGTGCTTATGGGAATTATGCCCTCATTATGAAGGCTGGTGCTATGGAAGGTGTTGTGTTGTATTCTTCAGAAAGCTGAAATGTCCCATAAGCACTTTCATCTCTTGTTTGAAGATGAGCTCTATTTCTGTGCTGCCTTAGAAGAAAGTGAAATGCTCTGTTTTTTGATTGGCTGTCTCTTGCTGCCTCAGAACAATTACTAGTAAGTCATTTTCAAAGAATTTCATAACATCCCCCCCCCAGGTTTTACTCTCAGCGCATCCACAGAATCTCATAGCAAATTCTACTATTTTTGGCTTAAAACTTGCCTTTGACTTATGCATGAGATTGACTTATACACAAGTCTATATGGTAACCTGAGTTGCACTTCCAAGTTTTTTTGAAAGGAAAACTTTGCAACATGATATTCCATTTTTTGTTATTTAGAAGAACTGCCTTTGTCCATTCGAA
>JAJKFI010000030.1:5486090-5506551 GCA_029204185.1 Lerista edwardsae
ATATTCCATTTTTTGTTATTTAGAAGAACTGCCTTTGTCCATTCGAACCATTTTTTGGGTAAAAGACTGATAACAATTCAGACTCAATAACATGCTGGGTGTTCTCTTTGAGTGTGAAATTAAAACCATACTGGAGACCTGTAGTCAAATATTTAACTAGTTTAATGCACCTCAGCATTTGTTGTGGCTTCCTCTTTGCTCACAAGTTCACACCACACAGCCTTCCTGTTTCTATATTCAAAGGGAATCTCCTCAATGATGTTTCACTATCTTCAACATACTGTGTACTCTTAGCAGTCTGTTGCTGGTCCTATTTCCTGGGTATTTGAACTGTTGACAGAAGCTCAACCAGTGGAATTCTCAGACATGTCATAATTTATATTTTTAACTCATGCAGTCATTTTAAAAGTTGAAGTTCTGAAATAAATGCAGTGTGAGAGGGCCATTGGTTTTTCTTTCTTGAAAGCTGCCACATATCACTCCAATTATGATTGGATGAGCACTGCTGGGAGGAGATTGGATTCTCCTGAAGCTGGCATTTCTACTGAAGCCCCCACCCCATCCTGCAGAAGAAAAGCAGGAAAGATTTCATGCAGTGGTGTCATCTACTCTCGCGGAGACTGAACGCTGGGCGGAATTTACGTTTGATTGGCAGCCCGGTCCGTGAGGTTCCGCCGCCTTCCCCCCGCCATGCTGGCTGCCCTTCGTCGCCACACCCCACCGCTGCTCACCCAGCTCCGTGATGGACGTGGGGGGGACGGGTGGGGGGTGCGCCGGGTGCCTGGGCGAGCAGGAAGGCGGCGGAAGCGAACGGGCAGGCAGCCAGCCAATCAAACGTAAGCCCCGCCCAGTGTTCCGTCTCCACGAGAGTAGATGACACCACTGATTTCATGTACCTGTATTCTATCCCTCTGCCTTTTGCTTGAATTGGCAGATTTTTTTTAATCTTGCTCTCCACTGGGTACGTGAAAATACATAGATCGTCAAATCAACATCATTTGCATAACTTACAGAACATTATAGGGCTGAAGAAAGAAGCAATGTAAAACTTTGCTGAATCAAAATCATGTGCCTTCGATCTAATTTCAACATTGACCTGGTGCCCTTAGTGTGACTTTATTTTGTCAGTGAATGTGGTTTCTGCTTCACTGGTACCATAGAATGAAATGTCGTTTGCTTTTGATAACTGAAAACTGACCAAAATACTGCCTTGGGAAATACTAGTCACAGATATACAGTAATTGCTTAACTGCCCTTTAAAATATTGTTCGCTGCATTGCTGGCATTTTCAAACAGCATGCTTGTGAAATCCTGAGTAATTGACAATTGCTTCCACTTTGTGTTTTAGGAATTGGCATTTTAAAAGAATAAATTCAGTGTTACATTACCCCTTCAACCTATTTTACTACTTTTTATTTCACAAATGCACAGTTGACATTACAGAATTTTCAGTATCTAAAACTCAGCTTCATTTACGCAGTTCATCGTTGTGCTTTTTTATACTAGAGAAGATTATGTTGAAAGAGACCTTTGCAGGCAGAAATAAAATGTTCCAAAGGCTTAGCAAAGGCCTTTTTTTACTGCCTTGGTAAAACAAATTCTGAAGAAATCTGATAAAGGCATCAACCAGATTTTGAGATGTTCTGCTTTACAACTCCTCTCACTTGGCTTCTGATTCTGTTGAACCACCGTAAACACTCTCTGCAAGGTCCAAATAAGGGTAGGAGGGGAAACATCTTCAGGATGAAATAATTATGGTATAAACATGTATTGTCAACCTGTATCTTTAAATCTGAGGAATGTCATTGGGGTTCTCAATTAAAGTTGCCAAGGATTGCAAAACAAATCTTTCAGTAAGATGTGGTTGAAACTCTATAGTACTGATCTTCCTTTTCCCATTGTGGAGAAATAGTGGTATGTTGACCATCTGTTACACGAACTTGAGCTGGATTTACACCAAAGACCCAATCCTGCTTTTATGCAGCCACTTTCTTTTAATGTAGGTGTGTCATAAAAACAGCCAGGTGGTCAGAAATTTAAGTAAGAGCTCCTTCTTAAAATGTGTTTAGAGGTGATGACATTTCACATGGTGCAGGCTGAACTAAAATTAAGACAGGTCATTTATATTAAACGCTTCAGATTGCATGAAGGCTTTTTGGTATGGAATGTTCTCTTTGTAGTAAAACTAATGTGATCTACAGCTGTGTGAGCTCTAGTGTCTATAGTTCAGCTGCATCATGATACTTGTCCGCAACGGCTGTGTGACACGAAGGGTATTTCAACAGAAGTGAAATAGTCATCTGTTTTACACTCTTTAAAATATCAGCATCTTCTAAGCTTTCCGTAATAATTGTCCATAACTATTAACTTAACAAAAATCCAATAAAGGGGAATGGAGGCTTTTGAAAATCAGTGGAATTTTAAGTTCAGTTTGTAAAAGGCTTCGCTGGTCACAGAATAAAAGGCAAAAAATTTCCCTTGAGGAATACAAAGAAAGTTCTTATTTTAGGAAGTGAGGAACAATCTACTGCACAGCAGTCAGAAGCTGCTCAGGTGGACAAAGGAAGGGGAATTGGCAGATGGGAATGAGTACTTAACCCTTCTCCCCTGTTCTCCTCAGTAAATGTTTTCGGTCATGTTAGCAGGGATGGACACTCGATTCAGGTGACACAGGGTGCAATCCTAAACTGAGTTAGGCTGGCATAAACTAAGCCAGCAAAGTTTGGCCAGCACAAAGGCCACCGTAAAGTATGTTTGGACCACACTCGGAGTCAGATAGGCCAGCACACAGACATGAGCCATCCCCCCTGACTCCAAGAGTAGTCCAAACATGCTTTACGGTGGCCCTTGTGCTGGCCAAACTTTGCCGTCTTAGTTTATGCCAACCTAACTCCAGTTTAGGATTGTGCTCTTAATTCAGAGTTGCACTTAAAGTCACTACCCTCAAAGACTCACATTGTCTCGAGTGTCAGTTGTCACTGATTTGCACTCAACTCATGATTCACAGGCAGTGATTTGAAAATTGACTATGGACTTGAAATGACTTCGAATCATTCTCTTTGTGTGTGTGTTCTTCCCCCCCCCTTTTTTTTTTGGCCGCTTCCATGTTGCACTGCAACACCCAGAGGGCAATCCAGAAGCTGGCATTGAGAAGAGGACCTCAGCAGACGTGGTGGGAGGAGAGACAGTTCCAGGAGGTGGGGGTTGGAGGGTAGCTTGATGAGGAGAAGAGGAACAAATGGCTTAATTTTTTTTCTGGACAAGAGAGGGATGGACCAGAAGGAGACAGGCAAAGGATGGGGATGGGGTTCTGCATCTAGGGACAAACAGCTTCAACGTTATAACTTAGCACAAGGGGCTGAAAGGAGGTGGGCAGATGAGGGACAGGCGGATCTTTGCAATATACTAGGAATGACTGCAGCTCTTCTGCCGCACTTTGCAATCGCTGACTGGAGTGCAGATGGGATGGGAACATCCGGGGTGTGTGTTAAATGACCACGTCCCTCCCTCCCACACACACACACATCCTACTACCACCTCTCTTTTTGCTGTGAAATTTGGCTCAAGGACTTGTGACTCTAAAGCATTCAGATGCATGACTCAAAGGACTTAAAATTTTGCTCGGGTTGCAATGGCTGCACTGTATGAATCATGAGTCGGGTCAAGTCACAAGGTCAGTGATTCGAGATTCAACGTGGTTTGAGCACATTCCTGCATGTTAGTAAGTCTTTTCCCCAGTCAGATTCTGAAATCAAAAGTGAACATTACTACATGAATATTAACTGGAAGTGGGACAACACATGCAGGTATATGCAGGAGAGGATCCATGTAAATTGCAATTTCATCTTCCCCATTATCTCAGGCAGTGCTAGCCCCATCCATACAGCAATCTGAAGTGGGTTGCATCAGCAGCAGAGGGCTATGAGGTGGAATCAGATTCGAAGTACCTTTCATCCCGAGTTTGCTTCCACTTCCCTCCAACCAGCTGCCAATCCAAGCAGCACTATCTACTTTGCACTCCCTGTAGGTCGCCTGACTTCCAATGGGTCTTCTTGGACCTAAACCAGCTATTTAGTTCAGGGGTCATGTCAGGCCAGAAAAAGGGGGATACAATCATGGCCACTGCAATCAAGATCCTTCCCTTCAAACTTCCCCTGGTTTGGCCCACTTTCTGCCCTGGTCCTACCCAAACTTTCTACCATGTCAGCTGCTCTAGTAGGGTGCCTGGGAGTCACTAGTGCATGCCCAAAGCTTCCAGCCATTTGTGCCAGTGGCTCTGAAATGTATGGGGGGGTGGGGCTTTATACCGTCAGAACACAGCTGATAAGAACATAAGAACGTAAGAAGAGCCCTGCTGGATCAGGCCAAAGGCCCATCTAGTCCAGCTTCCTGTATCTCACAGTGGCCCACCAGGTGCCCCAGGGAGGCATGAGGCAACAAGATGCTTGCATCCTGTTGCTGATGCTGACAGATTGCACGACTAGCAGTGTAAGCCCATGATAGAACTGGACTACCAAATTAAAGTCCCTCTACAGTGATACGTGTTTTGTGAAGTTCAGTATCATTTATTTTTGAGCAAATTCTAAAAGAACCAACAAAAGGTGACACTGCTATCCAAAATATGTAAGTTTCTCACAAGCTTGAAAAGTGGTTTTATTTATGTAAGACAGAATATTAAATTTGAGTCTTAATAATCAGAAGAACTTTTTTCTAAAAAATATACACTCCAGCCAGATTGTATAAAATCTGTTGCATTTTTTGGAGGTGGAATACAAATTGACCCCGTTCTGCATATTTGGTAACAGTTTGTTAAAATGTGACTGTACTTTGAAAAGGTGTTAAGACAGTATTCAGTGTTGTGGGGTAATATTCCTCTCTGCTGGAAATCATTATGTTGACTTTGCTAAAATGTTATCTTAGTAAGAGATGACAAAATTTAGGAAGAAACCTGAATACTTAGCTAATGGCAGCAAAAAATATAGACGCATACAATATTCAAACCAATTGGAATGTTTGTGTAAAGTTTGGGATGGTCATTTCAATGAACACCCAATCCAACTAGGTAACTGGCAGTGCAGTCCTATGCAAATTTTCTCAGAAGTAAGGACACTGTATTCTATGCAGTGGCATAGCTAGTTCATTTAACACACACCCCTACGACGAAATTATGTAGTTATATTTTTCACATTTTATACCACACTTCTTCCATGGAGCTCAGGATGGAGTGCATGGTTGCTCCCCATCTTTTGTCCTCCCAACAACCCTGTACAGGAGATGAGGCTGAGAGATTGTAATAGTCATGACATTAAATGAATAAAAACAATGGCCAGAAAATAAATGCAGTGAATATTTTCCCACAAGCAATGGATGAAGATCAGTACCTTCCCCTGCTATTGCTCCCTTGCACATAGTACTCAGTGAGATACTGCCCCTGCATTTGGAGGTTCAATGTAGCGTAGCCATCATGGATAATGACCACTGATAGACTATAGTCCACCATGAACCTCTAGAATCCACTTTAAAAGTCATCTTTTAAAGATGTGGCCAAAACCACCCAGACTTCTCACCAATGACGTGGGTTGGTGTCACTAGAGTTAGTGTCACCCAGTGAGGTAACATATGATGTCACTCCCATTTATTTATTTATTTATTTATTTATTTATTTATTTAACTGTTTGAACAGTACAGGCCATCCAGCAAATCAGTAACCAAAAACCAACCACCACCACCCAGTGGCTAACTTGATAATACTTGTGGCCACACAACTGAAAAAGAGTTCTAGTATTAGCTCTGATATGTGGAAAAGGGAGCTGATATAACAACTTGTTGGTTCCATGCAGTATAACAACACCTTGTTAGCACTCAGAACACAGTCTCATTGGTCAGTTTAGAGTTAAGAAAATCCACTGCTTCCATGGGGTTTGCTCTCTGATAAGTGGTTATAGACTTGCAGCCTAAATAACAAGTCTAGGAGGACATTACAGGGGCCCCACATTAACTACGGGACCGACATCTGCAAATTCCAACATCCACAGATGCAGGGCGAATCCCTTAGCCCTCTGAGCCCGACTAGAACTGAGCTTTGGTCAGGTCCAAAGGCATTCTGAAAACTGCAGGGTCCGCGAGTGTCTGTGGGCTTCAGAATGAAGCCTGGAGCGGAAAAAAGCGACTTCTGGTTTTGGGCAAAAACAAAAAAAAACCCTTCCACGGGCCTCAGAAGATGCTCTCACCCATTTAAACACAACTTCTGTTTTTTGCCAAAAACTGGAAGTCATTTTTCCCGCTCCAGGCTTCATTCTGAAGCCCACAGAGGCTGCAGGCAGACACACAGGGCCTCTGCAGGCTTCAAAATGCCTCCGGACCCAACAGGAGCTGGTGGTGGTAACAGTGGATTTAAGCATCCCACGGTTTTCTGGAACAGAACCCCCCTGGATAATGAGGGCCAACTGTACAATAATCATGGACTGGAAATGGGTGCTTTTTTGGCCTTGTTTTGAATAATTTGAAATGAAGCATGACTAGACAAAGTTCTGTTTTATGTTATAATTCTATATCAAAAATTTGATTTTGGACTATTTCCCTTTTGTTAATGCAGGGATGGGAACATCTTTTTGAAGAGAGAATGTTTTTGCATTTACTTCTTTTGTGTGCACAAACCCTCCTAAAGGAACAATGGCTTTCAAGTTTTTTAAAAAAGTTGATATACAAATGTGGGTAACCACACACTAAGTACTGCAGGTGCAGCATGCAAGCAGCCCCTCCTACTCACTATGGGCAAGTGCCTGCATGTTGCCATTGCTGCCCAGAACGTCCCCGACTGCCAGTGGGCAGGGTTGCTTACATAGCTCATTGCATCGCCTGCAGTACTTACCGTGCCCGCCCTCCAGCTGCAGTACTGAAATGTACTTTTCAGTTCTGAATGCTGTTAATGGTCTCGCCTACAGTTCTGTTCTTTCATAATAAGAATTCCAGGGCTGTGGAACTAAGATGACCTTACTTGAATTTTTAAATGTCTTGATTAAAAAGTAGCTTACAAAACACTGCTTCAGCACTGTTTTACCCGAATCAGAGCTTTTGAGAGTGTTATTCAAAATGTTAAAAATAGTCCTTATCTGCAATCTTGCTTATTGAAATGTGTAAAATTCAATTTTTAAAGAAGTAGCTTAAGCGATTGTAGCAGTAGCGTTACAAATTACTGCAGCAGAAGATCATTTCAGAAGCACCGTTTTAATTAGCGTACATGGATTATGTCGTGCATGTCTATTATTCAAAATTGTGGGAGTAATGACAACAAATATAAATACCATTTTCCTACATGTATCACAAAGAAAGGTTAGAAATACTATTTTACATTGCTAAATACTTGACCTTTGCTGCGGAAATAATGAGTTTTGCTCTAGGTTTTCCACTTACCTACACTAACATTTGAAGACTTGAGGTAAGTCTCCTTTTCTTCCTCACTGTATTCAGCATTGCTTAAATATAGGCGGCTAATATTTATTGCAAAAACAGCAAATGTCATCCCCAAAGGCTTGGGGATAGGAATCTTTCCATGTCCCTTTCCTGGGCAAATGTCCCATCATGACAAAATCTGATGGGACATTTGCCTAGGAAAAGGGACACGGAAAGATTTTATATTTGTGACAAAGTAGTTGTTACTCATGGTTCTATAAGAGGTAGGAGAGTACTAGGTTTTAGTGAATGCATTGTCAAATTGCCCCTACTAGGATTTCTGAGTACATGCCTTGGGCTACATTGAATGTACATTGTACTCCCTAACCCAGTGCTACCACTGAGAAACAATTGAGTACTGATGCCAGGTGTGCAATGGCAGAATTCCATCAGGAATCCATGGTGGGGGAGGACAGCACATGCCTGACTTTAGTAGGCATTGACGGCACAATGCTGGCACAGGTTGCCCCTTGGTGTCCCCTGCCTGCTGCCTGATGGCATGTTGGTCAATGCTGCTGGCTTGACCTCTGATGCCTACCTAGACAGTTAGATGCAGCATGTTGTATAAATGCAATTAGTATACATCTGTCACTTTTAAAAAGTAGAGGAGAACACAGTACAAAGCTTGATGGCTGATAAGCTGCTTTTCATAAGAAATGGCCGTGTGAATTAGAAGATTGGGGTGATTAAAGGTAAATGGAGAATTTCTTTTTAGAAGACAAGGATGTGTTTAATCATCATTTTAAATTTGCTGTTGAATAAGTAAGTTTGCTCTTTTTGTAGTGTAACGATCTGAGAGGCCGCAAGGTGTTGTGTGCATGAAATGGATCCCACAACCCAGAACTTGAGTGATTGTTCTCATATGGAAAAAGGAAAAGTGGTTGCTATCAGCAGCTGGCCTTAGCTGCATGAAGTGAAAAGAATTACTCTGTTGTTTATGCTGGAGCAGACTTGACTGGTGTGACTTAGCCAGGAGGCAATAAGGTTATTGGCCTCTCTCTGTGCGTAGAAGTATGGAGCATGAATCAGAAAAGTGAAGGGCCTTGGAACAAGACAGGAGATGAGGCTGCCAAGCACTTTCAAGCTCTACTTTGACTGGTAATGCAAAAGAATTTGAGGGTGCAATCCTAGGCGCTTTTGAGGTTGGCACAAGTCACCTGTATCAGCCCAGGAGTGTTGCAAACATGCCGTGAAACGCATTTGTGATGACTCAGGAGTTGGAGAGGATAGCGCATATCCTCCCTGCATCAGTTCCTGGACCTGCCCCAGCAAGGTGGCTGAGGGAGAGCAGCATGGTGGAGAGAGGGCAGATCAGAGTGGGGGAAGGCTGAGGAGGAAGGGCCCATGGGCGGACCGGCCTGGGGAGGGGGGTGGGACTGGCCTTCAGCATTTAGGCTGGATCCAAACCCCTGGCCCTGGCCCTGGCCCTGCCGGCCTTACATGGACTGCTTGGAGTTGTAACAGCTATTTTGCTAGCGCAGCTCCAAGTAGCCTTATTGGGACTAAATTCCCTTTACTCTGCACCGCATGCAGCTCCAACCCTGCACTGGATATGGGGCAGGTTGGCTGGCCTCTCTATTCCAGCGAAGGTTAGGATTGGGCTGTGAAGAATGTAGTAAGCAAAGGTCACTCTTTGTACCAATCCATTCTCAAGGCTTGTTCCAATTCAGGCTAATTGATACGACAGGAGTGCCAGACGGGCAGATACACAGGTGCAATAGCCTGGCAATATTTTAACTGTAAGTTAGGAAGAGTAGGGGTGTGTGTGTGTGTGTGTGTGTGTGCGTGCGTGCGCATGTGTGCGTGAGATAGCATTGTTCATGAAAAATACACAATGTAATTTCAAAATTAAAAGAAAATGGCATGACAACTGCCTTGCCAAGAAATTTGGGGCCCAGCCAAGTCTCAACTGTCTGTTTGAAGTAGCAGTGCTTTGTCACTCTTTGGTTCCAATATGGATGAGGTAATTTTTTATGGCAAAATCTAACTTACAGGGTGTACCTTTGTCTCAGTTTGGAATGCTGTTGCAGCTATAATGGCTGATCTATAGGAAAATGAAGAGTTGCTTTGATGGAAAGCACATTGGTGCTGAAAATAGTGTGCGTGCAGATGATTGTACATATGATTAATTTGTGTACATATGGTTGCTCACAAGGGTGCATATGCTTGTTTCATTGCTTGGTGCTGCTTGTACTCCTGCTGAGAAGCCATAGCTAATTGTGGCTTTGGAACACCTGCAGTGAAATACATCATGGACGCACACCACTCACACACCAAGGGCACAATCCTAAACAACTTTCCAGCATTGACATAGCTGTGCCAAGGGGGCATGCGCTGCATCCTGCAGTTGGGGGGCAGTCGTCATGGAGGCCTCCTCAAGGCACGGGAATGTTTGTTCCCTTACCCCAGAGCTGCATTGCCTTTACCCTGGTGCTGGAAAGTTGGTTAGGTTGTGCCCTATGTGCCACATAGAAGTGTTTAGATACTCTGACAAATTAAGATAGTATTGGTGATGATTTTAAGTTTTTTTTTACTTGCCTAGAATGTTCTTAGGGGAGCTTTTATTCAAACAAATGTGTAGGCAGTGCAAGATCTTAACACAATATATTTAAATTGTACTGAGTGCAGTCTGTGTGGGTATAAACTATAGAGACATTAGTCAAGCTTCTATCTAGCAGAGGGATCACACAATGTTTGTGGTAATTTTTCATCTTTAACTTGAACATAGACTCGTCCAGCTACTGCCACTGTACTGTTTAATATGACTGCCATAGTCTTCTGAGTACTATACAGGCAAAACATTGTCTGTAGAAAAATCACACTTTGAGGTCAAATCACAGGTTAATTCCTGTAATTGTGTAGCTGACCACCTTGAGAAAAGTTATTGTAACTCACAGTGCTGTCCTATCTGAAGCGCTGCAGCAGCAGTTGCTACACTGGGGCAAGCTGTCATCAAAGCACTGTAAAGACGATTCGTCTTTGCCCTGGCCTCTGGCAGAGGTGAATTTCATTCTGGGCGATGCAGGGGCAGGGAGAGAGTGACAGGAGGGCATTTCAGAGGCAGGAACCAGGTGCTTCTTGGCGGAATGGGAGAAGATCAGGCCTGGGAGAGGTCTTCTCCTCTGCCATATCCTATCCACCCTCCTGGACCAGGCAGCCTTACATGGGGCCGCTCAGCAATGTAGCTGATGGAAATCCAGGTAGCCCAATAGGGTGGGCTGGGGCATTACTCGGTATAAGAGGGAAACTATTCCCTTACCTTGAGCTGATCTCCAGCTGCCTCCTAATCTGCACTGGCTACAGCACAAATGCTGTCTGGCTGTGCCAACAAAGGTTAGGATTGGGCTGTCTAGCTATATATACACTGGAGTTTGTCAGGAGTTTCTGGAGATAGTTGCTGACTTCCCGCAAGTACAATCTAATTCACAATGTTCTTTTTTCATATGTGATCATACAGAGGAATTTGATTTTAGGAATTTGACATTAGGGAACAAATAGAGAGGGGCAGAGAAGGTCAGGGACCAGCAAGGTTTTGAAAGGCTGTGCTAAAAAGTAGATTTTGGTGGGCTTCTGAATGAAGCAGAGGCTTGAAAGATTGAGAGCTGTAGGCTTTTATTTATCGATTTATAACCTGCCTTTCGACCCGAAGGACACCCATGACAGTTCACAACATCATCAAAATACATGTAAGTTATAAAAAGCATAAAAATATAAAGTGCATAAAGAGCGTAACAGTAAATCCCAGCCCTCCACTCTCAAAATCTAGGTGACTTAGAAATAAGAACATAAGAACATAAGAAGAGCCCTGCTGGATCAGGCCAAAGGCCCATCTAGTCCAGCTTCCTGTATCTCACAGCGGCCCACCAGGTGCCCCAGGGAGGCATGAAACAACAAGAAACAAGATGCTTGCATCCTGTTGCCACTCCCTTGCACCCGGTACCAGTAGCCTACCACCTTTGTAAGGAGGTTGCACAATCCATCATTGCCTATAGCCCACGATGGATCTTTCCTCCAGAAATCTGTCCAATCCTCTCTTGTGTTTTAGCCTCATATGAACTGATCCACAGAGGGGGCTGATCAAAGATCTTCTGGAAGATTGTTCCAGAGGTGCCGTGCTACAACAGAGAAGGTCCTGTTTCTCACCGCCATCTCCTTTACCTTATATGGTAGTGGAACCCTTAGCAGGGCCCTGCCAGATGACTTGTGGGGACTAGACAGACTGTATTGGAGCAGGCGATCCCAAGAGGTACCCTTTTCCCAGGCCATTTAGGGCTTTATAAGTCAAAACCAAAAACCTTGAATCGCGCTTGGAAACCAATGGCAGCCAGTGCAGTTGCCAGAGCAGTAGCCCAACAGAATCAAACCGCTGAGCTCCAGTAACCACATAAGCAGCTGCAATTTCCGAATTGTCTTCAGGAGAGCAGATCGGAGTCTTGATGTTCAGCCACATTACCACAGACTTCGCTGCACAACTGCACCTGATCTGTGCTAAAATCTTCACTAGCATTTTGCAGGATTATGCAGGTGATCAAGTTATTCTGGGATTGTTTGTTTGTCTGTTTGAGCCTCATGGGATATAAAGAAAGTATGAGTAGCCCCAGAAGGATCACAGTTGCAGCTCTCATTGAGTCGCAAAAAGACAGGGTGATTTTCACCCTGAGTCTGCTGCTACCTCCCCTGAAGCCCATCACAGATGGAGCCACTTCAGTTCGCACTTGCTTTAGCAAGCAAGAAGCAAATAAAAAGGCAGCAAGCCTTCCTCCAATTCCCTTACCTTTATATTTGTTCCAGTGGCCCTTTTAAACAAAAGAAGTGTGGGATGTGTTCATTCCACATTTCCTGTTTTGTTTAAAGAGTCAAAGCAAACAAAGAGAAAGTTAAGGTGGTAGAAGGCAGGGTCACTCACGACCTTCCACAGGGTGGGGTGGGGTGAGGTTTCTATTGACCATCTCTGCATGAGGAGCATTTCAGTATATTATGGAAGAAGGTGTCATGATCCAAAAATGTGAAGAGAATATTTTAGCAGAGAGATTCTGAATTGTGTGCAGAAGACATGGGGAAGTAGGAAGAAAAGGATGTTGTGGTCAAGAGAAGGATGTTTTGGTCATTTTCAGATCAAAGCACGCATAAGAATTTAGGCATTAGGTGCTGCTTTCACAATGGGAAGTTTTTTATTCCCAGACGTAAATTATGGAGCAGATTGTTCCCTAAGAGCTAGAATTGCTACAGATGCAATGTTTCAATCATATTCTTTCTGTTGAGACAGCATGGTCCACCTGAATGGCTTGCCCTATTATCTAGCTTTGCTGAAACCATATTTTAACAATCCTGTTTTTCCTTTTATGTGTCTTTCCCTGCCCCAAATCCTGTCTTTCCAGAGCTCTCAGCACAGTGGTTCCTCTACCTCACTAGCGTCTACCAAAGTCTGCAGCTCCATGGATGAAAATGATGGACCTGGTGAAGGTACAAAAACACACATACCTTTTTTTTGGTGAAAGTTGTACATGTTCAAAATGAAGATAAGGATATCTAGCAATGAAATACATCACTTGTAAAAGTAAAGTTGAGGATATTGGTGAGAATTATTGTTTTTTAGGAAATGATTCCATTTATTGTTCCGTTTATTGTGTGTACCGCTGGCTTAAAGTGTCGTGAACTTACCATAAAGGACATCCGCGAGACCCTACCGCTCATGCTGGGGCTGCACTCATTGAGCGCCTGGTCCAACGTGAGCGGACGGATGGATGGTGCTCCAGCAGCGCTGACCACCAGTAAGTCCATTTGGGGCAGGGGAGGTGGGAAGGGAGAACTATGCGGAGGAAGGGGAGGAGCTGGCCGGATCTTATCCCATCACCTTGCCTGGGCTGCTTGACATGGATCTGCTTGATTCACCACCAGCGAAATAGTCAGTGGTGAGCCAAGGAGCCGCATTATGGGCAGCAGGGCTTTCCCCAAGGGAAATGTCCCCTTCTGCCGAGAAGCCTCCGGCGGCTGCCTGGCTGCTGCAGGATGCAGCGGTAGCCATTTTGGTACCACCGCAACTGCAGGAGCCAAGCAGTTAAGGACTAGGCTGTTAAGCTAGTTTACATACTAAAAAAAGATGTCTTCCCATATCAAACTGATTTGCAACTGATAGCCACTTGAAGAGAAGCTTTTCTAGAATGTATGGCAATCTCCCGAAGTCTCTTACCTTCTTCTTTTAATCTACATTAAGCCAGTTGAACCAGCCCTAGTTGCAGTGGCAGCGCAACAGTCACAGGAAGAGGCAGGCAGGTATCTCCATCTCTAGTGTTTGCATAGCAGTGTGACAATAGCTCTTGGGGAACCACATGAAACACTGCATCAGTCCTCAGTATCTGCTAGGGTTCAGTTCATGGAAATCCTCATGGATAGTAAATTCGCAGATAAAGAATCGATACTATGGGATCAATGGGGTTAGGTGCAAGGGGTTACCTTATCTGCCATCTAGCAGAGACCCTCAGGAAGCCAGCAAAGTGCAGCAGGAAGTGCCAAATGATATTTGAATGCTGCGGAGATCTTCCAGAGGTTGCAGGGATCTTCAGAATGGAACCTGCAACCAGCATGGACCCTTTAAACATGGCTGGATGATGCTTCTTAAAGGGATTAGTGCTGGTCTCAAATACCATTCTGAAAGTCCCTGCAGCCTTTGTAAGGTCTCTGCATAGTGGATAATGAGGACAGAGATGCAGATAAATAGCAATTCTGTCCCTTTGCAGATAAGCGAATTCGTATTCGCATATAAAGAGGACTAACTGTACACATTTCTATAGTGCTTTCTGAGTGTGCAAAGCACTTGGCAGATATCATCTTGATTACTTTCCAGTAACTGTTTAGGTAGATCAAGATTATTACTGCCATATCACAGTTGAGAGTGAGAGGGAATGGCTTGCCTATGGCCATCTATCAAGTTCATGGGAGAGGGACCATTTCAAGCAGAACGGGCCTGATTCACAGTGCAGACAGTTACAATGCAATCTTATACATGTTGCACTATGTTGCACTATACTCAATGGGTCTTATGCCAAGATAAGTATTAGAGGATTGCAGTGTTGGCCACTATGCTACTTCATTGACCACCTTGCTATAATGCTACATAGTGCTCTGGGCACCAGAAAGAGGAGAAAGGAGAGAAAGACCTTCTATTTCCACAGTATAGCCACAATATACACAGTATGACCACAGTATAGCCACAATATACAGTAGGTATTTACCAGATACGTGTTTACCATTTGAATAACTGGAGGACTCAGTGGTAAAGAATAAACCTGGAATTCTTTTCCAGCTCATATTTTAATCTTAGCTTCGGAAGAATGAGGGCTTCTAATGTTTGCCTCTTTTTTGAGGAATATATAACAAGCTCCTGAAACATGGATCTGCATCTGCAGACGGCAAGGTTCTTCAATATCTCTAATGGTTACATTTTTGTTTGATGTAGAGCAAGTGTGATATAGTGCATTTGGAGCAAGTGTCAGCCAGCACTCTGGTTGGCAGTCGAGGCACTTGCTTCTCTCCAATCACTGGTGCAGGGATGACTCATCTCAGGAGCAGGCCCAGGACCTGGATGTGATGTCATATGCACATTCCACGGGGCTTCCAGCCAAGACAGAAGAAGTTAGAAGACGGAGGGAGCCTGGAATGAAACAAAAAAAGTCCCAGTGTGGATTCTGATTGTAAAATAATTTGATAGCGACTGAATATGACTATAATCATTCTTGGAATAATGGGTGTTTCTAATGCAATTAAGGTGCTGAGTTTCTCTGTACTGGGTTCTGAGCCCGATATCTCTGGAAACATATCTCTAGCTATGTCTGGAGGCAAACGTTGTAAATGGAAATCTTCTGCTCCATGCTTTGTGATGAATAGTAATTGAACTCTGGTCATTTACCAGGGCAAGTCTGCTCAACTTTACTTTGTAACAAAAACACAGCCTTGCCTACTTCTGGAAGAAGCCCTATCTAAATTGCATGGCAGGGTAGTACTGCCAAGTTCCTGTTTGCACTCCTCCCTCATTGCAACCCATCATCATGTCAGTCATAAATCTCTGGACCCCAAGGATATGGTTCAAAAGAAAGGTTTATTGTCATATTTGCAAATATGGGTGGCAGCAACTGCCAAAACAGAACAAACTGCGTACCACACCTTGTACAAAATGGGTGCAACAATTTATACTAGGCGGAGTTTCTTCCTGTATTTTCATTGGTTATTCCCAGCCACCTGCTAACACTCATACAGAATAATTTACTTTCCCCCTCCCTTGCTCATGCTTTTACCCAGGATGCCTAGGGATGGCTATTGACTCAATGCAAGTTTCACCCAAGGTTACAGCTGTGCCTCGGCTCTGGGAACTTTTGTTCATGTATCAGTTTAGGAATACGCACAGCCCTCCCCGTTTACCGGTCAGGCCTTGCCTGAGCCTAAAACATCATTAACCACTTCTTTCTCTAGAGAGAGAAACAGTAGGCCTTATAGTTTAGTGTTGGAGTTCAAAATTCCCATGGGTTTGTATGACTATCGATTTCATATCTTACAATCAGTAGGTTAAAACGCTCTTCTTAACTGCTCAGAACTAGCAAGACTTGTTTTCACCTCTTACTAAAAATGCAGGTATGTGCTACCAAAACAAATAAACAAACACCAAAAACACCCCCCTCTATGTTCACATATAGCTTAGAATTATTTCACTGGCAAGCATGTTAAATGTATGGTTGTTATTTTCAAAGAGCACAATGGTGGCCCTAGATGCAAAGATTGTGCAAAAGTTTCATGAAAGAAATTTAGCTTAGTCTGTTTCTTGAATTTTATTTTTAACAGAGAAAACAGATTACCCAACAGATTTCCAAACCAGGAACCAGCAGCTTAAGTTCTGTAAACATGTGTGTGTCCACACACACACACACACACACAGATGCATAACCCCATTTTTCAGAACTTCATGCATGATGTACACTGCACTATGCAAATCAAAGGGTATAAAATGTAACACCAAATAGAAAATTACATGTTGATAATTGCTTTGAGAAAAGTAGTCACAATTTCTGCCTTCTGTTACTACAAGGAGCAGTTCAAGAGCTTTTGTTAGCTGAGGCTATAATTTGGAGGGGCTAGTCACAATATTTAACTGGTCCAAATGCAGTTTTGTGGAAGTGAAGGTTTATGGTTCCCAGCTTTTAGAAAATTTCATTACCATTTGCAAACTGTGTATTTGAGTACTGTTTGAAGAATAATAGTACTCTAATGGCTACTAAAATGCAATAACTAGAAAACCCTTTTCTTTACTATTTTGACTCATGATTTTTTTAAGCATCTGGTGCCCAGGTTGTATGTGATGGCAATAATATTAAGAACATTTGTTTAAAAACTAAATATTTAATACAGCAGGGAAAATGGCACTTATCACACGAGAAAGTTTATGGAGGTTTCAGTATACAGGATGCAATAAAAAAAAGTGCTCGAGTGTTTTATTTGGCTTCTTTTGTAGATAGATTTAATTGTGGTGTGGTGAACTAATCCAGGCTTCACGAGATTGGACTTCTCTTGAGCAGATCACCAAAGCATCTGTTTTTTATAATTGAAAAAAAAAGTCCATTAATTGCTGAAGCCTGTTAAGTGCATACAATATCAGGGGCATGATTTTTCCATTCAGCAAAATGAGAGTGTTGGTTCTGAACAGCTTCCAGTTGTCTTACACCAAGGAGGTAAAATATGGATTGTGTACCACATCTGTGTTGCCTTCTCCACCAATAAAACTATATTAATGATTCCTTTCAGAAGTGTCGGAGGAAGGCTTCCAGGTTCCAGCCTCTATAGCAGAGAGATACAAAGTTGGCCGAACTATAGGAGATGGAAATTTTGCCATTGTAAAGGAGTGTATAGAAAGGTGAGAAAGATAACTTGCTTGCTTTTGTTAAAGCAGTCACTAATGTTAAGGCTATTTGTGGATCACATATTTATTTGCAGGCTAAAGTACCTATGAAATACAGTGTTGGCTCTATACCAATGCTTCCCAAACTGTTTAGCATCAGGACCCACCCAAAAAAAAGTTTCACTTTACCAGCGGCTCAAGCCTCTGTGGCTATAATGGTGATTGGTTCAGCAATGCTCCCTGCAAGTAGCAGGTTGTTTAACCCTTGATGCATGTAGCCTAATCTGCCCTGTTAGTTTTGCAAACCACCAAAAATTGGGCTGTGACCCATTGACCCACAGTTTGGGAACCACTGCTCTGTACAGTATGTACAAAATAGCAAAAAATAATAATATTCCAGCCATGACTGAAGAAAAGCCTTTTGTGGGAACAATTTATTGAGTACTTTAGTTTCTCCCATCTCTGCAGCTGTTTCCTTCCCTGCGCTCAGTAGACTCATTCCAGGAACTTGCTAAATCTGTCTCATTGTACTAGCATGTTAAAAATCTCTTCCCCCTGCAAACCCCACCCACCCACCCACAACTGGAAAACAAATGCCTGCAGCCCTCTCTCCAGGTTGGTTGGCAGGGACTTCATGATTCAGATCTGAAACTACAGGCATCAATTAGCCATTTTTTCTAAAATGTTGTCAAATATTCAGAGCTGTAAGTCTCTGATGTTTCGGCCAAACTTTGTTCAGTTGATACTTGTTCTGTTGCAAAGAACAAACACTTTGCTGATCGGCACCAGTCTAGACTATGCATACCCCCATGCTTCTGCATAAAGTGATGTCACTCACCACCCCTTAATCCAGACCTCAACGCGAATCAGAATGATGAGACCAATGCTGAATGCCCATATTAAAACCTCTCACCCTGATCTACTTGTGCAGGTGTGCCCAACTCTGACAAGCAGAAATTATACCAAACAGTGATTCAGTAGCAAATTGGGAACCAGAAAGGAACTGAATAAATAGATCCTGTTCTGAATAGTGCTACTACTGGGTTACTTGCAAGGCTTTGCATGAAGCTGTAGCATCTACTTTCATATAGAGTTCCTTATCCAGTTAGGAATGTGCATGTGGAGACCTCCTAGTTTTGTTATGCTAGCCTGTGTTTTCTTTAAGTCACTGTTTTCCAAGCAACCCCGGCTTTGCAGTCACAGGCTAGCAGTATTTCCAGAAACAAATCTAATATGCACTATATATACCATACAGGCAGAGCCATCCATTGGGTAGAGCAACTGGGGCAGCCACACTGTGACCCATACTTTCATGACCAATATATGGCCTTAATAGGGGCCCCTGCACTGGTTGAGTTGCCTCTAGTCCACACTCTGCCAGCACCCTTCTGGGGATGGATGTGCATACAGGCGCAGAGGATGAGAAGAATTTAAATGAGCATACCAAAATTATTTGGGCAAAAATACTCTCAAGAGTCAGTGTTTAAATTGGCTACAGTGGAGAATTAATAAAGCTAAATCAATTAATGAATCTAAATCAATTATAGATGTTGATGGGTATCTGGAGAAATGTTGGTTTCTTTTTGACATGCAACTCACATGTCTATTTCAGAACTGAAATGCAAAATTATGTTTTCTGTGTTTAAAAGGAGCCCTGCTCCAGTTTTTTGTTTTGTAAGTTAAGTAATAAGTTTGAGCAGGCCTATAAGAAGATCATCTGCCCTGTAGTATTCTTCAGCTCTGCTGCCAGAACTGGTGGAGCATGCTTTAAAGCATCTTAAATGCTTTTGTCGAAGTGCTCTAGCGGTGTGTATTTCTGGTTCTTCTCTGCAGCCCATGAAGTGTACTCCATGTGCAGAAGTAGCCAAGAGAGGCTACTCCAACTTCAGTAAGCTGGTGGGTTGAATGGAACAGAGTGGTGGGGTGGAACAGGATGGGGTGGCAAGGGGGGAAGGAGAGGCATGCATTGGGAGCAGGGGAGTGTATCCTGGCACAGGCAACGTATGCAGGGATGCTGTCTCCTCCAGAGCCTCCTGACATGCCGCCTTTGTTTCCTTGGACTTGTGCCTGCTATATGGTAGTGCAGATCCGAGGAGACCCATTGATGATTGAGGAGCTTATGGAGAGGAAAGGGAAAATATAAGGGCTAGAGAGTTACAGCCAGTGGTGGAATTCAGCCAGTTCTCACCAGTTCTGCAGAACCGGTTGCTAATTTATTGATATACAAAAAGTGGTGCTGTAGTAAGAAGCAGTACAAAGAAAGGAGGACATAGAACTGGTTGTTAATTTATTTGAATCCCACCACTGGTTACAGCCCAATCCTGTGCTGCCCTGCTTCCAGTGCTGAGACTGCAGCGCCATCGGGGAGGCTTGCGCCATTCCGTTGATGCTGCGGCAGGAGCCCCAGCTGCTGGTGGGAAGAAGGTAAAGGCTGAGAGGTGCAGGAGCTTGGGGAGGAGGAAGGAGAGGGAAGAATCAGGGGATTATCCCAGGGTTGGGAGTGGAAACGGTGGAGGCTACCTCTGCCAGATCCTATCCCCCATGTCAGGCATGAAAGCCCAACCTGGGGATTCTTGAGTCTACACCCACAATTTCACAGGTGCAGACTCGAGAAGCCACATTGAGCACGTTGGGGATTTACTCAGGGTAAGGGAACAGATGTCCCCTTCCCATGAAAAGACATCCAACTTGCTTGTATCCAGCGCAGGATGGATACTGAAAAATGAAAGCTGAATATTCAGGAAAGGAGCTTCAATATTCCTGAGAAGGCAAGATCCCCGCAGGCTTCCCTCTGATAGCAGTTTGTGGTTTGGCTACTATGACTGAAATATGAATCTTGCTGTCATCTGAATGTTCTTTTTGGCATGTTACTTTTAAAATTTTCATTGTAAATGATAAGACCAGTTGTGCCTTACTTGTGGTTTGTGGCTGTATTCACCACTGTAAGCTCAAGGCAACTTCTCCACTGAAGTTTATAATTTCTGTAATTTGTTATATGTGTGTTCTGTTGTAAAATATGAGTCAAATCTAAAAACATTCAAATTGCTACATGCTTGTTTGGTTAACTACATCTCCATTACTCTCTCTCTCTCTCTCTCTCTCTCTCTCTCTCTCTCTCTCTCTCTC
>JAJKFI010000030.1:5506561-5522413 GCA_029204185.1 Lerista edwardsae
GTGTGTGTGTGTGTGTGTGTGTGTGTGTGTGTGTGTGTGTGTGTGTGATACTGTTCATTTTAATATATCTGAAATTCTAGTTTTGAATGCAATCCTTAAAAATGAGAAACAGTTCAATCCTATTCAGGATTCGGTTGTTGCGGGCAACCCTTTACAATATTGAAACAGTCTGTCACAAAATGACTGCTGCAGGAAGTGACAGTGCTCCAGCACTGTGTGAGGAATGTGTGAGGAGGCAAAAGAACAGAGTGTGACCTTGAAGACCAGGCTCACTTATGATTGCCTGCTGAAGCTTGATGGCATGCAGCCAGAGGAGAGAACCACACTGCGAAGGCTAAATCTGTGACTGAGGATTCAGTGAATCAGAATACTGTACTGTATATTTGTAAAAACCCAATTGAGAAATGGTGGTTTAGACTCATCTGCCCATGTAAGCCGCCTTGGGCAGTTGCTTTGGCATGGAAAAATCGGAGTACAAATTCTTCAAATAAATAAAATAAAACCTAGAAGTCTCCCAGCTCTTGGCGTGATTTGTGGCCATCTGTGGAAGCTCAAAGCTTGCACAGCTAATAAAGATGGCCACACCCTGAAGGAAATATCTGGAGGTGGAGTCTCCAGATCCAGACCTCCAGATATATCTGAAGAGAAATATCCCCCCCCCTCTCTCTCTCTCTCTCTCTCTCTCTCTCTCTCTGTGTGTGTGTGTGTGTGTGTGTGTGTGTGTCTCTCTGTCTGTGTGTGTGTGTGTGTGTGTGTGTGTGTGTGTAAAAACTGGGTTGGGGAAGGGAGGATCAGGCCTGAAGGAGGGTGGAGATTGTGGCAGCCTCTGCTGCTGTAACCTGTGTTCCCTGTCTGGATACAAGCCTCCTCGATTCTACACCTGGTCAATAGCAGATGCAGAGCCAAGAAGACCCGTTGCCCCCTGTTGCATTCAACCCAGTGTAAGGGAGGAAACGCTTTCTTACCCTGAGGAGACCCCAGCAGCTGCCTCTGCACCCATAGGATATTTTGGCACCGCTGTTCCTCTGGGTACTGAGGCACCATGGGATTGGGCTGTTAATCTGTCAAGTGTGCACTCCTACTTTGCTAAGCCCACAATTTGCTTTTAACAACTACAACATGTTTGTGAAGGGCAACCAAAAGGTGAAATTCTGTGTACTGCTTCCATTCGCAGAAGCACACTCAGTGAGTGGAAGCATCCTCTGACAAAAGAAGGGGTGTTGAGCTCATGTCAAGGACCCCAAGGGCTTTTGCCTGTGAAATACTCCTTCTGTTCTTGGTGGAAGCTTCCATTCAAGGAGTGCACTTTCATGAACAGAAGCAAAACTCAGAATGCTATTCCTTGTGCTTGCTTTATAGCCCTTGTGTGGTTCTTATCGTGAATCCTTTGTTCCTTTTTTTTTAATGTGAACCTCTTCAGAATAAGTGCCGGCCTATGATGATCACTTTTCAATGTTATTGTAGCTCTGTCAAAAAAAACCCTCTAGTGGGGAAAATAGACAGGACTAAAAAAAAATAGAGATTACTAAACATCATTTAACAGCCCTGTTGCTGCAGAAACTGAATGTGGTAAAAATACATTGGCTTTTTTGTTACATCTTCTCGTTACATCTTTTGAAGTTTGCTTTCCCTGCAGAATACCGAACTTGGTGTTGTGTATTAAAAATCTTTAGCAACTTCCTGGAAGTTGCTCTTGCCCTCTTCAAAGATTGCGATCGTTCCTAACAGTAATAACAAAATTCAGCAGAATTATTATGTGAAACAGACTACAGCACTTATGCCTTTCCTGCTGGAGATTTTTCTAGATGTTTTCTCCCAAGCTTGAAAATGGAATAAACCATGAAGCAATTATGTACATCTGTGCTTTTTAATGAAATCATTATCAAAGCTAAGAAGTACCATATGGATGTTGCTTCAAAACACTATAGCAGCATCCTTTTAAATAATGTTCCATACTGCTTCTACTAAATCTATATACTGCACTATTTGTTTCTGTTCTGTAACAAAATCTTACCCGAGAATCCAACCTTAGTTTCGTTCATCACTTGGTTTTCCACCTAGGGAGCAGGGCTGTTTTCTCTTTTGTCATCTCTTTTGCTATCACTTTTTTTTCCAAAATAACCTAACGTTTTGGCATGCAGAAAGTTCCCATCCCAGCTGCATTGCTTCAATGCAATGCTCCAATGCTTTCTCTTGAGATAAGCCTGAACAATTATTGGTAATTCATTTAGTAAGGCCAGTACTAACCTGTTTGATCTGAAAGCATAATTGATAACTTCAGCCTCTTTTGCTCTGTTTCTGGCTTTTCTCTTCTCATTCTCTCTCTCTCTCTCTCATTAGGTCAACTGGTAGAGAATATGCTTTGAAAATCATCAAAAAAAGTAAATGTAGAGGAAAAGTAAGTACAGAAGCTCTACAGTGTGCAGTAGTTACTGATCTTAAAAAATTCCTATTCAGATTTTGAATTCCGGATGAATCAGGATTGATGCTAGCATTTGAATGTGCTGTGCCTCGTAGAATAACTCTAAAAGCATTTAACCTTGTAGTTCTGTTTTCTGGGAGTATGAACAATGAAGCCCAGTTGCCCACATAGTGGTTAAAAGTTGAATTAACTACTTGTCTCTCTAAACCTTGTATTAAAGCATCCAATTATGATAATGAGGTATTTTGCAGAATTGTTAAAACACAAATGATGACAATAATTACACATGTATAATACGATAATGAGCAGCATTTCATGGATGTGATATTAATAGTTCTATAACCAGCACTTTTAAAGAATAATAGAGTTAGCTTTTCTTTGCTGTTTGGGAAAATACATTTTGCATTAGATGAGTTCTTAAGGGCTTAAAGGACTGAATGATTTCCCTATGCAATGAAAATGCAACCCTTTACCCTTCCCCAGTTTCATTTTTCTTACTTGTTTTCCTCCATACTTGGCACAATATGCCAACAATAATGCTATTGACAAATTTTGAAATTGGGTCATAGATTAAGGTGCACAGACACTATTTCCAAAACTATTTCCACTGGCAGCATGGTGTGCCTTGTCAATTTTAGTGCCTTGTCAGTGTGCCATGAGATAAAAAGGTTGAAAATTGCTGATCTAGAGAGACAAGCAAAACAATTGGATGTTTTCTCCATTCTCTTTTCATATGTCGTTTTCATTTTGTGATAGGAGCATATGATCCAGAATGAAGTATCTATCTTAAGAAGGGTAAAGCATCCCAATATTGTTCTTCTGATTGAGGAGATGGACATGCCCACTGAATTGTACCTCGTCATGGAGCTTGTAAAGGTATGTGTTTGTAAAGGAAGGATTACCTGCTTCTCTTCTGTCTCCAATTTGGTAATGAAACTTGGTGAACAAAACTAAGATGCTAGATGTGAGTATCCAGTCAGGGGATCAGATCCTGATCTAGAAAAGGAATCTGTCAGTGGAAATCTACTTCAAGATTCTTGCTTTATTGAGGATCATGGTAGAATGGAAGAATGAAGAATAAAATAGCTTCACTTTCTATGATAATGTATGCAGACATTCGTGAACATATTAATCTTCCTTCTCCAGCCCCATGTTATTTGTCTTTGTCAATCATTGCACAGGAAGTGTGGACTGATGGTTGAGCTGCTGGTACTGCCTGAAGCTAAGCAGGAAAACCTGCGGTTTGCTTTTGGATGGGAGACGAATGCCAGGCTGTGACAAGCTGCAGTATCTGTGGTGGCAGAACAGAGTCGCTGTGGAGCTGATTAGCTCACCACAAGGGGAGTGTGTGAGGAGGCCAGCCGGCAAAAAAAAAAAAAAAAGGTTGAGAACCTGTCCAAGCTTGACTTGTGATTGCCTCCCGAGGCTTGATGGCAGCAGCCGAAGGAGAGAACCACACCGTGAAGGCAACATCTGGGCCTGAGGATTGGCGGATCACAAGAATACTGTAGATCTGTAAAAACCCCATTTAATTGAAAAAATGGTGGTTTAGACTAGCCTGCTCATGTAAGCTGCCTTGGGCATTTCCTTTGGCATGGGAAAGGCGGGGTATAAATTCTTCAAATAAATAAATAAATCTCAGGCATGGCTACTACCCAGAACATTCCCTAAATGCCCAGAACTTCTGCTTGTAAAAGTATCCCCCTTTCTCCCCAAAAATAATGTTACATCCAGAAGCATCTTGAGGGTACATTGCAGCAGGTACGACACTTCCCTTGTGGAGCTTTACTTGGTGTTCTGGAAGTTTGGTGGTGGTGTAATGACATAATCACATTACCTCTGACCTTCCAATAGCATTTATTTTAATAAGATAGGCCCACCTCCAGTCCGCCTCTGTTTGATGATCTTCGGTCCTCTCTGGGTGCAGTCACTTCATGTTCTCCCACTGAGCAATGAAAACTGAGCACTGAGCTCACACTGTTCTCACGATTGTCAGCGAGAGTGCAAGGCGGTGGGGCCTAGAGAGGGCAGAAAATCACCAAATGGAGGCTCAGGATGGTGTGCTGAGGCTATCATTTGATGCAGGTTACACCATCCGCGCCCCGATAGAGACACCACCAGTTGCATCAGTAACTGAATTATGTGTTATGTGGGTTTTTAAAAACAAAACAAAACATTTTGTTAGGTGTAGTATGTTTTCCAAATAACAGACAAAATCAAAATGGTTTCATACGTACATTGATTCATTAGGACCTTTACCACGTAAATAGCCCACAAGAGCTATCCTAGACAGTGGTGGTAATTGTTATTCTTAATGAGTTGTGAGACCTTATCCTATTCATTATTTAGTAACTGAGCAAACATTGCTACATCCTCTTTTTCAACTACCGAAGCACACATAGTTGGAAGGATGTAAATAGTTGGTTCAACAACTGCTGGCTGTATCCATTGCACAGAATGCACTGTTACAATTGGTTGACCATCTGCTGTGGCCTGGCTTTTGAAAACCTACATTTAAATCAAGTTTGCAGATGGGAAAGAAATCCAGCCAGAAACGGCTGAACGTGGTGGAGAAATACGTTGGCAAATGCCCCTTTGTATTAATTGAAGTAACAAGTTTGATATAAGTGGCTGCTGCTGCTACAAACATGTTTTCATTTCATGCCAGGCACATCAGTCAGAGCTGGCTAAAAGGACCTGAAGTGCAAGGAAAGCACTTCATAAATACAAACACAAACACGTAGCAAGCAGTGTTTGTGGAAAGAAGAAAGGAATTAGTTGCTGGCATGCTGCCATTGTACATAGTGAGACCAAATTATTATTCAAGCCTAGCACTGGTCTAGTTATTTTAACAAGCATGATTTATTGTAGAGTTTCCTCCTGCTGTTCAAGGATCTAATTTCAATTTCGCATGAGAAAAGGAATGTTACTGCATTCTTGTTACAAGCTAGTAAATAAATAGATGGCTATTCTACTTCTGGATTTAGGTTGCTTCGTGTGATTAGGTGGCAGAGTTTGCTTTTTCTTGTTTAAAAAGAAAGTACCTTCAGATATTGATGGTAGTCAAACTTGAGTTCAGGAATATGTATAGAGTGAATAACAATAAAACTGAAATAACATCTTTAGATCATCTACTACGTATAATGCCTTAGTAATGGCTGATGACCTGGTGGGTGAATTAGTAAAGCATTTCTTGGCAAATTTAGAGGAACTCTGAGGCAGCAATCCTTGCCACACTTACCTGGAATTAAGCTCCACTGCCCATGATGGACTTACTTCTGAGTAGACATGCATAGGAATGGGCTCTAAATTGAAAGCTGTATTATTATATTAGTTCTTTAAAGCATTAGTCCAAACAGTGAGTTCAGAACATTTTAGATTAAAAACATTTGTCGCAGAGGCAATACTGCAAAGTAAAAGTGGGCATTTGCAACTGAACTCTTGAAATGTCCTGGTGAGATATGGGTTTAATCATTTCATCCATTTTATTTGTTGGCCTAATCACCACCAAAGCTGCTATCTGTTTCCGGGAACATGAAGGTACCTATATTTTCTCCAGTGCATGACTAATAGCATTTTCATGGAGTGATTTAATTCAGGAAAATGACACATGGAGGAAAGAGATACTTCAAGGTTCCATGTTTAATGAAAACAAACCCACCCCCTGGTTTGTTTCTTTGTTTGTTAATGGCTGCGAAGTTTTAAGAAATATTACAGTTGTCTCCAGTAGCAGTTTAAACAGTCATCTCGCTGTTTAAAGTTTGGAGTGGAAGAAAATAAATATTTTGAAGTAAAATGAGAGGTTCCAGTTTCCTGTGACACTGCCTCCTTCCTCACTGAGTAGACAAGGATACTTAAGAGGAAACACGATGTGGCAGCAAATAGATTTTTGTTAATGCTGTAACCAAAATGAAAAACAACCACTCCTTTCTGCTAATTATGTCTTCTAACACTGCAAACTTTTGCATGTGTATTCAGAAGTAAGTCCGTTGAATTAAATGGGGCTTGCTCCCAGGACACTCTATGGGACTGCGGACTAATTATGTCTCCATTATTATTTATTAACAAAAATAAATTCATAAAAGAGATGCAGTAGATTGATACAGATTGAGAATAAGCAATCATAAATTACCTACAACAGAGAAAGATAGACAAATACTTTCACTTTACCATGCTCTTTGTTATTTCAATGCATCAAAAACAAAGACCGTTCTGCAAGTCTGTTGTATGTATTTCCAAAGTTAAATGCATATACATAGTAGGTAAATTTAATTAGCATCCCAAGTTTTCTTTATCCAACTGAATGGACAGATATGACCCTGGATCTGGTTTTGTGATTAATAAAATTTTTGCTTCTGACCAGGAGTTTGGTAAACCTTTTGCCTTGTGACTCATCCATTGCCTGAGTCAAGGACACACTGCTGATTCAATACCCATCTTGGCCTGGGGCCTTATTATATTTTAGAGTTTTTATGACAACTGTAACTGATAGCAATTGCTTCTTCAGTCCTCTCTTGGTTGGCTTGAGTAACTTCAGGTTGGGGTGAAGATTCCAAGAATAATACTTCCCGTGGAAGCATTCTCAGCACTGCAAAGTGGCCTATAATGATCTTGAAGAGCTAAAGTTACCTCTTGTGGGCTGTTTGTCATTTTACTCTTCCAGCTTATGGAAGAATCTGTTTTTCCCTTTATTCTTGCATTTAGCATTTGAAATGGTAGTTTAGAGATTTGTCCTCAAATTCTGAATACGTTTATCTTCAACAATTCCATCTCCAGTGTAGAAACTGTCTTATAAACTCCAGCATTAGAATATAAGAACATAAGAAGAGCCCTACTGGATCAGGCCAAAGGCCCATCTAGTCCACCACCAGGTGCCCCAGGGAGCGCACAAAACAACCAGATGCTTGCATCCTGTGGCCACTCCCTTGCACCGGACACTCTGAAATAGCCTACTACTAATGGAAGGAGGTTGCACAACCCATCATGGCCTATAGCCTACGATGGACTTTTCCTGCAGAAATCTGTCCAATCCCCTTTTAAGGGCATCTAGGCCAGATGCCATCACCACCTCCTATGGCAAAGAGTTCCACAGATTAATTACCAGCTGAGTAAAAAAGTATTTCCTTTTATCTGTTTTAACTCTCCCAACACTCAATGTCAGTGGATGTCCCCTGGTTCTGGTGCTGTGAGAGAGGGAAAAGAACATCCGTCTATCGACTCTATCCCTCCCGTGCATAATTTTGTATGTCTCAATCATGTCCTCCCTCAGGCGACTTTCTTCTAGACTTCTTAAACACTGAATAATTTCAAGCATCTGAGGATCTAGTGCAGTGTTATCAAACAGTGGGTTTGATAACACTGTGAGACCCACCAATGGGTCATCACTTGATTGTTGGTGGGTTATGAAACTGACAAGCTGACAGATGACAAGGAAAATATATTGAGCCCTATGGAAAGATAAACTGAGCCACATGTGCACAAGTAGGCAACCTGGCTCTTATTGAGGGCCATATGAAGGGGAATGCAAGTCCAACCAAATTGTCCTCCTAATCCAGTGAACATGGAGCTCAACAAATGCTCCAAGGGGAGGGTGGACGGTGGACTGGAAAAGGTAGATCTAATGGCCAAACGTGCACGCTGGATCATATCCCCAATTTTTCAGCCTGCCCTGCTCCCCCTCCTCAGACATAGGCCAGCTATATAGCTGGCATGGGTCCAAGGAGACCCATGCATCACCAGAAAGCCAACTGAGGGATACGTTTTTTAAGAACATAAGAGCTGAATAAAGAAGTCTTTCCTTTTATCTGTTTTAACTCTCCCAACACTCAATTTCAGTGGATCCCCCCCCCCACCATTCTGGTATTGTGAGAGAGGGAAAAGAACATCCCTCTATCCACTCTACCCCTCCCATGCATAATTTTGTATGTCTCAATCATGTCCCCCCTCAGGTGCCTTTTTTCCAGACTGAAGAGCCCCAAATGCTGCAGTCTTTCTTTGTAAGGGAGGTGCCCCAGCCCCGGAATCATTTTTGTGGCTCTCTTGGGCAGAAGATTTAGCCGAGAGGGTTAATGCCTCCGTTTGCCCAAAGATAACATCTGAAGATCTCAAGGTCGTGAGCTCGGGACTGCCGGAAGTCTCTGCGAGCAGCAGACCTTGGAAACTGCGGCTGATTAAAAGCTGAGTTTCAGCTGCCTCGTGGGAGGAGGAGTGTGCTGAAATCAGCTGCATCTCTGGTGGCAGCAGGGAAGCCTCATCAGCCAGCAGACGACAGACGGGTGGCTAAAGAAAGAAGGCTAAATCCAGAAAGAAAGATCTGTAGGAGTGTTGTTCTTGGAAGATAGAACATTCTGTAAATTGTAAAAACCTTCGGGTTTGTGAGAAAGTCTGCCTATGTAAACCGCCTTGAGTTCAATCATTAGAGAAATCTAGTGATATTAAGAAAGGCGGTATATAAATAAATTTATTATTATTATTATTATTATTATTATTATTATTATTATTATTATTATTATTATTATTATTATTATTATTATTATTATTATTATTATTTTCCAGCTCCATTATGTCCTTTTTGAGATGTGGTGACCAGAACTATACACAATACTCTAGCCTTACAATCAATTTGTACAATGGCATAATAATGTTGGCTGTTTTGTTCTCAATCCCTTTTTTAATTATCCCAAGCATGTAATTGGCCTTCTTCACCGCCGCCACACACTGGGTCAACACTTTCATCAAGTTGTCCACTGGCACCCCAAGATCTCTCTCCTGAGCTCTCACAGACAGCTCAGAACCCATTAGCCTATAGGTTAAGTTTTGATTTTTTGCCCCAATGTGCATCACTTTACACTTGTCTACATTGAAACGCATCTGCCATTTGGCTGCCCATTCCCCCAACTTGAAGAGATCTTTCTGGAGCTCTTCACACCACCCGGAAAAGTTTTGTGTCATTCCCAAACTTGGCCACCTCACTGCTTATGCCTGTCTCCAGATCATTTGTGAACAAGTTGAAAAGCACCGGCCCCAAGACAGATCCTTGGGGCACTCCGCTTTTCACCTCTCTCCATTGTGAAAATTGCCCATTTTGGGAGTGCTGTTGTGAGAGGTGGCAGTGCTCCCCATCTGTCATCAGACCTGTCCACGGACACCAGAGTAGGTAAGGCAGCGGCAGGGGCAAGAAGGGAGCAAAATGGGGCATAGAGTGGGAGAAATGGGGTGAGGAGGCTGCAGAAAGGGGTGGATCTGGTGGCAATAATTCACCCCACATTCTATCCCCTCTTTTTGTAGTCTCCTAGAAATTGTTCTCTCCTTGGACTTGCACCAGCTAAAGACACCTTTCGGAGCAGGAGGCTTACAGAGGAGTAAGGGAATTTAAATCTGCTTTCCCCTCCAAAGCCTTCTGGTGTCCCCTCTCCCAAGCTGGATACAGTGTATGTCTTCCATACATGATCAACTGATCTTATGGTAAAACTGTTTCTGGATGGGATGGATTCACACTGCAGGTGAAAGGGCCTCCTGAACAAAACCACTGCATATAAGCATGCCTCCCTATCTATGTGGGACCCATTCCACAGACTGTGGATAAGGGGGATGCCTGTATTAATAGTGCCCTGCGCATGTGCCCCCCTCCCCGCACATCCATTAACAGTATTTAAATGCATACTGGGAAGTGTTTCTTGCTTAAAACAGGTTGCTATAAGCATTCATGCTTATAGCGTTGCAAAAGAAGGCTGCCGGCAGCCTGAATATCTGACAAAACTAGATGGAACACTAAATAAGAAGCAGAAGTTAGCTACTTCCTGTTTAGCATTCCAACTAGTTTTATCAGTCATTCAGGCTGCCAGCATCCTCCTTTTGTCACACTATAAGCATGAATGTCACACCATAAGCATTTAAAGAATCTTAATGGGTGTGCAGGGAGGAGCCAAATCCACAGATAATTGCAACCGTGGATGCAGAATCCAGAGAAGCAGAGAAGTGCCTGTATTTACAAAAAAAAAGTGAGAGATGCACAGGGAAAGGCTGATTTCCTATTTTCTATGTCTGATGAGTTTTAATGGGCATCATCTCACCTGCAGCCTGAAATGATACAGTGGCACATCAGTTTCTGCTAGTGTACATTTACACCTTTAACTAGATGGGTATGTGAAGTATCCTCAAACAGTGTGATGCTCAAACATTGCTCTGCGGAATGTCGTCAACAGCCCTGTCCCTAATCACTGGGATAGTGTTAATATTGTCACAATTACTTTATTTCAGGGGGGAGACCTTTTCGATGCCATTACCTCCACAAACAAATATACAGAAAGGGATGCCAGCGGGATGCTGTACAACCTGGCCAGCGCCATCAAATATCTTCATAGCTTGAACATTGTTCACAGGGATATCAAGCCCGAAAATCTATTGGTAAGTAAAACATATAAGCTGCAAGCAATCCTATGAACATGTTGCTGAATTAGGTCCCACTGAATTCAACAGGGTGGAATTCTGAATTGACATGTTAAGGATTGGACTGTTAGTGTGTTTTGGAGATTTATGTTTGCAGTAAAATTCCAATAGTCAGGCATCCAATTGTCCAGCACTCCTACTAGTCCAGCATCAACATTTTCCAGGTGTGCTCCTGTCTCAAGAGGAGACTCCTGACCTTGCTAGTCAATGTGCAGGTGCAGTCATGTCTGGCTTGATGATGGCACTGCCAAGGCAGACTACAGAAGCCACTCAGGGAGAACTTGAGCAGCTTGGCAGTAAGGTAAGTGGCAACCCCATTGCAAGATCTGGGTAGTAATGGAAGTAGTAACCCCTATTGCTATACCGATTTGCTGCTTTTCTCTAGGTTGGGGTACGTGCAATATTGTCAAGATCATGCCTGCTGAATCTGCCAAGTACTCTAACATACCTTGTTAAAAAGTTTAAAGGTGACCCAATTGCTAATCCCTTTATGGCTCCAAAAGAGTTTTCTTTGAATTACATGAAAAGCACTCTGTTCTTTATACCTTTAAGTTGCTAGTAGGTAATATATACGTTAAGCGTCAGTGTTTGGTAAGCATTGTGCTGTTAAACTCTCGTGTATCCCAGCTCTTTGAAACTGGCTTCATATCCAGATCCACATAAACACCCTTGCATTTGCTCGGGATTCCTCTGTTCCAAGCTGCAAGCCACTTTCTCAGGCTTTTATCAGCCTTGCTTCTGATGCCCCCTAAACTATTGCAGTACCTGCTTTAAAATTAGAGTGAGGTGTGTGGGAAGGACTGGGAGAAGTTCTTCCTTTTATTTACCTTATAGTAAAGCTAGACAGTAAAACTTAACCACTAGTTTAATCAAGTATTCAGGCTGCTTAAATGCTTACAGCGATCTGTTAAAGCACGGTATACTTTGCCCCAGTAAGTTTTTAAACAATGTTAATGCATGGGAGGGGGGGTTGCGCCCAGCGGCGTCATGCAGCTGGAACGCTGGGCGGGAGGAACGGTGAGCGGCAGCCCGCCCGTTGCGTACTGCTCCGTTTCGCCATCTTCCCCGCCCCCACGGAGCGGTACGCAATGGGCGGGCTGCTGCTCACCCGTTCCTCCCGCCCAGCGTTCCGGCTGCATGACGCCGCTGGTTGCGCCACAGATAATGGAATCTATGGGGATGGGCCCTGCCTGTATATCTGGGCCTATTCTGGGTATGAGACAATGACATTTCCCATTTTCTTCCATATTCATTATATCACATAATAAATGTGAAACGTTTTGCACACTTAGGAAGCACTATACAAAAATTATCATTTATTACTATTTCATATACAACCTTTTCACCAATCTGGGCTCTCTGCCAGGTTGAACAGTGGAATGAAGACCAAACTAGATGTGATGGTGGCAAACCCATCTGTTTAAGCACAGAACTATTCCAATTATGTAGGAGTATGTCCATTTTTTTTATAGGAAAAGGAATATGTAGATAAGGGGGCACTGAATTTTCCCTGTGCTCTCTGGTTTCTTTCTCATGGCCCCACTCCCCAAGTGATTTTCTCCCATATCAGATTCCTTCTCTAGTAGTGGAGTTGGCTAAGAAGAAGAGTGCTTGTGGAAGACAGAGCCTGGAGATACACAGATGGGGAAGATTTGTATAACTCAACTGTGACCATTGTTTGTTGTTCAAATGTCCTCCATTTCTGTACAATTGGGACAGATTTATGTGTAAACATATGAGTCTGACACTTTCAGACATCTAATTTTGCCCAGAATTAAACATGCAGGTTTGTTGCATAACATCTTGGAACAAAATACCCATGATAAGATGAATGAACTATAAGTGTCTCATACATCACTTAATGGTAGAGGTGTTCTTAAACATTTTTTTTTTTTGGTAGATTTTGTTTTTTTCCAAGGAAGAAAAGTGATGAAAGCAATGCTATGTGTTATGTGTTTCCAAGGATGATTGTGTTAAATCAATTTTAATTATAAATTATAATAGCTTTAAAACTCTACTCAGTATGTTATATAGGTGGGTATAGTGTTGGTAGATGCAGCCACAATCATTACCCATGCACCCTTCAGTCCAGCCTGGTGTGCTTTTGTTTTTTGCAGATTACCTAGTTTATTTTTTTCAGGTTTTGCTGTGGTTTTTTGAGAAGTGCACAAAGCGGTATTATGTGTTTTATTTTGTTATCACCAAAAAAAACCCCCACATCTACTTATTTGCTTTTCCCAAATCTATCATTTGAATTTGCCCATATTTTTCTGTCTGGTAGCATTAAGCTGATCAAAGAGTGTTTTATTTCTAAAACAATAGCATATCTGGTAAAGTAATTTAAAATAAAACAATGCATCCTTTCTATACTGAAATTGTAATGCTTGTCTTGGTTGGTGCTCTCCTGCATGCATATGTTATGGCAGTCACATGCCAAGATTCATTAGGATCTTGTTTCCTAGAATGCCAGAGACGGCCTCAAGGGAGAACATTTTTACAATGCTTTTGTATTCAAACTTTTCTAGAGTTTGACAGCAGTAGCCTGCAGCAAAGTTGGTTTCCTCCTTTAAAATAGTACTCTAGTCTCTGGCCTATCATGAACATTTGAAAGAACTTTTTTTTTTTTTTTGTTAGAGAGTGTATTTTGCAATCCAACACACTTGCAAACATCCTGTGTGGCTGGACACATTACACAATGACTGCTAGTCAATGTATTTTCCCATAAAAGCAGCTGTAGTCAAAGGAAGCGTTTGTGCAGGCTGTTTCTACCCATTTTAAACCAACAAAGAAATTACGTGCAAAACAACAGTTAAAAAGTGATGTTTTCTATGCAACTACCAATAGTAAGATTCCTAAGGCTTTAAGAGATCCAGGAAATGTGGTTATTTCAGCCATTCATTCCATTGCTGGCTTGCATGCCTGTTTTGTGCTAACTAATCTGAATTGTCTGCATGTTGTCTTTTTTTGTCAAAACTACAAATGGATACTCAGAAAGATAATATCCCAGCTGTGGTCTCCAGTTCTGAATACATTACATGGAAATTGGGGCCACTGGTTCAGATGGATTTACTTCCAAAAATGTTGTTTTATGTAGAGAAGTTATTATTTGAACTAGCATTCTTCCAACCAATTTCTGTGATTGTGGTTGCTGTGGATATAAGATGCTACAGCTAAATTGTGAATTTTGCAAAAAAAAATAAAAAATTCCTTACTTCTTCTGCATTAACCCCACCACCACCATTTAGGAAATTTTGGAGAGAAGCAAATAGGCAAAAATAATTACAGTACTCTGTCTACCTGACATCCATTCAGAGTGAGAGCAATGCATCCTGCTCTCGTTCTGAATTGGCTTTGTGACATTGTCACATTGATTGCAATACCATGATGTGTGATACCATGATCTTGGGCTCACTCAAAGAAGAACAGCCAAATTAAAAGATAGTACTGAAACAGTAGTTTAAAGGTGAAACTACTGTTGCACTCAGAGGAGAAGAATCAAATACTTTTAATAAAGTACAGTACTTTTAATTAAAGTACTTTCCCATAAATATACTTTCCCATAAATATACAATTGTGTCCCTTAGACACCACTGTGCGTTTCCTGTGAAGGGTATCTGCCATGGTTCCAGTTGCTCAAGCACGATTAGAATTCTCACATAGTCTCTATGGGCGCAATCCTAACCAACTTTCCAGCAGTGACAGAGCTGTGCCAATGGGGCTTATCCTGCAGTTGGGGGGGGGCAGTCACGGAGGCTTCCTCAAGGTCAGGGAATGTTTATTCCCTTATATTACCTCAGAGCTAGTGCTGGAAATACCCTGGTGCTGGAAAGTTGGTTAGGATAGTACCCTAAATGTGTATTGAAAAGGGGGGGGAGTCTAATCTTTATCACTCTTTAATCATTCAGGTTTTGAGTGTGGTAAGGACTCCCTAGCCACCTTGATACATTCCAAATGTGAGCTTAATTTTGAGCTGAATTAAGGCACATGCTGACATATGCTTTAGTGTAGAGGAGTAGCTAAACTGTGCTAAATTATTTTGACTAGGCACACCTCTGTTCTTGATTTATCCTGTGTGGTACTGATATTGAATTCCACACATGTGCCATTAATTACTCTCATATTTTACCCATTTTAGCAAGCCAGGCTAGATGGTCTTGCATTGCAGAACAGTTTGCATGTGGGATCATTGTAACACTTCACCTACATTTACTTCACATGGGATCTGAGAGGCAGGCCTTTCCTTTTTAATTGGAGCATTTTTCATAATTGCAGCTATTTAATGTGATTATTTTGTCAAATCATGGGATAGCTTTATAGCCATATAATAAGCCCAGGAGAACAACTTCTCTGACTGTTGCCATCTGTAGAGATCATAAGAGCAGCTTAGAAAATATGGACAATCTTTAGAGTAATGGGATACATATGGTAGCACACAATTACGTGTGGCTGGATTCAATTAGTGTTGTACAATTACACAGTTTTATCGCTTAGTTAAAACAGTGAAAGCACTACATAGTGGGTAATTTGCACTAATCCACATCTCTTTAATTGCCCTTCTGGGCTTAAAGGGAAATAGAACTTGTAAAGAGCTTACTTTCTGAGAAGATGAGCTGTAAATGATCATCTATGTTCTTTGATCTTGGCAGGGCAGACAATTAAAATATTATTGCTTGACAATGGAGCCTTATTTATGTCTTTAACCGTACTTGTTCAGGGAAGGGGGCTCTGTGATACTGCCCCCCACCACGTGTGCTTAGTCACAAAAGAGGCATTTCTAAAAAGAAAATAGATGCTTACTCAGAGTGTAAATACTCCAGGATGGACATATAATAGAAACTATACCACTGATTAAAAAAAACTAGGTGAATTATGAATTGCTTGTTTGAATGGGTGTTCTATCAAATTCTACATGTGTACAAATACGCATGTGTGCGCACATACATACATACATACATACATACATACATACATACATACATACA
>JAJKFI010000030.1:5522423-5544722 GCA_029204185.1 Lerista edwardsae
ACATACATACATACATACATACATACATACATACATACATACATACATACATACATACATACATACATAGACCCTGCCAACTACAATTTTTTTTCAATACCTGGGATTACTTATTAAGATATATTGTAATGCTGCCCAACGAAGTTGCAGGCACTGAGATCCAGCCCTGTTTTATATGTCTCAGTCAGAACATACTTAAAATGTCTAATGCAAAGCCCCTAATTAAAAATGCTGTTGAAATACAGTTTACTGCTGCCAATCCTGCAGACACTTCTTAAAAGATTCATAAACCAGATGTGCTTAACAAGCCATGTTTTTAATAATGCTGCAATTACACTTTTAAATATCTTTTTCCTTGCCTATCTACTTTTTGGCTCTCTGTCAAAGGCAGTGTGTTGAGAATTTCAGATTGCTGGTTCTTGCTGGAGACAAGTTCCAGTTGCATGAGCTCATTGAAAATCAGCTGAAGGAATATAGGTCTGTGAATTCAAAATGACTCCTCATAGTGATGGCAAAATATGGTTGTATTGTTGTACAATTAAATATAGTGGTTCAGAGGAAAGAAAGAAATCTCATTTTCTTTAATGGTTGCATCAACCAATTCTGGAAATGCTCTTTCTCTTTGTCCCTTTGCTCTCTACTTAAAATTAGTTTTGGTGGCTCCCTAGCTAATAATTGAATGGGTAAAGATGTGTCCTCAGAAAAATTGGAAGATGCAGGGCAATGTATTAATCAAGAAAAATTGCATACATTTTTTTTTCTGTGCTGTCAGTGGTCGTAACAATGTAGAATAATTGAGTTGGAAGTGCCTTATGGCATCATCCACCACTCTGGCAGGAGCAGGTATCTAAGGCATCCATCAGCAGAGAAAAATAATCCCTGTCTACCCTCATTCTCAGTGATGGGCACCTTGGATAGGCAAATGATGGAAAAGGTTGACATGACCTTAAAAGATCCTCCTGTTTCCTAGATCTACCAAAACTCAACTGTGTGTCCAAACTGCTTTTAAATAATTCCGATTATGAATATTCTATTAGCCAATTTGCATGTTCAGGGAAAAAACGGATGAAGCACATTCTTCTGGTTCCATTTTACAATGCAGACAGAGGATTGTGCAATTGAATATGGAGCACCTCCTTTTTGTTGTCCATCTCCCACAACTACCCCCTCCTGGTTTCTCATTCAGGGAACAGTGGGAGAATTTCTCCTCCGCTGCCTTCATAGTCAAAGTTTCAAAACTACTTTTCTCACCACACATTCTGTCCTATATGGCTACCTCATATGCGCCCTGCCCATTTCTCTTGTACTAGTCACATTTCAGTCTCTTTTACACAAATAATGTCCATCTCTCTTTTTATCCCCATCCTCTGATTTTCTTCTCCATTGAAGGGGATACTTTACAGCCATAAGCACAGTATAAGAATGCCAGTTGGAGAATGAGCAGATTTCTGTCAGAAGGAAGACACTAAACCAGCAACGTTCAACCTCATTGGTATGCCATGAACAGTCCACAGGTGTGCAGCTGGAGTTTGGGGATCATTTATTAGTAGTGCCATTGTGGGTGTGAGTCTCCTGCTGGCAGTGAAGTGTGCCTTGTCAATTGTTTAAAAACAAATGGTGTGCCTTGACGATTTTAATACCTTGTGCCGTGAGTTGAAAAAGGTTGAAAATTGCTGCACTAAACTGTTTGGGATTTTTGTAGGTTTATGAACACCAAGATGGGAGCAAGTCTCTGAAGCTTGGAGATTTTGGGCTTGCCACCATAGTCGATGGACCTCTTTACACTGTCTGTGGGACACCTACCTATGTAGCTCCAGAAATCATTGCAGAAACTGGGTAAGCCAGTTTGTTTTGTAAAATTGGTTAACTTTGATGTGAAAGATTATATAGCTTCTAGTGTGAGTAGTCAGCAAATTAATCTCAAGTAGGTAACTGACAAATTGGGGCCGACAACTCTCAAAAATGTATATGGGTTGGCCCTTGTTATCTGCAGTGGTTCCATTCTTAGGTACTGAAATCTGTGGGTATTCAAACCCTGTACTCCTGTTGGGAGTACCCATCTAGGGAGGCTGTGCTCATTTCTGGCAAAAATTCCTGACCTTTAGAACACCCTCCAGGCACAAGCAAAGCACAGCTCCACTTGCGATCGGAGAGTCTGAGGTGAGCCTAAGGCATCCCAGAGTAGATAAATCTATGGATATCCTGGGCCCACCTGTAGTATACACTAAAGTGGTGTTTATTAAAACTGCCCACTCTTTCCTGCTTAGCATCTTCCTTCCTCCATTTTTGGTTCTGCTTTATGTAGTGAATATCCAGTGGTGAAAGAGACATGCTGAGACTGGAGTTGTTCTTTGAATAGTCAAAAGTTTGATGTTTAATGTTTAAAGTGTTCTTTAACACTTTAAAATGATATACAGTACATTCATAGAAACGTAACAAAATAGAAATAGGTTAATAGTCCAAGCATTGGTATCATGAATTCTTCTGATTCCTCTGTATATGGAAAATTAAAACCCCAGGTAAGGTTTACACAGATTAAATAGAACTAAGTTTAACTTTCTATCTGTATTGTAGTCAAAATCACTGCCAGCTTTCATTTATTCCAGTGGTCAGGGAACAGGGGTAAATTACCCCAAATGGGGTAAAAATGAAATTCCTGGGGGTAATGGACAGATAGGAGTATGCCCCGCCCCCTTTTCCCTCATCTTTCCTTCATGACCAACATTCTCTCTTCTGACCAATGGGAAGTTCCTCTCACGCTTGATGGATTTCCCTTGCTTCCAATAGGAGATTAGAAGTGGCAAGGTACTTGGCCCCCAATAGGCAGCGTCCCCCTCCCTTCCCAGGCGGCGAAGAAGGCGGTGATCGATCCCGCTGCTGGTAGAGGGAGAAGGAAGCAACAGCAGAGAAAATGGCGGCCGTGGCTGCAACTGTGGCGGTGCCGGGTGATGGGGGAGCTGGCGAGGCCAAGCCTATTCCGGGCAGTGAGGCCGGCGCAGACCCGCTCCCGGCTGGCACTCAGGCAGCCATGGAGTCGGCGGTACTCGACGCCAGGGAAGAGCCCGAACCAGCTCCGGGTGGGGAGGCCGAGGAGCTGCCGCCGTCGCTGCCACCCAGGAGCCCGGCAGGGACGCGAGACGCACAGGCGTGGGGGAGGCTGTGGTGAGTGGCTGAGGTGTGTGTGTGTGCGCACCTGTGCCCACAGGCGCACACGTGTGTGTGTGTGTGTGTGTGTGTGTGTGTGTGTGTGTGTGTGTGTGTGTGTTTTGAGAGGACTTCTGTGGATGTGCCTCTTTGCTTGTGAGCAGCTAGGGCTCTCCCTGGGTTTGCCTTGTCTTGCTGTCCCAAGGAGTGGGGTGGGCGGGTGAGCGAGTGGGGGGAGGGCTGGGGTGCCTGCGCAGGGAGTCAGGGACACAAAGAGGGGCGGGAGGCACACAAGGCAAGGCGAACAGCAGAAAACAAAAACAAAATCAGAACTGCTGTTGCTGGCCTCTGCGTGTGTGTGTGTGTGTGTGTGTGTGTGTGTGTGTGTGTGTGTGAGAGAGAGAGAGAGAGAGAGAGAGAGAGAGAGAGAGAGAGAGAGAGAGAGAGAGCGTGCCAGCCGGCCCCAATCTGAATTCATTATAGAGAGAAATCGAAGTCCAAGCACCTAAACCTGTTGTCAACAAAAACCTGTTGTAACCCAGAAGGGTTGAATTCTATCCTCTCAAGGTCTGCAGGTATACCCAAACTCTTTACAACTTCATATTTACATAGTATTAATTAAGCTCATTTATTAATCAAATAAAAAGCAATGGGTTCCAATATGTAATTTTTTTTTCTGGTGGGGGGGTTAACGTCAAGGGGGTAACATCGGCATATCTAAATATATTTTGGGGTAAAAGGTAAAAAAGTTCCCTGACCCCTGATTTATTCAAATTCTCAATAATCTGCGTATTCATTCAAATGCAAATCATGCTATACTTGAATTTTTATATCTTAATTTAGATCTGCGCTTCCAATTTTTGCAGATTTGTCCTAGGATAAGAAAAATTCCACTTATTTTCACAATGATCTTGACCACCGGTGCCATTTTCTTTTGGTTTTATTCTATATCCTAGATCATGCATTCATGGTGTTGCTTACCACATTGTCTTATCACTTTTAGATATGGCCTGAAAGTGGACATCTGGGCAGCTGGTGTGATCACTTACATCTTGCTGTGTGGTTTTCCTCCGTTCCGTGGGTATGGATTATTATATTCTATTTATTCTTTAACAATGCATATCTTCTGCTAGTGATTCATTTTTTTCCCTTTCTGTGCATAATGTTGCTTATTCTCCTTCCCCTATATGATGCAATTTAATTGACTTATAGCTCAATCTTATGTAGGGGTTATACTATCAAATACTATCAAATACTAATAAATATCAAAATCAATCAAATACTATTGCTTGATTGATCAGTACTGCTCACATTATGACTGCCGATCTCCTGATCTGGTGCTATAAGTCCTCTTAAAGGTAAAGGTTTCCCAAGACCGAATGGTCTAGTTGTGACCGACAGTAGAGGGCGGTGCTCATCTCTGTTCTAAGCTGAAGAGCCGGCATTTGTCCAAGGACAAACTTCCGTGGTCATGTGGCCGGCATGACTAAACGGCAAGGCGCACGGAACACCGTTATCTTCCCACTGAAGTGGTACCTATTTATCTAATTGCATTTTTACATGCTTTCGAACTGCTAGGTTGGCAGGAGCTGGGACATAAGAATATAAGAAGAGCCCTGCTGGATCAGGCCAAAGGCCCATCTAGTCCAGCTTCCTGTATCTCACAGCGGCCCAACAGGTGCCCCAGGGAGGCATGAGATAACAAGATGCTTGCATCTTGTGGTCACTCTCTTGCACCCGATACTCTGAAGTAGCCTACTATTAATGTAAGGAGGTTGCACAATCCATCATGGCCTATAGCCCACGATGGATTTTTCTTCCAGAAATCCATCCAATCGCTTCTTAAGCGCATCTAGGCCAGATGCCATCACCACCTCCTGTGGCAGAGAGTTCCACAGATTAACTACCCGCTGGGTGAAAAAGTACTTCCTTTTATCTGTTTTAACTCTCCCAACCCTCAGTTTTAGCGGATGCTCCCTGGTTCTGGTGTTTTGAGAGAGGGAAAAGAACATCCTCTATCGACTCTATCCCTTCCGTGCATAATTTTGTATGTCTCAATCATGTCCCCCCTCGGGCGCCTTTTTTCTAGGCTGAAGAGCCCCAGACGCTGCAGTCTTTCTTCATAAGGGAGGTGCCCCAGCCCCGTAATCATTTTCGTCGCTCTCTTCTGCACCTTTTCCAGCTCCACTATGTCCTTTTTGAGGTGCGGCGACCAGAACTGTACACAATATTCCAGGTGTGGCCTTACCATCAATTTGTACAATGGCATGATAATATTGGCTGTTTTATTCTCAATCCCTTTTTTAATGACCCCAAGCATGGAATTGGCCTTCTTAATTGCTGCCGCACACTGGGTCAATACCTTCATTGAATTGTCCACCAGCACCCCAAGATCTCTCTCCTGAGCTGTCACAGAGAGCTCAGAACCCATTAGCCTATAGGTGAAGTTTTGATTTTTTGCCCCAATGTGCATCACTTTACACTTGTCCATGTTGAAACGCATCTGCCATTTTGTTGCCCATTCCCCAAACTCGGAGGGATCCTTCTGGAGCTCTTCACAATCCCTTCTGGTCTTCTCCACCTGGAAAAGTTTTGTGTCATCTGCAAACTTGGCCAACTCACTGCTTATCCCTGTCTCCAGGTCATTATGAACAAGTTGAAAAGCACCGGCCCCAAGACAGATCCCTGGGGCACTCCGCTTTTCACCTCTCTCCACTATGAAAATTGCCCATTGACCCCCACTCTCTGTTTCCTGGCCCTCAACCAATTCTGAATCCATAAGAGGACCTGCCCTCTTATTCCCTGACTGTGAAGTTTCTTCAGCAGCCTTTGGTGGGGGACTGTGTCAAACGCATTCTGAAAATCCAGGTATATGATATCCACAGGTTCACCCACATCTACGTGCCTGTTGACCTTTTCAAAGAATTCCAAAAGGTTTGTGAGGCAAGACTTACCCTTACAGAAGCCATGCTGACTTCCCTTCAGCAATACTTGTTCCTCTACATGTTTTAGGATTTTATCTTTGATGAGGCTTTCCACCATCTTATCTGGAACAGACGTTAGGCTGGCCGGCCTGTAGTTTCCAGGGTCCCCCCTTCTCCCTTTTTTAAAGATTGGCATGACATTGGCTATCCTCCAATCCTCTGGCACCGTGGCCGTTTGAAGGGACAAGTTGCATACTCTAGTTAAGAGGTCAGCAACTTCATTCTTTAGTTCCTTAGTAACTCTTGGGTGTATACCATCTGGGCCTGGTGACTTATTAATTTGATCTAAAACATCTTCTTTATTAACCATTATCTGCTTTAATTCCTTAGTTAGGAAGGGCTGTTCGGGCTGCAGTATCTGCCCACGTTCTTCTGCCTTGAAGACGGACGCAAAGAATTCATTTAATTTCTCTGTGATCTCCAAGTCCCCTTTTATCTCCTCTTTCCCTTCCTTACCTCACCATCCAGCGGGCCGACTGCCTCTCTGGCAGGTTTCCTGCTTCTAATATAGTTGAAGAAGCTTTTATTATTCCCCTTTATGTTGCTAGCCATGCGTTCCTCAAACTTTCTTGGCCCCCCGTATCACCTTCTTACTTGTCTTTTGCCAGAGTTTATGTTGCTTTTTATTCTCCTCACTGGGCCAAGACTTCCATTTACGGAAAGAAGCTTCCTTGCTCTTTACAGCTTCTCTAACTTTGTTTGTCAGCCATGCAGGCACCCTCCTGGACCTTGTCGAACCCTTCTTTCTTTGCGGTATACATTTCCGCTGGGCCTCTACTACTGTTATTTTAAACAGCCTCCACGCAGCCTGGAGAGACTGGACTCTTTTTACCTTCCCTTTCAATTTATTTCTAACTAGCCTCCTCATTTGAGGGAAATCTGCCCTTCAAAAGTCAAGGGTTCTTGTGTCAGATTTCCTCTGCACTTTTTCCTGGACATGCTTGGCAAAACCAATCGCAGCATCGTCACTGTTTCCCAGTGGCTCAGTAACACTTACATCCCTAACTAGGTCCCGAGTACCACACAATATTAAAATCAGAGTCACCTGTCCTCTGGTGGGCTCCATGACTAGCTGCTCTAAGGCACAGTCATTCAGCACGTCAAGGAATCCAGTCTCTCTTTCTTGACCAGAGCAGCAGTTGACCCAGTCGATATGAGGATAATTGAAGTCCCCCATGATTACAATCCTGTCTCTCTTGGTCAATGCCCTGATTCGTTTCCTCATTTCAAGGTCACCTTCAAGTTTTTGATCGGGAGGACCATAGCATACCCCCACTATTACATCGCTCTTATGGCCTGGTAGTTTAACCCACAGTGACTCTATGGTGGAGTCCGGCCCACCTTCAGTTTCTACTCTGCTGGATTTTATCCCTTCTTTGATATAGATGGCCACCCCACTGCCAACACGCCCTTCCCTGTCCCTCCTATAGAGTTTATAGCCTGGGATTGCAGTATCCCACTGGTTCTCTGCATTCCACCAGGTTTCCGTTATGCCTAGTATATCAATGTTTTCCCTAGCCACCAAACATTCTACTTCCCCCATCTTTGCTCAGAGACTTCGGGCATTTGCATAACAGGGTTCCCTAAGAAGGTACCCTTTTTTGATCCCTTTTCTCCGCTTCTCTTTCTACTGGACAAACGGTCACTTACACTCATGTTTGAAACTCTATTTCCTACTCCTCCATTACTCTGTGGTACTCCGCCACCCTCCTCTTCCCATAGGGATGAGGAGTTCCAAACCACACGCCACTCGGCTCCTGTCAGCTTTCCCCCAGGGATCAGTTTAAAAGCCACTCTGCCACCTTTTTAATGTTAAGCGCCAGCAGTCTGGTTCCATTCTGGTTCAAGTGAAGCCCGTCCCTCTTGTACAGGCCTGGCTTGTCCCAGAACATCCCCCAGTGCGAATCTAAACCCCTCCTCCTGACACCACTGTCTCATCCATGCATTGAGACCCCTGAGCTCTGCCTGCCTATCTGGCCCTGCTGAGAATACCTTGGGTGTCCTGGCCTTCAGCGTCCTGCCTGGCAACCTAAATTTGGCTTCCAGGACCTCCCGGCTACATTTCCCCACGTCGTTGGTGCCAACATGCACCACAACCGCTACCTCCTCCCCAGCACTCCTTACCAGCCTATCTAGACGAGACATGATGTCCGCAACCTTTGCACCAGGCAGGCAAGTCACCATGCGGTCCTCACATCTGTCACAGACCCCCTCTCTATATTCCTACCTATAAAATCGCCCACTACAAGGAGACCACGACCCCCTCTCCCGCCGAGGAGCATCCTTAGTGCGACTGGATGCAGGCTCGTCCCTGGAAGAAGGGATCCCCGCTGGGGGATTGATTCCCTCTGTTCCTGGCTGATGTCCTCCAGCCCTGAGACTCCTTTCCCCAGCAGCTGAGGAGCTGCCCATCTGAGGGTGGGACGAAACCTGCAAGTCCCCAGATGTCTCACCATGGACCCTCGCTGCCTGCCTCTGCTTCTCCAGGTCCGCAACCAAGGCCTCTAGGGAGCAGACACGTTCCCTGAGTCCCTGAAGCTCCTTGCACCAAGGACACACCCACGACTTATGCCCTAGAGGCATATAATCATACATGTGGCACTCTGTGCAAAACACTGGATAGCCCCCACCTAACTGCTGTCTGTCTGCCTCCATCTCTGTGTTTGTTTAGGGAAGAGCTGCCCTGCTTCTCAGAGAAGGGGCAGAGTCTGGGGCCCTGGCTTCCTCGCCCTGCTGCTTAACTCACGCAGCTGCATAACTCGCACATTTACCAGGCACTTGGTCTCGGATGCAGCACTTTGTCTCAGGACAGCACTCGCTAGAAGGTTCTGCTTATATAGGAAGGCCTATAGGAAGGCCTACCTGCCTGAGAAGGGCTGGTCCTCACCAGGACAATAGAGGCTGATTGCTGATTGAATTCCCTAGGAATTCAGATAACTCGATTACCCTCTGAAAGGGGTCACAGCCTAGTTCCCACACTCCTTAGTATTCCCCTTTATGTAGTATACCCTTAGTATTACCCTTTATGCTGCCTTATGCCTGAGTTTTTTAGTGTATTTTAGACCCTAAATAGTTTAAAACACTAAACATTTTAAGTTTTAGTTTAATTTAGTTTAATTAGTTTAAATTAGTTTAATGTAGGTTAGTGTTTAGTTTAAACACTAAAGACTAAACACCAAAGTGTTCCAAACCCCAAGAGTGATATCCCTCCTGTGCCTGTACCTCCTGTGATATCCCTCCTGTGCTGAGACTTCACCTTTGTCTTATTTCTGTTCCTACCCTTCTCTATGTTTTATCTGGGTTCCTACTCACAAGTAGACTCTGATCTTACTCAGAGTAGACCTTACTCAGAGTAGACCTGTGTAGATATCACTCTTGATTCTCTGCAGAATCAGCTTCTGGTCAGCTACTACCCAAATTTAAAGTTGCTTAGACTGTACAGTGGATTTACAGTAACTACCTTTAAGCTGAAAATTTACTCAGACTTTAATTTAACCTTTCCTTAAAATAAACTCAACCTTAAAATAAACTCAACCTTAAACCTATTCTTAGAGTAGATTGACAGGTGAGAAGGACACTTACCTTACCTTTTCAAGGCTCCCCTTTCCCGCCTTCTCCTCGCGCAGCTGTGTAACTTGCTCGTTTACCGGCACTTGGTCTCGGACGAGGCACTTCGTCGCAGGACAGCACTTGCTGCTCACTGCTCGGACAAGCAATGGGAGCTCACTCCATTGCGTGGTCTTGAACTGGCAACCTTCCGGTCAGCAGCTCAATAGCTTAGCAGTTTAACCCGCTATGCCACCACGTCCCTAAGTCCTCTTATGGCATTGTAAATGGTGCACTTCTATTATGTCTTAGTATATCATAATGGCATAGTATATCAGTTACTAGCAGGCAGTTCCTGGACTCTGCGCCATGCAGGTGGTGGCAGTGTGGTTTAAGGCAGGGAGTGGGCCAGGCAGAGAACAGCTTGGAGGTGATATGGGGTGGATCTCAGTGGCAGTAGTGCATGCTGGGATCCTATTCCCATATTCCTGGCCCAACACCCCCCTGTCTCTCTTCAGACTTATGCCAGGAAAATAGGTGGCATAGGTGTGATAAGACCCAGTGCAGCTTGGCAGCCTATGGAGAAGTAAGTAAAAAAATACTTATCCCAGGCTGCCTGCTCTCTCTCTCTCTCTCTCTCTCTCTCTCTCTCTCTCTCTCTCTCTCTCATGCCAATGGAGTATGCACTACTTCTTGGAGTCCTACTCAAAGTAAGGGAATGTTTGTTCCCTTACCTTGGGGCTGCCTTGCAGCTGCGTCAGTGCTGAAAAATTGGTTAGGATTGGGCTGGTGGGAGGGTGGTGGGAGATAGGACTGGGGTATTTTTCTGGAAAAGATGAATATACTATAGATTTATTTTTTAGTGTTAGCAATTGTATATTACCAAATAGACAATTATATTACCAAATAATATTGTATATTATTAAATTATGGTTTCTGACCTTCCCAGAATATAATGACATGCGACATCGTTTCAGGATTAAATATAAACGAAATGCACATATGGTGTTTGAAGTAGAACTGAAATGTGTTGTATGTTTATGCGTGCATTTATTTTATGCCAATAAAGGTTCTGTACCTGCACCTGTAGAATTAAAGTGCTGGGCCTTGCAAATTTAAGAGCTAGCCTGTGAACTTTCAAAAGTAGCTGTTCCATGAAGCCCTTTTAATTTTGATTTGTGCTATGAGCAGTGGTATCACCAAGTGACACACATGTGGGGGTGACATTGCTACTGCCCCAAATTGTAAAATCTTGTTATTTTTGAATAATACCATCATGTTATATATCATTTGATGCGGAATTTATAGCTGAATGCAATGAAACAAACCATGTTGACATATCAGCATTAGACATAAGACATAAGACATAAGAAATTTATTTGTCATTACACTCACAACTGGGTGCAACGAAATGAGGTGCTCTTCCCCAAGGTAAAACTGGACAACACCAAAACTAAAATATGCACAATCAACCATACAACAATCACTTATACAAATATAAATACCCCATTGCTCCCAGCAATTTAAATTCCACAAAAACTTATGACCCCGCATTTAAACTCAATACTGCACTTGGGTAAAAACTGTTTCTGAATCTGCTCGTCCTTGCTTTCAATACCCTAAATCTCCTTCTCGATGGTAATAGTTCAAAGAGCTGATGTCCCGGATGAGAGGAGTCTTTCAATATATTAGATATCTTCCTCTTGCATCTATTTTTATACAGTTCTTCCAAAGAGGGGAGTAAACAGCCAATGATGTTTTGGGCCATCTTGATCACCCTTTGAATTGCCTTTTTCTCTGCCACTGTGCAGCTCGTGTACCATACACAGAGACAGTAGGATAATATGTTCTCAATTGAACTCCGATAGAAGGTGATTAGCAAACTCTCAGCCAATTGTTGCTTTCTAAGAATCCTTAGAAAATACAACCGTTGTTGCGCCTTCCTAATTAAAGCAGCGGTGTTCGCACTCCAAGTCAGGTCATTAGTTATGATGGTCCCAAGAAACTTACATTCAACCACCTGTTCCACACAAACTCCATCTATATACAGTGGCTGAATGTCTGCTCTTTTTTCCTATAGTCCACTATAAACTCCTTGGTTTTTTGGATATTAAATAGAAGATTATTTTCTTTGCACCAGCGGGATAGCTGTAATACCTCATCCCGATACGCAGACTCATCATCCCCGGAAATAAGTCCTACTAATGTAGTATCGTCCGCAAATTTGATAATCCTATTATTGGGATGGTTATTGGTGCAATCCGATGAATAAATGGAGAACAGTAGTGGACTAAGGACACAACCTTGTGGAGTGCCAGTGCTGAGTATCTTGTCAGTAGAGATGTAATCATTCAGTTTAACTCTTTGTGGACAATTTGTTAAAAAATCCCATATCCATAAACAGATAGAATCTGGAAAATCTAGATCTGTCAAACATAGCAAAAAAAACCCAACAACAACCCAGAAAAAGAAAACACGTACCTTCAGTAACAAAATGTGGATTTCCTTAACTCAAACCTGATCAATGAAACTGATTGTTCTAGGAGCCAATGCGGTCCTGTTATGACATAGCAGGGAATAAGGTGACACAATAAGGCGTTAGTGTGAGTCAGCTCTCATTTCCATGTATCAGAGATAATACTAAAACTCTTATTTAGTCATGTGAGTGTCATCAAATTGGCCGCTGATTTTTGGTGGGTTACTGATTTGTTGGTCTACCTTTCTTGTTATATATTTAAATAAATAAATAACCCCTAGCAATGCCACTGCATTTAGGGTGGACATATGAAATTGAATGAATTCTGGATGGTCTGTGCCATCATGGGGGTGACCTGCTGACCTCTGGGACCTGTGACGCCACTGGCTTTGAGTTTTGACAGTAGAGCCCAAATGTAGACAGCAGAGCATGAGAGAAACACAATTCAAAGTCAGTTTCTAAGGCAAGTGGCAGGGGTCTGAGGAGATGGCCTACCAGGAGGTAGAAGTTTTTTACTTACTGGCTGGCTGTCCCCACATGCAGTATGCGCTCAGCATGCAGTGTGCGTTTTGTTGGCACAGCTGCTCGCTATGAATAACAAAGGATAGTATTGGGCTGTTAATTTCATAGAAAGAATTATAGGAAATGATTTGATTTTTTTCCTTTGCTATGTAGAAGTGGAGAAGACCAGGAAGTCCTTTTCGATCAGATTTTGATGGGACAAGTAGACTTTCCATCTCCATACTGGGATAATGTTTCTGACTCAGCAAAGGTAGATTTATAAAGTTTGTGCTTCCTATCTGATTAAAAATTCCCTTTATGTGCCCATGTATTTCATTACTCAGCAATCATAGGTAAGTGTAGGGGTTCATGTTTGTAATCCTTGGATCTCTCAAGTGTGCTGAAGAATGCAAAGATCACATGGAGGATTTCAACACTGGAGTAATGATATGAAAGTCGAGTTATATAGATACCTCAGGATGACAATTGTGGTATTTCTCTGATTAGTTCTTGAAGCTATCCATATTCAAGCATTTGGTGTTCAAATTAGTCAGATGGTTAAACACATTATATTGGAGCGTTTGTACTACATGTTCAAAACAAGTTACATGAGATCCATGGTGTGCAGCTTGGTGAAATTAATGAGCAGAACATTTGATTTATTGGGGAAAGTATTATCCTTTGAGAGGCAGACACCTTCAAAGCCATCTGTATATATTGTTGTAAAACGTACAGGCCATTAAATATTCAAATGTATTTTGAACTTCTTGCCATTGGCAATTTTGCAGCCTTCCTCGATCTTCTATGTTGTTAGCTTGTTCTGTACAACATTTTGAAGCAGAGATGCACTTCTAAAAATGGGTGCTTATACTTCATTAAACCCATTTTTTACAACCCATCAACTAAAGCCATAATCTTTGGTAGAATATGAAGTGCTGAATGGAAATACAAATGTATTTTATTACTTAGTAGCAGGGATGTGCACATTTCACGAGTTGAGCCAGCAACACCCATGACTCGAGTCATGTTTTGAGTCATAGCACACATCACTGAGACTTGACCTGCAGAAAAATTTCAAGGCATTTTTACTCATGTGCTGAGTCATTTCAAGAAACAAACCTTAAGCCTTCCTCCTTCCCTCTGGAACCACCTTTCCTTCTCCCATTATGTTTGCTGCTGCTGTCAAGTCTGAAAGACAGATTTTGAATCACCCATAAGGTCTTCTGAGGCAACACAGAAGTGATGGGATAAAAAGCAAGCAAGCAAGCAAGCACACAAACTAAAGAGAATCAGGCCTTAAGTCAAATTTGAATCAGGGCTCTTTTCTGACTCAAGTTACAAGTCGTGAGTCACACCCAAGTCAGTGACATCCATGACTCAAGTCCAACATGAGTTGAAAAAAAACGGCATTTTCGCAACTTGAGTCCAAGACTTGCGACTCGAGCCCCACCTCTACTTAGTAGACAGAGAAAATAACAAAGCACATAAATGCAAAATGATAACAGAATTAAAAGAAACTATATACTGTATGAATTATAAACCAATCCTATCTTGGCCTTGGGCTGCCAAAATTCTCTCTTTAGCAGCACAAGGACCTTTGCGGTGGCACAGAAGCCAGGACACAGTTCTGGGTTGCTGTTGCAAATGGCCAGAGGTGCAGTGGGTGCACCAATGGATCCTGGAAGCTGCACCAATGCTGAACCAGGGAGAGGGATGCTCCAGGGTGTTTTGCAGTGAGGTGAGAGCAGGGGGTGGGGAATGTACTGGACAGGTGGATCTCAGTGACAAAGGCACATGCTGGATCTTATCCCCAGTTTTCTAGCCCACCCTGCTCCCTTTCTCTTCTCACACTTACACCAGCAAAATGTCTGGCCTGGGTCCAAGGAGACCCATAAGTGGCCAGAAGGCCTGCCTAGAAGTAGGCTGGCCTGATCTCCCACAGCCCCAGTATAGCATGTAGTGACAGGCTGCATGCTATGGCATTCTATATCATGGTGGGGGATAGGATTGGTCTGTTAGTGTATCTATTCTTCTTTTGATAGAGAAACAGAACGAGAATCAAGAGCTAGTTCTATGCACTATTGCTCTAAAATAAAATGTTGTCAACAAATTGGAAGATCTGACTCCCTTTTATTTGCTATATTATGTGGGAATACTGTGGCTTCTCAGGACTGCTGTTTATATTTTCAAAGGATTTTTGCTATTGGCTTATGCAGTAAAGGCGCAGTCTTAGAATACTGTATTTTTCCTCTAGGTTATTTTCAAAATATTGAACAGTACTTTGCTGAGAGGAACATTTTAGCAAATAATCCCATTAGAATTATATTAACTGATTGGGACTAAACTTTTCACTCCACAGGAACTTATTACCATGATGCTTCAGGTAGATATAGATCAGCGATTTTCAGCTTTGCAAGTCCTTGAACATCCATGGGTAAATGTAAGTAAATTTAAGAGCCACAGGTTTTGCTTTAGTCTGGCAGTGTTTTATTTCTTTGCTTGTCAATTCTTCCAAATGCCGTTGTGGAGCAGCAGATGTTTAAATATCCCATAAGTGGAAATAATGTTCTTTCATAATTGGCCAGTTAGACCAAATTTCAATATTTTTCTTTGCTTGTATTCTCAAAGTGCATGTAGGAATGTGGCCAGAACATGGCTGCGTTGTGCCTTTGGAATGTGTGACTAGTTTCCTGGAGCTTTTCCAGCTCCCAATCTCAGACTTGTCATGGAAGATTGCCTAATGCACAACACCATTCTCTGAGTTAAATATGAACATCAGTCACTAGATTTACAAATATGTGTGGTTCAAGTTCAATATACTGTACGTCACCTGCATTTTAAAAAAGGAGCTTCATGCACAGTTGTAAAATTATAGGGCTGTACAGGATCTAAAAGTCTCAATATTGCAATCTTTATACCACTATCCCAAATCTTCAGGTTATTCATTCATGAATAATATAATATACCATGTATTTAATAGTGCCTCATAGCCCAATTCTAACTAAATCCTTGTGTGGCAATTCTGTGGTGGTGGCACTGCTTCCAGTGTGTCCCTGTGGGGGATTTTTGTCTGCTGGAGGTTCCCTTGTCCTAGGGCAGCATTTGCCAAATTACAACCGGTGGTCTAGATCCAGCACTTGTGAAAACCCCTCCCCTGTGTGAATATAGCTTACTGTTCCACAAGGAAGCCTGCTATCTCCATCTCCGATTTCCCCCAATATTAGCGCTAGCTAGTCACTTCTGTATTCTGCTCTCCCAGCAGGCACCTGGATTTTTGGGCAGATGCAGCTGGGCAGTGCAAATGTTGGGAAAGATCAAGACAATGATAGCAGGTTCACCTATGGAACAATAAGCTCCTGTCGTGCCAGGGAGGGTTTTGGTTTTTTTTGTTTGCACGCAGCGGTTCTGACTTTGGAAACCCTGCCCTAGAGTAAGCCCCAGCAGTTCAGAGGCAACATGGTCCTGTGCAGCTCAATCACACTGGCACAAGTCTGTGCTGCTCTGTGCAGGCGGATCAGGTTCAGAAAGGGGCTCGGGATTTAGTGTCTGCTACTGCCTTCAATCCTATCCCCCTCCCCGGCCTGATGATCCCTCCTTCCCCCCCCTTCATCACTGCCCCATTCCCCCAGCCCCCTGCATGGGCTTATCTGCCTGCTGCCCATGTCCCACCAGCACTGGAACTAGTTTTCTGGCAGCATTCGTTCCTTTACAGTTGTTGCAAAGCACTATACACCATACAGCACGGTACTGTAGCAAGCGGCAAGTGGCCAAGTCCATGCACCAGTGGTGCAGCCACATCTCTGGTACTGATAAGTCAGTGCTGGAGTGGGGAGGAGGGTGGAATGTGTGAAGGAGGGTGGAATGGGAAAGAGATGCAGTGCCATCCCCTTTCCCTACCTCAGTCTGCCTTCACAGGTCCACTTGGACTTGCACCAGATATATAGCTGGTGCAGTTCTGAGTAGATTCAGCAGTGTGGCAAGGGCTTACCCTGGGGCCAGCATCGTCATCCGCAAATGAACTCCCGGAATGCTGGGAGGGACGTGAGCGGGACTTTCGCGCGATTGGCAGCCCGCCCGTCTCGTTCTGCGGTTGCCCTGGCCTCCAGGGGAGGCTGCCCCCGGTTGGCGCGGCCCCCCACTGCTTTCCCAGGCACCCGGTGTGCCCCCCACCTGTCTCCCCTGGCGAGCAGGCACCCCTCGAGGCCAGGGCAGCCGTGGAATGAAACGGGCGGGCAGCCAATCACAGCGAAGCCCTGCGTAAGTCCCTCCCAGCGTTCCGGGAGTTCATTTGCAGATGACGATGCTGCCTGGGGCAAGGGAACTTTCCCTTGAGGAGGCCTTTGCAGCTCAAAATCCCACACAGCATGCGCTCTATTGCCATGACTACATCGGTGACTAGGAAGGATTGGTCTGTACAGTTTAGTAGTGATGAAAGAGGCTTGATTACAGCAACTTATAGAAGCTCCTAGAAACCAAGCGTGAACCATGCTTTTACATGTTAAAATGTTATCCCTTAACAATCTGTCTCTCTCCACTTTCAGGTTTATTAGTTTTAAGATTTTATGGGTCCTGTAGGGCTCATATCTGTGAATGAGTTAGCAGGGCGACAGAACATATTTTTCTTCCGCAGTGACTAAGTTCTAAATTACAGCTGCTCAAATAACATCAAATGCTCATTCCCATGAGATAGTTGTGGTCTGACACTAACTCTGGATTTAAAAAAAAACCTAGCCAAACAAGATAAATACTACTAATAAATACCAAAATTTAGCCAAACAAGATAAATACTACTAACCTAAAAACGTATTTGTGTGTCATAAACAATTTCAACAAGCAATGGGGAAAAAAAATTCATTTAAAATTACCATATGTGGAACCTCAACAGTTTCTTTTATCTGCTATGATTGGGAGATTGGCAGGCGTTACATCCGCACCTCGCTTTAGACAAGGCCCCACCTATGCATCTGATTCTATAAGTATATTATCAAGGCAAAAAAAAATAGAATTAATGAATATGCATATGCAACATTTGGACCTCATGATATTTCTCCAGCTACATTTTCTCAGTGATCCGTGTCTGGAATACATCAATACTGTTCACATCAATTGCATCCAGACAATGCTGTTTACAAGGCACATCCATTAAAAGCAAGAGGCACTTTTTCAAGTGGTGCTCCTCTTATATTTAGCAGGGGGAGAGGAGTTGCTGGTGGGGTTCTGCATTTTTTTTTTTAAGATTGGGAGCCCATTTGGGACAGGGGGCCATTTATCTTTATTATTACTATTTGTCTGTAAACCGCTTTGCGACCTTAATGTTGAAAAGCGGTATATAAGTACCTGTTTGATTGATTGATTGATTGATTAAAAGCCTTTTTTCAAAGGCAACTACAGTATTTTAGTCACTTTATAGAGTACTGACCAACACCAATGGTCCTGGCTCTCTCCCTGCCAAGGGCCAGGACAGCTGTTGCCATCCCCATGACACACGGAAATAAGTGCAGTGGCATCATCATACCACCACAATTACTTCCACCACCAGCCTTACAAAAAAAGAAGTCAAATGGAGCCGCCAGCCAGCTCCATTTGGCTTGCCCTTTGCAGAGTTCCGCCACCTGCCTACCCTCTACTTTTTGAAGCTGAAAAGCCTGGTTCATTGCCGGGCCTGTTCTGCTTTAAGGAAGGAGGGAGGGCGGGAGGGCGGGTGATCCCCTCTGCCTGCCTGCCCGTCCTAAAGCCAAACGGACCCGGCAGTGAGCAGGCTGACTTTGGCTTTAAAGAGTGGAGCTTATTCAGGCAGCAGAGTCCCTGCATGCTTCCCCTCCACTCCTTAAAGCTGAACAGAGCCAGCAGTTCGACTTGCAGGCAGGTGGGTGGGGGCGCTGTGAGGGGAGGGCAAGGCAGCACGTTTTGGACCTGGGGCATTTGTCCCCTTTGCCCCTTCTCTAGGTCTGCCACTGCAATTTTTCTTAATAATAAAAGAAGTAGACTCTGAAAGCTTTTCCAGTGCCCTGATTTGCTCTGAGTTTCTCCTGTTATTTATAGGATGACCCCTTCATCATCTTAGGCATATTATCTGGCAGAGTGAGCATCTTTTTGTGCTGTGTTGTGAAATAGACTTCAGTGCTTAAGACTAAAACATTAAAAAGCCAGAGCCTTTTTAGCATGTATTCCTATCTGCAAAGAAGTATTTTAGTACATTCCAAAGAAATGTGTAGAAAGCTGGGAATGATGGATTCACAACGACTGACCCAGAATTGAATCATATGTCATCCCCTGTTTGGAATGTTGGCATGTGATGTAATGGCTAACAGGTTAGTCTCCGGTGAGTGCTTGCTATTGAGCTTCATCACTGTCAACTGCAGGCAAATTGCAGTCACTGAAAGGTAATTTATAGATATCACACAATTCTAAAATGGAAATACAGGTTGATTACCCCTTATCCGGAATTCTGAAATACAGAATATTCTAAAATACAGAACCTTTTTGACTGCAAACATAACTTTTTAATTTTTAAAAAAATTTCATTTTAAATAAAATAAATCACAAATGTTTCATGAACAAATCTTGTTTCATGCACAAAAATATTGTATAAAATTACCTTTGATCTATGTGTATACGGGGTATATGAAACATACAGGGATTTTGTGTTTAGATTTGGGCGCTAATATCGTTCATTGAAGGTGCAATCCTAACCTAGAGTTAGGCCGGCACAGTTAGGCCAGCAAAGTTTGGCGTGAACAAGGGACACCGTAAAGTATGTTTGGACCACTCTCTTGAGTCAGAGAGGCTGGCATACAGACCTGCATTAGCCTCCCTGACTCAGAGAGCAGTCCAAATGCGCTTTACAGTGGCCCTTGTGCTGGCCAAAATTTGCTGGCCTAACTGTGCTGGCCTAACTCCAGGTTAGGATTGCAGTCTACGTATATGGAAGTATTCTGAAATACGGAAAAATCCAAAACCCAGAACACTGCAGGTCCTGAGCACTTCAGATAAGGGATGCCCAACCTAAAATTTCTGTCATTTCAGCACTGGAGGTTCTAGTTAGAAGTTCCAATAATAGAATTTATATTAGAGCAATAGAGAACTAGTCGACTGCCAGCAAATAACAGATTTATGAAACCAATGCATGAAAAACATTGTATGGGGTTTTGGAAAGTACCTCCAAAACTGCTCTTCAAATCTTTCAAAAAGTAATTCATAATTGCTTGTTTTTGCTTTGCAGGATGATGGCCTCCCTGAGAACGAGCATCAGCTGTTGGTAGCTGGAAAGATAAAAAAGCATTTCAACACAGGCCCTAAACCCAACAGCACAGCTGCTGGAGTTTCCGTTATAGCAGTAAGCATCTACAATACACTGATAACATGTTCTCTTCCAGTTTCCATAAAATGTTAATCTGTGTTGAGAAGGTGTCACTCGATACCCAACAGATAGATTCAACTTCAGTAGAACATAAAGTACAACTTGAACCACCTACTATTCCATCGCTGTGCTTTTTTCAATTGTTTCATCCTGAGAATTTTGTCATCAACCCTCTAGAGCAGGGGTAGATGACCTTCAACCCATGGGCCATATGTGGCCCACCAACCAAAATCATCTGGCTCGTAGTCCTAAAAAGATCTGTCCACCTGGTTCCTGGTGGTCCTTAAAAAAGAATTCAAGGGTATAATCCTATCTCTGTAAGGCTTACATTGTAAGCCTACCAAGGGCAGAAGTTTCCTTTGAACATCATTCTCTGTCTGGACATGCAACTCTCTGCCCTGTGCCCATCTCTTTTTTCTTAGTTCTATGGCCTAATCCTAATCAGGAGGTTCACACATGCATATAAAAATATGCATGCGTTCTTACTATTGATGGAACAGATGTCTGGCCCTTATGTGAAAGAAAGGTGCCAACCCTTGCTCTAGAGTCATACAGTGCAGTATGCACAGGCCTATTTTTTACTAGAAAATCAGTCCTTCATTGGACTAAATCCATTGATGTGGATGTACAACCACTGATGTAACTTTTAGGTTTGTAACTATTTGCTGCAAATACCATTCCACAGATCAGACCATTTTAGTGCTCTCTATAGGAAGATAGACCCTAACTTGAATCAGGTCCACAGTGAACTAAGGGCCAAGAATCATGACCTCCTCTGGTGTGGTGACTTTACTAGAATACTGCATGAATTTTCTTGCAAAGGCTTCAAGCACTTGCTTTCAGTGACATGGAGAAAGCTTGATCCATGAAGCATTCTGTATGCATGAAAGCTCTGTGAAAGGTTCTGGCATGCCCAAGAGTAATCGTGTTGGAGATAGTTAGGTGACTTTGCCCTAATTTAGATCCCATTTTGATCCCATCAATAAAAATACTTCTCCTCCTTAGGGATGCCAAAGAGATTTGTGATGGCTACCAAGCTTTAACAAAAACTTATATTTTCCATTCCAAGATACTGCTGTGTGCATGTGGATTTTATTCAGTTTGCATATCACTCTTCTTTGCACAATTAGACTTGCTGCTTCCCTTTAGGCAGGCATGAAACTGGCCTGAGATTTAAACAGAGTTCCATGCAAACCTACCAGGATGTTGCAGCTATAGAGTAGTGCACATTTTTGGAGATTCTGAGGAGATGCCTAGTTAAAATTCCAATTGCACACATGGTATAGATGGATATATGTTAATCTTCCTCCCCATTAGCCTATTAGTAAGGTATTCTAGTTATACTAGCAAGATGACTTTCCATATTTAGAAGAGCTGACAATAGATCCCCCCCCCAAAAAATTAGCATTTAACTGTTACACACGCATGCAGAAGACATTGCGTTTCTACTACATTGCAAGTACACTTTTTCTGGCAAGTTGTGCATCCTTTCTTTATGTCTGCCTGCGTTTATAAGCTTTCTTTCATAAAAGTGCATATTGACCATGCTCCAGAGAAAGCCATCAGAACATAACCATTAACCATGTCAGATTGATCATGTGTTTGTTCCCGGCTTCGATAAATTTCAGGTGATTGTGACCACAAATGTGCCCTCTCTTATGCAGTTCTTCCACTTTCATGCTCAGCCTTTACAGTGATGGATTTTGAAGTTATCAGGAAGTAAATTCAGTTCCACTGGCACAGTCTCCCTGTGCAACAACAAGGGATGCTTGCTCCAGAATTATTCAGGGATTGCAAGTGTTTCCCATTTCAAGCTCTGCTTCCACCCCCTCCCCAAATATTCTAGCTTTTAAAATGAAGCAAATGAGTCCAGCCACTACATGGAAGCTAATCTTTCCCTCATGCTTTCCTTAGATTTGGTCTTTTCTTTTTTTTTAATGTCATCAGCTAACATATGGTCAGCGTTGTTTTTGTTTCCATTTTTAAGCAACCAAAGCTAAAGTAGCAATCCCACAACTAAAACATCCCATTGTTCGCATTCTTCACATGAAATGCCAGGTATGTTCTCAACTGCCCAGCTGAAAATCTTTTCAATTGGACTGCCAGCACGCTTGTCCATGAGAAGTACTGCTCAGGTCCTTCCATACAAGGAATGTCATAGCTTTTCAGAGCTCTTCCAAATGCTTTGCCAGCCCCCTTTTGCACCCATTCTTTGCCTCCTTTATTGCATTTTTCTTTTTCTTTCTTTCTTTCTTTCTTTCTTTCTTTCTTTCTTTCTTTCTTTCTTT
>JAJKFI010000030.1:5544732-5556169 GCA_029204185.1 Lerista edwardsae
TTTCTTTCTTTCTTTCTTTCTTTCTTTCTTTCTTTCTTTCTTTCTTTTATTTTCACCAGTTGCACTGGAAATTGATTGCTTTTAGTATTTTTAATATTTTAATCGAGAAAAGACTACTGCAGTGCAGTTTCTCACTGAAAAACCAAAATGATACAGGAATACAAAAAAAATATGCACATCTTTTGGTTTCAGCGTTCAATTACATCTACTGAGTATTGACACCCTGGCTGTTTGGTACTGGAGTTTCATATGTTAGCTACTTGTTCTGCACTATTTAACTATTTGATTTATTATATTGAACACAGGTTGCAGTTAGCATTTCTGAAACACAGAGAACACATTCCTTTAATACATTTATAATAATGTATAAACATAAATAATTTTAAACAACTCTGCAGTACCTATACCTAAGATTGCAAAAAGTTGCCCTTCATTTAAAAAAGGAATTAAATTGCATTTTAGCAAAGGCAGTGCTAAATTTCTTTTAAGAAGTATTGAAATTAAGTTTACAATTTAAATATTCTTTGGGTGCTAAGATGTGAATGGGGCATAATTGGTTCCTTTCTTTGGTAAAATAATTTGTGCATGAATGATAAGTAGCTACCTCGAGTGGCTATTGGGGACAGGTGGGATATAAATCTATGAAATGGATAAATGAACATATGAGTGTATGTTACGGGAAGAATGTTGACAAATTGTGTGTATGTGATTGTCAGAATAATGTGTATGTATGCCTTTATCTGCTTTAAACAAAGAGGAGTTGGATTCAATTAACTGAACAAAGCAACTAAGGGCCCAATCCTGTGTACCCAGCACCAGCAGTATAGTCAGACTGCCCACACTGGGCATCACAAAAGTGCCATAAGCTACTTTTCCTATGGCGTTGAGAAAGTAGTGCTGACAGAGAGGCTAGTACAGTGGCGTCATGCAGCCAGAACGCTGGGCGGGAGGAACAGGTGAGCAGCAGCCCGCCTGTTGCGTTCCGGTCCGTTTCGCCGTCTTCCCCGTTTCTTCCCCGTTTCGCAGGGGCGGGGAAGATGGCGAAACGGACCAGAACGCAACGGGCGGGCTGCCGCTCACCCGTTCCTCCCGCCCAGCGTTCCGGCTGCATGACACCGCTGGGCTAGTACCAGTCAGAACTGGGCCTCAGCCCTGGGAAGACACGGCAGGGAAGCACCGAGTGGACAGCTGCATTGCCACATGGGAATTTAGGATTTTAGGCATGTAAAATTAATATGCTGTTTTGTTAAGTAAAACACATAGTTTAGTGTTTTAATTTGCTTAGTTCTTTACTTCGTTTAGTGTAGTTTAGTGCTTTGGAAAGCATGTAGTCTGGTTTTTTAAAAAATTGAACTTGTAAATTTGATGAGGGGAAAAACCTGCAACCACGACACCACTAATCTTAATTTTGTCTGTACTATAGCTGCATAAGAACAACGTATAATCCCCAGGGTTGTGTTTCTGGCTTTCCCAGAGCCACAGAGTAGCCAGTATCAATGAATGCCTCTTTTTGTCTATATTGGTTACAGTCCAAATCCTGAAAAATACTTTTTAAATGGATGTAATTGCTTCAAGTCTATAAATAGACCATCAGTTTGAGTGTTTCAAACTAGTGGCTTGACTATTGCCTGGTAGTGTCTCCAGCCACTAAAAATGAGGGCTGGTAATTATGTCTTTAAGTGAACACAGATGTCTTGAAAGAAAATGGCATTGCCCTACAGATTTGACTAACAACGTTCTTCTGTTTGGAAATTAATAAAATCAAATGGGCCCTTCTTCAAAAATACACAAACATTTCAGTATACTAGTTTAAGCATAGTTCAATTTATGTTCATGACTGGAAGTGTTAAAGTGTCGCTTCATGTGTGTTGACTAACAATTTTTAAGCAGGAAGAAGAAAGGGCTAATAATTACATTTGAGGTTCCTGGTTTGGCTATGAGAGTAAACAGCAACCTCATGCTTACAGGAACCTTGTAGCACTGATGAAGGGGAAGTATCAACTCCACCATGGCTTTTCATTTGCAGCTTGAATAGCCTCCCTTAGGGGGCTGGAGTACTGTAAAAAGTGAGCAAGGGGACGATATGCCAGTGGTTCCCAAACTGTGAACCATAGCTCCTTGGGGAAGCATGGAAACCAGCTAGGGGAAGTCACAGAATTCTCCCAACAAACCCATCCCTATACAACATATAGGATTGTAGTTTTAATGGACAGCAGCAGCCAATGTTTCAGTAGGCTAAGGGAGTCACCAGCGGAAAAGGTTTGAGAAGCACTGGGATAGGCTATTAAAATGCATTCCTAGGAATACCAAAATGAAGAAGTGTCATTTTGGTAATGGGTGGTATCCAAACAACCTCTTTCATTCATGTAAGAGGATATCCACTGATTCTTTCTCTCTCTGAAGTCCCCAATGCACCCCCTTTCTAGATTTGCACCCAAAGTTCCCTCAACTCTCAGGAACAGGTTCTTGGGAGGCACAGAGGCTGCAGAGGGAAGGGGGAATCAGCAAAAATTACCTCCGTTCTCACATGTTCTTAAGATGCAACTCAATGACAGCATGAAAAGTCTTAAATGATCTTAAAAATATGAGCCACAAAATGCATACACTAACACAACTGTATTTAGCAGTGTGTTTGCATCTCAAAAAGGGACGTGGTGGCACTGCGGATTAAACCACTGTTGCTGGGCTTTCCGACCAGAAGGTTGGGAGTTCAAGACTGCGCGACGGAGTGAGCTCCCGTTGCTTGTCCCAGCTCCTGCCAACCTAGCAGTTTGAAAGCATGTAAAAATGCAAGTAGATAAATAGGGACCACTTCGGTGGGAAGGTAACGGCGTTCCGTGCACTACAGCGTATAGTCATGCCGGCCACATGACCACGGAAGCTTGTCCTCAGACAAAATGCCAGCTCTACAGGCTTAGAAACGGAGATGAGCACCGCCCCCTACAGTCGGTCACGACTAGACCATTCAGTCATGGGAAACCTTTACCTTTGCATCCCAAACACATTCCATGAGTAAAATCCATTGATTCTAGTCATTTTCAGCCCCCCCCCAAGGGCTGGGGAGGCTGTGTGTGGCTTTCCTGGCCCTCAGGCCCTCAGAAGGCATTCTGAGGGCCAAAAAATGGCACTTCTAGTTTTTGGCAAAAATACACAAGTGATGGTTTTCGGCCTCCAGAAAGATTTCTAAGGATCGGAGGCTGCATGCGACTTTTCTGGCCCTCAGAAGGCCTCTGAGGTGCAGGGGAGTGGCATTTCCAGGTGGGGGCGGCACCTCTAGAGGCGTGTCCCACGATGCCACCACCACCCCCAGGAACACCACTGGCTAGTATAGCCTCTTCAAAGTAAGAGAACATTTGTTACCTTGCCCTGGAGTAATCCCTCACTGCTCTATTTGGGCCTGCCCCAGCTATATAGCTAGCATAGGTTCAAATAGACCCAGGAAGGAAGGTTGAGGCCAGAGGGATAGGATATCAGGGGTGCCATTGCCACCAAAACTGCCTCCTTCCTGGCCTTGATCCACCCTCCTCCTTGCCCCATTCCTTTTTCTCCTTCTTCTCATGCTGACGTACCAGTACTAGGAAACATGGACAGACCACTGGCACGTGGACCAGGTCACTTGCTGCTTGCAGTGAGAGCCAGACCACGCTTTGTGGCATGTCATGCGCTGAGACAACTGTAAATGGCCTTACTCTGCCAGAATGCTAGTTTCAGCAGCATGAGGCCCTATTGGAATTGGGCCATTAAATCCATTAACTTAGAAAGAAATCTTAATCTTACAGTAAGTAACATTATTATGGCTCTTTCTCAGAGTACAAAATAAATACTTTTTGACTTACTGTACAGTCTTCTGAGGATTAACTCTATTCCCATAGTGGACAAATAGAATCTAGTATCCCACAGATGCATGTTTCCCCATGTCCTTTTATGATACATCATTCCATACAGATCCTAGTCCATTAAATAATTTTAATAGAGCAATCATTTATCTTTTAAATGATTGCTTTATTGAATGTGTGTAAATCTATGTATTACAGAAACAGCCTTTTGAAATATTGAAGGAAGTGTAGCTTAGCGTACAAGCTGACATGCGATAGCTATCACTCATTGCTGGAAGGATAGGTCATCTTTAATATTACTTCCTTATTCGATACCCAGAACTAAAATGGCCTCAAAAGGGAGCAAATGTGCCCTTAACTTGCAGTCTTGATAATTAAAATGGTCTTTCAGTGATAAATCAGTGAAAGTTTAACCGCATCAACTAAACAACCAAGAAAGCTGCAGTTAGTTCATCTACCAATTAAAACCTGTAGCCTTTGTGTCAGCGATGAGAGCAATGAGTTTTAAGGGAAGTGGGATGGATCTTAACATGTGCAATTTGAAGGAAGCTCTATTAAAATCCTGCTCTGTCCTTTCTACTGCAGCTCCTGCACCCTTTTTCAAAGCCTAGCCATTCCTGAAGGTCTGGAGGGGGTGCTCTAAGGGGATTGCAGTGTGGGGTTTTACTTGTGCAAGCTCTCTTCTGTTTGCATAAGTTAGGATTCAACACTGTGCATGTATGTGTCAGAAGAGGCATATCTTGGGCAGAACAGGAATGGCTCCAGGTGCCAGCTGAGGGTGGCAATTCGCAGGCAAAGCACAGCTTCAAGTGAAAAATCCAAGTGATGTTGGGCTCTTCCACCCACCCTATATCCATTTGGCTCTGAAATGGAACCATTCCAGATGCTAAGGCATGGTAACACGGGGGGGGGAGCACAGTGACACAGGGAGTGATGTCACTGTATAGCCCTGCCCCAGGTGCATTTTGGCTCTTTTATAGCTCTGTATGTTAGCACAAAGCTGTTAGTCAGGCTTTCAAGTGCTGAGCAGCCCAATTCTAAGCTTTCCAGGTCCCACAGGAGCAGCAGGAGCAAAATGGCTACAGCTGCATTCTACAGGCTCCGCACATCTGCCAGGATAATCACGGGGGACGGGGATGTTTATCCCAAGGAAAGCACAGACGCTGCCATGGACTCCTCGAGTCTCTGCCAGCTATTTTGCCACCAGAGACGGGAGCAGCCCCATGTTAGAGCTGGAGCTGCCCAGCCCAACATGGGGGTTGAGGATCCAGCAGTGGAAGTTACCAGCGGGCTCAGCCTCCCCCAGTTGGGCCCACTCCTCCCAGTTCCGCCCTGCCCCTCCCTGCCCCAATGGACTGCTGGCTGGTTCTGCTGCAGCTCCATCCGTCTGTACCACCCATACTAGGGTGTAGCGCCGACTGGTGCAGCCCTAGAGCAGGTGGTACTGACTCTCCAGGTGCCAAAAATGTGCTTCATGGCACTTTTACGACACCCAGAGCTGGAGGTATGAACATACCGCTGGCATTAAGGCCCACAGAATTTCAATTGGTCCCTGAGTCAGTTTGTTCAAGCAAGCTGTCCTTCCAGCATAATTCTGACCTGAATGTTGTGTGGAAGGTGAGGCACTGTGGTTCAGAGCGCAATCCTAAACTGCGCTGGATTAGTGAGGCTGGTGGGCCTGCGCTAAATCCAGTGCAGCTTTGGCATGTTTGTGCCCTTGCTCCAGGGGAGGCACCAGCCTCCCCATTGGTTTCCTTGGATCTGTGCCTGCTGTATAGCAGGTGCAGAGCCAAGGAAGCCATGTGGCCCAAATACCTTCCGCATCCCATCTCCACTCCCCAGGCCGGCACACCTAACAGCCCGCCCACCCCTGCCCAGTTCCTCCCTCCCTCCCACCCACCCAGATCTGCTCTTGCGCCAGCTAGATTCAGCTGGCGTGAGAGTGGCACCGCGGCGTCTCTGCCTGGTGCTGACTGGCCGACAAGTGGAGGGAAACAGCAGACAATTGCTATGTGTGGACTGCTCCTAGTGAGCTCCATAAGTGACTTGTGAACTGCACCACTTATTTTGAGCTGAGCTTAGATATCACTCCTCATTTATCATTTGGTTTCATGATTTTCTCTGGATATTGTTTATAACCTGTTTCTGTGTCTTTGTTGTTGTTTTTTGAAGTAAGGAAAATGCTGACATTAGCAAGTGTGTGTGTGTGTGTGTGTGTGTGTGTGTGTAAAATCTAAGCTCACATTTTCTTCTTCCCATTAAGATAATCTAAGATTTAAGTTATAATGTAATATTTTAGTTCAAAATCTTTTAGAGCAGTGGTTCTCAAACTTTTTAGCACTGGGACCCACTTTTTAGAATAACCATCTGTCTGGAACCCACCAGAACTGATGTCATGGCAGGAAGTGTTGCCATTGTGATGCCAGAGCTTGATGCTTTCCTGAGAACGCAGCAATAAATTGGGTTGTTTCTCAGCCATTTTCAATAGCAAAGTGAATCAGAAAGGGGGGGAAGCCTATTTACAACCTTGACAGAAGCTGAACTACCACACAGCCCTCCCCATTTTCCAGCATCCCATCTTCCCATAGGTGCTTTGTGACCCACCTGAAATTAGTTCCCTACCCACTGTTTGGGAACTGCTATTTTAGAAAGTTGGCTGTTGTGTTTTAGAGATGCATTACATCAATACACCAGTAGATGGCAATGGTAGATCAGTCTACTTAGGCATAAAAGAGACCAGAAGGTCTGCATGTTTTCAGCAGGAAGTGTTCAATAATTTGGAATGTTTAAAATATTTTGAATAAGATGAAACATGGGTTGATGAATCAAAATAAATGCCAAACTTTATTTTATGCTCTCCGGCTTCAGGCTCAAGATGCAAGATTCAATAAGTAAATATCTGAATGTATGAAACTGCCTCGTTGAATTTGAATCGTAAACTTTTAGCCTTCTGTCTCTGCATGATTCTTCTACTGAAGCAAACAAAAGCAAGCTTATTTCTTTTTATACACTTAACGTAAACATTGTAGCATTCTCCAATATTAAACTGCACAGTGTGCCTTTTCTCTTTCACTCTTCCTTTTTTTCTCCTCTCTAAAGGACTTTCTGTACTAAAATAGCATTTAATTACCTGTTAAGTGGTGCCCGGGCCACTTGTCAATACACTGTGGAAAGGTTAGAGAAATAACACCCTTTTGTAGCTATCCCAGTTTCACTGCAACTGCAATACCAAATGGAATCGGTGTGTCATACTGAGTTGCACAAGATATTCACAACTCTTCAGCCCAAATCACTAAGATTGATGGGAATGTCAAAATGCGATTCTTTTCACCTTTGTACATTTCCACGGTTATGAAGAAGCTTAACTTAATCATTGTGGTCTTCTCTGGTTCTAGAAATAGCTACCGCTTTATTTCTTTATTTTTTACCTACATCATTTAACCACTCCCTTCATTGTTAAAAAAAAAAGGGGGGAACGCTTTTTGTTTCTTTAACAAACTGTTTGTCAGAAGTTGAAGCACATGCATTCTGAAGCAAGTAACCTGTGTCTCAGATTTAAGTAAATGGGATTCTAATTTTGCCAGGTAGACATTAGGGATAGCTTTCTTTTTTCTTCTTTGTTCATTTTTGTGTTTTCCCAATTCCCGTGAGTAGATTTTTTTTTTTTTAGGATGTTAGACAACTACCTTGTGAAACTGAACAATAAATATGCTCTAAATAAGGAACAGTTTTGGTCTGGAGGTCTTAATTCTCTAGCACAATGTTGATCCACTGAGTTGCCCGTTTCTCTCTGCTCAGCTGGACCACGGGTTTACCATCAAGAGATCAGGTTCTTTGGACTACTACCAACAACCAGGAATGTATTGGATAAGGTATGAGATGGTACAGCTCCAACAGTCAGTGTTTCCATGGCAACGTGCTGGCAGTCTCCATTAACCAGTTCCTTCAGTGAATAAACATGTTTTTTTATTTGTTATCCAGTCCATATGCTGCTTTATCAGTTTCATTTTAAACTTGATTGAGATGCCACACCCCCTCATTCCCCTTTCTTCACCCATTCTTCACACTGACATTGCAAGCTTTTTTCTTCATTGCACATGCTCAGTATCAATTTTTCCCTATAGTTAAAAGGACAGTGTATACAGAAAAATAAAAATGGATTAACTCAAACAATATTTTCTGTTACGCTCGTGGTTTTTAAGGCACCTACTATCCTGTGCTTTTCTGGTTTAGACACACGAAATAGAAACAGGATATCAGTAACTGTGTATGTATGTATATATTTATAAATATATATATATATTTCTTTATGAGATGTGGAATTATATACTGTCATTTTAAATCCTCCCCTCCCACTGAACACAACTCTTGCCTTATCGACTGAACAATGCATTGACATAACATAGTACTTAGCTTTTTTTCCAGTTCAGTGAAATATAATGCATTGTGTGTGTGCTGGTAAGCTTGTGTTTCCGAAGTATGCACATTTTTGTTACCCCTTCTTTGAAAATAAAGAAACCAGTAGATATATTAAAATAATATTGCATGAATATCCCTCTCTCCTCAGCATTATCCTACAATGTGTAACATTGCTAGGTTTGTGATTGTGACTTCCTGTCAAATGGAAAGTGGGGTGGGGTGGGGTGGGTGGGCTGCTTCCTTGTGATTCTGTTGTTCAGGTGTGGTATAATGTTCCTACAGAAGAAAAGTTAAGCCTTCCCTACATTAATGAATTGCTTTTTCATGAGAGTTTTCTCCAGGATCCATTTAGTATATTTCGATATTTATGCTCATCAGGTTTGGTTGCAACTTTTTTTTAAAAAAAGGATGATGCAATGGATCTTGACTGAAAATTGTCACATGCATTTCCTTTAAAGGATACACTTTCAATACTGTGTGCAGAAAATCTGGCAAATTTTAGCTTCATTAGCATAATGGTGGCAGCAGTCATCACAAGCGTTTACAGTAAAGTAGATCTCTCCCTTAATATAATTTCACTGGAGTGCATGGATCAAACTGCAGTAGACAATGCAGCAAAAGCAAGAGTTCACCCAGTAGATTTCCAGAATGTGCTTCTTGAATAAACATCAGAGTGGGTGCTTTGCAGTGGAGTGGGAGAGACAATCTATTTTCTTTCAATGGACATTGGTGATATTTTTATCTTAAGTCTTTAATCACCAATTAAAATGATCGGTGATAGAAAAATGTTGGAAAATAACAATGCACATTTGTCTGGAAGATCCAAGAATGAACACTGTATACATTTATGTGTAAAGAGCTGGTGCTAATGCCATCTGAAAAGTATTAGTCGTGAACCAGTGATGACGATGATCAAACTATTGCTATGCCATCTACCTAAAACCATCACACTTTGCACTGTGAATTTATCACCCCTTGTAATACTTCTAAGCATACCACAACTGAAAAGTTTTGAAATCAAAACACGTGTGCATGAACACACAAAGGTGATTTAACATTTTGTTCTGGGTAATGCGGGAGAAAAATGTTTTTGAGATAGCATACATTCAGATGCATACTCAGTGCTGTCACTGGATGTGAAAAAGAGTGATAGCTCAAAGCCTTTTTCTCACAAATATGCATGCTTCTTTGTATTGAATCTCTGCCATGATTCACATAAAGTAATGTGAATATTGAGGGAGAGATAAAAAATATTTAGGAGGAAGTGACTACTTAAAGGTAAGCATGTATTCAGATTCAGGATAAAGCCATGTAATATATTTGTCTATGAGGGCTGGTTCAGAATATTACAGAACTATGTGAAAGGCACTTGGTGAAAAAATTAACATACAATCCACACTACAGAGTGCCATGCACTCCATGATGCTACATGCTGACTTTTCATTCCATGTTGGCATTATGCGCATGACCTGGGAAATTATGTCCAGTACTGCTTTATCAGTCTTACACAGTGTAAGTACACAAAGTGCAAAACCCAAGTTTATTTTGGGATCAACCCAGTTGATCCACACCCAAGTGTGATCTTTTTTTTAAATTATGGATTATTGCTACATAGGAGTGTCTGGCATGTAGAAATTCTGTGATGTGAAGCTGCAAGAAGTCTTAGAGCGCAATCCTAAACTGGAGTTATGCTGGCACAGTTAGGCCAGCAAAGTTTGACCGGCACAAGGGCCCACCGTAAAGTGTGTTTGGGCCACTCTTAGAGTCAGGGAGGGTGGCGCATGTCTGTGTGCTGGCTTCTCTGACTCCAAGAGTGGTCCAAAAGCACTTTATAGTGTCCCTTGTGCCGGCCAAACTTTGCTGGCCTAACTGTGCCAGCCTAACTCCAACTTAAGGCCAATATTCATTTTATGTCTATGCCTTTTTTTTCTTCATTTCTATCCTTAAATCATTCTCAGGCTTTCCACATTTTATGTGTTTTTTATCAAACACCAAGCCTTACATTATGAGCAGCCTTGGTCAAAATAATATGCTATGTACTGTATGTTTAGTGTGTCCTAGATGACTGATTACACACCTGCCGCTACCTTTGGTCACCAGCAGTGATCAAAGAACAAAGCAAGTACCTCTGGTATTTTCAGCAACCTTTCTTTTCATGTCAACCTACATAGCTGTCTTATGTTAAGAAAGCCCTTTTAGTCTGTTTGGCCCAGTACAATCTACTGTAGTCTGACTGGCACAGGCTGTTCATGGTGTTAGATAAATGTTTTCCTACTCCTGCTACCTGAGATCCATTGATTACCGATGATGAGGGTTGTTCCTGGGGTACAATGAATTGCATCCTCAGTTGTTCTGAGAATAGGAGGAACTTCAGCTTATACAAGGAATGATATCTCCCCCTTTCTGCTGCAGTCCCCTGGGTCCCCATGCCACCCAGTTCTGGAGAGTTCCCTAATCACAAGCAGCAGATGTTAGGGAACTGGGTGGGTGGGTGTTTCAATAAAATAACCTTCCCCTCCTCTTGTACAAATAGAAGTGCCATCTATTTTCAGAACAGCAACTTAGGATACAATTCTGTGTAAAGAATGTGCCCTGCCACGTAGCTAGTGGACCTTCCCAGATGAGGTCACAGTCAGAGATCCCATCAAGACCATAAAATATATCATTCCTGAGATTAGCCAGGACCTGGTAACATTAAAGTCCCTTACTACCAATAGTTGCTATACAACAGGGACAACTTAATAACTGAATTAGATAGATAAAACTTTATTACACTCAAAAGACCAGCCCACAAATAACTGAATTGTTTAACTGATTTTTTTTCTAAATAGTTGCTTGACTTAATTTTTTAAAATAGTTCTTGAAATAAAGACAAGTGTCATCAGTTTTCCTTACAGTCCCCTTGTTCTCTGTTAAACAATGGCCTGTTTAGAGAGCTGGAGATGTTCTGATTTGAACGTTTCCCCTTTTCATTTCAGTTGATCTGTACATTAAAATGACTGCTGGCTCCCATGCATACAGGAATTTAGTATATGTATCAGAGTACATTCAGGACTTTTATTAGAACATCAGAGACACAGCTCAACTATCTAATTCAAAATGACCTCCTAAGTTTGTACCACTACATATGTAGGGGTGTGTGTGTGTGTGTGTGTGTGTGTGTGTGTGTGTGTGTGTGTGTG
>JAJKFI010000030.1:5556179-5599329 GCA_029204185.1 Lerista edwardsae
GTGTGTGTGTGTGTGTGTGTGTGTGTGTGTGTGTGTGTGTGTGTGTGTGTGCTATGACCCTTTCTTTAGAGAGCAATTACTCATCAATATATGTTTCCACTATACAAAATTCCTTATTAGTGATAGCATGCCAGGTAAAAAGGTTTTACTCTAGTCTTTTGCCAGATATGCTTTTTTTGTTTTGTTTTTGTTTAATGTGAGGAAGAATTCCAACATATATATTCCAAATTCTGAATTGGTACAATCCAAGAAGAACTGTATTACAAGGTAGCTCTGAAATGTAGTTTGACATTTTGACAGATCATATAATAGTGAATTCAGGTACATGAGTATCTAGCAGTTTGCAGCTGGCCCGATATAAGGTCTAGTTTCCATAATAAAAAAAAACCTCAAATGAACCAATACTCCTTATGGAGTTGAGGGGTATTTACAGAGTTGAGAATAACTGAAAAATGGAGTGTTGAAGATGTTAGCTGAGAGAAAAAATGGAGGGCAATGAGAGAGAAGAAATTGGCTTTCTCCAGTTGTTAACAAGTATTAAGTATGCTAGTGGGGATTAAGGTTTGGGATGCATCGTTGTGAAATGGGAAAAATTCTACAACTCACTTTCTCTGCACCATTCATTAAGTGTTTTAGAACAGTGGTTCTCAGAGTTTTTAGCACCGGAACCCATTTTTAGAATGATAATCTGCTCGATGATATCATGGCTAGAAGTGCAATCATTGTGACACCAGAGCCTGCTGCTTTCCTGAGAATGCAGCAATAAGTTGGGTTATTTCTCAGCCATTTTCCAATAGCAAAGTGAATCAAAAAGGAAAAAAGCCTATTTACAACCTTATCACAAGCAAAATAACCACACAGCCCTCCCCTTTCCAGTGTCCCATCTTTTCTTATTTTCAATTACGGCTGCCCTAGAAGCTACGTGACCCTCCTGAAATTGGCTCGCGACCCACTTAATAGGTCCTGATTCACAGTTTGAGAAACACTGTTTTAGTTGGAAGGAAAGGAAAAAAGACACCTTTTCCTTTTCCCACTCTAGAATGATACTCCACCAGAATGCAGCCAGAACCAAACTTGACCCTTTATGAAGCACAACCAGGATGTTTCAAGGAAAAAAATATCCTTTTTCCCTCTCCCCTCTTAAAATCCCTTTGCCCTGCCCCAACCTCAGAAAAGTATTGCAAGCCTTTCATTCCAGGTGGGCTGCCTTCTTAGGGGCTGATGATCTCCTTTTTTGTTGCAGGTCCTTCTTGTTTATATCTGCTTAGGAATGATTTGTGCTCGTACACCAAATTGTCTTTTTTAGGGAGCAAAATGATAAGAGTAAAAACGCTCCACATGAATAAAAGAAAAGAGACAAAGGAGGGAGAAAAAACCCCAGTGTCCTCCTGAGAAAAAGAACTGACAGGATTTTTGTAACGCTTCACATTCTCATTGTATTTCTCACACCTCACTGAGCGAGTGTATATCAACATTTAACCAGCCTTGAACAACCTTACTTCTAACATATTTAACATCCAAGTTTTAATGTCACTTTGACCTGTTTCTGATAGCCTTGTTCTCATGATTTGATTTTGGTGGGCAAGAACATCACAGGCATGTGTAGGCTTGGAGTTGCTTTTTTCGTGTTTGTAAAGTGGATTGCTTGCAGTATGTTCCGTTCATTGACCTCGCCTACAATCTAGTGAATGTAATATGGTGAACAAATGCATAGGAAGCCTTCATCCTATTCGTCATGTAATGATAACGGCAACTGCATTGGCTACAGCCATCAATTCATAATGAAATCATTACTGTGGAGCAAAATAATAATTACTATGAAGTCTCTTCATGGGAGCCAGTGCAATCTAATGGGTACTGTTTGGACTTTGGCTCACAAACATATCTGGATTCAAATCTCAACTCAGTTATTGACTTGATTGGAAAGCTTTAAGCCACTCTTTTGAGATTCCCTTTCTGTAAAATATGAATGATACTGAAGCTGTTGCTAAGCTAAATAAGAACAGCTTACAGTTTATACTATTTCAGCCCTTCTTTGTTATCTTTTACACATTATTATTGTACATTATTCCACAGTACAGTCTTATGCACATCTCATATATTTTGAAAAATGTACAAAGAACCATGGTGGAAGTGAGTGCTGCTATCCTATACTTATGTACCATAGTTAACAAAGTTAGTGCCATAACCAGGTTAAAAAAACTGATTGAGGGTGCAATTCTAACCTGGAATTTGGCCGGCAAAGTTTGGCCAGCACCAGGGCGACCGTAAAGTATGTTTGGACCCACTTTCAGAGTCAGGGAGGATGGCATACGTTTGTGTGCTAGCCTCTCTGACTCAGAGAGCGGTCTAAACATAATTTAAGGTGTCCCTTGTGCTGCCCAAACGTTGCTGGCCTAACTGTGCCCGTCTAACTCCAGGTTAGTCTTGCACTCTGAAAAGGTTCAAAAAATGATACTTCATTCCTCTTTCAGATATGCCTGAGATTACTTTTCTACTGTGTATTTGCCGATTGTCCTCCCTTCCTCCTCTCTTTTTGTATGTGTGTTCTTTTTCAGCAGAAGCATTATCATAGCTTGTTTTAAAGAAGGTGAGATCTTGCCTACTTCCAAGGAGGCACTGATGTTTATGAATGGTCACACCTCAATCCCAGTCCATCTGGCAACCAGCTGGTAGAGGCAGGTGCCTAAATGGCACGTGGCAGCTAATATGGTTCTATCCTGTACCTCATTCTAATAGCTAAGTTGATCCAAATCTACTCTAATTTCTAATGCTAAAGTGATCCAAATAATTGCTATAAGCCAGATCCTCTGAGAAGAGAGTGACAAAAATGATTACGGGGCTGGGTCACTTCCCTTATGAAAAAAGACTACAGCGTTTGGGGCTCTTCAGTCTGGAGAAAAGGCACCTGGGGGGACGGACATGATTGAAGCATACAAAATTATGCATGGAAGGGATAGAGGGATGTTCTTTTCCCTCTCTCACAATACCAGAACCAGGGGACATCCACTGAAATTGAGTGTTGGGAGAGTTAACATAGATAAAAGGAAATAATTTTTTACCCAGCGGGTAATTAATCTGTGGAACTCCGTGCCACAGGAGGTGGTAATGGCATCTGGCCTAGATGCTTTTAAAAGGGGATTGGACAGATTTCTGGAGGAAAAGTCCATCGTGGGCTATAGGCCATGTTGGGTGGTGCAACTTCCTTACGTTAATAGTAGCCTACTTCAGAATGCCAGGTGCAAGGGAGTGGCCACAGGATGCAAGAATCTTGTCTCGTGTGTTCCCTGAGGTACCTGGTGGGCCACTGTGAGATACACGAAGCTGGACTAGATGGGCCTTTGGCCTGATCCAGCAGGGCTCTTCTTATGTTCTTATATACTTACAGTATCTTACTTAGATTTTTCTATGACAGCAGTATCCTATTCCGACAAAATCTGAGTGGATATTTCCACACTAAAATAATGATCATAACAGTCCTTAAGTAGATCAGAATCTGGTGGTTCACATAAACCCGATCACTACCTTAAAAGGTAGTGAAAAAGAAGACATTCTTTGTTGCTATCATACTGCTATATAGTCAGTTGGTTCTGTGGCATTCTTGGTCAGATTTTCCACAAGTCTTCTGCCACTTGCTCCAGCTGTTTCTCTGCCTGCTTCATGGTCCACAGCTTCTTTGTATCCATCAGGAGCTATTGGCACCTCTGAGAATTTCAGTTGCCCTCACCAGTCATCCACCTGCTACAAGGAATTCAGCATAGCTATCTACAGTCAGTCTTCATAATCTGCTAGGGTTAGGTTCCCAGAAATCCTTGTGGATAGCAAATTCTCAAATCATTGATCCTATGGGATCAATGGGGTTAGATGCAAGGGGTACCTTATCTGCCATCAGAAGAATCCAACAGAGACCCTCAGGAAGGTAGCAGAGGGAAGTGCCAAAAGATCTCTGAATGCTGCAGAGACCTTCCAGAGGCTGCAGGGATGTTTAGAATGGCACCTACAACTAGCATGGATCCCTTAAATATGGTCGGTGGGTGCTTCTACCAGCCATTTTAAAAGGGTCAGTGCTGGTCGTAGTTGCCATTCTGAAGGCCCCTGCAGCCCTTGAAAGATCTCTGTATAGTGGATAAAGAAGACAGAGGCACAGATAACGAGGAAAGTAGCAATTCTGCCTCTCGCAGATAAGCGGGTTCGCAGGTAGCAAGGTTGCATATAAAGAGGATTGTTTATTGAGATTGTTTATTGAGATTTATTGAGATTCAGGACAAGGTTGCATATTGTCTTGTGCTGAATCTTGTGGTGTATGCTTATATCTGGATCCATATACCATCTTAGAATGCCTTCTATCCATGTCACTATTTCCCTCCATAAGTAGATAATGATCTGTCTGACAAAGGTTAATCTCAAAGCTTCTATCTTTGGATCACCAAAATGCACTAATCAGTGCAAAATAAATCTAAAGAACGTTACTTTATGTACGTTGGTTCATTACAACCTGGGTAAACCCCATGGTTGTGATGAAGCCCATGCATACCTGAACCCTTATCATGGATATTTAGCTTTTACAACTGAAAGACCCGCAGTTGTAGTCTGTAGTGGGCACCTACTGGATCCTTTTGGCTTTCCTCTTATGATGCCATACATCATGCACACACATTTAATATTTTGTCTTTAAAACAAAAGATGGTGTTGTGTGTATCTACTTAGCTATTGGAGCATTTCTTTTTGAAAAGAGAAAAAAAGCAAGGCAAGTAAAAACAATGCACCCAAAGATTCCTGCAGCGTTTTCTTTCAGTTTCACCACTTTATTAACCCATATGGAACTAGGGAAGCATCTGCAATTGGGAATGAAAGAAAGCAGCGTTAACAGAGTTTTACTTCCACCTTCAGGCTCCCTGCTTCTCCATCACATTTGTAGAGTTATGATGCCCCTGATAACTGGGTCAGGCTTAGTGCCACCGTTGTGCTAAGGGGGAAATTGCTTCCTTGGCTTTGCAGAAATTATCAAAGCCGAAAAGGGCCACTGCTTCTTTTTTTGTGATTGTTTCACTAAAACAAGCATACCGTTAAATCTTGGAAGACAAGATGGCATAATAAAATCAAGCCTCTCTTTAGCAGGGCCATAAGGGTTTAAGTGTATTTACATGCTTATTCCCTTTCAGCTCTTTTTGTTGGTATTGTGACTAAATCTTAAACACATGAAACTGCCTACTTTGAATTAAGAGCCTCTATCCATTATTCTCAGGATTGTCTACACAGACTGGTGGTCGTTTTCCCCAGCTATATGATGGATTAAACCTGGGGCCAGCTTCAGGCAAAGCATGTGCTCTGCTACTGAGTTATGGCCCTATCCCTACCCTAAGTATAATAATCTTCCATTAACCATCATACAGGAATCAACCAATAATTATTGGCCAAATTTCCTCTACTCTTGTCCAACACTAACCACTACACCACATTCAGAGTTAGTGCTGTAAGTCAGTGAGACATAATGTATCAGTCAGTCAATAAAGTTGTTAGTTTTAGGTGCATTTTGACCTGGTAGACAAATACTACAAATAGAGAAATGATACTACATACTACAGAATGAAAGAGAATGCAAAGGCTTTCTTAATGCATGAATAGCTGCATTCCCCTCCCTGGTACTGACCTCACTCCAGTTTTGAAGCTAATATGAATAATGGATGGACTAAAAGGCAAAATGTACTATAATGTTCTTTTATTAATGAAATGAAGATTGTGTATATGGCTAGCAATAAAGTAGGAAAAACAGAAAGGAAAAGTTATGGTTCATAAAAAGTGGCGGTTATTTAAATCTAGTGATTACTGAGCTGACAGAAAATATCGCCCAACAGCTAAAATGCAGCATTTATTTCAAAGTGGATGTAGTTTTAGAGATGCAGGCAGAACTGCAACAATTGCAATTCACAGTGGGCCACGGATAGAAGAGACAAGCCATGGTGACAGCAAAGTCCATTGGCAGGATAAGACCTACATAAAAATGTTGCAAGCTATTGGTGCGTCACTGAAGATGCTTCAGATTCATCAACACTGAATTCTTAATGGCAGTGCTAATCAGATACACAATAAGCACCTGTACACTTCCTGTAACCATTTTGCCATCTCTGTTACGTCGATACCAATACACCCCGTTTCTTTGAACTCTTAAATTCTACTTCCCACCAGCTAAGAAATTTCCTTCCCATCATAATCTGGTAATGAAAATCCAGGATTTTCATTTTAGAAATGAAATCTAGCAAATCAATACCATTCTTCACAAGCTCTTCTTATTTATTGAAACTGTAACTTAAAGTAAAGAATTGCTGTGGAAATACGTAACAGACTTGTTTGGGCACCAGTAAGCATCTTGAACAGCAAATGCCAAACTACTAAAGCAGTGCTCTCCTTGCTAAGTATTGAGCCAGCACACATACTGCCTATGTGTGTCATAATTCAATCATTTTCTAAAAAGTGTCCTTAAGTGAATGAATTATTTTTAAAGAAATAAGCATAAGCACTCCCTTTTGCTCCATAGAATCAATACATTAATCATAATGCTGTTATAATGCTATTACCCCCAGGATAATTTTAAGGACAGAAGAAAGGCTCTGGTGGATCAGGCCGTATCATTGATATAACTTGGATATGCATGACCATTGTAAACCAACTCCTAGGCAATTTTTTTTAATAGAAGCCTGATATTTTTGTCGGTAGTGTTCACAAAGCATCAACTTGTTGGTCTACCCAAATTGAGCAAGAGTAGCAAAGAACAGCTATGCCCTTGATCATGCCAATTCGTGAGAAGGGACTTTAAGTGCCCCTGTATTTCGCCAACAGCCTAGTCTATCCAACACCCTGACGCTCCATCACATGTAGCCACACCAAATGAAGTGCATGCCTCATGCTATGGGGAGGGAGGGGCGAACAGAAAGCAAATGAGAGGTAAATAAAAATATTCTTTTCACTGATTGGCAATGGGCCTCCTCTGACCCATGGCAGCTATGTAGTTGGCATGCCCAAGGAGCAAAAGGGGGCATTTTGTTCAGTGAAACAGGGAATAGCTTTATGTGTGAATTGCTGTGAAGGGGATCCACTGCCTTTAGTTCCTCCCCCTCTCCTCCCCAAACTTTCCCTGAACTTCCCCAGCAGCCGCTCACACTGCCAACCTACCAGCTCTATCTCAGTGTCTAGATTGGTTCTGCTACACTCAGGGAGTCCCTTGCTGTTTCCACCAGTGGCTCCATCATGCATTACGTTTGTGCCATCATTGGGCCTTTTACAACAGAGGATCGGAAGATACGCGGTCGTACAAAGCCCATGGAATTGGGCCCTAAGTGATGCTGCCTGAAAACGGCATGCCATGTGAAACAAAAAGAGACAATCCTTAATGAAATCTAGAGAAGCACTCAAATAGGGCAAGCGGTAAAGGGGGCATGTTGGACGCAGGAGAGGCAGGCACCCAGCTAAGGCAGCTTGTGCTGGATGCTATCCCCTCCAGAGTGAGCCAACCCAACCCTTCTGTCTCCTTGGACTTGGCCCGGCTAAAGAGCTGGCACAGGTCCAAGGGCACCTATTGGCTGTAGGAGCTTATGGAAGTGTAAGGGAAAATATTTTCCCTTTCCCAAGCCTCCAGATTGGCCCTGTTTTGGCGCTGCTGGATGCTTGGGCAGGGAAAAGCATTAGACTGGGCCCTAAGACCAGCAGACTGCAACTGGAAGCTGGCTTGGAGCCTTCTTTTTTAAAATCCGACTTTAATACTGAGAGTCGTGTTTTTTTTCAAGAGCCTGGAATCAATATAAAATCAATGTGATGGATTTTTTATGTGTGTTTCAAACCTTTAAACACATTCCCTTTAAGCATAAAAATATTTTAAAATGCAAATCTGTACATCATAGAATGGTAACATGTGCCATTCTCCCCATTTGTTACAGAGAATTATATGCTGTCAATGTTATGTTTGTAATGGGGATTTTATCCAGGATGGCTTCTGCTTCATATTAACATATAATCATAATGTGATTTTTAAGGATAAGCAATGTGCAGGGCCCTGACAAACTGGTTAAGCCTTTACTGAAGATCAGCACTAAACACAGATACTCCGGTAAACTGGGACAGTGAGATTTTAGCATTGTTAGTCAAAATACTTAATATTATTTAAAAACCCATTATGAACTTTTATTATTACTTTGTATTAGTGCTGTAAAAGTTCTAGTTACAAAACAATTATAGGAACAATTTCACTTAACTGACTCCATTTGCTGTAGAAGCTCTGTCCATCTTCTGACTTTATTGTATCGTGTTTGAGCTCTGATTGCATTATTTTAGAGCATGGATTGCTATAATGCTATTCTTCCCTAACCTGATGGATTTAGTTTTCATCTTGTTCTCAGAAATGTCCAATCTATAAATACATCTCCATTCTCTAACCAGGATTACAGTATAACTGGTGAATTTTCCTGAAGATAAACAGTTGTGTATGTCTCAAGAGAAAATGATACATCCTTTGAAGTAGAATAACCTCTTGATTGCATTATTTTTTTTAAAAAAAGCCCATCGTGATAAAGAGAAGCCCTTCCAACATTTCCGACTTAACACTTCCATTCATTTGGTTTCTAGACAGTCCAGTAGTTGTGTTAGCCTTTCTTTACTCCCAACTGGGCATTTGCAGTTTAGAGGCTAAATCATTAGTATGTACTGTTTGAATCTATAGGAAACCCGCCTTAAATTTTAGTGCTGCCAAATGATCAAAGCCTACACACACTTAAAATTTAAGCATGTGCTTAAGCCCTGTATTAAATTAAACTTCAGAATTCAAAAAAAAAGCAGTGCTTGCTTGTGCAGAAGAACAGTGTGCATAGCAGAAAGTTGCCTTGTTATTTTTGCTGTTGTGTTCCAACTGTTAAAGAGACAAGTCCTTTCTTGAGTTGAAAGTCACGTATCTCTTTGGCAGTGGAAACTGCTGCAGTAAAAAAAAAAAAGTGTTAATTCCCCCAATCAATAAAAAATATTTTATTTATTGCAGCTTGGGTTTCCCCCATTGTTGGCTGTTCACCATGCATGCATAATACCAGTGGCATAGCAAGCAGGGACCCTGGTGTGGTCTGCCCCATGTACCAGGCCTGTAGAGCATGCCACATGAGGCCCAGCCAAGATGGCGGATGTGAGAGAAGCAGCAGCTCCAAAGCAACCCAACGGAGCCAAGCTCATCAGAGCAGAGCTCTGCTGCTTTGTTTCTTCACACCTCTCTGAAGTGACTCAGCAAAGCTCCACTTGGCTTCAGCCATCCTCAGCCACGCTGAGCTCCTTGTGAGCTATGCTGACTCGGCTGAGTCAGGTAAGTCGCTCTGAGCCCAGCTGCCACAGAGTTCAGAGAAGAATGAAGAGGCAAGTTGGCCAGGCTCTGAGTCTGGCTGAGTTGCTCATGGCCAGCTGCCCAATTACTTCTGTGTCTGGGTGCTCAGTGAGGTGATGCCACAAGTCATCACCCCTGGTCCGAGACCAGGTAGTGATGCTGCTGCATAACATTTCTTTGAATTGTAGCACATGGCTGCCCATTTCACATTATGTGCATTTAGGATTAACCACTGAACTTGCTGTACTTCACCGTTGTAATATATACTGATGAAAGCATGCTCAGTTAACTGGCATATTTAATGGAAGAAAGAACACTTGTAATAGACACCAACTGCACTTGAATTGAATACTGTCAATTCTTGCAGAAGGACAGGAAAAGATGAAGGGCCAATCCTGAAGGCCATAACACTGGCGGTACATCCATACCGGCAGCTAAAAGTGTTGCGAATGTGCCATAAAGCACGTTTACAACACAGTGGGAGGAGGGAGCACTGGTGCTGGGCTGGCAATCATTAGTGCCCAGACTCAGAACCGAGCAGAAGAGCTGCTGGTGTTCCAGCAGCCCCGGCAACTGGTAAGTAAGAGGATTTGGGGCAGGTAGAGAGGCGGGGAGACGGCAGAACTGGGTGGGAGGAGGATTGGGCCTGCCAGGAGGTGGGGACAGCAGCAGATTCTACTGCAGTATCCTGAACCCCCTCTAGAGCTGGGCAGCCCGACATGGGCCTCCTTGATTCTGCACCAGTTCAAGCACGGGTGTGGAGCTGAGGAGCCCTATTGCGACCGACTCAGCTATTGTCTCCCTGGGGGAAGGGAGCAAACACCCCCCCACCTAAGAAGACACTGGCGGTAGTCTAGGCAAGCTCAGGATGCAGTGGTCACCATTTTGGCACCACTGCTCCTCTGTGAATTGGCTGTAGGGGATTTATGATAGCTGTAAGGTTGGTCACGAGGAAGAAGGGAAGGACTTGCTCCACCTGGCTCCTGCTGTCAGGACCGGAACCAATGGGTTGAAACTAAAGGGAAGTAGGTTTAGGGTGGACATGAGGAAGAGTTTCCTAACTATAAGAGCTATTTGACACTGGTGGAACGGTCTGCCTCAAGCAGGAATGGGCTCATTGGAGGTTTTCAAGCAAAGTCTCGATGGCCACCTGTGATGGATGCTGTAGCAGTTGTCTCCACTGAGCAAGGGGCGGACTAGATGACTTCCAGGATCCCGTCCAACACTGCCATTCTGTGATATTTAGTTGTGGCGTGGGGTTGCATAAAGAGATTTTAGCATTTTGCTCTTCTATTTTTTTCTCCCTCTCTCTCTTGCCTCGCACTTTTGTCAAAATCTAGCTGGAGGAGGTTGGTGCAGAGGACATAATTCCACTGGTTTTGAACACTGGCAGATATTTCTGTCCTACATGTGATCAGATCAGACACGACACTTCTACCTTTTCTCTCTGGATAGAAGCCTACGCTGGAAAGCGAATGGCAGGCTTGAAGCCTGCATTTTGAAACCTGAACCCATTACCCTTAGGAAATTAATAGCATCCAGAAGTTTTAACATATGGCATCCATATATACACATATATGGTACTGTATATGCTTGGCGATGTCACGCTGCCTCTTAACAGCTTGGTATACACACTTTTGTGTGAATTTAGCTATGTTGTGAGTTGAATCCTGCAAAACTGGCTGCAACGGGTAAAAAGGAGAAGATTTTGCCTGGGCAGTATTTAGCCATAGTTTTGGGGGAGAGGGAGGGATGGCCAGCAATGCGAGGAAGGTCTGCCATTTCAAGCACAGCCTAATTTCATTTATTCTCATTTTATGCCCCTGCCAGACCACCGCTCTTGATAAGGAGAGGCAGGTTTTCCGACGAAGACGCGACCCGGATGTGAGGGGACGTTACAAGGCACAGCAAGCACCACCAGAGCTCAACTCCGAATCAGAAGACTATTCACCCAGTTCATCCGAGACTGTCCGCTCACCCAATTCACCCTTTTAATACAACAATTCTGCTGAAGGTCTTGGCTTAACCCTTTGAGATTCTGAAAAAAACAAAAAAATCCTCCAAACCGGTGTGCAACTGTTGCTTTTGATTTTGTCTCCATCAGTTGCTTGAATGAAGGAACTGGAAAAAAAAGGGTGTTTACAGTATCTTTGTAAGAATAATTTCCTAATTTACTGACATGATCTTTGTTCTCTGTCTAGATTGTGACTTGCTGCTAATATGATCCTCAAAGGGTTAAGACTATTTTGCTTTTTTAAAGTATATATATAAATATATATAATTTTCAAAAAGGGGGTATAAGCAATGAATGTTTTCATCAGTCAAGCTAGGAGCTACAGTATGTGACTTTAGCGTCTGTTAACCCTCTGAGTTCATAATCGTAACTTGCCCAAAACAGGGCTTTCTCATCCATACTCATCATATTGGCCCTTAGCTCTTTACATGGTGGTCTGACCAAAGTAGTACAGAATACGGATGATGGTTTTTATACAGTCTGTTTTTTTCCTCTTGTGCAGAGGGTATAAAGACCCATGTGTCCTCTTATCTCTGGGCACCTACAAAACTTGGGGTCTGGCAAGATTTGTTCTTAAAGTCAGGAAGAGGTTTGTCATCCTATTATCAAAAATGTGAATTCCTCTTTTGCAGAAAATGTTGCACTCATACGCTATTATTCTTGGAAACAACCGTCTTTGCTACCATGACTACTTATTGAAAGGGTCACACAGGCAATAGTGTAGCTTAAGAATAATTACTTCAGGCTGGCATGGTAATTGTATAAAAAATTGCTCTTTACAATTCCATGGTTGATAGTTGGAAAGCAGTTTTGGGGGGGGGGTTAGCTGAGAGAATTATCTGTCACCTGCAGCATATGCAGCTCTACCATATATTTACATGAAGAGGTTCAAGGAGAGCAAGTTTGGGAGGCAGCAATAAAAGCAATCAGTTTTTACATGCAGTGGATTCTTTCTCTGAACGTTGGTTCAGTGTTACTCGTGTGGTGAGCAATTTTCTTCAGAGTGATGGGAAAAATATCCTTTAGAGAGAGATCATAATTTGAAATTTAATTAATAAAGGAGATAATTATTCTACAGAAACTGTAAATTGAGGAAGAGGCTTTGAAGTTTCCAACATAAAACTAGATCTTTGTTTCTTTTTAAAATTAAGCAACTAGCACTTGTTCACTTAATGCGTATGTACAAATATGTTTCCTGGAGTTCAGTGTGTCAGGATGTGGGTGTGAGAGGCAGTGAGTGGGACAAAACTTCCCAAGTAAAGCTGCATTCATAGGATTGCATTTAAACACATGTTCCTAGGAGTAAACCCCACTGGATAGAATGGAATTTACTTCTGAGTAGACATTCCTAGAATTGCACTCTATGTGGCTTTTCCTTTTTTTCAAAAGACTGGTAAATTACATAGGGCACTTACATTTTTGTTTGTTATAGTTTCCATTACAAAATGTAGTCATGTTTGTAAAAAATTATCCGTGTTCATTCAAAGGTAATTATGTAATTGAATGGTTTTAACAACACATCTTTAAGCTATAATTCTCAAAAGAATTGCGTCACTTAGAATTGCGGCTTTAGTATAAATGAAGCATATTGATATTTCAGATGTTGACTTATGATTTTGCTTTCACATTTGAAGTACAAAATAGGACCAAAAGAAAATCACCTGGCTGCTATCCTATGCACAGTCAGGCTATTAAAATCCTGCTGAAGTTAATACAATTTTATTTATTTAATAAATGTATTATCCTCCCATTCAATATGAGGCTTTTGGTGTGGCATACAATGAAAGTGACAAAAACAGGATAGTAAATCAATACAGATCATGGAAGTAACAGCCAAACCCCGACAAAATAGGTCACATTCATCTGAAACCATTAAAATACACAGACTAGGCATAAAACCAGTTGGAATACATCTGCATGTTTTTTGTTTTAATTTTTCACGTGGCACTGAAATGACATTCAAGATGGTGCTTGATGTGTTTCTCTAGGGGTGGCATTCCCTGTGTGCAGCGGCGTCATTCACCCAGTACGCTGGGCGGGACTTACCTTTGAGCGGAAGTCTGCCCGTTGCGTCATGCCGCGTTCTGCCGCTTTCCCGCCCGCGTGACGCAACGGGCGGACTGCCACTCAAAGGTAAGTCCCACCCAGCGTACCGGGTGAATGATGCCGCTGCCTGTGTGAGGCACCAGGACTGAAAAGCCTACTTCCTGGTCCCTACCCACAACTTCAAATGGTTGAGGTGACTCTCTAATGATGTCAAGGGATACTCATGTGGTAGAAGGCGATCCTTCAGATAGCATGGTTGCAAACTGTGTGGGACTTTACGTGTACTGACTTGTCCCAAAATTGACTGGCGGCTAGTATGACTATTTCAGAAATTGCAAGGCCCTATGGTTGCTACTACTTTGTAATCTAGCAACTGTATTTAGTAGGAAGTTTCTGAGAAGTCTTTAGGCAGTTCCATATACATTGTAGTAATCCAGTCAAGAGGTTTCCAAATTAGCCAATTGCAGTCAGGCTACCTACTGTATATTCAGAAGTCATTGCTCGTGCTTTAGCCTTAGCTGTTCAGAGATGTTGTGTATCCATGCAGAGGATATCAGCCAACCATTTTACTGTACAGTCTTTGTTTATTTTTTTTACCTTAGTACTAAAAATTAAACTGTACTAAAACCACCAGTTTTAGTTTATTATGACATTTATAATACATACTGTCTATTATAGCCATCTTTCAATTCCCTTGTCCTTTTCATCATATGCACAGATTCCATAACTACTTACAGGAGTTATCCATGTAGCCTCGGGGTCTCACACCCTTTCCCACTGCATGACGTTTAATGAGAAGCAGCTTTTCAGAATAAATTCCAACAGTAATTGGACTTGGATGGACACAGTGGCATAGCTAGGATATTTTGCACCCGGGGCTACTTAATTTTTTTACACACACACACACACACACACCCCAGCAAAAGATTTTTGTTTTATTGGCCATAACTTTTGCTAGCATTAAGGTATTACACTCCAGGGGGTTTCACTGAGTTCCTGGTGAAATTCTCCATCCAACAGTATGCCGCATTATTCCTTAAAACCACAATTTTAAAAACCCCAATTTTTGCAAAAGAAGTTTTATTTTTGGTTTTTACCTTTTTGGCCATAACTGTTGACAGAATAGAGATATTACACTCCATTTTTTTCATTGAATTCCGGGTGGAATTCTACATCCAACAGTATACAGCATGATGGTATTATTCCTTAAAACCACTATTTTAAAAATCACGATTTGTTCAAAATAAGTTTTTTCGGTTTTTACATTTAAGGCCATAACTGTTGACAGAATAGAGGTATTACACTCCATTTTTTTCATTGAATTCCGGGTGGAATTTCGCATCCAACCGTATATAGCATGATGGTAAAGGTAAAGGTTTCCCCATGACCAAATGGTCTAGTCATGACTCACTGTAGGGGGCGGTTCTCATCTCCGTTTCTAAGCCTGTAGAGCCGGCGGTTGTCCAAGGACAAGCTTCTGTGGTCATGTGGCCGGCACGACTATACGCCGTAGCACAAGGAACACCATTACCTTCCCACCAAAGTGGTACCTATTTATCTACTTGCATTTTTACGTGCTTTCGAACTGCTAGGTTGGCAGGAGCTAGGACAAGCAATGGGAGCTCACTCCGTCGCGTGGTCTTGAACTTCCAACCTTCCGGTCAGAAAGCCCAGCAACAGCGGTTTAACCCGCAGCGTCACCATGTCCCACACGTGATGGTATTACTCCTTAAAACTGCCATTTTGAAAATCGTGATTTGTTCAAAAGAAGTTTTGTTTTCTGTTTTTACTTGTTTGACCGTAACTTTTGATAGAATAGAGATATTACACTCCGGGTTTTTTTTTACTGAATTCCAGGTGGAATTCTGCATCCAACAGTGTATAGCATGACCATATTATGCTGTAAACTTGTGATTTTGAATTTGAGGTTCAGTGGTAACACCCCCTCTGAAGATGGCACTTTGGGTGCTGCACCTCCCACCCCATAGGTAGCTACGCCACTGGATGGACATAAGGTGGTATAAGCATAAGCAGGGCCTACTTGCATAAGCCTGGTGTAAACCCAGTTTTCATTTTATGTGCAACAGGGAGAGGTTTTGTGTACACCCTTCCACGTTGCTGCATGGATAACCTGCATAGCTTAACTGTGTGTGAACTAGCCATTCGTGTCCACTGCTTACACATTTTCACCACTCTAGTCTGCTAACTATTTGTATTGTCCTATTGTTACATATTCACATGATTTGAACAACCTACAGGACCACAATGAGAAACCACAACGGTTTACATCAGCAAAGAGGCTAGATGTCTCTCATCCATCTGATCAGGGATGGCATAAGGAAATAGCCACATCGATCACTGGCTGGTGACCCACACCTATCAGAGGGTCACCTGGCCAGGGTACTGGTGGCCTGCAATACTGGTGGCAGTAGTAGCACCTGAGGCACCATCAGCTTAAATTGGACATTGAATTGTGTTGGTATTGAATCATTGCTTTACCACCATGGCATGTAGAAACTGCCATAAAAGGTAGTTGAGATTAAATGGTACTAGTGTGTATCTAACTCTTCAATTTAGAGATGCATAAAAACAATGGATATTGCATAGCTATATTATGAATAAGGAGGAAGTGTAGCAGTTTTAAAACCATTGTTTGAATTCATTTTTTTTCTTGTATGTCAACTATTAATTGAAATAAATCCAATATGAGAAAATACCCCAGTGGACCCTTAGTACATACAGCATCAGGGAGGTATGAAGTTACTTCATGTCCTAGAATAGTGGTTGCCAAACTTTTTAGCACCAAGATCCATTTTTTAGAATGACAATCTGTCCAGGACCCACCAGAAGTGCCATCACTGTGACACCAGAGCCTGTTGCTTTTCTGAGAATGCAGCAATAAGCCATTTTCAAACAGCAAAGTGAATCAGAAAGGAAAAATGCCTATTTACAACCTTGACATAAGCCAAACAACCACACCGCCCTCCTCCTTTCCAGCATCCCATCTTCCCATATTTGGCTGCTCTAGGTGCTTCACAACCCACATGAACTTGGCTTGTGACCCACTGGTGGGTCCCAACCCACAGTTTGGGAACCACTGATCTAGAATATTTATCAGTAAGGTTCTTTGTATATAGTTTCCCATCCCCAAAGGGAACCCACCTTCCTAGAGTATGAGACTTCTTGGTGAAATATCACCTTTATACATGAACATATGTATCAAATCTTGGAGGAGAGAGGAGGAGGTGCATGACACATCAAGAGCTATGAAAACTTGAAACTTTTTATCTTGCAATGGCAAATGTTGCTTTGGCACAATATCCACCCTTGTCAATTCTTCCCCACCCTGTAACCCAAGCAAAGCAAAGCAAAGCAAAAACCTTTGGCTAGTAAATCTACATTTTATAAATCTAAATTGCCCAAATCTATATTTGTCAGTTGGGGGCTATCATCAGGACAACTGGAAAAAGAAATTAGAAGCAATAATGTTAGTAAGTCTGGAAGAACAATACGTTTGTTTGCAATCCTTAAATGACAATGCAAGCACAAATAAATTCCAAGAACCTATAGTCAGGCAGGAATCCCTTATATAACACAGAACAAAATCCCAGTGGAATTCTTTTGCCTTTTTTATAATGATGTTTTTAAGAACATCGTAACGAATACATGTTTATTAGCACGTCACTATATAATCTTTACTATGTTACTGTTGCAAGTTTTAGTGTGTAGATTAATCAACTAAAGCTTCAGTTGGTCAATGAAGGCAACTTTTAATGGTTGGGACTGCAAATTAAAGGCAGACTTGTTAATTTTTCTCTGGCTCAGTTGTGTTGCTGTAAGAGGAAATTAAAAAAAATTAAAGATGGCCTTTTCTTCTAATGTCTGGTAGCGTTTGTTAAACTGTAAATTATCTTACACTTCTGTCACTGTCTCAGAACTACACTGATATTTATTTATTTACATATATATGATTGGTCAACAGCACTGTCCTCGGCATGTCTACTCAGAAGTAAGCCCAATTGTAAGCCTGGGGCTTACTCCCAGGAAAGTGTGTATAGGATTGTAGCCTAAATGGCAGATGATGAATCAATTACTTTTTTAAAATTATTTGACTACCTAGTTATAATACAAAGGGAAAATCTACCCATCACTATTCTATCAATACCTGTTATTCCTATTGAATGCTCAGAGAGATTTAGGAAATCAATTATAACATGAATGCCTGACCCAATGAAACAAATTAGACTTCATACACATTGACGACTGAAGGTAACATTGATTTATGGGCCAAGGGTGTAGCCCAGAGGGCTGGGTGAGTGTTGTTATGATGATAAGTCACATAATATCCTTCCTGCTACAATAAATGCAATTCGGTGATGTAAAGTGCCCATTAATAACATGCATTCCGTGAGTCTCTGAAAAAAAAAATGGCACTTTGAAAGCAAAGACATTAATTCATCTTGATTAAAGGAAGTGAATGGAGAGAGAACCAGGCCTAAAATGCTTCATATTATGGTTGTGCTGCATCATGTGAAACCCATGCAGAGTCTTTTTTTCATCACCTCCGTTTTTATTTTGGAATTCAGGAATAGCATTAAAAAAAGATGTTCGAGTCTCTTTCATCCTTGTACCATATTATACCAATTATAGGCATAAAATCCCATCCCCCTCATGTCCATTGCCAACCCCATACAAATGTTTGATTGCTGTCTCATGTTTTATTGGCGTTGACTCTATCAAATGTTTTAGAAGTCACTCCTGGGCCCTGGTGAGAGGATATGCTTTGAATTTCAAAATCCTTAAATTGGGTGGTTCTGACATTCTTGAAGCAAGCGGCTGATTTGCTCAACACCAAACCTGATTTAAAATGCAGATGATTCCTGGCTTTTTGAAAATGTATAAATTGAAAAGCCACTGGAGAGTTTGTATGTATAATGGCTTGCTTTTGTTGCACAAATATTGAATGAATGAATGAAATTTTATCTTAACCTTTGAAATAACACAGTCTATTCATAGCATGACAAAATTTAGCAATGATAAACTTGAGAATTCATAGAAAATTTATTGGATCACTGGAAAAAATTTTTCTTGAAAACTATGTCCTCACTTGGGATTTGCTTTCTCAAACTCTATTCACATATACATGTTTATAACTTGATGACTACAACATTGAGTAATTACTTGCATGTGTGAAAGAACCACTGTAGATCAAACATCAGAGACACAGATTTCATATAGCTTCAAACACATTCCAATGAATGCAGCACACACAAATTGGCTGCAAATCAAGTCATGAGCGATCAAGCAATGTACATGCATGTGTGAACCATCTCTGAGTAGCAGGTCATACTGGTGCTAACTAAAATATCAAAGAAAACATGTCTGAACTGAATGCATGCAACATATCACTTTTAACAGTCGCACAACCTCCAAAGTAAATTGTTGTTCGCTTACAAACAGCCCCCTTCGGCTGAGGACTAGCCATTGTATTCTGAGCTGTTCTGAATCCTACAAGTTGAATTAGACCGTGTCTTATCAATATAAATCAGCAACTCAATTAACCAAATATAAATTTGTCGGCACTTAAACTGTGAACAGAATTTTGATTACATGTACTCAGAGGGTTAACACAAAAGAACAAGGCATGCCAATTACATTTGGTGTATTGAAACTTTGCTGTTTTAGTGTGTGCTATGTATTCCTTTTTTTTGGTTTTGGTTTTGTTCTGAACATTTTTGGAAACTTTAACATACAAAATAACTTAAATGGTGATGTTTGAGGATTTTTATAACCAAACTGATCTAATTTTAGTTTTGATTTCTCACTAATCTGTATAATTAATGCAGTGTAAAACTGCAGTTAAAAATGTAATATCACAAGTGTCTCCAGATATCTCTTATCTCCCCCTCCCAGATTATTAAAAAAAGAAAAGAAAAAATGCCCACCCCAAGCAAAACATACTATGGTTGAATTAGATTACTGGTACTCCAATCCCATGCATTTTTACTCTGAAGTATGTGCCACTCAGTTCTATGGGGTTCCTCTCAAGGAAATGTGCTTTGAATTGCCCCTGAGACTGTCTTTTCCTGCTGATGAACCAACACCACATTGAATTTACAAGAGAAATCTGAGAATTAGCTTTTTGGTTGGGTAGTTTTACTAGTTATGGGAAAGCTATATCATTACGTGCATTGTGTAAATCATCCTTGTAGATGAGAACTGTTCATATTAATGAACGTTTTTTTTTCCTTTCCTTGACATTGTAGCGAAACTTGTTAATGATCAACCAATACATAGATTTGCTTCAGACTGTTAGAGGGGAAAGTAAGACTCCAATCATTGACAATGTTACTACTCACAAGTAGCCCTCATCTAATTTCAATGTGGTGCATAATACAACGTGCAAAGCCAAACCCGTCAATAAAACTGCTGAAAAAAAGATGGTGCTTTTGTATTCCATGGAGCAAGGGGTTGCCAACATCTCTTGATATGAAGGCAGCAGCAATCTTGCAAATAAGGGTTGGGTTGAAGGAAATTCTTTTAAAGAAAAACAAGATGTGGTTAAAGAAAAATTGGCTCAAGAGAGTCGCAATGCTACCATATGACCACAGGTCAAGTACATTAAAGCACTGTTATTTTTGCTGGCCTGCAGTATGTTTCTCCCCTGTATTTGCTTTAGATGGCCTGCTGGGGCCTTCCTTCATATTTATTGCTACTGCTATGGCAATGGCCCTGTCGGTATTTCCATTATAAACGCCTATTCTCAAAGGCTGTTTTTCCTAATAGTGTAAATATGTGCCACAGGCAAAGGTCTGGCATGCAATTCCTCAGCCCAGAGTGATTCTTTTCATGAAATTCAAGGGAAATCAGCTCGGCCTTTGTGACGTTTATGCTGTGCTAGAACTACAACACAACAGGAGCCGCATGGCTGAGATAGCATTGTGTGGCCAATTTTTTTTAAACGTAATAAGCAGCTTAGTTTTAATCTCAAATGTCCCCAAGATTTTGAACCATAAAACTGTCAACTGAAAACTCTGAAAATTCATTTGTCGAGAAAACTCTTCATGCGTTTCAAACATGTCACAGTCTTGCAGCATGTGCTCTAGGAAGCATCGGTACTGCATCGGATCTCCTTTCCAATCCTGGCAGTCCATACAACAGAGGGGAATTAAGCAAAGGTCAGCGCCAGCTATCCTATTCACATCATTGGCTTTCCAATTTGGAAGGCCCAGGTCACCTATTAAAATCAGGCAGTATACATGAAAGAGTGCGGCAGACCTATGCGCAAACCTACCATGCATATAATAATGTGTCCCATACCTATATGCACAGTTATGTGTACAGCCATTGTCTATGGCAGTGTTATTCAAACTATGGGTCAGGACCCACTTGGTGGGTCGCGACATGATGTCAAGTGTGTCGCTGAGAGCTCGGAGCAGCCATCTTGGAAGCTGCAGACCTTTCTCTTGCTATATTCCTTTTGTGAGTATTAACAGAGAATTTTCAAGTGAGCATTGTTTTTGTTTGTTTTTTTAAAAAAAAATCAGTTCAGTGCTTTTACAGAATATTTTGCCCTAATCCTGCTTTCTGTCAGTGAAGTGTCATGGTTGTACCATTGCTACAGTCCAATAATGCCAATTTGCATTTCAAGAATGTCATTTTAGTATGTTACAATGACAATATTTCCTCCTATGATGTCACTTCCTGCCATGACATCACTTCTAAGTCAATGACATCACTTCCTGTGGGTCCCGATATGAGTGCCATTCTAAAAAGTGGGTACCAGTCTCAAACGTTTGAGGATCACTCGTCAATGGATTGGAAATGTGCTTACAGTATTGATAGATTTCAATTTTTTGTCAGTTTCCCATGCTTCCATTTTAGCACAAATGCACTGCTAGTGTCGGAAGCTTCCATGTGAGCTTGTCCTAAGATTTTATGAACAACAAAACTTAAATCATTAAGGGGCCCAGTCCTATCCAATTTTCAAGCACTGGTGCTTCCACAGTGTAGCCCCGAGGAAAGGAAACAAATGTTCCCATACCTTGAGGAGGCCTCTATGGCCACTCCCGCACTGCAGGATGCAGCACACTTCCCATTGGCATGGTTGCATTGGTGCTGGAAAGTTGGATAGGATTGGGCCCTAGATCTCTATAGACATAGCCCAATTTCAAACATTGCCAAGTTTTGGAGCCACTTCTTGTAGCAGCGAGTGTGTATTTCTGCTCCCCATATACAGTAGTAAACTTCTGTAAACATGGCATGAGTCCTTGTGATTCTTTTCAAAGAAGAAATACAACTGGCAGGCCATACAAATTGAGTCCTTGTGTCCCATGCATGGCAGATGGGAGAAATGTGCGAACGCTTCTCTGCCAAGGAAGTATTACTAGGCCAGAAACACCCACGGAGGGGCACCAAGTCTGCATTGGCTTAAAATAGATTTTCAATTCCCATCGTACTTTTATTATGCAAGTAAAATGAGGGATCAGAAAACTTGTAGTGTCCAGTGATAAAGATGCAATTTGAAATTAAGCTCTCATGTCATCAGTGGAGTTTGGTTGAGAGTAAATTATTTTAGAATCAAGGTTTTTGGCAGAGTCTGTGTGTATTTCACTTCTGCGTGGGCCGGGAACAGAATGCACCATCATTCATTTCATAAAGCACCATTTGGCAGTTGGCTGTATCTGTATTCCAGTAAACTCATCTTTATTATAGAGTAGATTAGGCCTTTTCAATAGCACGTGCTTTGGAGATGTTGTAATGGGAACACAGTGACTGGTTTTGCCCACAGTGGTAGCTGCAGACTATTCCCATACTAAGAGATATTCCTTTCAAAGATAACTATCTTACCAGATGCCTGTTTTGCACCAGCAGAAGTTGCAAAGTCGTCCACATGGTGTTTGGTGACTATCACAGATTGTGACGTGAAGTGTATTATATCTCTTCTCTTGTGAGAGCTGCTTGATAATAAGAGCTCTCAGAAGCTAGAAGTCTTTACAACTCCTCGTTCTGGCAGAATTTAATCAAGTTAACATCATAACTATATTTTTTTCATGTTTTTTTTCTGTGAGAGATCAACATTTTATTTATTTAAAAGATTTATGTCCCACCTTTCCAAAGCTCAAGGCAGCTCACAGCAATTCCAGTCCATCATAGAATAGAGCAATAATCAAGAACACAGCCGCATCAAAGAGGTTATAATGAAAACAGCCGAAATAATGAAAACGACTGAAAGGAAGCACCCAACATAGAGCAGCAGAGCAGCAAAAGTGATAATTAATAAGCTCCGGGCAGCAAAGATAAAGGCTGAGATAAAAGCCCTTGGACCAGGCATGCTGCAAAGGAGTCAGAAAGAAGTCTGAGAGATCTCACTATAAACGACCTCAGAGGGATGTGCCCGTAGGAGACTCATGTGGGCATTGCTGTTCTGGAGGAGGGTCTAGGTCAGCACTGTCTTTTGAATGCTGCTCTTCTGCAAATCTTACCCAGAGCTGGGGACAGCATCAACTCCAAGTAGTGGGACCTAAGTTCTGCACAAAAGTTCTCAGGCAGGATCTATTACTTCAGGATCTCTTTAAGAACATAAGAAGAGCCCTGCTGGATCAGGCCAAAGGCCCATCTAGTCCAGCTTCCTCTAACTCACAGCAGCCCACCAGATGCCTCAGGAGCATACAAGATAACAAGATACTTGCATCTCGTTGCTGCCTCTGACATTCTGAGGTAAATTTTCATAGTAAGGGGCTTATTCGCATTCAACCAGTCTATCCATTTCTGATTCTTCTAGTTTGGAACCAACCAAAGGTCCTTCTCTCAAGGCTCTGGCCTTCTTTCCTTCCATACCAAGCAGAGACTGAGAGGAAGAGAAGCACAGTAGCTATCCAGTTGTCTCCTCATTCAGGTCAGGCACATCATGTAAGTACTGGGTATAGGAGGCAGGGAGATGGAATGAAGCCAAAGGAATGGAGGTTTCGCACAGAGCATGGTGTGAGACTAGGGCATGGTCATGTCATCATTGCTAATTGACTGGAATGGAGAACTGGAAGGGGAGGGAAAAGGTGGTCCCTGAGGTCGTGGGTTCTGGGAGCTGATCATAAATCAGGGTGGATAAAATTTCCTTATTAAAAAAATTAATTGGATCCGCTTATCGTTAAAGCAATTAAAAAGGGAGTTATTTTATTTTCCTTTTTAAAACAACATGGTTAAAATTAAGGCATGAATTAAGTGAAACACTATAGAAATGAAAGCTGACTCTCTGGAGCCTTAATGTCTTGTGATTTGAAGGACAAACAAAAGCTGTTGGTTACCATTCGGCTCCAAAACGTATGAGGCTATCATAGGGCAAAACTTCCCAAAGAAGCACAGCATTTGGGGCCCTTGTCATGTGACTCCAGCACCTGATACAGGAACAAAATGTGGTGGGGTGGCAGTGTCCGTGTGTATATAGTCCACATAGAATCAGGCAGGAGAAAATAGTTACAGTGAATAGACCTCCCATTTGCTCCCAGATTATTCCTGCAGATAATGTTGGAGGGCAGTTTTTGTTGGTGTCTCTTTGCAGACCTATACTGTCTTTATCTTTAAACCTGGCCTACACGTGCAATGGAATATGGTTAAATGGACTGTATCATTTCAGATTACAGTTGAAGGAAACGCCTAATGCTCCAGTGCTGAAAACAAACAAAAAAGTAAATGGCACTACCCTGCTAGTAGAAAGATAGCATGGCAGGAAATGATCTGTTCTTAAAGCTTCCTCCCACCTCTTCCCCCAGCAACCTGAAGCTGTACAGTCCATTCAATCACCTTCTCCTCTCACATGAGTTAGACCAGGGATGTCAAACATAAGGCCTGCAGGCTGGATATGGCCTGCGGAAGCACTTTATCCAATCCACATGATAATGGGGCTCTCCCTGCACCACCATCAGCTGCTCACAGCCGCAAAATGATGCAGGGGCTGAGGCGGTGCTGCTGAAAGAGCCATGCTGATAGAGCCCACTTATCACATGGGCCACCCTTTCAGCTGCTTTGCTTTCCCTGAGGTGTCACTGCTTAAAGGGTAGCCTGCATGATAAAAGTGTCTTCTAGCGCTGCCTTTTCAGCAGCGCCACTTCTGCTGAGGCATTGGAAGGGAGAGATGGAAGGAGACTTCAGAAAGCAACTTTCTGAAAGCAAGCCCAAATATCACAACGGCTGCTCTTTCAGCCTCTCAATTGCTGAGCTGTGAAGTGACACCTCAGCAGAAGCTGCATTGCTGAAAGGGCAGCCCGTGTGATAATTGGGCTTTCCCGTATCCTGAAAATACGATCAGAATTTGCATATTTTTCTTTTTGTCACTTTTTGCAGCTAGTGACAAAAGGGTTTCTGGTCATCAATTGCACATCTGTGGATCATCTGCACAAGGTACAATCACCTTCTTGCTTAATTACTTCTCTTCTGGCCCACTTCTCTTTTGGCCCTCACTGTGCCAGTGAGGCACAGAACATCACAATGCCCAGTGACACTAGGAAGCCTCAATCCAGTCACACCTGGAGCCTTTCTGAAAAGCAGAAGTGCTGGTTAAACACCTCCACTGGAGGGGAGGGGGGGTCTGAACCCTGCGCGCAGCCTCTGCAGGCCTTAGAAAGGATCCTGGATGTGACCAGAGAACATTTCCAATCATGTCTGGGAGATCAGGTGAGGCTCAACCTGCAATTCGAAGTACAGTGATAGACAAGCAAGAACTTTTTGCATTTTAATGGAATAACATCACTGGAGTCAATTTTCCAAATCCATTTTACTCCAGACTGAGCCCCTTACAGTAAATAAAAGAACTGACTATGAATAGGAACTCATTTGTAGTCACTTTACATAGAGAGGGGATGCAAATAAAAAAAAAAAGACATGCATGTGACTATTAGGAAGGATAGGAATAACCTCTGCCCAATTTTTCTATACACATTTGTTTTTATACCTAAGAGAGGATAGCAACAACTACATTATTTGTAGCAGATGAACATAACAAGGCTAGAGTTGAATTTCAACTCTATGCCTTTTCAAAACTGTGTGATTAATTTATGTTCAGTGGTTTCCAGGGACAGGCAAATGTATCTTCCACTTAGAGATGAATATTTTGCCATTCTGATAAAGGTCCTTTTTAGTTTCATGTCATTTTTAAGGTAAATGTCATTTATTTATTGCAACTCTTAATTAAATCAATGCTCTATGATATCCCTATGTGAGATCTCTCTTGTTACAAAAATCTGAAAAACAAAATCTGTTGAATGAATGAGTGATTGGAAAAGGTGCCCAGAGTCCAGCTGATTCATTTCCATTGCAATGTGATGCAAGAGAGGGAAGGAATCCAAAATGCAATTTATCACTAACTTTCAACACTGATATCTGGTTATGTTCTCAGGGGAAAAAACCTGAAGATAGTCCAAGGTTCAAGATAACATTCTGTCTAAATTAAAAAAAAATTATAGCGCTAATAGACTTTTCTATTCTGTGTGAAAGAAAATAATTAAAGGATTAGCTGGGTGTGAAATTAAATAGTATTTTTTCTGCTGCATGTTAAGGAGTCTTCTGAGGAAGTGGCTGAATTGAAACAAGCTTGCAAGTGGTTTTGATTCTGTACAAGAAAATGAATTCAATGCTTTCTTTTTTTTAAAACCCCAAACCTACATGTTTTGCAGTGTCTCTATGGCTTAAATGACAGAGGGTTAATCTCTAATTTCAGGGTAGTAATTAAATAACTTTCAAAATGATATGTATCCATAAAACCGATGTTAGGTCAAAATGGATTTAAAAAACACAATCCTACCCTTTTTTGTTAATAAATAGGGATTAGTTTGAGTGTTATGGTAACCCATTAACTAAGTTTTACTGCTTTTTAATTTTTTTTTAAAGGAGACATTTTTCTTTTAGATCAGCAGCAATCTCCAAACTGGAGACTGCTGCAATGTGCAAAAGCCTCCGTGGTGAGACCCGCATTTACCATTCCACTGCAGAGCAAAGGTACAGCCGTGCCTACAGTCCCCAAGTGTCACCACGGCCAGCCACGCCTGCCCAGAACGCCAGGTGCTCAGCCTGCTGGGGCGACAGAACCCGGAAGCAGCCGGCCACAGCGACACTTGGGGGAATGCAGGCATGGCTGTATCTTTGCTCCACGGTGGAACAGTAAGCACGGGGCACCTGGAGGAGGGAAACAGCGGTCACTGGATCCGGCCCACGGACCGGAGTTTGGAGACCGCTGTTTTAGATCAGGGATCCCCAGATTTTTCCAGTATGAGGGCCCCACATTGAATATTTTACAGATTTTTACAGGTTAAAAAAAAAGTTTTATAAATGAATGAATGAAATTTAAATGAATGAATAAGTTTTCCTTGGATCTTTTTCTGTAATCAGCATGCTATGATTCAGTACAAAATAGAAACGTGACATTTACAAAGGAACAATGCCATGCTTAAAGTGAAAATGATATATGGTTAGTAAAAATGTAAAATATGTTTTGCTGCAGGCCAGATGAAATCTTGCGGCAGGCCAGATATGGCCCCTGGGCTGTGTTTGTAGAGTGTACTAAACTAGGGTACCCCCGGCGGTGGCATTCAGCCAGTACACTGGGCGGGACTTACCTTTGACCGGCAGTCCGCCCATTGTGTAACTGCGCATTACGCCACTTTCGGGCGGGAAAGCAGCAGAACGCACCGTTACGCAACGGGCGGTCTGCCGGTCAAAGGTAAGTCCCGCCCAGCGTACCGGCTGAATGTCGCCGCTGGGTACCCCCCCTTTAGTTTCTGATAGCTAAAGCAGACACCTTTCCTGAATTAAAACAGAACATTGAAAAAAAAATTAAAAATTGAAATGTGGGCTCCTGAGCCTCAAAAGGTATGCTTTTACAGTATTGAAAGCAAATTGAATTTGTTTTATTTTTACTGTAAATAGCACTTGGGGTGGAGTGGGGTGATGGAAGCTCATGATCAGAATAGCAGCTGTTATGGGGGTAAGCATTAAAGCCCATCTACCCCACCATGATGTTTTTTGCGAGTCCCTCCACAATTCTATACAAAGGAAGAAAGACATTGGTCAAACAAATAATTCATGATCTATCTTCAGTGTGCGTAGGACTGCAACACAAATGCACTTCAGCATTTAGCCTGAACTAGTAAGGATTTGTCTCCAACTGGACTGTGCATACGTGCATAAAATAACGGATCTAATAGCAGTGGCGTTGTGAGGGGAGGCGGGGGGTGGGCCGCACCAAGTGACTCGCACGGGGTGTGTGTGTGACACTACCAGGGACCAAAATTGCTAAAATCGCAGTTTTAAAAGATAATGCTATATACCGTTGGATGTGGAATTTCACCTGGAATTCAATGAAAAAACTGGAGTGTGATATCTTCAATCTATCAAAAGTTATGGCCAAAATACTAAAACCCCAAAACACAACTTTTAATGTAAAAATCGTGGGTTTTTTAAAATTGCGGTTTTACAGAATAATACCATCATGCTATATACCGTTGGATGTGGAATTTCATGAGGAATTCAAAAACAAGAGTGTAATATCTTTATTCTATCAAAATCTATGACCAAAAAAACTGAAAATACAACTTTTTATGTAAAAATCGCGATTTTAAAAAAAATCATTGTTATGAGTCAGTTCTCCTTTCCATGTATCAGAGCTATTACTAGAACTTTTATTTAATTGTGTGAGGATCATCAAATTGGCCACAGGTTTTTTTGTTGGTTACTAATTTGTTGGGTGACCTGTACTATAGTTAAATAAATAAATAAATAAATAAATAAATAAGGTTGCTGTATGGTTTGGGAGGAGGAGATCTATCATGGGGGGGTGACGCGCTGACCTCCCGCTCCGGGTGACGCAAACTCTAGTGACGCCACTGTCTAAAAGCAAGAATGAAAACCAAGCCTATAATCGATAACTAGCAGATAGGCAGCGACAAATTGTAACTAATAATAAATCGGGGGGAAGGCCATAAACCTTAGTAATAAAATCCAGTGACCTAATTGAAAGTTAATTGTACCGAGTCCCTGCCAGAATGTCATCAAAGAAGAGGGGCAGTTCACATATCCTTGGGGGCAGTGATGTCATTCAGGGGGAACGGACCAGAACGGGCGTTCCGGATCCTAACGGGCTCCGTGGCTGGTTCCAGGTTCCCAACAAGTGCCAATCAAAAGTGAGTTCCTGTTCCTAAATCATTTGAATGACACCACTGCTTGGGGGGCGGGAGAATTGCAGAGCCTAGGTACTGCCATAGAAAAAGCTGTTCCTCTAGTCATAATTCCCCTCACCACTGAGAGGGGCAGCACCTGCAAGGCAGCTTTCTCTGATGCCCCAAGGGAGCAGTTTGGATTATGTGGAAGAAGGCGGTCCTTCATTTTGACTAGGGAAGAGCCTTCCCCATTAAACTGCCCCTTCCTCAGTGCTTGTGGCTGCAAGGGAAATGAACTTTGCTGTGGGCTCATCTTGGTATGTGTGCATGCGCATGTCATGCCTTCCAGGCACATGCCTAGTGAGTCTCAGCACACAGAGAAGAGGAACATAAATACTCTGAAGACTACCTAAGATTTGGCTTTACTACCTTGAACAGCAATGGCATAGAGAAGCCACAATGCGCTTTGTGCAAAGTTGTTCTCAGTGCTGAAACAATCACTGAACTCAAAACTCAAATGTCACTTAGATACAAAGCATTCAGAACATTCTAAAAAGGATGTGGAGTTATTCGACTTTCAAAAAGTGTGATTTATTAAAAACAATGACTTCACCTCCTACTTAATGCCATCGCTTCCAGCCCTAGATCTTGGGGAGGGGGTCCTGACAGGTTGTCATACATAAAAGGACGTCCCGGCAGCAAAAAGGTTTGGGAACCACTAATCCTAGTTTTCTCCACAACCAAATCACCAGCCACTTGCCCAGCCATAAATACCAGGTCCAGTGTATGAATCACCTTGTGCATCTGGGCTGTTATCGACTGAGGCAGACCCATGGTTATCATGGCAGCTACGAAGTCCTGGGCTACACCTACCCCCATGGCCTCAGCATAGTCATTGAAGTCTCCCAGCACCAGTGAGGGGGAAACTCCAAAGCCACCACTAAGACTACCCCATTCAACTCCGGCAGGGAGACTGTTGAGTAGCAACAGGAGAACGTTGAGTAGCAAGATTGTTGAGTAGCAAGTATCAGTAAAACAACAGAATCTCACACTTGTCTCACCCACCCAGGGAAATACTGAGGCACTCAAAACCAGCTCGCTCCTGGATATGAAGCCTGGCAGGAGAGAGATCGTCTCAATAGAACAGGGCAGCGGCAATCCCCTGCTCCCCCAGTGTGGTTACTGCAGTTCTGGGAAACCTGGTGGACAAACCTTGGTGAGATTCACCTACGCCCCCACCTCATCCAGCCAGGTTTCTGTCGTACAAACCAGAATGTGTTTGAAAATTAGAATTTAGGAGTGCAAACTGTGTGGGCTTTTTTGTTTTCTCCTATTCCTAAATGTGTGGTTATTAGCTCAACTGCACTGCTGGTCAATTGGCAGGTTTAAATTTGCATCTGTATATGACTAATATATGCAATGAAATAATAACCAGCCTTTGGAGAAATGGAAATAGCACTAATTGCCTTTGTACGAGGTCTTTTAATAACAATTTCTTGGCAAAGGAATAAACTCTCAAGGACCTGACATTAGAAATGTTATGAAATGCCAGTATTATAACCTTTTTCTTTTTTCTTTTAGCCTTTTTTAAGGCGTAGTAACATGTGGTGCTGCTGCTGGGCTTTCCGACCAGAAGGTTGGGAATTCAAGACTGTGCAACGGAGTGAGCTCCTGTTGCTTGTCCCAGCTCCTGCCAACCTAGCAGTTCGAAAGCACCTACATGCAAGTAGATAAATAGGGACCACTTCGGTGGGAAGGGAACGGCGTTCCGTGCGCTACGGTGTAGAGTCATGCCGGCCACATGACCATGGAAGCTTGTCCTTGGACAAAACTCTGGCTCTACGGGCTTTGAAACGGAGCTGAGCACCGCCCCCTACAGTCGGTCATGACTAGACCATTTGGTTGTGGGGAAACTTTTACCTTTTTAACATGATTTTACCATATAAGTTTCTTTTCGCAAGACTTTTTCTACATGAACACTAAGGGAGACCATAACTTCATCATGCTGATTCTTTAAAAAAAAAAAAAAAAAGAACAATTTGGTGAATTGTTCCTTAGACTTCTGAAGCAGAAGGCCTTGGACCTGCAAACTAAAAGACGTTATTCTCACTTGTGGAAAGATAAATTCATTGACCCTGAAAATGGATCTCTTACTTCTGGCCATATTCATAATCCAATTATTCTTGATCAGTGAAATGTAGGTCCATAATTAATGTGCCACCTGAGAGGTTTTGTTATTTTCCTTAAATTGCCTATTAATTTAATAAATTGTCCTGATTAAGTAATTTATTTGACAGCCTTGGTTCCTTGTTAAGAATATTAAATCTGTTCTCATATTGAACATCTTAAACTGAGGTCTACGTCATAAAGAGAGTTCTACATAGAGGTTCAGGCCCTCTCGGTTTGCAAGGTTAGGCACTTGATTCTCTGGGTCAGCATTCCTCAAAGTGTGCTCCTAGGAGGCCTGCGGCTCCCTGGAACCTCTTCAGGGGCTCCATGGGCACACTGTAAATGGCCAGCATCTGCTTAGTGATGTTCTATTCTGTGCAGGTACTGGCATTCTGAGGCTCAGCACGCTCCGCTGGCAGCCATTTTGTGACAGCGGCACTTGCTTCCGCTGTTTCAAAAGGCTGTGTGCAACAGCCCAATCCACAATAGCAGTAGTTCCCAAACTGGTGAGTCACGACCCGCCAGGGAACAGGAAGCAGGGCATTCCCCGTTAAGGTAGCAGCAACAGATCTGCAGATATCACAGCACTGCTGCTACGAAGGTTTTTTTTTCTTTTATCTTGTCTGGGAGGCAGCCAGGGCCATATTATTAAGGTGACCAACTTTTTTACAATGAAAAGGAGGACACAAATAAATTGAAGAAAAAAATATCGTAAATAAAAGAAACATTTTATTCATTGCAACAATACACTATAATATGATGAATGCATAATAAAAACATTTGTAACATTTTATATTGTAATTATGCTTACATGCCAACAGGGTTGTATAAACTTGTAAATAAAATTATACATATTTGGAAATTATTAAATAAATGAATTACTAAAACATGAATTGTGCTTACCTGTGTATGATTGAATATTCACTGAAAGGAAGAAATAATTACCGTGAGTCTACTGCGTGCGTATGTGCCGTGTCGTGTTTTGGTAAGAAGTAAACAAAGCCACTTGTGCGCGGCGCTCTCTCTCAAGGTCTCCCATGTGGAGCGCATGCATCTCATAATGGCGTCTCGCCGCACTGTACTGAGTGTAAATCACAGGCTCATATGCCGTCTAATCATTTCCAGGCTCCTATGAGTCTGTGATTTTTTCAGCAGCGTGTGACCTTAAGCACAACAAGGCTCACAACCACTGCTACTAGTCTGGGCCCAAAGTTAAGAATACTTCCTCTTAACCTTAAAATTCCCCAGGCTAAACAAGTCCCAACTACAGGGACTTTTTCCAATGAGTAACTTAAAATTGGGTAAGCGTGCCACTTTAGCCACTGAATTTTATCTGGTTCCAAAGACAACCAAAGCTTCTAGTAAATTTAATTGTAATTTATTGATAAACAAGGGTTACACAACTAAGAAAGCATATTAGAACTAACAGAGATACCTCATAAAACAAAGAAAACTAGGCTCCTATCACTGACTAGGCCCTAGTTGTTCACCTTGTTCCTCAGACAGCAATTCCAGTCTTGCAAAGGGAAGTCTGCAGGTTTGCAAGCTTTATCAGGTCTGATGATCTTCTTGGAGGATGATCTGGAAGGTCTTGATGTTGTGTGGCCACACCCCTCAGGCTCAATCAATTAGCCTATCAGGGTCAAGGGGCCATCTCCTGTTTTCAGCACTAGCTACATGTAACCTTTCTGAATAGCTTGCATTCCTGACCCCAGCTATAACTTTTGCAAACAACCAATGAAATAAGCTCTCTCAGTCCTGCTTGTGTTACAATTATTTCAAAATAAAGTCAAGCCAGGGCCTAGCTTTTTCTTGTTTGCTCTTTACACCGAGCCTTGACGAATTGTCATGTCAAATGCAAATACATCACATCACATGAAACGGATCGGATTGGCATCGATCCAATACAGAGATTTACAGATTAGTCTTCAAATATTGAAAAGGAGGACATGTAGGAGGACACTTTTCAGGGGAGGACAGAACTTACCAAAGGAGGACTGTCCTCCCTAAAGGAGGACGGTTGGTCACCTTAATATTATCAATCAGGCTGAGTAGGCTGAAGCCTAAGGGCCCCAGGGGAACAAGGGCCCATCCAGTGATGGGATCTACGAACGACCTGGGGGAATGCTGGGCAGGACTTACGCGGGGTTTCCGTGTGATTGGCTGCCCGTCTGCAGCGTTCTGCAGCTGTCCTGGCCTGGGGGGGGCTGCCCTCGGTTAGCGCACCCCACCGCTGCTCGCCCAGGCACCCGGCGCGACGCTCACCTGTCCCCCGCGGCGAGCAGGAGCCCCCCTGAGGCCAAGGCAGCTGCGGATCGCTGCGGACGGGCTGCCAATCACTCGGATGTCCCGCCTACGTCCTGCCCAGCATTCCCCCAGGTCGTTTGTAGATCCCGTTGCTGGGCCCATCACGTTTGCATGTCTGTCAGCCTAATGTATGGGTCTCCAGATTCGACCCCTGGGGACTTCCACCCAGCCCGCCAACCTTTCAACTGGCAAGAGACTACAGCAAGGCCAGGCTTTCAGAGCTCTCCCACATGGGGCGGGAGAGTGAGCTCCATGTCCAGGGAGTGAGCTGGGCTACACATGGAGGCTGAATCGCTGGGAAGCTTCCATGCAAGCCTGAGTCTGTGAATTTTTCCCCTTTTGGGAACAATTTAGAAGTGCCTGGCTTTCCCGGGTTTTGCTCCTCAGATTTCTGCTTGTATTTCTGCTGTTTTAGGAGTGGGGTGGAGTGGGGAGCTTCCATGCAAGCTTGGGTCTGTGTGTGAGAAGCCTGCCCATGGCTGGATTGCTTAAAGTAAGGCTGGATTGCCTTATTTCTAAGTTGCAGAGGCCTTATTTGTAAAGTGGGGGAGGAGAACCTTGTTCGCCTGCCTCTCCACCAGGGGCTTCCATTCAGTGTGGCAGGAACTTTCCTGAAGAGTTTTGTAGAGGGCCCAAAATATCTGAAAGCCGAGGGTCCCAGCCATGGGTTAATACGGTGCTGGGGCCAGCGCAGGCCTCCTGCAGGGCCCTGGAGGCTGGCAGCCTGCTCTGACCTCCTCCCCAGCTGCTGTAAAAAAAGACCTTATCTCAAATTGAAAGCTACTTCCTGTTTTTCCTAGTCAAGATGCATCTGGTCTTATGTGCATAAACAGCATTTGCACATCGTATTTCCTCATGGACTTCTAGGGGCAGCGCAATGGCCACGAGTATCATCCAAATCAGTTCGCTTTTTAAAACTTATTGTATTTAAGAGAGTTGTATTTAAGAGATACCCCTGCTAACTGGGCAAGAGGCACCTTTTCCAGTGGTGTTCCTCTTATATTTAGCAGGGGGAGAGTAATTGTCCCTCTTCACCCCTGCACAGTCTTCTAGTGGCTGTTGCTGGCGGTCTGCCTTTTTTTAGACAAGGCAGCCATTTAACTTTAATTATTACCATTTGCCTGTAAACCGCTTTGTGAACTTCGTGTTGAAAAGCGGTATATAAGTACCTGTTGACTGCCTGACTGACTGACTGACTGTTAGACTTGTGTATAAATAGAGGAAGGGCTGGCTGGGATTGAAAAAAAAAACAGAGAGAGAGAGAGAGAGGCCTGATCCTGTGCTCCCGGGTTCCCGTTGGAGTGGCATTGCCATTACTCGTCCGCAGTAAATCTTACCACAATCGATGGCACCGCAGCGGTTCTGAGCGCTCAGGCTCAAGCGCCAATGGTGCTGGGCCCAGCTAGGGCGGTAGAGCATTCATTCTGCAACAATTTTAGACAGCAATACGGAAGTATCGCCGGCGAAGATGGCTATTGCATCTGGCATACACACTGAGGCTACAATCCTAGCCACACTTACCTGGGAGTAAGCCCCATTGACTGTAATGAGACTTACTTCTGAGTAGACATGCCTAAGACAGGGCTCCCAGAGCATAGTCTTAACTTGGAGTTAGGCCGGCGCAGTTGGACCAGCAAAGTTTGGCCGGCACAAGAGACATTGTAAAGTATGTTTGGACCACTCTCATAATCAGAGAGGCCAGCACACAGATGTGCACCATCCTCCCTGACTCTGAGAATGGTCCAAACAGGCTTTATGGTTGCCTTTGTGCCAGCCTAACTTTACTGGCCTAACTGTGCCAGCCTAACTCCAGGTCAGGATTGTGCTCTCAATCATAGTATAATGAAACAGAGTACTTTGGTACCCTTAAAGCAGTGATGTCATGCAGCGGGTACGCGGGGGTACGCGAGTACCGGTTTCTAGGATTACAGCTGGCCCCGCCCATTCGCCCACCCACTCGTCGACTCCGCCCTCTGCAACGTTTGAATTTCCTGCATGTTTGAGTTGCCTGCATGTTCTCAGAGCCAGGCAGGCAGGCAGGCAGCGAGCGGAGCCTTTCCTTTCCTTGCCACTGAAAAATGAGTTGCTCTGGGGTTTTAACATGATGCCAGGCCTTCTTAACATGTTCTGGAGGTGCTGTGGAATACTGTTGCAACTGTTGGGTCAGTTTAAAATCATCTGAGGCCTCAAAAAGGGCTTTTTTCATGTCACTTCCTGCCACGACATCACTTCTGGCTTATGATGTCACTTCCGGTGGGCGGGTCCCGACACGTGCCAATCAAAAGTGAGTACCTGTTCTTAAATCATTTAGATGACACCACTGCCTTAAAGCCTTTAAAAATGTGTTTCAACATACACTTTCATGGACTAAAGTTCATGGAAACTTAGGCTGAAATAAATGTGTTAGTCTTTAAGCTGCCACAAAGCTCATGGTCTGTAGCAGCAAAAACAACAAATATGGCTACCCCTGAAAGTTATTATAATGGGTATCTAGTAATACTGTACTGTAGAATTGTAATTCTTAAACACAAAATTGGAAAAGAAGTCACAAATACTTTTTGGGCATTATTGCTCTTTAAAATAAACTGAAATTGTTGTACAGTAATTGTTGTAATTAAGTATTGTAGATTAATACTGTAGAAACAACCCAACAACAATTTTATATTTATACTGAACAAATTACCCTAATTATTTAATTTTTAATTTTCAAAAAGTGTACTTGCTATTGTTTTTTTCTTCTTTCAAAAACACTTTCTTTTGAAACCTATATTTTGAAATTAATGCAGAATTGGCATAGAAAATAAGGGAAAATTCCATCGCTTAAGCTTTGTTTATTTAAATGGTTTATACCCCACCTTTCTCTCCAAGGCTTTCACAATACGAATAGCTCACAGAATTGTGAATGGGTTGCACCTGCCTAATCTTGAATTACTTCTGTGAAAATGTTAAGCATCTAGAAACAAATTATGCAGTGGAGCCCTTTTAGTGTGAACAGGCGTTGTCATGAGACTTGGCTGGCCTAACTGTGCTGGCCTAGGATTGTGCCTTGATTCTATGATTTAAAACATTTCTTAAGTTCCACCCTGTCTTTGCACGGGGCTTGCTCTCCCATCTAAGTGTTTCACTGCTTAGCTTCAGCTGTACTGTAGCGTTAAGTGCTTCCTAGAGCAATGTTCTCAAACTGTGGGTCAGGATCCACTAGGTCCCATAGGTGGGTTGTATAGGTGGGTCACATAGCACCTAGGGTAGCCATATTTGAAAATATGGACACTAGAAAGGGGGAAAGGCTGTGTAGTTATTTTGCTTGTGTCAAGGTTGTAAGTAGGCTTTTTCTTCCTTTCTGATTCACTTTGCTGACGGAAAATGGCTAAGAAATGACTCAACTTATTGTTGCATTCCCAGGAAAGCAGCAGGCTCCGGCATCACAATGACAGCACTTCCAGCCATGACATCACTTCCAGTAGGTCCTGGACAGATTGTCATTCTAAAAAGAGGGTCCTGGTGCTAAAACGTTGGAGAACCCCTGTCCTAGAGCATTCACTAGCATGCATTCCCATTCTTGGACTTGGAAGCCAGCTTCACGATCAGCTGGTCAGCAATCAAATATAAGAGCAAGTGGTTGTCTGCAGATAGCACCCTCTTTCCTTTTGTGTTGTACTCATTGAGCGGACACACCTTTGAGAGTGCAGTGACATTTTTCAAGCATCACACTTTGCTTGGCAAAGCAGGGACAATGCACCTTCACTTTCCAGAAGGCCTCATATACTAGGAAAGTGGTTGGGCACTTTGTATAAACAGCTGACCTGCTTGTTACTGGAGGGTAGCCAGAGCTATTATGGTCAGGCTCTCAGCATCTAAATTTGAAAGGAAACAACCCTTAAATTTATAAGTTACTCAAGTGGGAAGAATATAGGTATGTGAGACCCAAGAAAGAAAGAGCCAAGCCACAAAGACCCCTGTGACATAGATTCCTTTCTGCAAACAGTGCACAAATCACAGCAATGTATTCAAACTGTATTCTCAGTTTCTAGCACTGAGAAACTCAGGAGGCAGAAGCCAAAAATCTCATGTACACTGAGGTGAAATTCTAGTCTTGCCATACACAATATATGTGTTCGGGGAACACATCCTGCCCTAACAGAAGTAGAGTTTAATGACTGGGCATCAGATTTCCTCACATTCTCACTTCTTACACTGCTGTACTTACTAGAATAGGTTTTTTAAAACTCAGTTTTGCAGATTGAAATGTTTTGGGTTTTTTTTGCTATTTTAAAGTTTCATTGGTAGTTTAACGTGGGCACCAAGAAGTCATTCTTCCTCACTTTTTATGAATAACACAAAGGGCTGCATACCTTGTTATACTTCTAAGTCACAAGCAAACAATAATGCTAATTACTCCAAACTGGTTGTGCCTCAGGCCCATTGACAGCAGTGGGACTTTCTGTGACTCCGTTTCATTAATTTCAATGGAGCTTAGCCGTGATTAATTTTAGTTTGATGGGTCTCCATGTGAATACATGGGTTTTATATACATTGGCACCAATCTTGAGAATGTTAGCTGCACTGATATCAGGATTTTAGCTCACAGTCAAACTCTTAGGCTGAAGTCCAAAGAGCAGTTTTAGGCACAATCAGCGGCTTAGGCCTGCCTTCCGGGATTTTTACACTTTTTCCTGTAAATGACTTATCTCAATTCCATATCACAAACTGCTGCTCAAGCTCCTCTATGTGCAAAAGAGGTTTGCATGAAGCATTGGGGGGAGGGCAGTTCTGTTTAAGAAACAAAAGTCCCAAACACTTACTCCGTTCTGCCATGTGCATGTTTAGAGTGGCGGATCCGAGTCAGAAAATGGTGACATGATTTTCTAATCCTGCAAAACTTCTGATTGTGGCAAATGAAGTATAGGATCCATTCTCTGTGAATGTAGAGGTGCAGAAAAACATCATAAGTTTCATAGTTTTGGAAAAGTCCTCACGAACGATTCAAATGTTCATTGGTTTCTGCGGAGCTGGAGCAGAATTGCACCTGTGGCGGGGTGGTGATGAAAGACATCACTGCGCCCTCCGTTCAGCCTCGCCACATCCAGGATTGCTCAGTTTGGGAGTGTAATGGAGGCAAGGGTGGGTGGGATGCCCAGCTTCGTGCCACTTTCTTCCACAGCGTGCCCAGCTCCCTCACCGGCACCCATGGCAGGTGCAACACTGTGCCCTATGGGCACGACACTTCTGGGCTTCTGAAATGAAACCTCTATGCTGTAACCTGTAGTTTTAATATCACCTTTTACTCCATGGTGTGCCTCGTGCGCTGGGGACGGACATTAGCTGAATCCAGTCTTGACACTGGGCTACACTACTGGGACCGGTTGGGCTAGGGTGATGCCTCCTGGGCCACTGGAGGTTGTTAGTGGCCAGGAGGGGACATCGTCCCGCGATCCCTGGGTGAGAGGAGGCAGGGCTGCCCGGGAATTGCAACAGGCCTGCATGACATAAGACAAATAATAAAATACAATATAAATAATTTAAAGCTCCACATATATCTTCGTCATATTTAATCCATAGAGACAAACACACTGTGGATGGAAAACATACTTTGAATCTGTCCTAAGTTTGTTTTTTTTACTGCAAGAGTCACATGATACGGTATATTTTGTTTCAGAAATGAGATACTGAGCCCAGAACATGTGTATAGAATCAGTTACGAAGAATAGTCCACTTATAGAATAGTTTCCCCTTCAAAATACATTGCTTTTGTACTTTTTGTCCATGTCACTGCCTGAGGTGAAACGGCTGTCCTGGTGTAGGCCTGTTGTCTTTCTGTGCCTTTGCAAACAATAACTTTCTGGGTGGGATGGCTGGCCACCTGCTGTGGCCTCAGATCTTTGCTGAGGAAAAAACCCCATGTAGCAGATCAATTTCAACCTGCCAGATTCAACGCTGTCAATTTGGGGTCACCTGAGAAGAATTAGAAGACATTTTGCAGCCACTGCCCACGAGAACTGAAAGGAGCACCCAAAACGGTATAGATTGTAAGATCTCTGTCTAGACTTTGGTAAAGTTCTCTTGGACGGTATTTATGTAGTTATACATCATTTTTCAGCTGAGATGCCTCCCAAATGGACTGACAATAATGGTCCATGCAAAAGTGCAGTAGAATCAGAGATAGATGTGAGTGTGAGACGGTCCCTTCTGGTCGCTGGTAGCTGGTGAGAACAACCAGGCTTTAGGTTCTTCCTATCACAGTAAGACAATGGCAGTTCAGAAGCTGGCTGATAGTAAAACGACCAACCTTCTGAAGCAGCCCTTTCCCTGATTTGCAGGTGACTTCGGGGCAGTAGCATAACTATAGGGGGCAGTGCAGCAAGCGCTGCAGGCACCGCAACACCCTTTGTAAGCGGCCCCTCTCACTCACCGTCAAAACCATTCTGGGTGGCGATGGCAGCTGCATATTGCTGTTGCCATCCAGAATGGCTCTGTCAGCAACTGGAAGGGGCAGCTTACATGGTACGATGAGATCCCTGCCCCACAACTGCACTGCTGCTTCTGGAAAACTAAACCCTCTTTTTATTTCTGTTTTGACACAGAAAACGACACTTTTTCATGTCGTTACTTTCTTTTCACATGAATAAAACCTTTAAATTCAGACACATGAATGAGGAAACGTTTGTGCCATTTTGCACTCTGGTAGTGAAATTGTAGTTCCAGGTTTTGTGGGAACCTGGCTTGTGTCTGGAGGAATAGCAGATACATACTGTGGTGAAAATCCCTGATTTTCTCCTTTTTTTCCCATCAGTTTTGGACTTTTTGTTTTGAATGGTTTTGTCACCGCCGAGGCTTCTGTAATGCCTCATCATCCCAGAGGGGTTGTTGAGTCATCTAGCTGCAGTACCTATTGTTCCTTTGTAGTTGCGGTTTGAGCATCTTCTTTTCAGCTGGTTGCTCATTTAAAAAGAAAAACAAAACTAGGCTTTGAGCCCAACTCATTGGATTATGAAACCTACTGGATACCCAAAAGCAGAAAATGGAAGTCACTCAGGTGACTCCAGCTGTCCAGTTCCACAGGACACCCTGGCAAATGCTCACAGGTTATAAAAAGTAAGTTCATGCACCCATGTAGGAACATAAGAAGAGCCCTGCTGGATCAGGCTAATGCTCATCTAGTCCAGCTTCCTGTATCTCACAGTGGCCCACCAGATGCCTCAGGGAGCACACAAGATGCCTGCATCTTGATGCCACTCAGAGGCGGATCTAAGGGGGGGCAAATCTGTAAGTTTTGCAAGAAGCCTTGCCCTGTCATGTAAATCCCTCCTCTCCCTTGCTGCTGTAGCCAGTAAGCAACGCCAAGATGTTGCTGTTCCCTGTGAGGATTGGCTAGAACAGTGCAGGAGAGGAGTGTTTTCCACTGCAAGGTAAGGCTTCTTGCAAAACTTACAGATTTGCCCCCCCTTAGATCCGCCTCTGATGCCACTCCATGTACCTGGCATTCTGAAGTAGCCAACTACTAACCTAAGGAGGTTGCACAACCTATCGTGGCCTATAGCCCATGATGGGCTTTGTGTGATTCTCCAGGTCCAACTCTGGAAGCATCTGATTGTGCACAGGGACTTGCCTGCAATTTCAGAGAAATCGCATCAAGTTTTAATTTGCTGCTTGCATTTTAACATCCTTTAAACCCCCCTCCACTGGTGGTCTCCCTATCCCTGGGCTCTCTGAGTGGTGGCAATGAGAACCGTCTTCTCCCAGTTCTGTCTCCAGTTTATCTAGTTAGAGGGACTAAAGCATAAAGCAGAGAGGTAGGTGCCAATTGCTAACTGTTTAGTGCTGTGCTCATCTTGCCCTCTGTCTATCCTGACGCAGATATCTTTGAACTAGGCCCCTTGGCTCTGATCATCTGCATCCTATGAAGAATGGTGCTTAGTTAACATTTTTTTTCTCCCACCACAGTCTCATCTTTCATAATCTTCCAGCTACCTCACTATAGGGTGCATTCCTTCCTCCTGTTTGACAGTCACATTGCTTTGGTTCCCCCCCCCCTTTTTATGTCATTTTCTTTTCTGTTGCTTCGTTAGCTATTAGCTTGGGTGGTTTGCATTTGGAAGTTCACAAAATATTGCAAAGGAGACCACATTTAAGTTGAACTTGACCCCATAAGATTTACTAACATCATATTTAATTATGCCCAAGACATCTAAATAAGTGGTTAAAAAATCTCAAGGGGATTGATTCAGGGCTCTCATATGCACAGCATTTCATGGTATGTTACAAGTTTAAACAAAACCATATTCCATAGCGCACTGTGCTGACATCTTTCTTCAAACTGGGTACGCTGGCCTGGGAGCCATTAGTTCCAGTTTCACTACCGAACAAAATTTGTATTGTTCATTTTGCTAACCCAACAAGATCTCAGATTCTTCCTTTGATTTCTTTTTAAGAAATCAATGTATTGGAGATGGACACGAGGGGGAAATAGTTAGGGTGAAAGCAGAAATAAGACGGCAAGAACTATTGACCCTCAAAATACTGTAACATTTTACAGCACTTCAGAAAGTGGCTTTTTCCATCCTAAGTGTATCTGAAGGTCCTGTGTGTCTTTTGCAAACCCTGCTTGGTAAGCAAAATCTTCGGAAAATCTGGCAGAAATTTGGAACCTGGGTGAAAATACAATCCAGAGTACTTTTATCAATGAGATCTTTGGGCTTCCTTCCACCAATCATAACGTACAGTGAAGAGAGCAGGGTGCTTCTCCAAGAGGAATGCTTCAGATTTTTATCCAAGTGAGTGCTGGATGGGGATTAAATGCAAGTGACAGAGGGAGGGAACCCAAATGGATTTTGAGCATGTTAGTTGCCTGTTTTCATTCCCTAGTAGGGGTATACTGTTCAATTTATCTTGTGCTTATCTTTCAACTTATCTTGCTTGCTTGCTTGCTTGCTTGCTTGCGTGCGTGCGTGCGTGCGTGTGTGTGTGTGTGTGGTGTGTGTGTGTGGGCAATTTGAATCTTTGTCCTCAATTTTAATCATTGTGCATTGCTTCGAGAGCCAATCTTTGCTGTGTACAAGTCCATGGGCAGCCCAATCCTATTGAAATTCCCCCACACCGAGGCAGTGTGGCCAGTCTGGTTTGCACTGTTACCTTACAGGGGAATTTGTACTCTGGAGGTAAGGGATCATTTGGTCTGGGAGCCTAGGAAGGTTTCCCACTATGAAAGCAGGTTCTGTGGTTCATTTAAGATTCATTTTGAATATCTGAGGCTGCCTTATACTGTACAGAGTCAACCCCCTGGTCTGCCTAGTCCAGTGTTTCTTTCACTGACTGGCAGCAGCTCTCTGGTGTTTCGAACAGGAACATTGTCTAGCCTTACCTGAACATGGTAGACAAATCCCTGATGCTAGGTTGCTGGGGACCTGGGACAGTAGCATAGTGTAATGGGCACACAGAAGATCCAACGAGGAGGTAGCTTGTGGTGTCAGCAGTGCCCTCCCTTCCTGCTGAGTCTGGAGCACATAGGGTTAATCCCAGAGCTCCTGCTAGCCTTAGGAACACAGCTGCAGACTAGGCAGGCTAATGAGGGAGATTAGCACCAGCTGCTGTGGGATGCAGTAGGAGCAAAGTTTGGTGTGAGAGGAGTTGGAGAGGACTGGCTGGCCTGTCTGTCTGTGACAAACTATTGGACGGACTATTGACTGCAAGCTTGGATTCTGACTTGGCTTTGGTGTGACTCAGACCCTGACTGACCTGGCTTCCTGACTATTGGACTGGCCTGCTGATCACCAGACCTGGATATAATAACAGACTGACTGGATTATGGACTTTGCCCTGGCTTGCTGACTATTGGACTGGCTTGTGGGCCACTGGATGTGGCTCATGGACTAACTCCAACCTTGGACTCTGATTCTGGCTTGGGCTGATGTTGATTGCTGTGACTGAACAGGCAACTGAGAAGGTGAGACCCAGTTGTGTTCTCTCCACAGAGCTGTTTACAGGGGAAACTGGTCAGCCTAGTGCAGCTATTAGGCCCTCCCGGGAGACCCAGCAGGGGTTCTCTGGGACACATCGCTACAGGGAGCAGGCACCACAACGCCCCATGTAAGCGGCCCCTCCCCCTCAGCGGCGTCATGC
>JAJKFI010000030.1:5604329-5625015 GCA_029204185.1 Lerista edwardsae
GGCGAGACGGAGCGGAACGCAACGGGCGGGCTGCCGCTCACCCGTTCCTCCCGCCCAGCGTTCCGGCTGCATGACGCCGCTGGAGGAGCTGTGTTACACAGGAGCTCAGGCTCCTGCCAAACCTAGCGTTTTGCTTCCCCTGTAGGAACGCCACTGAAATGAATGGCAGAGCCATCAGTAGCGGCTGCTGACAGCTGGTCCTGAGGCACAGTCCTTGTTCAGATGGCTGCTTCTGACACTGGTCTGCCAAAAGGTGAGAATGAAGAACCAGGGGGTACGTTACTCCTGACCTTTACTAGGTTTTCCCTCTCAGAGGAGAGAACATGGATAAATGTAAGAACGCGGTTGGATCAGACCATAGGTCTGCCTAACTCGTCCAATCTATTCCTCTTACATAGTAGCTCACCAGATGTGCTAGAAGGCCACAAACAGGACATGAGAGAAAACAGCCCTTCCCCGCTGATCTGTCTTGGCTCGCTTCCATTTGGCTATCATGGCTCATTAACACTGATAGAACTATCCATCATTAATTTGTCTAATCGCTTCTTTTAAAGACCATCTAAGATAGTGGCCATCTTTGCATCTTGTAGCAGTTTAGTCAATAAGTCATTATGCATTATGAAGTGTGTGTGTGGGGGGGGAAATTGCTTTTGTTTCATTTGCCCTGAACCTACTGCCCGTCTGTTTCACTGGGTGATCCCAAATTCTGGTAGTCTGAGGAAGGGCACATTAATCTCCACCTACTCTCTCAAAGCCATTAATAATTTGGATTGTCTTTTTAATTATTAAATGGAGATGGGATAAGTCAGACTGCAGTAGTAGTGGCTGGTGACTAGTCCAGATGATGTTCACAATCCAAAGAGACAATATACTAATGGTATCTTCTCTCTACAGGTAGTGGAGCTGAAGAAGTAGATCGAGCCCTTTCCACTACAGCCTTGTGTTGCCATGCATTTCATTACAGTACCTGACATGTGTTGCATGTGTACATGATGTTGGGTGTACAGGAGACCACAACCCAGACCACTACCATGAAATTTAAATTGGGTTGATGGGAAGTGACCATCTCACAGGTGTCAAGATAGGTCATGCTTCGGTCTGTCAGCCAGTCCCCACACCCCAGTCAACTTGGCTGACTTGGAGGAAGTCTTGCTTTTTATTTTGTTTCTTGTAAAATTCCATGAATGGTCACACCTTGCTAGCATGGCGCATTTGAACCGGTAAACCAAGAATTGCAGCCTGGGAGCTTCTTGACTTTGAATAAAAGTCATTAGCCAAGCAAAGAAGGGATCTCAGCTGCAGCTCATGTCAGGAACCTATGTTTATTGAGGCTATCCTCCAGGGCTAGTTCAGAATTTGTTGCTGGACCCAGGCAGTGTGTAGAACATAAAGTTAAAGGTTTCCCCATGACCAAATGGTCTAGTCGTGACCAGAGGCGGATCTACAGGGAGGGCAAAGCTCTAAGTGTTGCAAGAAGCCTTACCCTGTCATGGAAATCCCTCCTATCCCTTGCTGTTGTAGCCAGTAAGCAACGCCAAGATGTTGCTTTTCCCTGTGAGGATTGGCTAAAACGGTGCAGAAGAGGAGTGATTTCCACTGCAAGGTAAGGCTTCTTGCAAAACTTAGAGCTTTGCCCTCCCTTAGATCTGCCTCTGGTCGTGACCAACTGTAGGGGGTGGTGCTCATCTCCGTTTCAAAGCCTGTAGAGCCGGCGTTTGTCCTAGGACAAGCTTCTGTGGTCATGTGGCCATATGACTATATGCCATAGCGCCGTTACCTATTTATCTACTCACATTTTTAGGTGCTTTTGAACTGCTAGGTTGGCAGGAAGTGTAGAACATAGAAGCACCCATTTAGGGCCAACAATACGCAATCAACAGCCACAAAAGAAGGTTCCTTGATGAACTTAACTCATTAATGTCCCATAGGCAGGAATTTTGGACTGACGGTAGAGCTGCCAGTACTGTCTGAAGCTAAGCAGGAGAATCTGTGTCTTGTTTTTGGATGGGGGACAGAATGCCAGGCTGTGACAAGCTGCTGCACCCTTTGTGGCAGAATGGAGTCACTATGGAGTTGATTGCCAGCAGTGGTGTGGGAATTTGTGAGAAGGCCAGCTGACAAAAGAATGGAGTACAACTTTAAGGACTTGTCCAGGCTTGACTTACTATTGCCTTTTGAAGCTCAATGGCACGCAGCCAGAAGAGAGAACCACACTGTGAAGGCTACATCTGGGACTGAGGATTTGATGAATCACAGAATACTGAATATTTGTAATAACTCCATTGAAAAATGGTGGTTTAAACTAGCCTGCCCATGTAAGCCGCCTTGGGCATTTGCTTCGGCATGGGAAAGGCAGGGTATAAATTATTCAAATAAATAAAATACATTCCTGTGGTGAGGGTTCCTGCCAGAATCCTCAGGGTACCTACTGCTGACCTGTCTACTTGTTTCTCTGCTGCTACTAGTCCTGAGGTTTCGAAAGATTCTGCCCTTTGCAGAGCTTTGAGGGATCAGCAAGGCTTCCTTCTCTGTTTCTCAAACCCAGTGCCAGGTTGGCAGTTCAGCAGTCAAAACAAAGGGTAGAGGTTTCAGTGAGACCATCCTACTTTTCCAACAGAAAAAGATTCATGATATCAGTTTTCATCTTATGTAGTTTCAGTGTAGTAACTCAACAGGCAGCCCAATGCTAACGGGCACTTGAGCCCTTGCAGGCTCCCTGCACCATCTCCAGAGTGTCGCACATTCAATATGATCTTCCAATGCAAAATGAGTAGAAATAGTACTATATGTGTAGAAGGGCTAAGCAATGTTAAAGAAGGTTGTTTCAGCAATCCCAATCCATAAAAATAGCTCTATACAAAAGTGATTCCTAAACTTTTTTCTATGAATGGGAAGTTCATAATATGGAGCCTGTATACATTATGGATCCTGTACATTATGGATCCGGCATTATATGGAGCCTCATATGGAGCCTATACATTAGTCTCGAAAAATGAGCAGCTGATTTTCAGGAAGCAGTGTTAACTGATTGGGAAATGTATCAACCCCGGTTGGAGAAACAGCTTGATGAAAGCCTGTCTAATTGGTCAAAAGTAAAGGAAGCAACTAACCCTGGAGCTAAGCAAAAAGGATAAAGATCTTCTAATGGACACAACTCAGCAAGTTTGATTTCTTCTTAATTATTCCACATTATTTAACATGGCAAAATAAACAAATAAACAAAAAGAAAATATCCTTAGAAAAAAACGTCAAACCATCTTTAGAGATATGTGAGAAAAGAAAGATGAACGTTACAGAAAATGTGGCTAAGTTGATCCAGTTTATTATCTATTTTATTATATAATAACATGACAGCAGCTGTAGAAATGCATAACATCTTATATGAAATTAAAGCATTCTTTTTCAGAAAAACAACAACTGAAGGCTCTGAAGATCAATAAGAGGAAAGTATCTTTCATGTATTGTAAATAAGAGAATTGATGGTCTTCTCCTGATAGCTCAGCAGGCAATTAGAAATCAATGAAAGAGTACACTTTGATAGGAAGTTAAGTAGAATTTATTTCCTGCATCTGTGTTCATTGTAGAAGTACCTAGAGACTCTTGCTTCAAGGGCACTCTCTGTGAGAAATCTGTGCATGGCCTTGAGAGAGCCCAAAGTCTCTGTGGAGGAATTAACTTGAGAGGTAAAGAACATAAATTGCCAGGAGCATATGGAATTCATCTGAGGACCCTGAAGGAAATCAAGTGTGAAAGAGATCTGGGATACTTTTGAGCCTGTACAGTATATGTCAACTGTCCTGAAGTGATGTCTATCTTCCGAGAATCAAAGGAGAGTATCTGGAGAGGGGCTGCATTAACTTGATATTTTGAATCAATTGAAAGCCTGAAAGAGGATTATCCACAAACCCAGTTCTCCTAGGCCATCCCCTTGCATCCTAGATGTTTCAGAAGACGAGCTCCTTTAAGAAATAATCCTGTTTTCTACTATTCACTCTTAGCCTCTGGTTCCCAAACCTTTTTGACTGGCAGTTTCCTTGAGCTACTGGGCATTGGCCACAGCTTCCAATTAGGGATATGTAATGGACATGCAGCAGATCCAACAAGGAGGTAGCTTGTGGTGTCAGCAGTGGCCTCCCTTCCTGCTGAATCTGGAGCACATGCAGTTAATCCCAGAGCTCCTGCTAGCCTCAGGAGCATGGCTGCAGCCTAGGCTGGCTAATGAGGGCCTTGGCTCTGAGGGAGATCAGCACCAGGTGGTGTAGGGTATAGTTGGAGCAAAGTTTGGGGTAAGAGGAGTTTGAGAGAACTGAGTGACCTGCGTGTATATGATAAACCTGGATGGTCTATTGACTAAGAGCTCAGATTCTGATTTGGCTTTGGCGTGACTCGGACACTGATTATTGGACTGGCTTGCGGACTACTGGACTTGGCTTACAGACTTAACTACGGCCTTGGACTCTGATTCAGGCTTGGACTTTTGGCATTGGACTGACGTTGATTGGGCTATCCGCTGTGACTGAACAGGCAACTGAGAGGGTGAGACCCAGTTGTGTCCTCTCCGTTGCAGCACCAGAGCTGTTTAGAGGGGAGACGTAGCTTAGTGCTGGCATTAGGGCCTCTAGGGAGACCCGGCAGGGGGTTTTCTGGGACAGGATACAATCCTATACGTTGTATAGGGCAGTGGGTTTTTTGCAAGGATTCCACGGTTCCGCCGGCTGTTTTCTCACAGCTCACAATGTGGGAATCAATGATGGTCTCAGTTTTTGGGGAAAACAACACAGGGCATCTTCCATCATGTCACTTTCCCCTACCCCACCCTGCTGAATGCCTCCATGACTGCCCACCATGGAGGTATGAATAACAGGAGACGACATGACGTTATTTTCTTGAAGCCATGGGTATACTAATATGGCTGACTCAGATCACTGCCGCCAAGGAGGAGGATTGCCACGAATTAACAAATAAAAATCTCCCTGCACGCGTGTAAAAGTTAATTTCAACCTCTTTAAGCATGCCTGCGTGCTCTGCATACGGGGGTGCGAATCGCTGAATGAAAAATGGGATTTAATTTCCACGGAAAGATTCATGTATTACGTCGGTTCAATAAAACTACCGTTAACTGAAACAGTGAGTGCATTATTTTTGAAGCTGTGTAATTTCTTGTTGTTCCTAGCAGTCTTATTCACCATTTTCAGACACCCACTGTTAATGGTCTAGAAGGAAAAAAAAATATTTCCCCCCCCTTTCCCCCCCTTCCCATTTACACTTTTTTCCCCGCCTTCCATTTTCTACTGTTATATTTTCAAAATTCTGAACATTAACAGAATTTGTTTTATGGGGGGGGGGTGAGTGTAGAAGTTTTTAAAAAATACTCTTAATAGTCTAGAAGTAAAAAAGAATTACTCTCATATTGACAACTACTTGTGTTATGAAGAGATTTTAATGTAATTTTCCTATATATTTATCTAATTTTTGCCCATCCTCCCCTTTTTTTTCTTTCCTTCCCGTTCACACTTTATTTTTGGTTGTGTAGGTTTCAAAAAATAAGTCTGTCAAAACAGTGCAATCCGAGTTTAAATAGACAGCAAGTAGCATTTCGTCCGGTATGTTCAGTAATATAATTATGAGGAATTTAACCTTGTAATTGCATATTAAATCATAATAATGTTACCAATAATGTTTCTACACGATCACACGTTTTTATTTTCGTGAATTTTTATTTCAGGAGTAAACTATTCAATCCTAAACAGTACGAGCAAAGCAATCTGAAATGCTTGGAATAAGGATTGTTTTGAGTACGCCAACATGGCCGCTAAGCCCGCCCCCTGGCTTCAATTCGCTCCTATTAGTTCTTAAGGCATGTCGTCTCCTGTTATTCTAAACTCCTTGCTGCCCACCTTGTGCAGGATGCAGGGCATGCCCCGTTGGCACGGCTGCACCAGTGCAGGAAAATTGGACAGGATTTGGCTGCATAAAAACTTCCACATCCCAATTTAAGACTGTTGCAAACGGCAAAATCTGAATATAAAGAATTTTCTCTTTTGTTTGGGAAGAGGGTTGACACACCAGCAGAGTCAAGTTAAGCATTTTTCCAAGTTTTGACACACCCGGCCCAAAAGGTTCACCATCACAGCTCTATGCATGCCTACTTAGAAGCATGTCCCATTGTGGTCAGTGGAGCTTACTCCCAGAAGGCACTTTGTATAAGCTACAACCAACCTGCAGCTGGAAGCAAAAAAAAAAAAAAAAAGTTTAACTCATGTTTCCACAACAAGCTGCTTTAGCCTTGGTTTGCATGGCTGTGACCACACGGAAGGCGATAATGGAGTCCTCCTGTTATAGCTTCCATCCTTCCTTATATGGCTTCCATACTTCTGTCCTGCAAAAAGCTGCTTCCCTCTTGCAGAAACAGAAAAAATAATATCTGGAGGTGTTTGAAATCAGTGCTTTCCTTTTACTCCAAAGTAAGCTCATTGTGTTCAGTAATGCCTAGGCTGTAATCTTACTCACTGGAAACGAACACCTCTACCCAAATCCTCAAACCTTTCTCTGAAACGTAGGATTTTTCCATGCATGCCTCCTTCCCAGACTACCACTGTGGGTCATGCAGAGGAGGACACATGATCTCTCTCTCTCTCTCTCTGGCTGTCTAATTGCAGGTTGCTGTGTGTAGCATGTGGGCATTGGCTGAATGCCATCAACAGCTGGTTAAACTTCCACATATTGGCACATGCATAGCCAGGCTGCAGGGGCTTTTGTTGGTAACATGGTGATTGCTGGGTGGTAACAGGTCTTCCAGTGGTGGTGTAGGAGTGTCTGCCAGTTTTGTTACATTAGTTTTCACGGCTGTCTTTTGCCCTTCGCTGCTTTGAGAGTCTACGATGATAATGAAATTGTGTGTGCGTGTTCAACATTTCAGGAACCCCAAACAACAGTTCCTCTGAAGCTTGGAAGGAAAGTGTTGGATGAAACCTTACTTGAATCATTGTTGTCATCACAAGGATGACAGGTGAGATGGGACAGAAATGGAAGTAGATATTGGCAATGGATCTGCTTGAAGTGCTAAATAGATTCAAAAAGTCACACATCCTGTTTGCTCATTTGTCTTCTGAGATTTGGGTTTTGTCTATGTTGGTGTTTAACTTAAAACTCCAGACCTTCCCTTAGCCACACGTTTTAATGTCTGTTACTTACATCTTGTAGAGTGCATGAGGTTCTCTTACAGTGATGTGCCTAGTATATTAATTTTTTTTTAAAGGCTGTTGCAAAGAGAAATCTTTATTTCTGCAGATAGGTGCTGTTGTTTCCAACAGGAATAATTTTATGCACAGGTTGAAGGGCATATTTTAAACTCAACAGAGACAGAAATAATAATTTTCATGTGAACCCAACTATCGTGTGGTCAAGCCAGAGGTGAGGGCAGATTTATGCCCCTGAAAGAAAATCACAAGAGCAGCCTTTTGCTGGTTTCCTTGACAACCGGTGGTCACATGGTGGTGAACTGCCAACTTTCTCCTCCAGTTTTTGTTCATTTCATTTTTACTCTTATTCAAATATTAAAAGCTTTTGCACAAGATATCCATATGTATCACTTAACTCTGCCTTTTAAGATGGGACACCTGCAAAAGAATTGCACATACAATTCTATGTATTTGGTATGTATTAGAAGTGATTAGCACCAGACTGTATAATCTAACTGTACATTGATGGCATGGTCAGTGGCGTAGCTACCTATGGGATGGGGGGCACAGTGCCCCAGGTGCCATCTTCAGGGGGGGTGTCACCACTGAACCCAAAATTCCAAAAATCGCGGGTTTACGGCATAATATGCTCATGCTGTATACCATTGGATGTAGCATTCCACCAAGAACTCAATGGAAAAAAATGGAGTGTAATATCTCTATTCTAGCAAAAGTTATGGCCCAAAAAGTAAAAACTGAAAATAAAACTTCTTTTGCAAAAATTGCGGTTTTTAAAATCACAGTTTTGAGTAATGATACTATCATGCTGTATATTGTTGGATGCGGAATTTCACCAGGAATTCAATGAACACCCCCCCCCCGAGGGTAATGCTTGCAAAAGTTATGGCAAAAAAAAAAATTGTCATGGGTGTGTGTAAAAAAATTAAAGTAGCCCTGGGTGCAAAATGCCCTAGCTACGCCACTGAGCATGGTACGTACTGAGTTCATTGTGATGGCAGCCTTTGCAGGCCAAAGCAGAGCAGAGCTTTCTATATTGCATGAACATTCAATTGCCAGTGAAAGGGACAAAAGCATACTGGCCTCAGTGCTCAATGAAGGAATTCTTTAGAATTATACAGAGAGGGGAAATTTGGTTTTAACATTTCAGTTAATATTCAGAATCAGGAAAAGGAATCTAAACAGAAGTGTTAAGGTGGTAAATCCTACTGCCACATCTGTTTTGAACATGCAGGTTGTTGGCTTTTGACATGCCTTCCTGCTGTAGTTGGGTAATGCCGTATACAGTTAAGGGTGCTTCTATACTATAAGATTCAGGTTGTCTACAGTTTTTTCTTTGCCCGGAAAACCTGGGAACTACAGTTCTGTAATGGATAGCTGGCTTTCCACTAAACACCCAGGTATTGTATTTAGGTAAAATGAATTTATGTATCCTGCCCCCATAAGGAAAATGCAGGCTCCAGACCAGTGATATCATGCAGGGGGAACGTGGGGGAACTCAGTTCCACTTGTTAAAATTAGGGCTGACTCCGCCCACTTCACTCTCCCTCCTCCCCCTCCCAATTCCTCTGCAAAGAGCTTTTCTTCTTGGTTGGCCGGCACTCAGAGGGTTAAAGGGAGCAACTCCGGATTCCTAGGGGGGCGAAGGGGGAAGGGCTGCAGTGGGGAAGTCCCATCCTGCACATCCCCCTTCTTCGCTCCCTCCAGCCACACACGTGGGGTCAGCAGCCGCTCTGGTGAGTCTGCAGCCCACTGGGGAGAAGGGGCGTCCTGGGGGTGCGGTGGCAAATCAAGGGGGGCCCCGGAGGGGACAGAGGGGAGCTGGGACTTTTTGAAACTGCCTTCCTGATATGCCCGGCATAAGCGGGCTTTGGTGTGGGGAAGCACCCAAGGGTGCCGTCCAGAGTGGTGCCGCCCCTCAGCCCCTTCCACAGGCTCCTGCCTCATTCTGCTCAGCCAGCCTCGGCTTCGAGGCTGCTGCCCCGTGCCAATTTTCAACTTCCCTGGCAATTTTGAATAACTCCACCTCGCCTAGCTGCGAAGACCAAGGAAAGGCTTTCGCCGCTGTCTCTCCAGTCCAGAGCATTTCACTGGCGCTCTGGGTGTGAGGCTTCTTTGGGAGACTGTCCCCATTGCTATTGGAGCTGCAATTGGGGAGCGGGGAATTCTTCGCTTTCTGTTCTGTAGGCGCCAGGCGCTGTACAGAACCGGCTGGCTCTGCCCACTCGTCGCTGACGTCGTTGCTGGCTGGGAACCAGCCGCGGGTAGACCTGGGCTTGGCCAGCCTCCGGCTTATGACGTCACTTCCGGTGGGCGGGTCCTGACACGTGCCAATCAAAAGTGAGTTCCTGTTCTTAAATCATTTAGATGCCACCACTGATCCAGACCCACCTCCCACTGGCCCTAAGAGAAAAGCTCCCTTAACAAACCTGTCTCTGCTGAGCAGCCAAGTGATGCTGCGGCAGAAGCAGTGACGATACACGTCTCACCTTTTCTTCCTTAAATAGCAGCGATCGGAAGGACTTTCACTTTGGATCAGGACCGTGGAAGGGGTAAAGAGTTATGGGTCTCTTGCTGTGGCCCTCACATGGATTGACCAGGACTGCAGCAGTGGAGAGGGAGGCTTTCACCCTTTGCCCCCACCATGATCCTGACAGACACCCACCCACAGCACCGCTCCATGTCTAGCTATGCCTAGCTATGCCTAGCAACATGTCTAGCTATGCCACCCACCCTCTCTCCCTTACAGCTGCTTTTTGCACCAGGAGGAAACCTCCTGTCGGAAGTATCAGCCTGGGAGGGAGAATTGTCTCTGATTGGGATCATGGTGTGAGCAAAGGCGTAAAGCCCTCTTTCCCCCTACTGGTTCTGATCCGGATGGTGCTTTGCTGCACAGTTTAAAAATGTAAACCCCGATCAATCTGTCAATTAATCAATCTTCTGGTTCCATCCAAATCAGGTGTTTTCAACCACTGTGCCCCCAGGTGTGCTGCGGGAATGTAAGAGTCATTTCTTGGTAGGGCCATTGGGGTGTGTGAGCCCCCCAGTGGTAGCACAGTGTGCCTTGTCAATTGTTAAAATGTTAATGGTGTGCCTTGACAATTTTAGTGCCTTGCCAGTGTGCTATGAGATGAAAAAGGTTGAAAATCATTGATCTAAATAATGAAGTCTTTAAGAGCGTTAGGAACATAAGAAGAGCCCTGCTGGATCAGGCCAAAGGCCCATCTAGTCCAGCTTCCTGTATCTCACAGTGGCCCACCAGGTGCCTCAGGGAGCACACAAGACAGCAAGATGCTTGCATCCTGTTGCTACTCCCTTGCACCTGGCATTCTGAAGTAGCCTACTTCTAACATAAGAAGGTTGCACCACCCATCATGAGCTGTAGCCCATGATGGACTTTTCCTCCAGAAATATGTCCAATCCCTTTTTAAAGGCACCTAGGCCAGATGCCATCACCACCTCCTGTGGCAAGGAGTTCCACAGAGTAACTACCAGCTGGGTAAAAAGGTATTTCCTTTTATCTGTTCTAATTCGCCCAACACTCATTTAGTGGATGTCCCCTGGTTCTGGTGTTGTGAGAGAGGGAAAATAACATCCACACTATCCATTCCAGGCATGATTTTGTATATCTCAATCATGTCCCCCTCAGGCACCTTTTTTCTAGACTGTAGAGACCCAGACACTGCAGTCGTTCGTCATAAGGGAGGTGCCCCAGCCCCGTAATCATTTTTGTCACTCTCTCTTGCACCTTTTCCAGCCCCACTATGTCCTTTTTTGAGATGTGGCAACCAGACTTGTACGCAGTACTCCAGATGTTGCCTTACATTACCATTTATTTGTACAGTGGCATAATAATATTGGCCATTTTATTCTCAAACTCTTTAATTACCCCAAGCATGGAATTGGCCTTCTTTACTGCCGCCGTACACGGGGTCGACACCTTCATCGAGTTGTTCATCAGCACCCCAAGATCTCGCTCCTGAGCTGTCACACAGTTCAGAATCCTTTAAGGTAAAAAAAGTACAATGTACTTCCAATTTTAATTCTGGAAAAAAGTATGCTACTCTCAGCTTTCAGACACTTGGGAAGCACTATTATATACCTTGACTCCTTGGGCTTTTGGTAACATAATTTGACTGACACAAGACAGGAACTAGACTGAGGAGATGTGTTTGTTTCCTAGCAAGAAGAATAAATGTTTGGCAAGAAATTTTATCCCGCTGTTGTCATTCAAATGATGCCATTATTAGAATTGCTGCAAAAAATTTTCAACTACTCTGTTAAACATTAAATTAACCTTTGTTGGAATACCTCGCAGCCAAAAAATAAATATATAAGATAGAAGGCTTGAAAGTGTCAGCAGACAGAAAGGTGCCTCAATTGTGTCACGGACTGTATAATACATAAAGACCCAGAGTTAAATGCTTCATTAGTGCAAAGCTAAAATTTAGGATCCTTCAGTAATGCCTCATGGAGGGAAGGCAGATTAGGGAGATTGTAGCTTGCACTCTAAACGGCTGCCTTGTAAACCTCTGGAGTCAGAGCTGAGCTGCGGCTGGAGGCTGTCACTGCTGCAGCTCTGGTTGAATGAGTTCCAATTTGACCCTCAAGTGACAATTCTACAGGGACTGGCAGTGAGAAATGCAGGAAGACAACCTTTTTAATATAGTTCTCTTGGACACAGGCAGACCTAATGTGCTGGTGTCACAAGAAATAAGAGATGGATGGACTTCCTTAAAAGGCTTTATGTTCTCTGGATAAAAGCTAAATACCTGTTTAGGTGCCATTGGAGACTGAAGGAGCTGTGTGAGGTACCCAAAGCTTGTTTGGGACAGACTTGGATAATTGTCTGCATTTGAAGTCCACTTGCATGCGTGGCTTGCGTGATCATGCTGGGTTCAGTTACAGCATGCGCATGTGTGCGTGCACACACACCCCATTAATATGGTATCATTGCTAATCACTTTGTCTCTCTGTGCTCTCCAAGCTTCCAACTAATAATTTTTTCTGATGGTCAGAAAATGTTTTTCCATGCCGTACTCCTCCTGACGGAAGCATCGCTGTCTTTATATTATGTGTCTTGCAACTGGGAACAGAAAAAACAAAACAGTTCCCTTGGGGTTGACTGTTCTGTTAATACCGTCCATAGCCATTTCATCAGCTTGGACCTAGGGAACCAAGGGGGCTAAAATCACCATCAAACTTGGATCCTCTAATTTGCATTAGTATAGAGGCAAGTCTGGGGTTCTGATATCTTCCCACCACTGAATAGCTAGCTCATCTATTACTCCTAACCAGTGGCCTTTCAGTATCAAAGTGTCGCCATGGCCAGTGTTGGTTGCCTGGACAATGGCATCTCCTGCACCACTTTTAGCTTTGGTGTATCCCAATTTGCTTACAACATGATCCCATTTTCAACGACCCAGTTTTAAAACACGTTAACCTGACAATATTGGTCAATACAGATTATGCAGTGGTTTTCAACCGTTTTAGTGCCTGAACCCACTTTTTAGAATGACGAGCTGTCTGATACCCATGAGAAGTGATGCCGTGGCCAGAACTGCCATTATTGTGATGCCAGAGCCTGCTGCTTAGCAGCAGCAATAAGTTGGGTTGTTTCTGAGAATGCCGCAATAAGTAGGGTTATTTCTCAGCCATTTTCCAATAGCAGAGTGAATTGGAAAAAAAGTCTGCTTACAACCTTGACACAACCACACACCTCTGCCTCTTTCCAGCATCCCATCTTTCCATATTTTCAGTATGGCTGCTCTAGGTGCTTTGTGACCCACCTGAAATTGGCTCACAACAGACTGGTGGGTCCCGACCCACAGTTTGGGAACCACTAGATTATTATATTGCCAAATTATGCAAAAATGTGGGGAAATAGTGATCTCTGATGTCATGATGGGGAGGACTCAGGGAAAACGTAGGGCAAGAACATACTTGTGATACTATACCTTTGGCATAATATACTTTGCTATATTATACTTTCAGCAAATTGTTTGAATTGGTATACAAGATTAGAACACATGAAGATTATTTATTCCTGAGGAAGACTATTGGTTGAATTCAATCATTAAATGTAATATATTGCTATTTTCACGCAGCAGTTGAGACCAGTCTCCCCTTTCTTTTTCAGTTTTTTTGGTGCTGCCTCTTTCTTTCGCCTCTCATGAAAATTCATGAGATTTAGAATGCAATCCTAGCCTGGAGTTAGGCCGACCCAATTAGGCCAGCGAAGTTTGGCCAGCACAAGGAACACCATAACATATGGTTGGACCAGTCTCAGAGTCAGAGAGGCCAGGACACAGATGTGCACCATCCTCCCTAACTCCAAGAGTGGTCCAAACATATGTTACAGTGGCCCTTGTGCCGACCAAACTTCGCTGAACCTAACTGATCCAGCCTAACTCCACGTTAGGACTGTGCCCTCAATTGGAATACATTCATGAATTTACAGTGATGTTAGAGCCCTGGAAGATTCTTCCCTCCACATTTGTGAATGGTTCAGATTACTGGTGCCTCCTCACATCGTTGTAATGGTCATCCCTAGTCATCCTACATCTTATTCATTTTTGTGGACATTTCATGTATATTCTATTATGTAATTTGTTTAAGGTCAGGGTAAACATTTAAATTAAAGTCCTCTGCCTTAACTTTCTTTCCAGCTAGGACAAACAAACAAAAACGGCATTGTAGTCAAATTAAAAGATTGTCTTTCACACTGGCTTCTCCCAGTACACCCCTCCCCACTTGGAAATATAAACATCCCAAATTGATGCTGTGTATAATATTTGGGCTGGGATCTTTTTTGTTCAAGTAATTTTGTTTTAAGCAGTAACTTAATTGCCTCGTGTACACAAAGGAATTTGTGGTTGGCCATCAACGTGCCTGCAATCGGGGTCCAGCGTAATTAAATCGAATTCCCATGTTTGAGGAGTTGCAGATGCTGTGTGCTGGTGGGACTGGGGATGTTTCTTAGCACAGAAATTGAATCGTCACCCGAGTCCTTCATTAACACAATATAACGGCTGTGCATCGTAGTCACGTTCTTTGGGCATTGCTAATGGCCAGTTTACCTTGGAAATGCATGAGCTCCCTTAAAATGCTACTGTAATGTGTTAAGCTTGTTGTGCACATATGTAGCCTCTCTGAACCGTCCTTATATCATAAACTTGTTTTCCCGGCCTCCGTTTATGGCTGCCTCTTTTCTGGTCTCCCTCTTCTTCTTACTCCTTCCTCTGTCCCCCTTCATGTAATCTTAAAGTGAAAACATACGAGTGGAGCCCAGCACCCTCCCCCCCCACATTTATTCAGCTGCACCTACTTATTCAATTTAAATTGGAAGGAGAATTTACCAACTTTCAAAAATAAATCCTGGACCAGCACAAAAGACAGTATAAACATAGCTCTAGTTTCATTTCTACTTATTTTTAAAGAATTTGCGTATGATGGGCATGTATGTGGGGTGTAATAGGGAGAAAGTTTCAAATGAGCTTTTCTTTAAGGGTGCAATTCTAACCTGGAGTTAGGCCGGCACAGTTAGGCCAGCAAAGTTTGGTCGGCAGAAGGGATACCATAAAGTATGTTTGGATCATTATATAAGAACATAATAAGAGCCCTGCTGGATCAGGCCAAAGGCCCATCTAGTCCAGCTTCCTGTATCTCACAGTGGCCCACCAGGTGCCTCTGGGAGCACACGAGACAGCAAGATGCCTGCATCCGTTGCCACTCCCTTGCATCACTCTCGGAGTCAGACACCAGTACATAGATGCACACCATCCTCTCTGACGCTGAGTGTGGTCCAAATGCTCTTTACGGTTGCCGTGGTGCCAGCCAAACTTTGCTGCTCTAACTGTGCCGGCCTAACTCCAGGTTAGGATTGTGCCCTTAATGGGAGGGGGAGGTAACTCAACCCAGAACATAGTTGTTGTTAACTTGGAATCTTCCTCATCTCAGACCACAATAAAATTAACAGGCCCTGAAACAAAACTGAGAGTTTAAATTAATGGCTTCTGGCAAACTGTCAAGTGATATTAACTCTGTCATTCAACACAATGTCAGTTTGGAAAAACTTCAGATAGGGCATTTGAATGTTAGAATCCTGATTAACTGATTAAAAGAATTCCACTTGCATTTTTGAACATACTCCTGTAAAGGAGGACTGCTGACTATTCATCCTTTAGTACAGTGGTTCCCAAACTGTGGGTTGGGCCCCAGCAGTGGGTTGTGAGTCAATTTCAGATGGGCCGCAAAGCACCTAGAGCAGCCATATTGAGAAGATGAGATGCTGGAAAGTGGGAGGGCTGTGTGGTTGTTTTGCTTGTGTCAAGGTTGTAAATAGGCCTTTTTCCCCTTTCTGATTCCCTTTGCTATTAGGAGATGGCTGAGAAATAACCCAACTTATTGCTGCATTATCAGGAAAGCAGCAGGTTCTGGTGTCTCAATGATGGCACTTCTGGCCATGACATCACTTCTGGTGAATCCCAGACAGGTTGTCATTCTAAAAACTGGGTCCTGTTGCTAAAACGGTTTTTTTTAAAAAAATGTATATACAGGGGCACAGAATATTTTGCCATTTGATTCAGTGGCATCATTAGGGGTTGCATCACCTGGTACAAGATCTCATTGGGTCACCACGCAGCCTAAATGCAGTGGTGTCACTAGGCGTGGTGAGTGTAAACCCTCCCCCCCCCATTAACTTTATTTACTTATTTTCACATATAACAGTTCAGGTCAACCAACAAATCCGTATCCAACAAAATCCAGTGGCCAACTTGATGATGCTCACACAACTGAATAAGAGTTCTTGTATTAGCTCTGATTCATGGAAATCAAAACTGATTCATACTAACACCTTATTGGTTCTGTGCTATGTCTTAATAATACCTCATTGGCTATCAGAACAATCAGTCCCATTGGTCAGGTCTTGAGTTAAGAAAATCCATTTTTGTTACATAAGGCAGTTTTGCTTTTCTGGTTAATTGATTAATGCTTGACAGAATACTGATATTTTAACGTGGTTTTATTATTCTATTTATTTATTTATTTAGTTTATACCCCACCTTTCTGCCCGAAGGCACCCAAGGCGGCATTACAACAAATTAAAATACAATAAAACCATTATATAGTAGTTAAAAAACAATAGTTAAAACAATAGTTAAGAAACAATAGTTAAAACTGTATTAAAACAATTAAAATTATGTCCCGCCTTTCTGCCCCGAACTAGGGCACCCAATGCGGCTTACAATAAAATAAAAGAATACAGAATAAAATTAAAACAATGACAAATAATTCAAATCCAATTTCCAAAAACCTTTGTTGGCATTAAAATGACAAATAATTAAAGGCAGCAGACCCCAATATACTATACAAACATTAAAAATAGCGGATTAAAATGGAATTATAATGCCAGCCCAGCATGTCAGCAATTAATTGCATTCTTCATTAAATTTTGCATTAAATGATAGGATTGCAATATTCAAAAATACCAAGATTTTACAATTATTGTGCATAGTGGTGTCACCCCTCCTGAGTGCACTATCCAGTGCAATTGATGCACACACGCACGCACACATGCACACACAGATCACACACACCTCGTGCCCCGCTGTTGAGGCCACTGGATGAAATAATTATCTCAAGTTTAATGTTTGAGGATTTTGTGTCCTTCTACATGTGACGTTTCTGTTCCATAGTTCCATTTTCTCCTTTTCTCTGGAAAGGATAATTTCAAAGGGTTGTGTGATTCTGGATTGCACATCAACAGTGTCCCTTAGCTGTGTGGCTGAGGATTCAACCTGGGCTGGGGAAAGGAATTTATTTCATAGATCCGAGGACATCTGAGAGCAGACTTCTACCCTATCGTTTTTATTTTGCTTGACTGGCTTCATCAGTGGCACAAGGCAACAAGCATATGGGTTGCGGTTCCAAGATGATGTCCTTATCTGTTCCGATTTGCTTTGTGCATGTCTGTGGAACATGTGGGCTCATTTCTATCACGCACAATGTCAGTCTTTCTCATTTGAGGGTTTCCAAAGTAAGGAGTTGCTTGCTAGCTTTTATATGGATTCTCTTCCCCTGCCCCCAGGATGAATTTTTTTTTGCATATTTAGTATCAACTGTTTAGGATTGCTCTTTGTTATTCCAGTTATACTTCTTTTTTTGGCATGCTGTGTGTAATACCTTTGGGAAGAGAGCCATCTTCACGCCTCCTGTACAGGCGCTTTTCCAGCTGCTGCATTCTGAATAGCAGCCACAATGAGCCTTGGATTTTGCAATTGGGAAGTGATACTGTGTTGTTGTTCTCGGGCATATGTGTTTTGTATGAGGTCACACTACATCATGGCTCTTGTAAACATTCTTTGTCTGAGTTGGAGTGGAGAAGACGTGAATGGGAAGGTGAATAATTCTGAGCAGGCACAGAAAGGTGCTGCAGATTCAAAGAAAGCAAAACAGATTTTTTAAAAGGTGTTTCTAAATTCAGCATTACAGCTTCCATGATACTATGTTTTGATATGAATTCCACAACGAAATTCCCTAGATCCCAGCTGTATAATGCCATCTTAGTCCTCCACTAGAGGAATAACATTTCTGATGGTTTAATTAAATGCATCCAACAACCTGGAAACTAGGGTCAAGTTCACACATGCGTTAGACTGCAACGTCAAGTGATAGCAGCTATATAAAATAACCTTTGTGGGTCATACGCTAACAGTGAGGGTTTTCCAACCTCTCATATCATTCAAAACAAAATACGTTGCAGCAGAGGCTGTTCACACAAACCATGGGACAGGACCCAGATCTCTGGTTCCATGGGCACTCAAATAATGCGAATGGTGTCAGCAAATGATAGAGTTGGGCACTTACCCAAGAACCAGACCAATCAGGGGGCCCACCTGCCCGGGCTGATCCCTGAATCCTTAGTAGTTGTGGCCAATATGTAACATGGGGATAGGTGGTAGGTGCCCTGGGCCTTGACACCTGGTCCTCATACCCTGGCATCAGCATTATATGACCCAATAATAATCATTCACTGAGAGCGCAACCCTAACCTGGAGTTAGAAGCAAAGTTTGGCCGGCACAAATGTAAAATGCATTTGGACCACTCTCTGAGTCACGGAGGATGGTGCACGTCTGTGTGCTGGCCTCTCTGACCTGAGAATGGTCCAAACATACTTTACGATGCTCCTTCTGCCGACCAAACTTTGCTGGCCTAACTCCAGGTTAAGAGTTTTATCTGCAGGTTATGATTGTGCTCCTGCTTGTTCTGCAAAGCAATATATGCCATCACCATTCTTCAGGAAAAGATATTCAATGCGGAACTCCAACAAGAAATTGCTGAATTAGAGTTTATCATTCCCTTTCCTTTCTGACTAGGATGTTACATTAACATAGCAAAGCAGGGAAGATGGTACTGTGTTACCTATCACTACAGGGTCAATAGCAGTGGCGTTATTCACCTGATACGCTGGGCGGGACTTACCTTTGAGCGGCAGTCTGCCCGTTGCGTCAAGCTGCGTTCTGCCACTTTCCCGCCCGCCGGGGCGGGCAGGAAAGCAGCGGAATGCAGCGTGACGCAATGGGCGGACTGCCGCTCAAAGGTAAGTCCTGTCCAGCGTACCGGGTGAATAACGCCACTGATCAATAGTCATCTTGTATACTTTTAATCCTCACTCAGAATTGCCAAAAACTGTACTTCTTGCATTTAATAGCATTTTCTCCTCACCAGTGTGTGCGAGTACCTGTCTGCATATTATCTGCTGAGGATAAAGTGTGGATCTGATGGTGGATGCTAGTTCTTCAGGGTTTATGCAGTAATAATGACGATTGTCTTTGCTGTAGTGCTGTTTGCTGGAGGGTTTTCTCCAAGATCCTATGTGTAGCTTTGGGATTGAATTCAGGTGGTAGGTTTTCCACCCACAAGCTTCTAGATCTGAGGATGACTTGTGTGTTGAAAGACAACATTGTATGCAAATCAGCCCTGACCCTCAAAATCATTACTGCCATCTGTCAGCTACTACAGGTCTGCACTGTTGATGTTGAAAACCGTTTTTTTTTTAACAAAATGAAAAGGAGAACAAAAACAAGCCATTCCCAGTTTATAACCAAACAGCAGCAATGACTTTGCATTGTCCTGTTAAGCAGCTTTCCATTTGCAAGCATTCTCAGTGGTATTTCTCTTAGGTCATTTGTTCTTTGATCTTATTCTCCAGAATATGGCTTTTGTCTGCATATTTGTCTGTGTACTGAACTCCCGAAATTTCAGTAAATAATATCTCTGCACTTTTGCTCAAATAAGGACTTTGATCTTGACTGTGTTCGACTAGATAGTCAGGGTTTCTTCTGAATAACTTCCATTGGCTCATAAATCTGAGTGAGCTTTAGCTTCTTCCACTGCAGTCATGATTTTATTTCTTCTTAGGTCACATTTATGTATTCAAGTTATTTTCCGGTGCTGGCCAAATCACTGGTAATAGGAAACCTGTGTCCAGTGTTTATTACTGAATGAGTCCAGATTTTATAGAACTGTTTCTCATTTATTGGAGATGGTGAGGATGGAGGTAGATTGAAGCCACTTTACTGTAGGACAAGCATAATTTAGCAGAGTGTCAGAGAATTTGAAATTCACACTTCCTCATATCTACAAGCTGATGGGGAACTTGGCTACGTCTTGCTTGTTTTGACCCTAGGACTGAGGTTCTCAACCTGCGGCGTCCTGATGTCCCAGCCAGAGAAGGTCCCAGCCAAAGCCCTGTTCTTGGAAGTCAGTCCCATAGTCAAGATGTCCTAGGGCTCTGATTCTGTACACACTGATCTGGGAGTACATTAACCTTGAGGTTAATGGGACTTTCTTCTGAGTAGACTTCTGCTGTTAAATTCTCCTTCCAAGCATAATAAACTGACAATTTCATCTCAGAACTGGGTCCCAGTTTTATCCTGCTTTACAAGCTATTCAGAAGGTATAAAATATGATAAAAACAATTATTGAAATAACTGGGAAACCCATAAAGGCAACAGGCTTGAATTAATCAATATTGAAAATTGCTCACTGGTAAACTTCTGTATTTTCACTCACACGTTGACTCCACCTCTTTCTCATTTCTGCAAAAAATATTGGAGCAGAGATGTGAAGGAGCTGAGGAGGCGATTTACCTTTTTGTCAAGCTCCTGGTAGAAAGTCTTTATTACATTATATATCAAGAGAGTAAAATTGCTTCTGAAATCTATCGCCACTCGCTTTCCAGCAAAATCTGAGGCTGGCTTGGGAATTCTGAAGCCGGAGGGAATGGCAAAGCTGTGATTTCAGCGGAGATACTCGTGGCCGGGCAAATATAGATGGTTTGTTATGCTAGGAAGGAAGCTTTATGAAGGCCTCTGGTGACTGGTGTTGTGACCTGCGTGCCTATAAATTTGGAGTTAGAAATAGACTGCGTTATGTGGCCTTGCTGTCAGGTAAAGCATTTCCTTTACTGAGCGCCTGAGGT
>JAJKFI010000030.1:5629433-5650251 GCA_029204185.1 Lerista edwardsae
GGTCCACAAGCCCCCAACTCTGCTATAAACACTCCAAATAAACAACAAAAGGTGCAGAGGAGAGTGACAAAAATGGGCTGGGGCACCTCCCTTACGAAGAAAGACTGCAGCATTTGGGGCTCTTCAGCCTAGAAAAAAGACGCCTGAGAGGGGACATGATTGAGACATATAAAATAATGCATGGAAGGGATGAAGTCAATAGAGGGATGTTCTTCTCCCTCTCTCAGAACACCAGAACCAGGGGGCATCTGCTAAAACTGAGGGTTGGGAGAGTTAAAACAGATAAAAGGAAATACTTTTTTACCCAGTGGGTAGTTAATCTGTGGAACTCTTTGCCACAGGAGGTGGTGATGGCATCTGGCCTAGATGCGTTTAAGAAGGGATTGGATGGATTTCTGGAAGAAAAATTCATCGTGGGCTATAGGCCATGATGGATTGTGCAACCTCCTTACAGTAGCAGTAGGCTACTTCAGAGTCCTGGGTGCAAGGGAGTGGCAACAGGATGCAAGCATCTTGTTGTCTCGTGCCTTCCTGAGGTACCTTGTGGGCCACTGTGAGATACAGGAAGCTGGACTAGATGGGCCTTTGGCCTGATCCAGCAGGGCTCTTCTTATGTTCTTATGAAGCATCTAAGCTAGTAGTCATAACGGCATCCCATGTCAGTGAATTTCCTAATTTAATTGTTCACGTTGTTTCTATCCTGCCTTTCTGCCCCATATTGGCATAAAACAATTTAAAAACAAACAGGCCCCAATGGATCCCACAACTGCAAGTTAAAACTGCCAGCCCAGCATGTCAGCAGCTAAATGCCTCCTTGAATAAAAACGTCTTCAGACCCTGCTGAAAGATTTGCCAAAGAGGGAACTGCCCTTAGTTCCACGGGGAGGTTATTCCACAGCCGCAGAGTCACCACCGCGAAGGCCCTATTTCTGGCTGCTATGCCATGCCCCTCACTTTTCCTGGTGGCGGTTCAGTCAGAAGGGCCCTTTCAGATGCCCTAAGAGTATGGATAGAAAGAAGCAATCCCTCAAATGCCCTGGACCCAATCTGTAAAGGGCTTTAAAAGTCAAAACCGGGTCTTCACTGTATGGAACATTTTCTTTTGTCTGTCTGAAGTGTGCTACAAATCAGTTTCACTGGGTGACCCTGAATTTTACTCATGAGGTGAGTGAAAATGGTTTTATTTTTATTTTTTACAGATTTTGGTGTTTTCCAAAGTTAGAAGTGCATAAAGCAGAGTACTGTGTTTCTATTCCGAGGGTGCATTTTTATAAATTATAATTACTTTCAAAGTGTACTAGGAAGGTGACATAGGTGGTATAGTGTCGGCAGATGCAGCCACATGTAGGAGTGTTAGAGAAAATGTAGAGATGCTAGAGAATTAGATATATATTGCAAATTTGATGGTTTTGTTTTATTACAAAAATGAGGAGTGTAGAAAGCAGTGTTGTGTTTTTATTTTATCATCACCAAAAAAACCCTACTTCTAGTTATGAAAGAGGAAGAAAAAGATATGTATCTCTGTCTGCTTTCTCTATGCTCTGCATACTTTTACAAACCTCTGTAATGTTCCCCCGCCCCTTAATTTCCCCTTCCCCCTAAACGAAAGAGCTCCAAAGGCTTTAGTTTTTTCTTCTAACAACCGCGTGTTGACCCTTTGATCATTTGGGTTGCTCCCTGCTGCACCTTTTCCTGTTCTAGGATATCCTTTTCGGATGTGGGGTAACCTGGAGTGCATACTCCAGTGTTCTAAATATGGCTGCAGCATAGACTTATACAAATGCGTTCTAATACTGGGTGGACTTGTTTATTGTGCTAGTGCAGTTAAAATAAAATCTAATATTTGAGGAGGACAGAGATGCCCAGCCTATGTCCCAAATGCCTTTCAAAAGCATTTCACCCTTAAGGAACTGAGATACAAGGTGGCATATTATTCATGACCCCTTATGATAGTGATGTGTATGGTTTGAATTGTGTGTTAATAGAACTGTTGGTTTTTATCTTCTGTTACTTTTTCACATTCCTAGTTCAGAAGATTTCCTGTCTTCTTACCACTTTGGCAACTTATATGAGGCTCGAAAGTGACTGTTTTCAGTGCAGAATATCATTGTGTGCATATCTGCTTCACATTTATTAGATAGTCTTTTATCCCTTCAATGTTTTCTCTCGAGTGATTTGCTTTCTAATCAGTCCCAAAATACATTTTCTATGGTGGTTTGTTTTTTTCCTTTTTAGAATTGTTTGCTAAGTGAACAGCCTATAACCCATTAGAGAGAGAGGCTGTAAATATTTGCCACATGTGGTGGTGGTTGAAAGATGAGGGTTATTCTGTCTCCCTCCTTGAGATCTTTGTGAAAAACTACATTTTGGGCCCATTTATAATCATAACCAACACCACAATTAGCAAGCAAAATGCTTGCTTGTCAACGTTTTTATGCATGTGCTCAATTAAATCTATGAATAGTGTTAATGCGTGTATTTTCCCATACCCTGAATGCTAAATTCTGAAGGGTATGTGGGAGCTTTCAGGAGGAAGCACAAGTCGAGATGCGACCATATATTCAATTTTAATTTAAATATTAAACAGAATGGTTTAACGTGAAGGGAATTTTTCAGAGAACCGTCTAATTTATAGCCTGAATATTTTGTGTAAGAATTTGAAGAACTTTACTCTGTTGCTTCTACCACCAACTTCTGTTCCATATCTTTGTTGTACCTCGCAATGTAATTGTGTATGGTTCAATATGGCCTAAATGTCACTTGCCCAGAGTAACGACAAATCTATGTATCTTTGCTTTTCCTTACTGCACACATACTATGCTAGCTTCTAGCGATGGAGATCCTTGTGTGGGAGCAGGTGTATATGTGCACATACATGGATGCAGATGTGCAGCTGAATGTCTTGCAAGTGCACAGTGATGTTCATCTAGGCCCCATGTAACTGGCTGGAAGACTCGTTTGATGCAGATGGTGATTCTCACCCCTCTCTGGGTCCATCAGTTTTTGTGTGTAGCTGTAGATGTATTCGCCTGAACAAGGACTGTACTCACACGACTATAAATCATGTAAGGTAGTTTGATAGGATTGTTCAGGAGACTGTGCCTTACTTCTGTGTGTGTGTGTGTGTGTGTGTGTGTGTGTGTGTGTGTGTGTGTGTGTGTGTGCGTGTGCATGCGCACACATATGTGCGTATGTATATACACACCATGATTTTTTTTCTCCCAGGAGGATTTAGTGAGTGCATCACAATTGCCCCATTATTCATCTTGACTCTTCCTGCTGTGCAGATACAAACATAGCACAGTGCAAATACAAACACCAGAAACAACCACCAAAACAAAGGGGAACACCTCTATCAGTTGTTTTGTGTATTTTTTTGAATACAATCCAAAATACCAAACACGTTTTGACATTTTGGAGTTCCATAAATACATCTCACTTTCTGAGCAGCCTTTTGTTCTGGCCAACGCCAACAGAGAACCGGCTGCATGCTGCAGGTGGGGTCGGAGGAGAAGTATTTAGCTTCTGCTGCCCAACTGAGGGCGCAATCCTAACCTGAAGTTAGGCCAGCAAAGTTTGGCCAGCACAAGGGACACCGTAAAGTATGTTTGGACCACTTTCGGAGTCAGAGAGGCCAGCACACAGGCGTGAGACATCCTCCCTGACTCCAGGAGTGGTCCAAACGCTCTTTACTGTGGCCCTTGTGCTGGCCAAACTTTGCTGGCCTAACTCCAGGTTAGGATTGTGCTCTGAGTCTCCTCAAATCTGTGCCAGCTATTTTGCTGGTGCATGTCTGAGGTGAGTCAGAGGGATGGAAGGGGAAAGGAATGGCTCTAGGATCCTGGCACATGCCTGCACCACCAAAATCCACCCCTCTCCCCCCATTCTGTTTCCTGTCTGCCTCCCCAGACACTCTCAGACACTCACCTTGAGGAGATCTCCGTGAATGCCCCCCTAGTGCCAGATGCAGATCCTGTTGCCATGGTTGCCTCAGTGCTGGACAGTTGAATAGGATCAGAGGTGAACAGTGAAGTATTCAAGTTGCCGGATGACAAAATGTTATTCTGGAGGGGAAAAACTCAGACGTTTGGGAAGATCTCTAAAAAGCATTTCTCCAGATCGTATGTGATAAGAAGAAAATGGCAAGTGAGATTCAGCGCAGGTAACCATGAAGCAATGACCACTGGGACAAAGAAAATTCTATCATCATCTATTTGTGAATGGGGATGTAAGACGGGGTAATGTAAGAGGAAAGACTGAGGTGGACCTATCAGTGAAAAAGACAAATTCGATCCTAGGTATTATTTGTGAATGGGTTGAAAATAAAAATGTTGCCAGTATCCTCGTGCTTCCTATCGATCTATTGCACAGTCACATTCAGAATACTGAGTACACTTCTGCTCCACACAGCTAAAAAGACAAACATAGTAGATCTGTAAAAAGATTCAGAAAAGCACCAGTCACACTATTAGGGGAGAGGCTTTCAAACTGGGGCGTTGTGATGCTGCAGCCAGAGAACCTCTGGCCCCGTTCCCTTAAGGAAAGAAGGCAGCCGTGTGATCCCAAGGATTGTGCTTCTGCAGGGCTCCCCAAGCCTCCGTTTTTCTTTTTTAGATTGTGACCCGTTTCCTGTTTCACGATGAAAAACTGGAAATGGGTTGTAATATTTTTTCAATTGTCCAAGGCTTGGGGAGCCCTGCAGAGGCATCCCCCAGGAGGCCACTGCTTTGACAGGTAAGTAGATTAAAGCCCCTCTGGCCACAGGCAGCAGCGCAATCCGGGGGGTGGCATTGCTGTCTTCTTTCCTTCCCCGCACACACTTAACAGTGGGTCAAACTCTCCCAGAAAGTTTGAAAATCGTTATATTGGGGTTGGAGAACCTTCCCTATGGCTAACACTAAAGCATTTGCACCTTTCTGGTTTAGAAAAGGACCAGAGTGGAGGCAGTGGCATTTCTACAGGGAGGGCAAAGCTCTAGGTTTTGCAAGAAGCCTTACCTTGCAGTGGAAATCACTCCTCTCCTGCACCATTTTAGCCAATCCTCACAGGGAAAAGCAACATCTTGCCGTTGCTTACCGGCTACAGCAGCAAGGGAGAGGAGGGATTTACATGACAGGGTAAGGCTTCTTGCAACACTTAGAGCTTTGCCCTCCCTATAGAAATGCCTCTGAGTGGAGGTGACATGACAGAGGTTTATACAATTATGAATGATGTCGAAAGAATGGGTAGAATTTTTCTTCCCTTTTGCATGTCGCTTGAGCTCAAGCATCACAGACTGAAATTGATTTGCAGTAGATGCAATGCATAGTTAAATTAAGGTCAAATTAATGATCATTTAACTTAAATCGTTCTATTTCTTTGCTTCCCTAAGGTATGCAATCGTCACTGGTTAGGTGGCTTTAAAAGGAAATTAAACAAAAGAGAATATTTATCATAGGCAGGATATAGAGCCTTGAGAATCACAAGCATGATGTCTCTGAGCATTAGTGGCTTCAGGGAAATACAATATGGAGGGGGATGTTGCCTTCATGCTCTGTTTGTGTGTTTCTCAGAATCACCTGGTTGGCCCATATTTGCAACAAGATGCTGGACTAGATGGATCCTTGTATTCTAATCCAGCATGGCTTCAAAAAGAGCAGTGAATTAAAATTTGGTTTCACAACATCCCTCTCTATCATTCAGACCAACTCAATGTAATAGCAATTTAAACTGTCAGAAGACACTGAGAGTAAAACATGGCTTTTGTGCAAAAACAAAGTAAATAGGGATGCTCACTGACGCGGCCCTAATTAGTGCTTGGAGCAATGAACCAACTACACAACTATTCTAATCAACACTCATCATAGCACTAGCTGTTGTGTTCCCTGAGAGCAATATGTGATATTTATGAAGTGTGGTGGCCATAAATCCTCAACAACAAACCTATAGAATTCCTCATTTCAAGGAAGCATTCACACTGGAAATGTAAAAATCAGTGTTATACACTATTCATTATGTATAGACAAAAGCAATGCGTAACTGTAACAGCCACACAGTCCTTACAGGAGATGAAAAACATAGTTATAGACAATGAAACAGCAAGCAGCTTGTCTCATTTCTAACGTAATAGAAAAGATTATTCTCCTCCAAAATATAAAATTAGTGCAGGAAAAACATTTTTTTTTAAATACTAGACTTTAAAAAAATGTTGTCAATATTAACAGAAAGCAGAATTTATTTTGTGGTTCTTATTCCAGAGCAGAGAGCGTCAACCTTTTTCATTTCATGGCACACTGGCAAGGTGCTAAAATTGTCAAGGCTCACCATCAACTTTTTGACCATTGACAAGGCACGCTGTGCTGCCAGTAGAGGGCTCACCTCCCCCCAATAGCCATATTAATAAATGATTATCCCCCAAATTCCCACAGCACACCTGTAGGCCATTCATGGCACACCAGCATGTGCCACAGCACAGTGGCTGTAAATGGCTGCTGCAGAGTATACAGGTGGAGCCTTCTCATCTGCGGTTTTCACATCCAGCGATTTGACCTGGCACGGAGCTTCCACAGAAAAGAAGGGCTTATTAAGTTAAACAAACACATGCTATTAATTGGTAGTGTTGTGTTTTTTAAAAAAAGCTTTTTTCCCTTTTACTATGGCTGCAGCAATTCTCCAGGGGCTTAGAGCAAATTAGTTGCTCTGAGATAAGACCACCTCCCTCAGTCTGGAAGTGTGATTAATCACTTCCGTTTTGCATTTTTTCACCTAGTTCCAGGGTGAAGGGAAGAGGTAATGGATGCTAATTTGCTCTAAACCTCTAGACAATGGTTCCACCCTTGTTGCCAAGGTAAGAGAAGCTTTTTTAAAAGGCTGACTGCTAATTAATGGGACGTGTTTTGTTTTCTAAAGGGATTTCATTTCATTTGTTATCATCCCTGAGGGTTCCTGGAAGAGAAACCTTGTGGATAAAAAGGTTCCACCTGTATTGGGTGACAATAGGTTGATTTATTTTCTGAGCAGAACCAAACTTGGAGATCACACCCCCCCAACTCAAATATGTTCCCCTTATCCTCCCCCACCCTTTAACAATACTTACCCAGATTGGACAATGGGGCACTCCAAAAATAGGAAGAGAAAAGAGCTAACAGATTTCTCTCTTTCCTTCCTCTTCAGCTTGTAGTGGTCTGGAAGAAAAGTCCCCAATTGCCCATCAGAAATGTGGGTTTTCCCAAGGCTACCATGCTGGATTTTAATCTGAGGTGAAACTCGGAGACCCCATAATCCTTATCTGTTCTTTGAAGTGGACAATTAGAAAGCCCCAAAATGTATAACTGGTGCTGAGCACAGTGAGCTTTGCTGGTATCCCTGTAACTCACATCCTCAAGCTTACCATGGCACAAAATGTACATATATCTGACTTCTTCCACTTCATGCATCTTCCTATGGGAATTAGGGTCCAATCCTCCTTCAATAATTCACTCCTCATTCCCCCCCTCATTTTCCATAGCATACAATGCTGCCTGTTTAGGAGCACCTGCATGTTATAGCGGGGGGGGGGAGAATTGGTCTATGAATGCCCTTTCTGGCAAATTACCACTTCTGTGGACAGGTGTGCCCTGATATCCACAGGGGATAGGTTGCCCCCTATAACTGGAACTGTGGATAAAAGGAACCTTGTCTTAAGAATAGGGTTCTCCCATGCCCCCCCCCAGGGCAAGAAGGCTTTTTAGTGTCCCAAAGTACAAATAAAGGAAGGTAAGGGGGCCCCCATTCGTGGATAATTGAAACTGTGGATACAGCATCTGTGGATACAGGGGCCCACCTGTATGTTCAATTGGAGAGATAATTGAAGGAGGATCCCCCCACACTTTTATAAGCTGTTTTATAAGCTGTTTTTGGCATGGAAATCCAGGAGTTAAAATATAGTTGTATGTATCTGTAGGAGCAGACATAAATAATACTGTTTGGCCGGGGGACCAATTCCTGTGTATTAATGTCCCATCTACTCTCAGGAATGGTGGAATACCCCTTGAGAAAAACCAGCATTCTAGTGTTTGACAATGTATGTGATTTATACAGCTAACAACTGGCATGTAGACTAACACTTATGGGTACCGTAGTCCAGCAGGACAAAGGACTCTGCTTGTCTCATGTCTTGGCCTTTATTGGCCAGTTCACAACTGATCACTCATATTTTATTTCCCCAAGCATCCTTTTTGCCTAATACCAATGGAAAGCCTGCTCAACTACATAGGATATGTTCTCCTCTGCAGTCAGATTGGAAACCATCAGACCTGCTGAACAATTTCAATCTGAAATCTATACAAAAATCGATCACTGGGTTTAACACTATAGGTTTTCCAGGAAACATTTGTAGAACATTATCCCTGTTTGCAGTGGTGGGATTCAGGGGGTTCACCCAGGTTCTATAGAACCGGTTGTTAAATGGCTGGGCCGTGCCCACTCGCTTACCTCGGCTGGCTTCGGTTTTTTTTGGCTCCGGCTATGATGTCATAGAACCGGTTGTTAATTTATTTGAATCCCACCACTGCCTGTTTGGTACTTTGGCAGTGCAGTAGGAGTGGAAGTGAGTTTTTTATCACTATATCACAAGGCATAAATGGTGCATACCCTGTGTTTTGCCTACCCTATAGATTCATTTTACTCAGGTCCCTTGTGAAACAAGGCAACGTGATCAAAAGGAGTGGCAAATCATCTCCCATTGAATCAGTAGAATTTAATCAGTAGAATTTAAAGGGTTAACTTAGGCCAATTTTTCAGACCCAATGGCAACAGTCTTAATTAACAGTCTCAGTGACTAAATACATTGGAAAATGTGGGGACGTGCTGCATACTAAGTTCTTTAAAAATAGGTCTTCATCTATATAACTGAGAGAATATACAGTATGTATTTAGTTATATGCACCGGTTTTCATGCAGAAAAAGGATGTCTCTTGAAGTGATCAAAAGTCCCCTTTATCTCAGTGAGTCTGTTACAGATGCTATTATCCCTACAGCATAAGCTTGCTTCAAACATTCTGCTTTCCTGTCAGCAGGGCTGATATAGTATATTATAACAAGCATCTTCCATAACAACTGTTCAAGGCAGTGTTTGTAGCTTTTACATGTGCAGCCTGCGAGATTCCTTCCCAGCATTCTGATGCTTCTGCCATAGCTGTTCCAGTAAACTGGGTCTAATTAGACTTTCTCCCCTACAGTCTTTTTTCTTCTTTTCTGCCTTCTTTCTTCTCTTCCATTTGTCATAAGAGGAGATGATTACTGAGGAGGGCAGGAGGGGTGTGTGTGTAGGGGGTGAGTGGTGGAAAATAATGGGTGACTTACATTTCAAATTAGAAGCTTGCTCAAAAGAATCTTTAAGTAAAAAATAAAAGTGAATATTTAATGCATCCTCCCCCAGTTATTGGTAGGATGTATTTTTTTTTCCTTTTTGGGGAATGTGCTTCCTTCCTGTTTCAGACATTTTGAGCTTTACAGTTCAATCTGAAGACAGACCTAATTATCTTTCACTATTATGGCAATGTTGATCAGAAGCAATATTCGACTTGTACAGTCACCATTCATTTTATGTGCAGCTGACCTGTGCGATTGCAATAACATGCACTTGGCAGGCAAGCAAGCAGAGAAAAACAAAGGCTTAAAAAGGCAAGCGAGTCCACCCACCATGCCACTTACTAAATGCACGCTTGAGAGTCAACATGAGATGTTCCTCCCGCCATTGGTTTCAGTTCCCAGCTGCCTCTCGTAATTTTTAAAGAGACAGTACAGGGAGGGTTGAATGTAAGGGATTTCTGACATATTTTGAGTACATGTGACATTGGCTTGATGCTCTGACTTGGGAACAAAAACCTTGCGTAAGACGAGAGGTAACTGTTTACTCATTTCACAGCACAATCCTATTCTTGTGCTGTGCTGGTGTGAGCCATCATAAAAGCGCCGTAAAGTGCTAAATGATGACTCACAAGCAAGCCTGCCTGCCAGCACATTCAGAACCGCTGGTGCAGAAAGGACAGGGGCAGAGTGGTGCAGGGGTTGGGAGAGGGTGTTCTGGGGGGTGGGGCCGGGGTGTTTGGGGGCAGGGTGGAATGGGTGAGACAGGCCCGGGAAGGGGAGTGGGAGAAGGAGAGGCTTCCTTCAGCATATCTGAGCCACTGGCTTGCTGGATGTAGACCAGCTATACAGCTGCTGCAGATCTAAGTAGTACCAGAGGGCTGGCTGGGGTGTTACTCAGGGTAAGGGGGAATATATCCCATTATCCTGAGAAGACCTCCAGCTGCCTTCTAACCTGCACTGGATACAGTGCAAGCCATGCAGCCTGGCTATGCCAGTGCAGGTTAGGATTGGACTGCCTGGGGCATCAGGCAGGTGGCATTAGGCTGACCAGGCCAAACTGTCTCCTGAGTGCTCAGTAGTGAAGGTAATGCCCACTGCACCATCAGGAGCCAGGGTGGCACCATGGGACCCAATGCAGGGCTTTGCTCCAGGCCCCTCAATGACCTGTCACTGACTACAGGAATTGTAGCTGTTTTAGCCATTCCGTCGTGTCCAACTCTTGGCACCTTCGGGGCAAGAGCTTTCCATGCTACCCTATAAAGCCTGCTTCTTTCAATTGTTGGACCGTCATCTTTGTATCTGTTTTAATGGTATCAAGCTAGTGCATTCTTTGCCTGACCCTTCTTCTTGTTCCACTAACAATTCGCAACATTGATTTCTCTAATGAATTTGCTTGCATGACAGGACCAAAGTAAATCAGATGTAGTCTTGCAATTTAAACAGCTGGTTTTATACAGTCCAGCACTTCTCTGTTGGTTACTCTGGCTGTCCATGGTACACATAATGTAACGTATACGTAATTTTTGCCAGCACAACAATTCAAAAGCATCCATTCTACTTTGGACAACTATTATTTTCCAACTCTCACATCCATTCATCATTACCGGGAAGGCTATGGCTTTAACTAGTCTGCCTTTTGTATTTAGGGTGATATCTTTGCTTTTCCAGATCGTATTCATGTTGACCAGTGCAGTGCGGCCTAAAATTATCCTGGGTTTGCAAAAGAAAGCTCAAGGCAGTTGACATGAAGTAAAAAATAATATGCCAATATAAAAACTTTCATAACAGCAAAACTACCACTGCCATCTAAAAATCATAGTCAGCAATTAAACTAAAACCCCTGTAATTGAAAGCAACTGGGGCAGGGAGTTCCACATCCTAAGGACACCACAGAGAAAGCCGTCTCCCATGTCACCCGTAACGGAACCTCTGAAATTAGTTGGATGTGCAGAAGGTGCCCCCCATGCAGGAAGATTCATATGGGATGATATCCTCGATATCCTAGTTCTAAGCAATTTTGAAGGTAATGACCAACACTTTGAATGGTGCTTGGAGGTGTTCTGGTAGCCTGTAAAGTTGGTATAATAGCAAGATACCATGTTCCTGAAAAGTTACTCCATCTAGCACCAGGGTTTTGTAACAGCTAATGTTTGGGAAATCACCGTTGTTAGTGAGGACACAATCCTATCCCTTTTTTGAGCCAGCATGTTTGTGGCTACGTGGGAACAGGCTGGGCCGGTACTCCCACATTGGCCTAGCAGTGCCATATCCCAGCCCTACATTGGCCAGCAGAGGTAAGGTTGTGGCACAGGTAAGGTTGCACATTTTGAGAATCCTTGGAGTAAGGCAGTTAGTTGGCCATCTAGCTCACTATTGCCTGCACTTACTGGCATGCGCTTCCTATGGTTTCAGATGGGCCTTCCTCAGCCCTATATGGAGCATCCAGGGATTCTTCAAACCTAGTTTGAAGAAGCTTTGGGCTCCTCTTCCAAGCTGCTTGTAACTCCTTGGGAGTCCTTATCCACAGTTTGCAAACCCCTGTTCTAATTTTGTGCATATATGATGGTAAATAAGAATTGCCTTTTACATCAGCATAATGGTATTTTGGTCAAATGTTCAACAAGATGAGAAACAATCCATGAATTCTTTGCATATTTTATTTTTCTTTTTGATTTCCAACTCACACACATCTGGCATATTTTACATCTTTGCAATAAAACATGGTTACAATAGCTTAAGGAATTTATATATCCAAAATATTTCACCATGATCTTGAGATGAAATGAACTTATCTTCCAGATGTTCAATATTCTCCCAATTCTAAGCTACAAACTCAAGATACTGCTTACAGACTGATGATGAATAACTTAATCATTACATTGATTCCCTGTGATTTCAGAATCTTATAAATACAAACAACAATGAAGAAGGTATTTAGTGCTAAAACTTACTAATACAAGGTGGATAACAAATAAGAATCACATCAATAAATAATGATATGTTTCTGGTGCAAAGTGCCAGTACAAAGAATCCATTACCTTGTTTATCTTTTTTAAGTAAATGACTGCAAGTGAGTGTAAAGTCTGAGAAAATTACATTCCTGTTACATGCCTCATAGCCCTACCGACACAATATGTACATCTATGACAATACAGTCACCAAATATACAAAGAAGAAACATGAAGTAAAGTGTATATACCCCTGGGTGTGTGACTTGATCTGTTGAATGTGCGGCAAATTATCCTGATAGTCATTGTTACAGTATTATTGTCAAACATGAAGTGCCTTCAACTGAGACTGTGGCTTAACATGTGACTTTCAGAAGAATGTATAAGATCAACCCCAGTGAAGTGAAGGTTGTTTTTAACCAAGCTTTATTTTCGAGCAAATGCAGAGAAACTCTTAACTGATCTCTCCCTGCAATGTCCAGTATGCCAAATGTGATGAATCGATAAGTCTTGCACCCTTGCTTTGGTGGGAGTCATTAAGTACTGCCGAGTGGCCTCTCTTCTCTGCTCCCGCCACATTATTAAAATTAAAAAGGGAAGAATTTTTCTTTGCTTTTCTTTGTAGAAAGTATAAATATGGCAAACAATGGCTTCATATCCAAATGCTTCATGTCATGAGCAAAACTCCACTTGGAAGGGGTGACGAGATTGAGGGGTGCAAACCATGTTTCAGTGGCAATGACAAAATTGCGGCTTGCGCCCCATTTCAACCCTAAAATGCAAGCTGGGCCCTTCAGGAGCTGTTCAGGGTCAACCTGTGAATGTGGTTGTTTCATCAAGACATCAGGTTTAAAGTACATGCAAGTTGTAACTCCACAATAAAATTAAGAAACGTTTTTGTTCTTTATACAAGGTTTTACTTTTACAAAAGTATCCCTTTAAAGTTAAGATGTGCATCTGATGTACAAAGTATCAAACGTAGTTTTTTTTCTTTTAATTATTTTTCAGCTTGAAAAGAGGCTGGAAATGGGAAATGTATGTTAGGTTCATGGCCCAAATAATGTAACAATCAGACACAAGGTTCCTTAGAATATTCAAAAGTCTCTTGTGACATATTCTACTACCTTTTTCTCAGTAAACAAAGGTATATGAAATAATTACCAAAACATCTCCTAATTCAGTATAATTTACATGATACAAGCTCGCTTCGGCAGCAGCTGGTGTTCGGTTGTGAAAAAAACACACAAAGTAAAATGGTCGCTGAATACAATGTACAGCTATTGCTGGGTGTAATGGAATGTACAACGGAGGTCAATGTAGACTTGTTTTTCCACCAGAGATTATGCCTTTCAGTAGCACTTGTGCTCTCAGTTTCACTTTTGCTTTCAGTTCCTTACGCCGGTTCAGTATCTATTCTGATGTTCGTAATGCCACCGATTAAAATCTATATTAAAAGCTACAATGCTACCAGAAGCCATGCCAGTAATTAGAGTCCTGAAAGACAGACAGACAGACAGACACAGTGTTGATAGAGAGTTAATTTGTGTTTGCATGCTAGCTTTTCAGGCCCCAAAATAATAGTTTATGCTGATTTCAAAAATAGGAGGCATATGAAAAGACTTGAGAAAATGAGATATTTTGCTGCTTATTGTGAGTCTCTATAACATATACATATTCCTAGGCATACAACAATAATTGAAGTTCGGGATTTTTAGTGAGCAGTGTTTGTCTTTGCTTCCTCTCCTATGAGTGATATAAAAGAAATGGAACAATTTTGCAGCTTTGGTAAACACACACTTTATTTTAATTTCATATCTCATCTAATCCATTTCCCAAACAGGAAGCACGTTTTGTTATTCTCTTTTTATTCTCACAATGAACTGTGAAGTAGTGAATAATGCCATGAAGCTCAACCCAGAAAAGCTTTCATGGCTGACTAGTACTAGCCATAATCCTGCTTTGAGAGCAAAGCTTAACAGCACAGTAATTTGCTTATTTCATTGAGAGCGCAATCCTATACCCCAGGTGCGCTGGCGCTACACTCTTGCACCGGCCGACCGCTGTTGCAATGTGCCATCAAGCGCGTCCATGCTATGGTGCTGGACCGGTGTAAGCAGCAGTGCTGACGCATGGGCACCGCCATGACACAAGGTCGACACGAGGCCTCCTCGAGGGCATTCCAGAGGCGTGCTGGGGGCATAACTGGGCGGCGCAGTGGGTGGTGACGCAGGATGGCTGTAGTGCCGTATCCTAACGTTCATCCCAGGTCAGGGTGGCCCCAATTCGGGCCGCCCCTATCCGTGTTCCTCTGTGCCTGCAAAAGAGCAGGCGCAGATCTGAGCAGGTCCATAGGGGTGACCAGGGCTTATGTGGGTGCAAGGGGAAAACCTTGCCTTGGCCTGCATGTTGTTGCTGGTCCCTCCTAATGGGCTTTATGATACAGCCCTGTTATGTCGGCCTTACTTAGGATTGGGCTGCCAGTCATAAAAGCAAAAGAAGAGCCCTACTGAATCAGGCCAATGGTCCATTTTGTCCAGCACTGCCTTTTTCACAGTGACCAGCAAGATGTCTCTGGGAGCCCCACAACCAGGAGCTGAGAATGTTAATCCTGCCATACCCTGATATACTATCTCTGAATCTGAAGGTAGCATATAGCTACCCTGGCTACTCCCAACTCCCTTTCCAGGCCCTCCTCCACCTTTACAGGTCAAAGTGGACTCATGCCAGCTCCATAGTTGGCATGCATCCAAATTGATCCATAGAGGCTGCTGGGGCTTACCATAGGGTAAGGGAACAAATGTAAAACTCCCCCATGGGATACAGTAGAAGCTGTGCTGGCATCACTGCATTGCCACTTTGGGAGTTAGGTTTGGGTTGTAAAAAGCAGAACTGTCATGTAAAATTAGAAGCCGCGCCAATGGATTCCAAAATTACAGAGAGGTGAGTTGCTCGTATCATGCATCTCAACTAGGGGACCAATTAATGAGAAAAAATAAATGTACACTCCCACGGCTGCACTTCTTTCCAAAATGTGATTTACCTCTGATCATGGGACAGGTCCATTGCTCTAATGCCAGCATCACAGCCAGGGTAAATGTACAGTTGCTTGAAGTCGCAAGCCTGCCAGACTTCCACGACTCCATTATCACCACCTGTCACCAGGTTCTGCCCATCGCTGCTCAGAAGGATAGCCTACAGAAGAGTCACAGATACACAGGGGGAATATATAATAGGGAAATGAGTGTGTAACACAAACAACTTTTAGGAGCATTCTCTTGTTTAAAACATGTATTTTTTTTGGGGGGGGGAAGTAATAAACTTAACAAGAGCTCCAAAATGTTTACTACAATGGCTGTTGTATTATGAGCAGAGGCAATGAAGCAGGCAGCTATTTCACTTGAAGTTAGCATATATCATGTCTGCCTTTGCCCTGCAACAGTAGGTGCCATCACTAGCACCTCATGCAGGGCATCTCTTTACTTTGCTGGAGGTGTTCCTGATGGATTTGACTCCTCGAGGCCTGGATTCATGTCTTAGCTGCTAGTCAAAGGAAGACAGACGTCAAGCCATGTAAGCTTCCAAAGCTTACTTGAAAATGCTTAGCTCTAAAACATGTAATGGTGGATAAAGCAAGTTGTTGTTGTACATTTTAAAAACACAAAAGTTCAGTTCCGACTTGAAATTGTTTCCTGTGATTCTCAATGCAAATGGCACACATTTCCAGTGCAGCTTCCTCAGGCAGTCCTGCTAATAGATTCCACTAAGTTACAAGAGGAAAGATTTACCCTGGTTGAGTCACTGATCTCCATCTGAGCCAAGAGTTTGCCATTGATGCTGAAATTGCTGAACCTGCCTCGTTCGTAGTAGATGATGCAATGGCCTTCACTAGATACTGAAATTAAGCGAGGATACAAGCAGTTTTCTGTTCCTTCAAGTGCTCTAAGCAAATCTCCAGTAATTGTGTGCACCAGGCAAGGTCCTTCTGTAAATTGCAAAATAAAACTGCCGATTACAGAGGAGCAAATTGTCTAAAGAAAGAATGCATAATAATGATGGCATTTAAATAACATACAAACAATGAAAACACGTGTGTGCTAGGAGGATGTCTCTGATTGAAAGTGTTGAACTAAACTGGCCCCACAACAAACTCAAAAACACTTTTAAACAGTGAGTTGCTTTCAAGTATTTGGTTGTGCACTTCCATTACTGAAATGCTTAAAATGGCTTGTTTTGCACTCGATTGGGAGTCTTACTATGGTTGCTTATGATATATGATGGTAATTTCACCCTGCCTACACTTATCAAACATCTGGCTTCTAACTGCAATGTAGCAGGGAGGATGTATCTGGCACCTATGGCAGTTGTGTTACACCTATGAAAGTTACAAATGTCTTGCAGCAACAGGGTATATTCAAAAGAAGATATGCAGTGATACATTCTTGTACCCCTATTCCAGATATATTGTAAGATAATTCAGACAAGAAAAATGGTTTAGAGTCTTACAAAACTCATACTATGATAAATGGATTTCAAGATGTGACAGAATTCACAGCCCAAGTCTAACTAAATCACTGTGCAGCGATGCAGCTGTGCCAGTCTAAGCTATGCGGCATCCTGCAGGGTTTTTTGGCTGCTGGAGATCTCTTCGAAGTCAGGGGACATTTGTCCCCTAGCCCCAAGGTAAGTACCAGTAGATGCAATGGGAGCACTGCCTAAGGGTCTATGGGCTCCCCACATCCCTTGAAGGGCTGGCACACCCCAGTTAAGGTCAGAACAAGCCTCTCCCTTGCCACTGCCAGCGCAATCCTGGGGATCGAATCACAGCAGTTCAGTCACACACACCCAGCCCCTTCAAGGCCACACAGCAGGGTTTTGCAGGCTGGGGTGTCACAATGCCCGTTTGGAAACCCCTGCTTTAGTCTGTTGAATGTTTGTAAACAATTCCTTCAATTGCAGCTGCTCGGGCAATGGCAACTGGGACAGGCAGTTCACAAACAGGCTGGTGACAGACAATCTCCAGCTTATATGAGAAATGTTCAGAGCAAGCTCTGTGGAGGATACAGAAATTAAAATATATATATATAGCTTATAGGATAATGACAGGATAATGAAATTATGTTTATCTTCAGGCAACCCTTCCCGATTAGGAATTTCATATTTGCGAGACTTAAAATGACAACTGACCTTTAGCACCACTTATGACAAGTCCCAGCTCAGCACAGACGGAGACACAGACAACTTCATGATCATGACCAGTTAGAACAGCTCTGGGAGCAGGATAATCACCTAAAGAAAACAGAAACACGCTCAGAAATGCAAAATAAAATATAGTTCAGACGCAATTAAATACCAACTGCCAAAATTGAGCAGTTATGGGGCTGTCTATACATTCGTCTATTCCCAGCTCTCAGTTTTTGCAGTGATTGGTTCACTTTTTGTTTTGCTTGAGTTTCAGAAAAAGGACATTGAGAATTGCCCCCTCAGATACAGAATTAAAACAGTTATTAAAACATTATTAGGCCTCATGCGTCAAGCGTAAGGGAGGCAACGTAACATTTTCATTTTCTTCTTTTCTAGGCTGGTTCAGACATTGCAGCAAAGAGTTCGAAGCAAAGAGTTGTGGCCATCCTGGAGCAATCACTTGTGTGAACGAGGGAAGAGCCGGAGAATCTGATGTCTTGGCTAGCAGCAAGTTCTGCAGTCTTGGAGAGAGCTTCATGGATGCTGGTCAGTAATCGTGATTGGTTTGTGGTAGATAACACTTGCTCATGAAGCTTGCAACATATTGGCCCATAAGGTATTGGAAGGAGAGTAAAGAAGCCTGCAGGCACTCTCCCCTCCCCGCATGTAATCCCAGCAGAATTAAACACTTTCTGGTTTTTAAACCACAGTTTTTTAAATCACAAAGGCCCCAACAAATCAGGATACAAGCCGTGATATACTGACTACGTCCAGCCTGCATTTAGGTATTACGAATGCTCTCATTCATTTTCTTTCGTATTTCAGAACCGGGTCCAATGTACATTAACATGTAAACAAATCAATAATTTCTGAGTTGTATTCAACCACGTGGACCAGCCTGTGGAGGGGGTAGGACTGGCCTCCAGCAGGTAGGCTGTATCCTAACCCCCATCCCTGGTCTGCTTGGCCCTAAACAGGCTGCTTGGATACGCACCAGCGATTTTGCTGGTGCAGATCCAAGTAACCCCATAAGGGTAGCTAGTGCTTTACTCAGGATAAGGGTTCCCTTACTCCAAGTTGCGCCACAGAAGCTTCCTAACCAGGACTGGATATGGCCCAGGCCAGTCGGCATGCCTATTCCAGCCCTGGTTAGGATTGGGCTGTTTGTTAGACTTTAGCCTTTGGGCTTTGATAAGAACATAAGAACATAAGAAGAGCCCTGCTGGATCAGGCCAAAGGCCCATCTAGTCCAGCTTCCTGTATCTCACAGCGGCCCACCCCAGGTGCCCCAGCGAGGCATGAGACAACAAGATGCTTGCATCCTGTTGCCACTCCCTTGCACCCGGTACCAGTAGCCCAACACCTTTGTAAGGAGGTTGATACAAAGGGACTGGACATTTCTCTGGTTTAGTGCATATTTTTGTAGGCTCTGTTGTATTGCAAGGATGGAGGAGATGGAGGTGAACAATAAAAATTACCTAGAGGACTTTTTAGTATTGTTTCATGTTTTTAGGCAGCCTATTACAGGGATGTGTAACTTTTTCAGCACCAAGAGCCATACTGAAAACACATTAGAAGACAAAAAGACCTGAGTTAAATTGCAGATTTCTGGAAGATTCTAAATTATAGCTGGCAGCGGGCTTGACCTTATTCTACAATATTCTTATGTTGAAATTGCTGTTCTCGAATGTGAATTACCAGAGTTAGCCCTTGAAAAACCTTGAGAGTTTTTCATGACTGTTGAAAAGAAAGCCAAGAAAGGCAAACTAGCCTATTATCTCGATTACACATTATTCTGGAATACTCAACACATAGTCCCCACTGAAGCTGCAAGTTATCTATAATTAAATTGAATCTGTGCTGTGATCCACTTCATTGCCAAAGCAAATGCCTATGAGGACCAATTTGGTCTCTGAAAGCAATTTAAAAAACAAGAATTCCAAGCTGTAATGTATTTCCAAAATGTTCAGAACCAATCATGGATTTGAAATACCAGTTAGTATCATTTCATGATTAGGGAGCAACGAAGTGCATGCAGGCACACATACATGCGCGTGCACACTTTAATCAGTGTTATGTTCTAGCAAAGCTGCCATATGGCGGAGAGAACCTCACCCACATTATATTTCCCTGCCAAAGACAGAATGTCGTGGACCTGAGCAATCATTCAAAACCCAGCAAAATATTCTGTCACCATCACATCACCCCTGATAGAGGAAGCAAGAGGTTAAAGGCTGTGGCACCAAGGGAGCTGCAGGTGAAACTTGACCACTGTGAATTGAAACACCGTCACTTTGAACTCACAGTAATTTCCCCAACATGGCACTTCTGTGTCTGCAGCAGAATCACTTCAGGGCAAAAAGAGATAAAATACACAAGATCGCTACCAACTCAGTTTCCTCAACGCAGTTGGAAAGAAAAAGATAGCTTTTGTTCTCCACAACCAAACTTAATCCGTGATTTATTTCTGAGGACAACAGCATGTGTTTTGATTTTAAGTATTATAATAATAATGTGCAAAAAAGGGAATAATAATAACTCTAATTATCTATTAGTTCTTGATCTGATAGTTCTTGGCTTCCTAGTAAACAAATATTTCATGTGAAATGGAAACATCTTTTCAGTTTTAGAAGGCTCAGTGGTATGCTCCCCACAGTATAATGGGGGTAGTCATTTTTAAAAAGCAGGGAACAGCCGAGCACCTCACCGTTTTCTTATCTGAGGCCAGCCAATAATATTGGAGACTTGGCATTCCTGCAGTTATTTGGGACCAGGCACAGGCAACAAAAGATCCCACGGCCTAACAAGGTTGCTCCCTGAATCTGCAATCCCTTACTGTTATTGTGGATTAGAAGCCATGTTGTGGCATGTTGTGATTTACTCCTAGGCCAGGAGTAAAGCGTTGGTAGGCCCAGGCTTCTCTGTAAGGAAGAATCAGGGCTAGGCATGTGAATGCCACTTAAAAGGCGTGGAGCCAGGCCTGTTGAAAGCAGTGCATGTGTGTGCCCTGCTGGTCCTCTTCTCTATCCTCCACTTTTACTCACTCCCACAGGTGCCAAAAGTGGCAAATATTCACTCGGGATTCAGTGCTAGGTGTTTTTTATTGTGCTGTGTGTGGTGGGGTAAAAAGAGGTAAACAGCACAGCAAGATTTGTTTCAGCAATCATGGCCTGTTCCCAGCAGCGTCATGCAGCCGGAATGCTGGGCGGGAGGAACGGGTGAGCGGCAGCCCGCCCGTTGCATACCGCTCCGTTTTGCCGTCTTCCCCGCCCCTGCGGTGAAACGGAGCGGTACGCAACGGGCGGGCTGTTGCTCCACCCATTCGTCCTGCCCAGCGTTCTGGCTGCATGACACCGCTG
>JAJKFI010000030.1:5650651-5678877 GCA_029204185.1 Lerista edwardsae
CAGCGGTGTCATGCAGCCAGAACGCTGGGCAGGACGAATGGGTGGAGCAACAGCCCGCCCGTTGCGTACCGCTCCGTTTCACCGCAGGGGCGGGGAAGACGGCAAAACGGAGCGGTATGCAACGGGCGGGCTGCCGCTCACCCGTTTCTCCTGCCCAGCATTCCGGCTGCATGACGCCGCTGCCTGTTCCCCATTTCTGTTGGAAGTGTTGGGGCTAGACCATGGAACACTACTCTGAAAAAGCACTGAACAGAGAGAACAGAGAGAATTTAGCCATTTTCTGAGTAAAGACACAAGCAGAAATGAGCTTACACCATCTCTTGGGTTCTCATAGAAGCTCTTTTAGGCTCTGGGAAGGTATTTCATGCTGTTTCTGGATCCCTGCTAGTGGAAAGTTCCTGCAGAACATGGAACTGCCCTGGACTTTGCATCACAATAGCTAATCCGTAAAAGATTATTTCCCGTGCTGGTCTCAAAAGATCTCCTCACATATATTATATTGCAATATACGCTCAAAGGGATTGTATATGAAGAAATCAAACATAAGGATCTAATATAGGGCAAGCCCAGCAAAAACATTGAAGTTATATTTTTAGAGGCGAAAGCAAAGTACTATAAATGGTATGGTTTTCAAATGAACTGTTCGTATAGGTAAGGAAATTCTGCCCTTTCTAAGCCCAATTCAAAGTGCAGATACTTTAATGTCAGTATGGATGGGGACTGGGTCCCCTGAAGGAGTGCCTCCTCTCATATCAACATGCTATAATACGCCAAGATCATCTGCCAGGTCAGAGCCAGAGCAGGCTCTGATCGCCCCTGGGGTAGTGTGGTGACGAAAGACATCACCACGTTCTCCACGCAGCCTCACCACACCTCCTGCTTCTGGAATTGCCCCATTTTGGAGCGTAATAGAGGCAGGGCAGGTGGGTGGGCCCAGCTCTATGCTGCTTTCTTCTGCTGCGTGCCCAGCTCTCTTGCCAGCACCCATGGCAGCACTATACCACGCCCTATGGGTGCACCAGGTGTCTTACCATTAGAGCTGAGGCAGGTGATGATCAAAGAGCAGAACTTTTCCATTGTTGCACCATCTCTGGGGAACTCCCTCCCTCCCTAGAGGCTTGCCTGGTATTATCTAACCTTGCTATGGTTTTGGTGCCAGGCAAAGACCTTTTTTATTTCTTCCAGGCCTTTTCAGTTTTAAATGCTTAGCTGCTATTTTAATGGCTGTCCTAATTGTTGCTGTTTAATGTGTAACCCACCTTAGGAAATTTTATTTTAAAGGAAATTGAGAATTTCCCTACATACATAACATAAATGATGACCACATAGAAATTCCCTCCAATGTTGTGCAGAGGGCCCCTTCATTTGCACAGTGGGTCCAATTTTGCATGTTTATTTGTAATAATTCTTGCAAGTAAATATTTAAAGCAATCAATAAACCTCATACTTATGTTGGTCTAAATCAGTTCCAACGTGCCTTGAAAATACACTGCAGACAATGGATTTTAGTTTGCGACCATACTACAAACCCGACACATCCAAATAAAATGTAGAAATGCAGTGGATGTTTTAAATCCAATTATCTCCTTCTAGTTAATTTAGGAAGTCTTTTAGATTTGAAATATTTACCTATAAGTGACTTACAATGCCTACAGAAGTGTGATTCAAAAAATCAATGTGACCCTTTCTCTATGGAATACTTTATAGGCACCTTTAGTATTTTCCGTGCACAGGGCAGTTTCCCAGGCATGTTTCCTAAAGTACTGAACCTTCCCTTTAAGCATATGTAAAATGTGTCAAGTGAGACAACATGCACTTTAGTGCCTTTAAGGGATGTTTGCTGTAATTGGCTACAAACTGAGCTTTGGGCTGGTCAACACAATGTGCTTCTAATGTTCAGATGCAAACACGGCTAGGCAAGGCAATGTTAGCTCACACCTCTGGTGACTATCTGGTATGTAATGAGAAATGTCAAGTCCCAAGATCAATGAAATTTCAGGCTCTAGGGACACAACAGGAATAGCATTGATCCTTTTAAAGAACACCAGTCAAAGGCTGAATGCAATATATTGCACAGATAGGCTCAAGAGGATAAGCGGCCAAGTCCAGCATACCTACATGACAAAAAATTCAATCAGCTCTTCGCAAAAGCGGCTGGCTCCATTTGCCTTCTTTTCATGCAGGGAGAGGGTTCCAATTAAAGTGTGCAAATTAATTTTTATCACTTCCAAATTAGTTTCTGAATTTGTGTCTGTTTCCAAAGACAACATCTGTCCCTCACTTTTTAGTTCTAGCTGTTTAAGTATCTGTTCAAAGATCTGAGATTTTTCCCCCAACCTCTTTTTGTTTGAAAGGATTGAAAATGTAGAAATGAAACAATTATAGCAAAGTCTTTTATGAAGCAGTGTAGCGGTATAGAAGAAAGAAACTCTGGAAATTTAAACAAAGAAGATCTTCCAAGTCACGCAGGGGAAAAAAATGCAATTTGGTAAATGGCATAATAAAAACCTCCAAGTATGATTTTTCTTGCCTGATCCACAACAATGTATCTGCCTCTGGCACAGTAATCCAGCATTTCAACACAACATGTGCTCCCACTCCTATAGCCAATGGACCTCATTCTACATTCCTTGTATCTGGAAACCATCAAGTTGCAGTCTGTGCTCCAGGCAAAAAGAAAAGGACTGGAGCAAGCAAGGTGCTGAGAATGTAAAGCCTCAATCCTATCCCCTACCATGTTATAGCATGCAGCTGCACCAGCAGAGGCTGTGCTGCATGGTATGGTAGGATGGGGGGAATTGGATGTCCGCAGGTTGCAAGGCACCCAGGAAGGCTGCCTAATCACCTATGGGACTTCTCGAATCTACACCAGCCATTCTGGTGGTGTATGTCTGAAAAGAGAAAAGGGGCAGGGAAGTTTTTAAAAAGGAGATAAGATCCAATATGCATGACTGCTACCAGCTCTACCCCACCCTTCCCTTAACATGTCCTGGTTCCTCCCACAACATGCCATGCTACTTCCCCTTGTCACGCACAGACCGCCCCTCATGACAGCCTACCTGCTCTGGTGCAGGCTGCTGGCTGCAGCAGCAGCTTGGAAATGGGTGCTGGCAATACACTTTATACATTGTTAACAGCCAATTTGTGACATCGGGACAATGCCCTGCTGCCATAAATCCTTAGGTAGGATTGGGCAGTTTAATGGATCAGCAGATCACTTCCCAAGAGTTAAGATGATGGCTCAGTGTTGACAGATTTTGCTACAGCTAAAATAAATCCCTGAATGGCCATGTGATTTATAAATCCCAGACAGCTTTGGCTCCTCCCAGGACTGACGACAGGTGGAAGGCTGCCACTGTCCAGAATTTATGGCAGAATTACAATCATTCTATTTAATTTTCTCCTTCACAGGTTAAAGCAATTTCCTGCTGTGAAATGCAAGAGTGATAATAATAGGTAAAGGAAGTTTTGGAAAGTTTGATAGGAATTTAACATATTAGACTATTGACATATACAAGGACACAAAAAATGTACACACATTTTGATGAGTTTTGATTCATACATGCTTCATTGTAGAAAACCTGCAGAACTCAAACATCGAAGGCAATGTTTTTCCAACTGTGAGTCAGGACCCACTTTGTAGGTTGTGACCTGATGTCAGGTGGGTCGCGGAAAGCTGGAAGTAGCCTTTTTGGAAGCTGCAGACCTGATTCTTGCTATATTCCTTTTGTGAGTTAAGTGTTCACAGTTTGAATTTCCAAGTGAGTTGAATTGTTGGTTTTTTTAAATATAGTTTTTAGTTCAGTGTTTTTACATAATATTTTGTCCTAATCTTGCTTTCTGTCATGGATGTTACATGGCTGTGAAACTGCTGCAATCCAAGAATGCAGTTTGCATTTCAGGAGTGTCCTTTGATCATTTCCAGTGGGTCCCAACATGAGCATCATTCTAAAATCTGGGTCCTGGTGCCAAAACATTTGAGAACCACTGATCTAAAGGAAGCAACTGGAGAGAAGTGTGGAACCATCTCAGCAAACACACTGATGGATGGATGTCTGCAGATCCCTTAGTCAGCAATGTCAGTGGTGTACAGATGCCAATGGGAAACATTTCGAGCACTTGATCTAATTCTTTAACTAATTGATTGATTAATTAACTTGCTCAAACAACTCTTTCTTACAACAACACCATATGCAGTAGATATGTAAATAGTAGATGTGTATACTGTATTGTATGTTTGAATTACAACAATAAATTTGACACTATCAAATGTGTGTACATTTTCTTGAGATGCCCTGTATTTAGAATTCTGCCCGATATGTCATAAATAACTAGCAAAGAGATACATCAGCAGTGAATTTTCAAGTAATTAAATTATTCTTTTAGCAGTTAGCAAAACCCAAAACATTAAGGTGAGCAGTGTGTGAGCACACATACCAGTATATACCAGACCATGTACATGTATGTGAAGTTTCAAACTATATGATTAGCAAGTGTTGATTGAAGGAAAAAAATAAGGAACAAGGTGATTCTGCTTTATATGATTTATTCTGAAACAACTGAAGTTTCTCTTGGTAATTGGATGCAGTGAAGCTGAAATTGATAATTAAGTGTCTTTCAGCATAAAGGATCATTAGAAAGTCAAGCACCTAACCCACATAATGACTATAACCTGACATTTTCCTTTTGAATTCCTTACCTCCTTATGGTCTCTAATATAAAATATCTTATCTGTGTTTCCAGATGACAGCTTTTGAGAAACTAATCCTTTTCTGAAAATATCATCTGCAACTTCCTAGAGATTCATTTTAAAGATGTTAACTAATTGGATTTAACCTACACTGTACATCTCACTTTCATTTTTCTTAAAAGATAAGCTCTAATCTCCTGGCAGTAAATGCACAGGAACTGAAGATGTTACAAAGAAATATTTCTTAATGGAACTGTTGATTTAACACTGCGCTGTCCAGTTAAAACATAGGGGGAGTGGGGAGTAGAGTAGGGGGCTGGCAGAACCATTCTGCTCCTTTGCATGTTCATAGACTATGGACAGTGAAATGGCCTCTAGTGGACAAATAAACTAGGAAATGCAGTAAATATCCAGTCAGGCCAACTGCAGCATTGCCAGAGGCAGATGTAGTAGAGTTAGGGTCCAGTCCTAACCCACTTTTTAGCACTGATGCAGCCATGCCAATGGGGCATGTGCTGCATCCCACAGTGGGGGGAGGCAGCCACAAAGGACTCCTCAAATTAAGGGAATGTTTGCACTGTGGCTGCCTCGGTGCTGGAATGTTGGATAGGATTGGACCCTTAGCTGGCTGGCAGTACTGGCTTCATGGAATGTCTACATACATCTTGGCTGGCACTGCAGGTCACCATAAATAGATGTTGCATACCCTGCCTTGTGGGTTACACTGGTGAGACAATAGCTGAGAGTACATATTGGCAGATGATTTGCAATCTAACAATTGTTAAAGATAGAACTACATAAAAACAATTAAAATACAAGTAAAACTATAGGTGCCTGTTGGGTTTTTGCTTACAGACTTCCAGTGAGGGAGAATCCACCTCTCCCCTCGGTATTTGGTTCCTTTGTCAAACCATTAAGAAATGTTCGCATTATTTCTTAACTGCATCATAACCAACTAAATGCCACAACTTATAGCTTACTATGATATGATATAAAATTGTGCTTACCATCTACATGCAAAGTTTTCTTGAAATTCTAAATGACACAATTGATGTTTAACGGAGCAGTGCTAAATATATCTATCTCTATATAATATATATAAAAAGATGCTTATGAACTTACTGCTATTTGGATTATCACCTATGATATGGTGTCGGCCACTCCAATACCAGAGCAATAATGTAGCATCACGGGAACCAGAGACTATGTAGCAATCTCCACCGATATATGATTCTGATCTGGCGAGACAAGTGACTACATCCCAGTGGCCAAACACAATCTGAGTTAGTTTACCTATAAGAAAGAAAAGATGTCTTTCTGTTGTTGTTTTTTGTAGCATTATGAATATAAATGGAAGCAAACATCTAATCACAAAACACCAATGAAAGTAATATTTAACACTGGACTATGAATTTATAGCAGTCTCTCTCTGCAGGCAGCATACAAGGATCAGGCCTTAGACTCTATTAGCTTATGCATTGTGAAGACAAGTCTTCCTTCAGAGCTCCCTCCCTACATCCTAAAAATGGTTTCCATAACCCTCTGTGAATTGACTTTAAAATCCATGGTTGTCATGCTGAGATAACATCATATCAGACTTTCTGTTTGCTTCATCTGTCTGGGGTCCTTCACAAGGGATGCTCTGAGAACTGGTGCCAGCATGTCGGTTGCCATTTTCAGGAGTGCCTTTTCCCTGCAGGTAGATTTCAGAGCTGCACATGCAGGCAATTCATACACCTGTTAGTCTCTTTCAGAGAGGTTTCCTCTCACCAGTTGCTACCACTAAACTCCTAAACTGGTTTTTAAACTCCTTGGAATTTGAGATCCTGGCATAGAAGCTACTGAAAAAGGAACTGCCATGTTCATTGCATGTTTTTCTGAGCATGCTATTTTCCTTTTAGCGACCTACCTCCTTTAGAATGGTTTAAAAAGCAGTTCTGAGTTCTGTAAACCCAAATAAATGATTTACAGGTCTCACACCAATTTAAGTAAGCATGTTTTATTTTCTTCATTCTGTTTTCATCTTCAAGATAACAATCTAATTCACATGCTGGTCCACAACTGCTTTTTATGTACTACTTTTAAAAATAATCAGCTAGCATATTCAATTTCATAATGGAAGAGTATATAAACTAGGGTTGTGTGCACAAGCTCTACCTGTTTCTGTAGAATAAACTCGAAAGCTCTTGTCCCAGAAACCACAGATAAGAATGTAGCGATTATCTGCTGTGACCACAAAACAATGAGCATTGATCTGAATGCTTTGATCCACAAGGTCCGTGATCTGCCGTTTGTTCACACCAGAGTTATTGGCTGCAGGAAATGGAGGGAGGAAGAAGTCCTTCAACACAATGCATCATTTATATGTGCAATTCCTCGCCTCAAGATGCAGTAATGGCCACTGACATCCTTTAAAAAGGAGTAAGTTTCTGGTGCTAGATCTACAGTGGCCTTAGCTGCAAAAACCCTGCCAGATATTATTATCCCCACTTTACTACTGGTGAGCAATGGATTCCCTAAGGGCACCTAGTAAGTTCACGGCAGAGGTGAGAGTCAAACCCAAAATCTTCTAATACGCAACCTGCAGTGCAATCCAACACTGCCAGTAGCACCGACACAACGTTGTTGTGTCGGTGCTATGTCATAAGCACCCTTGGAGCACCCTCATTAGCACCCCATGTCATTAGCACCCTCAGAGCACCTGCGCCATGCCTCCTCTGCGCCAGCCGAAGCCAGCTGGTGGGCAGAGAGCGGTGTTCCTGGTGGGTGGTCCAGCAGGTGTGCCAGCCCGGAAGGGGAGTGGGCTTGGGATTTGGCCATAAGGTCTGTTGTTTAGCAGGTGTAGACCCAAGGAGTCTTTAGGGGAGGCTAGCACCTCCCTGCGTGCAAGGGCACAAATGTGCCCTTGCAGGGGGGGGGGGAGGCTCCAGCCTCCCGTATATTGTGCTGGATACATTGTAGGCCCACTAGCCTGCCTGTTCCAGCATAGCATACTTGGTCTCTTGGCACTCTTGGTCACAATACTACACCAGCACTTTAACAGCGCTCCGAAATAACTGTAGTTTTAAATTTATTAATTTTATTTTGAAGTTTATATTCTGCCTTTCCCATAAAAAAAATGGGCACAAGATGCTAATTTGATAGAAATGGGTGGACATTAATTACAATTCCTTTCTATCTCCGGATACATAGTAAATGCAGTGCAATTAATCACCTTAGAACTCAGCCTTACTAATAAAGAGTTATGTTTTATTCTCCTACATACCAATCAACGGATCCATTTCAATGGGAAGATGATGCGCTTGATCCAAAGAATATCCTGGGGCTCCCCTGAGGCCTAAATAATAATACAAAAAGTATCATACAGATGTTATTTTATTGCACTAGGATGGAATCTCTACTGCGAGGTAAACATACTCCTAATTTTTACCTCTTCTAGTTTTCCTCTTGGCCACATAATTCTTCCTTTGTTTAAACTATGTCCAATACCAAAACTGCAAGAACAAATTCCGGGGGAGGTGGTAGGGGTGGCCGTAGGAACGACTGTCTTGTGCAAAGGGGACTCACTTAAAACATTTCAGAAGCAGCTTTTGGTTTAGCAAAGTAAAAGACTTCACAGAATGGACACAAACCCATGAACAACTGTGATGATTGAGCTCCCCTTTTTCTATCCAGATGTGTCCCTTAGGAAAAGGCTGATTGGGCTCGGGCCGGGCTCCAGCCTGCACTGCCACAACTGGTCCTATGCCCCTCCTAGGCCCAATCTGCCTCCCGGTCCACCCTCCCGCCGCCCAAAAATGCCCTTCCTGCCTCCTTTCCACCCTCCTGCCCCCCTCTCTCAACTCCTGTGCTGGCCTGTCCAGGCCGGCACAAATTTACCCAATCCCAGCATGGATCTGGTGCTGCTAGGCCAATGCACATCTCTGTGCAGGCCTAGTCTGCTCCCGAGTAGACATGAACATGCTTTACAGCACATTTGTGACATTCAGGAGATGGCACAAGGGACCTGTGCTGGCTTAGGGCAGCGTTTGGATTGTACTGACAGCCTGACAGGTTGTAGATTGCTTGCCATCATCTGAGTCCATCTCACCCGGTGGTGGAGTTGGCATGCACCTGCCAACTGGGCATCAAAGCTCACATTAATAGGTCTGAGGGCAAGTATGGATGATCAGGTACTCATAAACTATCCAATCAGGCAGGCTTATGGCTTTATTGAAACTAGATTACTTAACATGAAGCCCAAGGATGCGCAAGTGTTCTGATCAGACAGAGTGGATCTGTGCATGATGTATTCCACTTGCCTCGCTGGGAATCAGAGAAGTGTAATGTCATCCAGAAACCCAAGGGCCTGATTAAGTACTATAAGTACAGGTAAGTTTGGCTGTTGACTGTGACCAGGTATGGATCTTAGCAAAAGAAAGCAAGTGATTATAGACACGTTTAAGAGCAAAATAATTACTGGGCCTGCTTGTACGTTTCCTAAAATCCACCCCTGAGCACTGCTAACACTCAAGCCCTTTTCCAAGTCTGCTTGTATTTGTTATTTCCTTCTTATATTATCCAAACCCAATTTTTATGTTTTCACTCTCACTTGCCTGTTGTTGGTTTAACTCAGGGTCTTACCCTGGTACTCCTGGACCCTTGGCTATTGCAAAAGCCAAGCAGGTTTTTCAGGAATTCTCCCTGAGATTGGGAGGGAGGTTTCTGAAGATGCCTAACCCTTCCTCTTATCATGATGGCAGCAGAGTCTACCATTTTGGCTCTGGCATAGGGTAGATTAGTGGAAAGGATGGAGACAACAGCAGCAGCCCCTCCCCCATAACCACAACATAATCACAAAAGACCATTTTGCTAGATCACAGGATCTAATGCTGATTATGTGTATTTCTGCAGAACACCTCCTTGTTTCAAGTTCCAAGTGTTTTTACTGACAAACTATGAACCGTGATGCCATTGAGAAAGACTTTGCCATACTTTCAATGGTACAAGAGCAAGAAACCAAGAAAGGTTGCTTGTATTCCTACTAAAAGCAGACATCAGAATCAGGCCATATGTGAATAAACAAACAGGTTGCCCCTCCATATTTAATTTGGCCCCAAGAATATGCTGCTGTTATCCAAGCAAGCTAGTGAAATGCAAGCTAGTGCAATAATATTCATTCTAATTCCTAGGTACTGGGACAATAGAGCAGTATTTAAAACAATATTAAACAGTATGTTTAGAAATAAAATTTCTGACATGTACTGTGATGCAAGGTACAGTAACTATTCTAATGCCTAAGGGTGGGGAGAACGTTCTGTGTTGGTATATAGTACCTACATGGTTTTGTGTACTGTACAGTAGCCTAGTGTTTCGCAAACTGTGGGTCGGGACCCACTTGGTGGGTTGCGACCTGATGTCAGGTGGATTGTGGAAAACTGGGAGCTGCCATCCTGCAAGCTGCAGACCATTCTCTTGCTGTATTCCTTTTTATTTGTGAATGTTAACAGTTTGAATTTTCAAGTGAGTCTTTTAAATTGTTTTTCATTCAGTGCTTTTACATAATATTTTGAGCTAATCTTGTGTTCTGTCAGGGATGTTTCATGGTTGCACAATTGCTGTAGTCCAAGAATGCCCGTTTGCATTTGTCAGGTCCCAAAGGTCGCGGGCGCGAGGCGCGCGGCAGGCAGGGCAGGGAGGGGCCGCGGGATGCCGGCTGGGGAGCTGATAGAGGCTGATGCAGCGGCCATAAAAGAGGCAGAAAGGCTGCCCACGGGAGAGGCCTACTCGGGAGGGGAGAGCACTGGAGGGAGGTGTCACCGGATTGAGGCAGGACGCTCACCGCCGGACAGCAGCAAGGATGGGCGCCCTGCTCACGACTGTCGCCGAACCTGCCCGTGGCTGTGAGAAACCCGAGAGGACTGTGGATGGACCGCCCTCCCCGCCACTGTGCTGGTTGGGGAAGTGTGAGTGGGGGCTCTTGGTGTGGCTGAAGAGGACCCCAGGGTGACAGCAACCTCCAGGGTGAAGCCCAAAGAGCATGAGACTTTGTGTTGGCTGCTGGCCCGGGCCCAGAGGCCCATGTGGACGTTTAGTTGCACCTGTGGCCCTAGGGGGGGGTCTGGCTTTACTTTGGACGCTTGCAGTGACAGCCCAAGGGGTGGAGGTTTCAGTTGGGGCGTTAGTGAAAGGGGGGACAGGGAAGCGGCCACGTGTATTGGGGGGAACGTCCAGCAATAAAGGAAGAGTCTTGACTGTGCTTTCCTGTCTCCTGGTTGTGATTGGCAGTGCCCATCGATAGGTCCTCTGTCAACCCCTTCTCCGTCCCCTTCCCGGAGTGGAGGGGGGCTAGCCGTGGCGATGGAGACGTGACAGCATTCAAGGAGTGTCATTTAATTATGTCACAGTGACGGTACTTCCTGCTTGATTATGTCATTTCCAGCCATGACATCACTTCCAGGTTAATGACATCACTTCCGGCAGGTCACAGCATGAGTGCCATTCTAAAAAGTGTTTCCCAGTTCTAAAACATTTGAGAAGCACTGTAGCAGTCCAAAGCACATCTATGTGAAACTGCCACCATTCATCCTTTGTGTAAAGTTCAACACAAAATCTCAGAAGGAGCACATACCTACTGTATTATGCCATCTATTCACTGCAAAAAGCCGGCTGCAAGTCACAGTTACCACGGCAGGAATGGTAAGGTGGGGAAGCGTGTTGGCTGCCACGTGCGTGACAGGAGAATTGGATGGGAATTTGAGAACCATGATAACGTCCTGCTGCATCTGATCTTTAAACATAAGTGGACTCTGTGGAAGGAAACACTGTTGAGTAGAAAGGAGAAAAGAGCAGAAGGAAACAGAAGGGATAACACAATTAGTGAGGAGGTCAGAGGGGAAAATCAGGCAAAGAGTCAGGAAGTATTTGTACATACAGGGGAAACAATGCTACCTGCACATCTACTGTATGAGTACAAGACAACATTATTCCCGGAGCTTAACATGAGGGCAAAAGAGAAGAGGTATGGTTAAGGTCCATTAGGTTATCATTACAGGGTGTGAAATGATAAAGTCAGCATTAACAGAGAAAATTGCAATAAAATGGTTATTAAACTTCAGTTAATAAAAAGGTCAGTCAAATGGAAGCATCACTAAATTCATATAGTTTATGTTGCGTGCATGCTTGATTCCATGGATAAAGCATAACTTAGAGGACATCAGTTCTGTCAGATATTTAGATGCTCCACAGAAGCCAATGAAAAAGCTGATTTTAATGGCACTAAAGAGAAAACTACACACTATTGGGAGGAACATCTGGGCTGCTGCTGAAAATGGCAGCCCATGAAAATGCTGCCTCAATCATACAATGCAGTACAACTTCCTGGTGTCATTGCATGGGGCATTTCTCTGCCCTGCAATCAGCCGCCAGTGGTTTAAGGATTGGCATCAGACATGAAGCATGTTATACCGTAAGTCACAGAGGCAAACTGAAAACCGTAGACCTGTATTGTGTAGTTCTGTTCTGAACCTGAACTATAATATGTATATTATAGTAGTGGATATGACTGATACCTCCAACATACAGAATTACAATCACAGGGCCTAATCCAGCAATACTCATGGGCCAATCCTGGTCAGTGCACAAGGGTTTTTAAAATTGCTTTCCCCAACCGCACTACTTGCACAGCACATTTCATGTTTCTATATGAACTGTGAGTTTAAATAGCAGCTCATCATGCAGTATGTGGTTGGGAAGCATACAGTACGAGGGGGTCTTTTTTGGGAGACAAGAACAATGCTGCAGTTTGTAGGCTCAAATCCTTCTACATCTTTGGATCATAGTAACGTAAGAATACAGTGTCCTTTTTATGTGTGCATTCCGTTACAAAAATAAAAACATTGATAATACAATTACAAGCAGGACTGTCCCATCCATGATTGGTGATTGGCAGATTGGTAAGGCACACCCATCTCTGGCCTCCACTGCTCCTTCTCCAACCACTCCCTGTTTTGGGAATGGAAGAGAGACAAGAAGGAGATGTGAAGAGGAGGAGAGTGTTGAGCTAGAACACTGGAGGAGCGGGGAACGCTCATTATCAGCAAGAGGGGGCAGCATTTGGAACAATGCCTCATGTTTCGGGAGGTTTGAGGCCAGGCCTTACAGCCCAGTACGACCCAACTTTCCAGCACTGATGCAGCTGCAATGCAGCCCCAAGGTAAGGGAATGAACATTTCCTTACCTTGAAGTGGCTTGCATAACTAGCCCATTCACCTACTGCAGGATGAAGCCTGTGCCCCATTGGCACGACTGCATCAATGTTGGAACGTTGAATAGGATTGGGTCCTGAGGAGAAGGAAGGCACTCTATGTGGAACATGTTTTAAGGCATATTCTCATCTCCAAGATGACTTCTGGGTTTTTAGTAACATTGCCTTCAATCCAATAATGTGATTAAAAAAGTTAACCACATTTTAACTACAATTTAAAGATTGTAGACAGATCTGGCAGGTGTTTTTATGTTCATTAGTGAGAAAACGTTGTTGCCAAAAATATTATTACTTATGCAATCTTGTCTGTCGTTGTCGTGGGAGCAGAAATGAAAACTTGACAAATACTATACTTTGGAATTTACTGCCGCTTTATAGAAAATTCCTATTAGTAAGATGTTCCAATCAAGAGCAGAGATGGAAACAGATCTCATTGTTTCCAATTTAGCTGAGTAATGTCTTTTCTCTGTAATAAATACGCAAAAGAATGGATTAGAAATGAGCTGGGAGTTCAAATTGAAGTGAAAGTGCACACTGTGTCCTCTCTAGAGAGTGGGCAGGAGGTTTCCCACATGATTTGAACTACAATTCCTCACTGCTGACAAGTAGCCAATGTTCATAAATCATTTCCTAATGCTTCCTTCTCCTCTTGCAATATGATCTTTACCAGAAGAAAATCTTCTAGGCTTTTTATTTCTCACAATGGTATTCATCAAATACATATTTATGATGATGGGAGCTTGGTTTAAAAAAAAAACAGCAACAACCAAGAACTTGGCAAAACGAAGGCAGCAACTGTCACAAAAACCACAAATTCACCTCTCTGCTGTGGTGTGCAATGTTTCTACCCAGAGTGAAGGATACAGTGTTTGTAGGGAACTCAGGGCATATAAAGAGAAAGTGTTACTTAAATTGGTATTTTATGACCTATAAAGGATCCCGGGATTCAGAAGGAATAAATTCCCCACAAGCAGTTATAGCTCACCAGGTGCATGGCAGAGCTCCGAGGCGGATGTGGCTCAATAAGCAACTGAGATGGCGTTTGTCCAAAGTTCTGTATCTGTGCCTCCATGGCCTGCAGGGAACGGAGAGTGATTGTCATAATCAATATGCATCAAAGAGATAGGTCAACACACTCCTTGACAATGCAAGCAGATCCCAAGTCAGCCATGAAAAAAAGTCCAGAAAATTCACCGGGTGCACTTCTCCCAGGCTGCAGACTCATCCAAGTGTTAGTATTTTGTAGACAAGCTTTGCTTCTCCTTTCAAGCATGCTTCAGTTAACCAACTAACCATTCCTATTTCAAGTAGCTGGAAAAGCATGTGAAAATGTTAACCTGTACAGACATGCAGCCAAGGTCCTGTGAGATTTTTCTGCACTAAATACAGCGCATATACCTTAATAAAGTCCTTTGTAAGGAGGAAAGTATGAGGATCTCTAATAAAATAAGCCTCTGGAATCTTAAATGAAAAAAGAAATTGAGAAAATTCATAGATAATGCAAATCTGAAACAAAGAAAATACTACAGTTTCATCTAACAATGACACATAATGAAAGCATTAACATCAGGACGTACATGCAGGAGACAAGGAATGCAACTCAATGTATATGATTTGCAGATAACACAGTGTTCGCATATAATCCAATAACCAGTGCATTTTTATTATACTTTTCATACTAATAATATTTATTAGTGCTCCTGATGGTAATAAACATGTAAATATTTGGCCCACATTATTTTGTAATGTGTGCCCAGACTGTTACCCTTCCCCTGCTCCTTGGCAATCAGCTTGGTCTCAGGAGCCCTCTTATGCAAAGGATCCCTAACATCAAACATCAAAATTTAGTCACATGGTGACTCTGGATTTTTGGTGCATCCCTAGTGGTGGCCTGAGAGGATCATTGGGGATTCTCCAGCACATGCTTTGTAGGCCCACCTTATGGTGTCGCCCCAGTTATCAATTATCCTACCCATCAGCCTCTCCTCCATGTGGCTCAATTGTTTTTTTTCTACATTAATGAACCGAGTGTCAACTTGCACACACAATGTTATGGGCCACTGGCTGTGCCTTTTTTGACCCTGTATAGTGGAATTCATTTCTGCAGTGCTTCATAGGCCATGTGAGCACTGCACTGAGGTTTTCTGCTGGTGTCTGGACAAATGCATTAAGGGCGCAGTTCTAACCAACTTTCTAGCACTGATGTAGCTGTGCCAATGGGGCATGTGCTGCACCCTGCCATTGGGGGGCAGTCACAGAGTCAGCCTCAAGGTAAGGGAATGTTTGTCCCCTTACCTCAGAGCTGCATTGCCCTTACCCCGGTGCTGGAAAGTTGGTTAGGATGGCGCCCTAACAAAAATAAGACATTCTAACATGCCTGTGAGCCATGAAGCAAGACATAAATACCAATATATACTAAAATGTATATGTACATTTTATGTACACTAAATGTGCACTAAAATATAAAATAAACCATGACATTAAAATGCTATTTTCTAGAAACATTGCCAACAGCATTTTATCATGCTCATTGCTATGAAGCTGCTCTCTCTTTCTCCCCTAAATATTCGGAAATATAAATGAGGCCTAATACAAATGGTTAATGCCAAACAATAGCTTTTGAGGATAGCTATGTTTTCAAAAGCTGTCTTGATATGCAATTCAGGCAAATACACTCTATTTTCAGTATTTCTGACAAGCTTATGGTAATTCTCTTGTGCTTTTAAAGCATCACTTTGAAATAAAAATGTTATATTTAGTAGCCGTATTCGTCATGGACATTCATCTGTCACTTTTTACAGCAATGGCTTAAGCATTGTTTCTTTCTTTTTGCAGATGCAGCAGAGGAATGAATTAAATCTTATAGGGAGCTGCCGGGTTTTAATTTACACATTTGCTTTCAACTTGACCAGTCCCTGGCAAATTCTGATTATATAGCAACAAATGTGGCTTACACAAATGCTATCGATTTTAGCTCCCACTTCAAACAGATTTATGTTAACAAAGAGGGAAGCTGAAAACAACAGTAACTTCTAAATAAGATGGCTTGATCAGATGATAAGGAATGGGGGCTTAAATTTCTTCTGTCACAGAAAACCATTATTTTACAGCTAAATATATCTTGTTTAGTATGCACTCAGTGGCTGTTTTACCACCTGATCTTCTGTACATAGGAGTCAATGGCAAACCACGGAATCTCCAGTCCCTGTTTAGACAGTCAATCTGATCGGACATAATTACTGGCTTCAACTAGCAAAAGTATTACATGCAACCCTCACTTTCTGTTTCGAGCACAACAATAATCTCTTATGTACAGTAGTTTTGTGTATAGTTTAATTTTCATTTAGGTTTCCTACCTTTCAAAGAAAAGTATCAATATAACCTACTGTACATTACTTCTAGTTATGCTAGTACAAAGGTACAATCAGAAACTATTATTTGTACTTGTCTAATTTCTGTTCATTAAGAGGCCTGAGTATACTTCGAATTAACATTTACCGAAGTGTAAAATGAAGCAAGAAGAAGATATCCCGGAAATTTAAATATGTTTGCAAATTAGAAAAATAAGACAATTCTTCCACCTTCTGCAAGGATTCAGTCCCCTAGACTCAGCGTACATAAAGACAGGATGCATTTAAATTCTTTAACATCTCAAAATATGCATGTGTCATGAGAAAAGAAATGTATTGTTTAAAATTCAGTAGGAATCTATGCCCTGCAGAGATACTAATTAATTAAAACTAGGTTTTCCCATAGCTTGGTGCTCTTAAAAATAAATTAACCTACATCTTTTGTACAATTATTCTTGACATTTCATGTCCATTGAGTAAACATTGCAAAGCATCTTCAAAATATGTCTTCAAAACAATTAGAGTTTATCAGAGTTTTACTTGCATGGTTATATTTGTTTGATCACACACAGGACTGTTGTCAATGCAACTGTTCTAAAATTGCAAGAGTTGCTTAGACCATAATTACATGTGAAACTTACTGATTCTGGCACCCATTCATTTCCCCTACACACCCAATATTGACAACAAATGGCTTACGACCACTCTTATATATTATATATTATATAAGTAGCAAATATATACTTATTATATAAGTAGCAAATATATACTTATATATACTTATTATATAAGTATATTATGTAGTAGCAAATGCTGATTTCACACCATATGTACTGGTACACAGAGCGGGTAAATTTGCACATTGCGCCTGTTGGGGTATATGTAAATGCTCTAGACGAGCTACCAGTAGTGGATGCTGAGGGTCCTGGTGCAATTTTTAGCTGCCAAGTGTTTCATTAGTGATGGGATGGGTAGCAGTGGCTTCTCCTTATCCCACTCAGAGAAAGAGGAGCCCCTGATGCAGCCGCCTGAACTGAGCAATGAAGGCAGAGGATGGGAGAAAGAGGAAGTACTGCTACTCTCTCCTTTGGCCAAAGGTAGCATCCCCTTAAGAGACTGCAATTATTCAGGCACTTCTTTGGTGTGTTCCCAGCACTTGTAGATGGTGACAGACACAGTGGCAACATGAGTTTCTCAGCGACTTAGACTACCACCACTGTACAGGAAAGATTCAGGGCACAATCCTAAACTGAGTTAGGCCAGCATAATCTAAACCAGCAAAGTTTGGCCAGCACAAGGGGCACCGTAAAATATGTTTGGACCACTCTTGGAGTCAGAGAGGCCAGCACACAGATGTGAGCCATCCTCCCTGACTCCAAGGGTAGTCTTTATGGTGGCCCTTGTGCTGGCCAAACTTTGCTGGCTTAGTTTATGCCGGCCTAACTCCAGTTTAGGATTGTACTCTCAGAGTGTCATCCATTTACTTGTTTGAGAGCTATTTAATTATCTGATTTTGTTTGTTGAGAACTGTGCAAAAGAGCACTGCAGAATACTTTCTAACAGACAGAAAATGGAAGCTGATTATCCCAGATGCACTGCTTCAATTGGCTAGACACTGGAACAAAGAGCATTGGAACAAATGAGCACTAAAGGTAGCAGCATTATGGGAGGTATGGCCAACATTAATTTATGATACGTCCAATGTGCGCACCTTAAAACGATTGCTTTTGAATTATCATTGAAATAGGAATTGGGATCATTTCTCCCCACGATCAAAGGGCCTGTTTCCCCCTTCCCATGGCTTGTGCATTTCTACTTACCATGCCTAATTAGGGCAGGACAACACACATTCATTGTAAACAATGGAGACTGGCAACCTATGAAAAACCTTTGGGTGTACTATTCAGCCTTGAAGTTGTACCAAAATTATGGAGTCTGTGTTACTTAATGAGCAATAGCAGGAAATCTATCAGGCAAACAGAATCTCAGCCTATAGCACATGTAAGATAACATCTGCACTTCAAGCACTTTAGGGAATATTATAATTTTACCTTGAAAAAAGAAAAGATACATCTATCTCTCTTATGCTCTATAAGTGTCAGTCCTACCTTCCTTAGCTGCCTGCTGTCCTCCCCTCATCATCTGTTTTTCATTTTTCTCCCCACACTGTTTGTCAGGTTGCACTGCACCAAGTGACGGCTCATTCTGATCACGATATTTCAGAAGTTTGTACAGTGTCTATGTAACCTTTCAAAAATTATCTTCTTTTTACCAGGATATGTAAGAAAGAATGAGGGAGAACCTACTGACATCCCTTTGCCTACTATCCCAATATTTCATTTGATCTCTAACGACCTCCTTCTAAATGAAGCATATGAAACCCTTTGACCCTGTAGCCAGAGAACCGTCTTCAAGAATTAAACGTACACACTCTCTCTCTCTCTCTCTCTCTGTGTGTGTGTGTGTGTGTGTTTCACCTCATGAAACAGAAGAAACACTAACTGGCTGCAATACACAACACAGGGCAGTTATTGCATGGATGGATTCCAAGGATCTTTGGCTTTGCAATTACTGTATGCAGTTATCATTAATTTCAGTGAGACTTACAAGAGAAGCAATGTTCAATTTGTTCCCATTGTTATGTTATAGCAAATATTCAAAATGTAGTGAACTGTGAATGCTGACTTTCCCAGGCCATTCACATTTTACGTACCTCTGGTTGGCCTTCTGGTCTTTCCTTCACCATAGCATGCAGCATCAGTGTGGTGGGGGAGAGGACTGGGCTGTAACTCTGACAAGAGGCTGAATTGCTGACGTGTGGATTCTCCACACCATAAAAAACTCTAACCAAATCCTACTGCCAACACTGCTTCATTTTTCCAAGGAGTGAAAAGAACACATTGTGGTGGGGAAAAAATGTCCCCAACTCCTGCTATGTGGGCAGTGGGGCAAACAACTGACCGTCCTAAATCCTCTCGTGTGTTGGTGCACGTCAATTTTGGAACTGCCTTGGGCTGAGCCAATTGGCCTGATGGCACTGCCATGCAGAGGCAATAAGAGTGGTGTGCAGAAGCAGCTGGCAGGACAGGTGCAAAGAAGGGGTACCCTTCCAATCTGCTTCCACCAATGTCCTACACGAAGCAATGGCCTCAGCCTGCCTCATGAGTGGGATGGCCCTGCTTTCCCTAATTAAGGGAAAGAAACTAGAGCAAGAAACTAAGTTTAACTTTGCCTTAGGGCACAATCCTAAACTGAGTTAGGCTGGAATAAACTAAGCCAGCAAAGTTTGGCCAGCATAAAGGACATGGTAAAGTATGTTTGGACCACTCTTAGAGTCAGAGGGGCCAGCACATAGACATGTACCATCCTCCCCAACTCCGAGAGTAGTCCAAACACGCTTTATGGTGACCCATGTGCTGGCCAAACTTTGCTGGTTTAGCTTATGCCTGCTTAACTCCAGTTTAGGATTGCGCTCTTAATCCATTAAGTAATTATTATTAAATAATATGTGGCAATGAACTGGGATCATAGAAGCAGATCCTAAAATCAGTGTTAAAACACACAACAAAATGATTTTATTTTATGCAAGCTTGTGCTTAGTGAGGATCAGTGGTATAATTCTTAATACTGCTCTCATACAGAGCCAGCATGATTAATAGTCCTTAAGCGCTCTGTTCTTCAGAACAGACATGACTGACAGCCCTCTGGGTGCACAGAACATGCAGCCTGAAAATGTTATTGCTTCATACTAACGGTGTGAGATATTGCTTTTTTATTCATGTCTACGCTGTTAAATAGGATCAATATCTTGAGATAAGTTAGAGTTTCCACATGTAAACATGTGGAAGATATTTCTATAATAGTGGAAGTCTTCAGTTGATGGTAGGATATGAAAATGGAAATTCTAAGCAATCTTAAAGCTAAAACAATATTCTATTTCAGAAAGCAATTTGAGATAAGTATAGCAGAAATTAAATATTTTAACTCTTTCTCAAATATAAATGCTGGTCTTAAGCACCAAAGGTACATCTAGGAGCACATGGGATTTTCATATTCACCCAGAACAGTGTCTTTTCCAGTGGCTGTTGCTAGTATTATTATTATTATTATTTATTCGATTTCTACCCCACCTTTCTGCCCGAAGGCACACAAAGTGGCTTACAACATTTAAAAGGCGATATAGCCACAATATATGCAATTAAAACATATTAAAAACAATGTTTTTACTCGACAGAGTCAGAGTAGTGTTCTGTCTTTTTTTTTTTTACATCAATACATCAATAAAGTATTGATGCTCTTGAGTACGTTCAGAAGCATAATTTCAACTGTATCACTTTCTGCTCACCTGTTTGCCTCTGTGCTTGCAAAAGGGAAGGGCAAAGCTAGGTACTGTGATCATTCCTCCTGTTGCAACAAAATCTATTTTTTTTCCCATCGTCAACAAGAATATGCTCATAACTCCACTTTGAACAGTAGACCTTCCATGCTGTATCACAAGCTGTTTTCGAAATGTTTTATATGTTTAAGAGTGTAATCCAAGAGTTGCATGTTGTTTGCATCGGCTCAGTGCGGTTGGAAATGTTCCATAAGACACATCTCCGACAGCTCAAAGGGCACTGGATTGGTGCGGGGAATGCACCTGCCCAGTCAAGCCCAGGTAAGCAGCTCCTGCACTGGCTGAACATGGCCAGTGCAGGGGCTTGAGGAAGGTGGGGGAGCGGAAGGGAGGCAGAATGGGGTGGCCCTGAGGGCGGGTTGGCCCAAGAAAGAGTGCCAGGATCCAGCCATTAAGCCAGATTCATCCCTGAGCCACGTGGGCCTGATCCAGGCCTCAGATTTGCACCAGTGATTTCACTGGTGCAGATCCAAGCAGCCCCACAGGGGTATCCCTTGTCCCCTTGCTCTGAGGTGAGCTTCAGCGACCACCTACTGGATATAGGTGGATATATCTGTGCTGGATATCGTGCAGTCCTGCAGCCTGCCTGTTCCAGTGCAGTATAGGATTGGGCAGTACATCACTTTTAAAAGTAAACAGGTTGTCATGCTGTGCGGTGGGGGGGGGAGGTTTAGGGGTGATGAGAGCTTGGTGCTTAAAGTGCATACATCAAAATCAAACTTGGGTGCATAGATATAGTTGCACTTTTTTGGATTCCAAGGCTACAAAGGTAGAATTAATTAGAAATTAACATTAAAAATTAACTGCAAGTTAATTATTTTTGGTAATTAGATGCAAATAATTTACCATTATGGTTCTCCTTTACCTCTCCCCCCTTGAGAACAAATAGGAAATCCTAGACTGCCTTTTTTTTTTTTACTTACATGGAGTAAGAAAAAATACATTTGCTGCTAACAAAGAAAATATCTTCCAAAGCTGAAACAAATTGGTAACATATGTTCTTATTTTCTTCTCATGGAGAAATTAATTTAACTTGCACATTTAGGACAGTGACATCACGCAAAAACAGGGGTTGGTATTTTGTGGGCTTTGCTTTACAGCTAAAATACATACTGTGGGACAGGACAAGAAGGAAGCTGGGAAAAAAGAAGCAAACAACCAAGCAAACCCTGAAGAGATACTTGATCATGAAGGAATGTATTTTAATGGTGGCTTTTTGTGTTCCTGGATTATTATAGAAATAAAACATGATCATGCGAAGCATTATTTTTAATGGTTGGTATACAGAAACCGACACACTCAGTAAATCAATGTATGTAATATCCATATTTTTCTTAGTTTGTATACATAAAGCTATATTAAAAATTTAAATGTGATTTTATGTTCTGTCTGTTCCAAAAGCATGATAGAAAACCACTTGGACATGTAGGTGAAAGCATTGTTTTTTCTTGCCAATAAAACCTTGTATATCAAAATAAAAGTTCTATATTTGCTCTGCTCAATACTGCAAAATCCAACGCACATTTCTTCTCAGCTAAGCATTCCTCTCATTTTTTGATTACAGTAGGCCCTCATTATCCACAGAGGTTCTGTTTCTGGAACCCCTGTGGATACCAAAATCCCATGTGGCCTCTGTGGACCTCCAAAAACCCTCTGGAGGCAACCAGAGTGCAGCTTTAGTTGCCTTCAGAAGGTCCAGGTGGGACCCTCCCCTACGGGTGCGGAACGTATGGATTCTGAAATCCACATGTCCCAATCCATGAATATTGCGGGTCCACCTGTACTCAGAAATGAAAATATCCTATGCATATCTGTCTCAACTGTTGGACTGGTATTGGTTCATGTTTCTTATTTTGGAATTGACCAAAACTATAAGTACAATCCTATGCACACTTACTTAGCAGTAAGACCCACTGAAGTCAGTAAGACTTAGGGTACAATCCTAAGCAGCGCCGGACTGGAGAGGCTGATGGGCCAGCGCCTTATCTGATGCTGCTTAGGAGAGGCTGGAACCTCCCCCATGGCAAGGGAGCGTGTGCTTCCTTACCATATGTGTTCCTTGGATCTGCGCTTCAGAGATGGAGTGCCGACGCTGGGGTGCTGCTTGGTGCTCCTGCATCAGCTCTCCGTCCCTTGAGTCGATGCTATGACGTAGCGTCGATGCAAGGGGCACACTAGGATTGCGCTGTTACTTTGAATAATGAGATTGACAGTCAAATCCTAATGGGACTGTCTGTACCAAATCCTAATGGGGCACTCTGTATTGATTTCCGGGCAGCCCCTAGCTCCTACAGGTTTACTCAGATCTGGACCAGCTGAATAGCTGGCACGTATTTTAGTAGGGCTTTCAGGGCGGGGCAGTTCAGGCTTTGCCGCCCCTGCCCTCCTCCTGGGCCTGAACTGTCCCGCCCTACCTCATCCAGTTTTGCCCCCACACCGTCTTCTCTCTGCACTGCCCCCACCCCAGAACACCTTCTTGCTGCTAGCAGTCCTCCAACCAGCAGAGACCCACCCACACTGGCCTGTCCACTGGCGCCTCCGTCCTGCTGGCCACTGTGACATGCCTTACAGCACATTTGTGACAGCCGTCTCTGGGGCAATGTGTGGGAAACCAGTGCTGGCATGGGCTAGGATCAGGCCGTAAGCTGTGAATTGAGACTTTGAACTTAGCTTCTGCAATGAACTCAGTAGATGGCCTTAAACATTCTCACTTCCTCAACCAGCTCTCCAGATGCAACATGGAGATAATACCACTTACTTTCCAGGGTTGCTGTAAAGATTATAATACCCGTGAAAGGCTTTTAATGCTCAAAAGCAAGATACCAATTACCAGACTATTGCTGTTATGTGCATATATGTGCATATAATTGCATTGCAAATGATGATTATGATAATAAAGCAGATTAAGATATCGCTTTATGGCAGTAGTTCCCAATCTGTGTGTCGCAATGCCCAAGGGTGTCAAGAGGCACTTCCCAGGGCGTTGCAGGTTGCCCGCTGTCCTGGCAGGGAGACTGCAGCGCGAGCCTTGATGTAGCGGCAGGAGCCTCAGCACAGTAGGAAGAGCTTCAGCATGCGAAAAACCACATGCTGTGAAAAGCCTTCCCACTCATCATGATCCGCTTACCATTTACAAGTCTAGCAGGCTTGTGCTAGGCTCTGAACCCAGAAGTGAATGACAATGGCGGCACCACATGACACATATTGTGTCACCATCATTTATTTCCTTGTTCATATGGCATCAGAGCCACACGGAGTTTGGGAACTGCTGGTATGTGGTAACAATTCACCTAGAGAGATGTGTTCCCCTATGAACAGAGACAGCAGTAGTTGAACACCATGAGTATGTCCCCTGCGTGTGGTCTGACAGCACATGGTACAGCCACATTGCTTAACCTCTTTTAGGTCTGGTCAGAACTTCAATGGACCACTGCCTGGGAGCTCCACCGATGTGACTGAACAAAAGCCACAAAGAAAAACATGTGTTACTAAAGAGGGATTTTAACTTGGGCAATTGAGGTTAGCAGACAGCAATGCACTGTTGAGACGTATTATAAAAGGTATTGCAAAATATTCTAAATTGAGCTACCTTGTACTTGTAAAAAATGAATTCAAAGTTTTTCAAAGAAGTTAGATAATAACATTAGCTACTGTATAGTATGACAAAATGAAACATCATGAACCTAATGTACAGTATATACAGGTTTTAGAAAGGGATTAAAGAGGCATATTATCAATATGTCGAAATCAATCAGTTTTGCTATTTTCTAACATAAATGACTAATTGCTTAGTGATCTTCTGTGCAACAAGTTGACAAATGCAAAACATTGTGGAATAATAGGTAATTTATGCTGAGGTAATGACTGTATAATATAACTGAAAGCTGTGCTAATAGCGTAAAAAAGGCTTCCAGCTATTTCTGCTACAAACAGCAGACACGTAATTTTCATCCTTCTTTCAATATTACTTTAAAATGGATTTTAAAATGTTTGCTACCAATTTCTGAAAATAAAAAATTACTACCTGTAAAGAGTACAACAACAAGTAAAAGAAAGATGCCACTTTCACAAGCAACAGTCATATTCTTTATCTGTTTAGTTAGCAGATGGAGAAAAGACAATCACTACCAATGGTATTATAGCCCTTTCAGGCTAGAAACATAATTTAAAACAATATTTTTGTGGCCCCAGGTAAATATATAAGAACTGAAAATCTGGAGCTATATTTTGAATTGATGAATCTCTACATGATGGATGCAATTACTGCATAAGTGAGATGGCAGATGTTTGTGTTTGTTTCCTACCTAATGAAGATTTTAGAAAGCTTAAAGGAGTTTTTAGTATAATCCTAATGGATCAATCGTGGTCTCTACTGGCCCTTGGTACTCTTTTCCACTGGTACAGAGGCTATGTTTGCCAGATCCACACTCTACCCCCCCCTACCCAGGCCTGCCTACCCAAGAGGCTGCCCTCTCTCCACCCTGTTCTGCCTCCCTCCCACCTTCCCCACGTTCCTGTGCCGGCCGAACTCAGCCAGCATGGGAGCGGCTTATCTGGTGTCCACTGTGGTGTCTGTGAGTTGATGCAATGCTTTGTGCCAGCCCAGTACCTTACTTGCTGACGCAGATGTGCCTTATGGCACGTTTGCAATAGCACTGGGCTGATGCAAGCAACATGCGCCAAACCAAGGACATGTTTGGATTGTCTCCTAAAACTATCAACCAACAGAGAGATCAAACCAGAGCCTATTCTTCTGTTCTTTCAGCTTGTTCCGAGCTAAAAGAGGAGAAAGTAAAAATAAAAAACAAAAAACAGTAGGGACAGGCATAGAAGTCTTAATAAGAGAAAGCAGGAATGGCCTGAGAGTTGGGAACCTCTTTTCCTGTTGGGATCAGAGGGCTTCATAAATGTTGCTTCCTATGATGTAGATTGTGAAGGCAATCTTTATCTAAGACAGCATACATTTTTCACAATGTTTAGTTCTACACTAAAATACATGCCTCCTCTTTCACTTTATACTCATCCATCCATGCTTCATAGAACTACTTCTAGAGAGGAGGCCAGTCTAGAGGCATCTGGGCAATAGAATACATTTAAGTGATCAGTACTGTTGGATTGTGCTGAATGAATTCTTATTTTGATGAATGATTAATTTTTATTTTCCTGTCAAGTGAAATGTGAATGAATGTGAACTCACAGAATAAAATATAATAGATGAATTTAAAAAGTGAATAACATTCTCAGATTAAGAGTGCAATCCTACCATGCCGGCCTAGTAAGGCCAACATAGCAGAGCTGTACCCTAAAGCCCATTAGGAGGCAGCACCAGCAACGTCCAGGACAAGGGGAGGTTTTCCCCTTGCACCTACGTAAGCCCCAGTCACCCCTATGGGCCTGCTTGGATCTGCGCCTGCTGTCTTGCAGGCACAGAGGAACATGAACAGAAGTGGCCTGAATTGGGGCCACCCTGGCCGGGGACGGGGTTTAGGATTTGACACTACGGCCGTCCTGCGTCACAACTGCAGTCTCTGCCCACTGTGCTGCCCAGTTACCCCCTGGAATGCCTCTGGAACGCCTTCGCGGAGGCCTTGCACCAACCGAGCGCCGTCGATGCTTGACTGGTGCATGGGTGGTGCCTGCGCGCCGGCACTACTGCTCACGCCGGTCCAGTGCCACAACGCTGCTGTGGATGTGCTTTACAACAAGTTTGCGACAGCGTTTGGCCGGCGCAAGAGCTTAGCGCCAGCACAAGGGGGGTATAGGATTGCACTGTAAGAAGCATTACTAAATACATGTGGTTGTTCCGAACAATTTTAGCTTGAATTCTAAAATGGCTGGTTTATCATTCTATGTTTGTATTGTCTTTTTATGAATGGTTCTCCCCCCCCCCCATACATTTTCTGGGCCTTGTTAGTTACTATGAGAGGCTAGCATTCCATCTATTTTGTTAAAGATATATCTGTCGTGTTGGGTCTTGACAGCCCTATCATGTCAATCCTCTGTAGCAGCACAGAGTTTTTCTAGCAAGGGGAAGAAAAAGTAAAAACTATGCTTCCTATGGGCATATTTCACTACTGCAGATCCTGAGGGATGATTTGTTATTCCTGTCAGTTCAAAGAAAGACATAAGAGAAGAAAATAAAAACTAAAATCCAGAAATGAAGGTAACTGAAACACGTCAAGGCCAAAGCATTACGATACCACTGAAATTAATTTAAATATGCTGGGTAGCAAACATCTTCAAAAGACATAAATAGTCCATATGCTGTGCTAGTTTTAGTTTTAAAAACCAACTTTTAAAGTTGAGGAAATGGTCATGGAAACCAAACTGACAAATGCTATTAATGTATGGATTTTTGTCTTCTTCTTCCAATTGGCACGTGAATTGCCAGGATGTTCAGATTCATTAAAAGGAAAGTGCTTGAAATGGGAACATGAAAGCATCATCATCAGCTTGTAAATATATGGGAATTATACAAGGGCATGGGCCTCATGTGGTGTAGAGTGGTATGCAGTCCACAGCTCTCCCCACAACCAGAATGTAATCCCAGCAGAAATCAGGTTCTTAGGTAGCCAGCTCAAGGTTGACTCAGCCTTCCATCCTTCTGAGGTTGTTAAATGAGTACCCAGCTTGCTGGCAGTAAAGATGACTGGGGAAGGCAAAGGCAAACCACCGCGTACAACGAAGTCTGCCTAGCAAATGTCACGTTGTGATGTCACCCCAAGAGTCAGTAATGACTTGGTGCCTGCACAGGGGACTGCTTTATACAAGGACTGAATTAGTGGGGTTGTGCTCGAGAACTTCTGGATGAATTCCTTCATGAATAAATAATATTTTAATTCCTGCATTTGGGCAAATTTGCCTGTCGAGTTTGAAAAAACTATTTTTGGTTGATCTGCAACACATCCTGATGTGACATTATAACTGCTCATACTTAATTCATATAACTGAATATGAAAGACAGTCTAGAATTAGGGTACAAAAGAGCATTTGTACAATATAAACCTGCAACAGCTTTTGAAAACATTATTAAGGTTAAACAGACGGCATCTTACAAATATAGATGGAGGTCTGGCAAACATCTAAAACAAGAATCAGTAAATAAAATAAACAATGTACTTGAAATACTAACTTCTTGTAAGCATACACAAAAAGTCTGTTTTCAATGGTGCATCTGACAAATTTAATTACATTTGGGGCATCAAATGAACTATTGCCATTTAGCCGCTTTAATTTTAATTTAGGCTGGAGTAATAAACCACTGCTGATATATTGGCATCACTGTGTTAAATTATTTTAGTGTAAACAGATGCCATGTCTGATTTTTCTAGGGAAAAATATACAATTTATATATTGTATGAATGGGTGTAACTTTTGAAAAAGTTCCTTTTCACAAAATGGGGCCCAATTTCTTGGAGCATAATTCAAAAAATGGACTTTTCCCTGTTTCACACCCACACACCCACACACCCACACACCCACACACACTCAGAGAGAGAGAGAGAGAGAGAGAGAGAGAGAGAGAGAGAGAGAGAGAGAGAGAGA
>JAJKFI010000030.1:5678887-5705595 GCA_029204185.1 Lerista edwardsae
AGAGAGAGAGAGAGAGAGAGAGAGAGAGAGAGAGAGAGAGAGAGAGACTAAAGATGTGCCTCATATATTTTATATTTTATAAGGCACTCCAAATCATGCGAACATCTTGACAAATTTAGCCTTAGGATTAAAACAGCTCCAGACGATTCAGATAATTCTGGACAAGCCCATCTCCATTGTACAGAACTGTACATGGCTCATGGAGAATACATTGTTAAAAAAGAAAAAAAAAGAGCCAGTTCCGTAAAATCTATAGTCAAATAAAACAATGGGAAAGAAACATTTTGGGGCAGTGAGGGTTTTTTAACGCCTTTGTTCTGTGAATTGGCATTCTTGACTCAAGCTCTCCGATGACAGTCAGACCAGTCTAGAAGAATAGGTTTGGATTATGATGTACACCAATAGTAAAGACAATTCCAAATAACATCTAGTGTCCAATATAACGGCTGTTTACATATTAAAAAGAGATACAGGCTTTGTACCAGGGATGTTCTGTCATGTTTCTCCACAGGAGAAGGCTGTCATGGTAAAGTTCATTATCAATTACTGCTTTACAAGTGCAAGATGAGTTAAGCTGTCATAATTTTCTCAGCTAGAGATCCTGTGCTGTCAAAGAATGTCAATTTTTAATCTGACACAAGGAAGAAAATTATCTGTTATTCTGACCTCTAATTTCTTGACATTTTAATGCCATAATTGCTGTGGTTAGTGCTGCAACCATTATTTTACCTGTCAAGGAAGAATGAATCAATATCCTTGAGCTGTTCATTAAATTTTAGCTTTTACTTTACTAAATTTCTTGGGTCTTTCACATGGCACACACACACACACACACACACACACACACACACACACACACACACACACACACTAATAGACATGCCCACATGTGTCTAAGTATTATAATACTCTATTATAATTATAATAATTATAATACTCTACTTATAATACTCTAAGTATTGCTTAGAGTGCTCTAGCAATACTTCCAATTTGTTTTTGCAATTGACCATAGCCAGTTTTTTTCTATCCATTATTTCACTACACTACAAATAAAGTTTTGACATGTGATGCAGTTGATTGAGACCTCAAGTGCTGCACACTCAAAATACGAAGCCTCTTCTAATGAGAAGGATGAATATGATGAAACAAAAATTATGTTCTTCAATCTCCACCCTACCAGAGATGTGCATGAACTCACATATGCACACAAATCTCTTGGATCACTACCCTCGTCAAAGTATCATCACCTTCCAAAGAAGCAGAATATTTTTCACCTGAACAGCAGCTTGTCAGGTTGGCTGTGAGAGCTATTTCTAAGAAATGTCCAGTGGCATACAGGGTGAGTGCATTTGCTGATGTATGCTAGACAGTGGTATAGCACACGAGCAAAGAGACTGACAGTCCAGTCCTAACAAAAGTCCTACCCTGTGGTGCTGCGGTGTCAGTGCAGCCTCTGCTGCATCCAGCTAGGGGATAGAGGCTACTGGAGGTCTCCCCAGTAGCTGGATTAGGATTGGGCTGTGTCAAATCAGGAAATTGTTAATTCTAAACTCTGCTATGAACTCCCTAGGAGTCTTCGGCAAACCATCTCATCCATCAGCAATATAGGATAATGACGGATTTATCTTTAGGTTGAAAGCATTGAAGCAAGATAAAAAAAAAAAAGACTGCCAATTTTTGAAAACTCAAATATTCTATACAAACACTAATATTACTATTCATACATCCTGACTGCATTGTAGACATGCATCTGTGAAGTACCAGAACATACTCATTAGAACAATAATTTAATGTTATCATCATATTTCATGTTTATGACAGTACTGGTAGTTAAACTGCATTTGAAGTTTCTGCAGCAAAGAAGCAATGATAATGGTCAGGGATGGGAATTTGATCCTGGGGGTGAGACTCAGGTTGAGCCTCGAGTCTCTGACCCCCGTTAACTCAACATGTGCATGAGTCCTAGTAGGCGCTCTTTACTGACTCATCCTGTGCTGTGATGTGTGTCTTTTTGACTTGAGTCAAGAGTCTTTTGTGTCAGGCAATCCAGGGCACGGACCAAAAGGAACTAGGCAAGGTGGAGGGGCTGGGCTGGGCTGTGTGAGAGCGGACCCAGAAATGGCAAGCAGGATTAGGGTCATGCAGCAGTAACTGGGAGGCCACGGAGGATCAATGGGGACTGGGAGGTGCCTGAATTCGGCAAGGGAGGGGATGGGACGGGCTTCATGAGAGTGGGGACAGAAGCGGCAGGTGGGAGCTGGGTTGCGCGGCAGCAGCTGAGAGGCTTACCTTAAGAGCAGTATGACCCAATCCTTTGCAGCTCTAATTAGAAGTAGTCTCATTGCCCTGAGGCTTCTCCCAGGTAACAATAGAACCTGGAACGTTCCGGAGTCAGGAGGTTGGAGTAAGGCATGATCACTAAGAACTGCCTCCTCCTCCTCCCTGGGCTTCTCAGACTCTAGCCAATCTGAAGGAAAGAATCCCTTGGCCTCTTCCTTCTGCCCTCTTTCATCTAATGATCATTGGTTCCTTCAGAGATGGACAGCCGCTTCCACCGCCCTCTATTGCCTCCTGCTCAATGCAAAACATTAACCCTTCCCTGCCTCCTGACTGGAACTGCTGCTTCCAGATGGCCCCACGAAGTCTTTCACACCATAAAAAAAGTAAGGAAGCACACCCAGATTTGCAGGTTTTCAAATTCAAGTTTTTCAGGAGTTAGTGCCCAAGTCCTTGACACATGGAACTCAAGTCTACATGAGTCAGGAAAAAACACTTGGTTTTTGCAACTTGACTTGAATCTTGAGACTCAAGTTCCCATCCCTGATAATGATGTAGGATATTTTTTCTTTAAAAAAAAAAAAAAAAGGATGTAAAAAGTAGCTCTAACAGACAGGCATTTTTAAAACCCTTTTTCGTAGAACTAATGAACTAAGGGAACAATATTTTGCTCTCATTTTGAGGCTAAAATGCTTTATCATTATTGAGATTGACAAGACATGCTAATTTGCAGAAGAAGAAAAAATCCTAAATATCACACTGAAATATTTAGCAATAATTTCTCCCTGTATTCCCCCAAAGATTAAATGGAACTACCTGCCTACACATCTACTATGAAAGGGGGTTATAAAATATAATATAAATTTTTTTTTATAATATAAAATATAAAAAGCTGTGCAAATCAAGAAAATAGCTTTATTTCCTGAGGCTGTTATTTAACAATTAGGAAGTTTTCAGCTTCCAAAATTCAAGCAAAAATGCCACAAGGCTTCCATTGCCTGGAAATGTATAACTTATTACTTGTTTTGCATACAACAGATGGCAGATATCATGGGGCATGGAAGCTTGTGTATATAGCTTCACCACAGTAACACTCATCCACCAGCTGTTGCATCTTCACACTTTTCAACCAAATTGAATCATTTTACAGAAAGCTTTAACATTTATAGCAATAATTTTTTAATAATTATTTTGCTAAGAAGAGTTGACAAGCTTGGAAATAACACATGAAAGAATAATGCAAGTCCAACACAACTCCCCCTGCCCCAAAAAGTGCTCTATACAAGGCAATACTCAAGTGCTAATGGAAAAGAAACCGATTCGTTTTTTGGTAATACTTGGCTGCTGTTTTATACCTTGAAATTCAAATCTCATACTATAAATATGACACAAATATGTAAGAGTTGAAAAAAAGTCCAGCTCTTCTAGTCAATCATCCTCTCTCTATGCACACATAGGTAAAGGTTTTCCCATGACCAAATGGTCTAGTCGTGACCGACCATCGGGGGCAGTGCTCATCTCCGTTTCTAAGCCTGTACAGCCAGCGTTTGTCCAAGGACAAGCTTCCGTGGTCATGTGGCCAGCACGACTATACGCCGTAGCGCACGGAATGCCATATATGGAACGTGCACGGAACACACATGCAAGCGCACAAACAAATGTTGATTGTCTGTTTGGGTTGTATGTTGAAGCCCCAATCCTACTGAGGCCTGGTGTGCACCAGATCTTTCTGAAAGCTTCCCATCCCTTTTCTTTCTTTAGATAAAGTAGATAAAGGCTACCAAAATGGTTTAAAAATCTTTTTAAGTACGTATTTATACTTACCTCCTGCAGGCTGTCTGATTGCCCCCACCCCACTGTAGCATGCAGCATTTAAAAAAGAGTAAAGGGTTGTGAAAACCTACCTCCCTGAGCACAGGATCAGTGATACTGTCAAGGTTCACAGAGCCTTCATATGTTAGGTAGTGGAAAACATTAAGGGCTCGCACTGCTTCCGGTCCTCGTTGCTTGTAGCCAAATATGAGGTCAATCCACTGGTGAAGTTGACATGATACAAACTCGCTTTCCAGAGCCTAGAAATGAAATTGAGAGCCATGAAAGAAATTTTGCTGTTCACATTCATTTCCACATTGATGTATGTTTTGTTCCAAAGATGCTCTCCTCCTAGCAGACAGACTCGGCAGTTCACAGAAGGGCTGTTTCTGATCTGGCAGATTAGGATTGCATGAGAAAAGTGAACCCAAATTCGGAATAGTTCTTCCATTTGCACAAGCCATTTTCAAGGCCAATTTATAAACTACAGCCTATGACTTCCTTATGCACCATGTTTCTCATACTGTAACCAACTGATGTACAGTACTGTGTGGCTGCACTGAACGAAGTCCTCTGCTAGTTAGTGCTTCTGCAGGAGTTTATGGGGCAGCATATTTTCTTCTTCCATTCACAACTCTTTGGAACTAACTCATAGTATGTCCATCTCTTTCTTTCCTTGTTTTTTGGGACTAAGATGAAATAGCATATTACATGACCAAACTTACCTTGGAATATTCTGCATTTTTAGTCACCAGAAATTATTTTGATCAAATCTGTTTTAACACATTTGATACTTTATAGTGATATTGTTAAAATTGTAAGCTGCCCTGGTTGTGTAAGAAAAGAGGGTTACAGAGGTGTGTATAAAGAAGGAAAATATTGCTGTTGTATTAATATTCTTCATGAGTCATAAGATATACATTATGAAATGATTTATACAATGTACAAAATTTGCATAGGAAAATATTTAAATAAAAGCTTTATTCCATGTTCTTGAGTATCCTTTATCAGGAATTCTGAAATATGGAACCTTTTTTTTGTGCGTCAACATGACTTCTTCTTACTTTTTTGCCTAAAGAAATAAAATCACAAATTTTGTTTCATGCACAAAATTATTAAAAAATATTGTATAAAATTACCTTCAGGCTACGTGCATAAGGTGTATATGAAGCATAAATGAATCTTGTGTTTAGACTTGGGCCCCATCCCAATGAGCTCTTGTTATGTATATGCATGTATTCCGAAACACAGAAACATTTGCAGTCCAACACACTTTTGGTCCCAAGCAGTTCGGTTAAGGGATGCCCAAACTGTATTACAAGCCATTTAACGACAGACCCAAAAGCAATCAAATAATTTTTGTTCTATGCAGTTTTCTTTTTTTCTTTTATGCAATGCAGGTTAAATGGTAAAAAATGAAATCATTTTAGCTATGAAATGCTTTGTTTCTATATGTATTTAATTTTTCCATTATTAAATTCTATCTTTAAAATTAAAATTAGGGCACCTTTCAAGGCTAAACCTACTGTTGAGGGATGTGGCTTCTTACCCTCCCATGTAATCCTTCAAATGCAGCAAGCACCATGTCCTAGCACATTTAATCTACATTAACATATTAGAATATTTGTCAAAACCAGCCAGTTGAATCAATGGGGCTAAACCAGCTTAACCCTAGTATGTCCAATTAACTAGGTTGTAGAACAGGTCATAAGATTATGGCTCTTTTGTTCTAGTGGCAGACTGAAATAGTCCATTTGAGTTGCCCTAAACTGATACAGTTTATCTGCTTCTCAACTTATAGAAGGGGATTCAGAACAGTTGTGTATGTAAACCAAGCAATGATTTATTATACGGACCTTCTTTAAACTTTTATATGGAATTTTAAGCAGCACCAATATTATCCAGTTATGAATATCACAACAGAGAAGCTTAGGTGGGTAGTGGACAGCAAGAGTTTGAACTCCTATCTTTTATTCCTGTCTCAGCTATTTTTCAGTATTTCAAAAATTTTATTAGCTATTCTATACATAGAACATGAGGCTATGAGGGTTCAGAAATTATTTAGATCACAATAAAATTGGCTTAAGTCTGGCTTATCAGTGGAAATATAGCTTTCAGTGTGTCAAAGTTGAATGAATTTATCTAGCAAGCTTTTGAAAATACTGCTGCCAACTGAACTATAGATCAATACAGAGAACTGTATTCTCAAAAGAACTGTCCTTGCAAACCAAAAACCAAAAACATACATCCGACAATCAACTCTTCTTTCTAAATGCATTACATCAGTTTTTCTTCCATTTGTATAACTAAATTTTTGTGTTTTACTTAAACACTAACGCCAAAATTTAAGAAGGATTTGAATCTTAGATCCTAATTTATGAGCCAAATCCAACCACTTGATTTTGCTTAGTTCACTCCCCTTAGTTCACTCACCAACAGATTCTATTCTTACAGTTTTAGGACAAGGCATCTGCTGCTAATACTTTGCTTTCATTTTCACATAATGCTTCAGGAATTTTTGAAACAGCTAGTGTATTTCTAAGGGGGGGGAAATGTTTTTCAGGCTCCTAAATGCCTGCGCAAAGTGGTCCCTCCCCCTTGTCTTCAGAGCCATTCGTGGCTCAGAAAGCAAAGCAGAGGTCTCTCCTCTGCTTTGCTTTCACAACTGTGAATGGCTCTGACGGTGAGGAAGAGGGACAAAAGCATTCAGGAGTCTGAAAAAGCATTCCCCCCCCCTAGGAATACCACTGGAAAAAGACTACATTTTCCCCTCTAAGGAGCGCATTCTGTTCGCTCCCGCCGGCCCTTTAAGGCCACCGGGCGTGAACACAATGCGGCCGGGGCGCCACGTTCTGTTCACTGCCGCCGGCCCTTTAAGGCCACCGGGAGCGAACAGAACGTGGCCGGGGCGCTGCGTTCTGTTCGCTGCCGCCGGCCCTTTAAGGCCACTGGGAGCGAACAGAACACGGCTTTCTGTATTTTCAAAGACAGAAAACCAAATGTCCTGTAGGTTAAGCAAATGTAGCATCTGCACTTGGATGGTGATGAGTCCATCTGAGATTTCATAACTATGCAGCGATATGGTTTGCTGTTGCTCATACGGCAACAGCCATCATTAACAAGCACTGCCAAGTGGCATTATTGAATTTTGTTGTGTGGCCAACAACTAGGTATACCATGAATTATGTCGCATGGCTTCACGTATCAACAGCATTCTAAAAGGCATTTCATGGAGCTGTGATGATGGAGCTACCTGTCTCTGCTCAATCCTGCATAATATTTAGTGATCTTCCATAAAGGGATTGTCACTGGCAAGCAGTATAACAGGACAGACTTGCCTCATGTGTACAGAATGTCATGACAGCTATACTGAAACAAGCATGTCTGTCAGATTGGTATGCCAACAAAAATTAAGTACTGCTATGAAATGCAGATTATGAAGCAAACATATACATCACTACAGCAAAAGGCTTAAGAACAGGTAACAGTATATTGTGCAAAGATCAAAATCTATTTATAAGAAGATATCAGAATCTGAACATGTCATTTACATGACAGGTTTCGTTCAGGACTATAATTTGGAATGAACTACAATGTGTGCATTACAATAAAAATATTATTATAGGTCATTTTGGAGGAAGCCCGTTCAAATTACAGAATCCTTATTCTTCTGTGTTCCAGATTTCATTCATGCCTCAATTTAACATGCTTGGCTTGTTGGCTGAATGTGTTCTATTTCTGGCTCTCAGGACCACCACAAGTCTGCTGGGATCATAAAGCTCAGCAAGACCACGAAGGCACATCTGTGAAAGGCTGTTTCCCCCCCCCCTTTTTTTTTGTAAACTGGTAGATTATGATTGATGAATCCAGCATTAGGGTAATGTTAGCAGAGACACTTACTGCTTCTGTCCTCTGTGACATCACTGAGGTCAGACCATAATCATGTTAGCATTGAACACAATGCTTTATTAATGTTTCATGGGCATGTCAGTAGTAATCAGTCTAGCTTGCTATGGATAAATTAAACTGGGCCAACAATCACTGATGTATAAATTGAATGCTCTTAAAATCTACTAAAACATCTCCTAAAAGTTACCTGACTTAATCACTTCTCCAGCCTCTCTAATGAGACCAATTTTCAGAGAAATTTCTTTCAATGAAAGGCTATTTTTCTCTCAGAGCAAATATTTATAAAACACAAAATAAGCTCCTATTTACTTGGCAGCAAAATGTCAAATACCTGGTTAATCCTAAATTAGATGGGAGTCATTTATCATGCCATGACTAGAGCACTTTAGCTGTATAAAACTTCTGTGAATTCAGGTTGTAGATAAAGATTTACATATTGGTATCTTCCTCATTTATTTACAAGAGGTGGAAATGACTCAGCAACCATTGTGTGCTATTGCTTATATGTGATGGTCTGCAAAATTACACAGGATCCAAAAGAAGACACCAAATGGCTTAGGTAAACATTGAATTAAGTGTGTTATATCATTTTAAAAATGTTATTGAATTGTGTTACAATCCTTGTATTAGTTGACGGGATCTTAACTCAACTGTAAAGCTTATCCTAAACATGAAGTCCCAGGATCAATGATGGGCATTTCCTTTACTTTTTTCCTTCTTTTACAATGATATCAATATGGAGGCTGTTGTACTGTTTTTTATGTAAAGCACCTTGAACATAATTAGATAAAGTCTATAATAACTATAATTATTTGTAACAATTTTTATTGCTGTTGTTGTTAGCAGCAGCTAGCAGGGAGCAATTTTTTTTTTAGATATTCCTTTGATCTCCAAACAGAAGTGTGCAGTTTGCCACAAGCCCCTGTATTTAGAGTGGAAAGAAACACGGAGGAGTGAAAATAAATACTGGGGGAAGGACAATGCTGGAGCAGGCTTGCTTTGCCTCTGCAGTCAATTCTCTTCTACCCAGTAACTGCTGCAGTCAAACAGAGGTGCGTTCTCAGAATCTCACAAAATGATGGTTTCTGCTTAGTGGGGAGATCACAATCATTAACATGTAGTATTTATAAGACAATCAAGTATTGACTTAGGGGTTGTTAACAAAGCACTCTCTTTTATGGAAAGGAATGCGTGTTAAAGATTACACTCTGGGTAAATGGTGAAAAGTGTTAATTTATACAGAGAAGGCAGGTCTGAGTTGGGGAAATGCACTTTAATGAGCACCTCTAAATGTTATTCTTAATGTCTGCAACTTCTAATTTAGATTTGAAAAATAATGACTATATGAAAAATCCCACTAATCAGCCTATTTCACCCTTTTGCCAGTGCCAGAGTCCGTTTGGAGACATTTTTAAAAATTATTTCCATTAATTGTTACTAATTTTGTGGTTTTATATCTCCTTCTTTAAGCAATTTTTCTGTCTTCTGTTAAGCATTTAGATCTTTCCATTCAAGGCATCACTGTTAATCTGATGTGTATTACAGAGTAAATCCAGCAAACATTTAAGATTTGTGAATGGAGAAAAAGAATGCTGCATCCCAAATGCAACAACTTCTGGCAAAAGAAAATTAACTATGTGGCCCGCTAATTATTCTCCCTGAAAATTCATCCCATTTTGGTAGGTTAAGCTCTTAAAGGCTTTTCCTTAGGGAGTTAATAACCACTTCATTTATTAAACTAATGTACTAAATTAGCAATTTACTCCATAAGCCACCTTAAGCATTTTTAAACCGAGATAGGATATTTATATATTTTTAAATAAATTAATGCATAGACTGCTCTTCATTTAGAAAGCACAGAGCGTGGCCTACATGGGACACCCAGCGGTCTCCCATCCAGGCATTACCAGAATTTCACTCTGATTCCTCATTAAAGGAAAATCCATTAAAAGACCATTGTACAATAATGAACACTGTCAAATATAGGATGGATACACTCAACCACATCTTTTATCTTCTTTTTCTTCCATACAATTTAGGCCTAGCCCTGCAGAGATGAAAAGCTGATGATATGTTAGCTTGTTAAATCACTGACTGAACTTCTTATTCAAGCTTAACCAAAATTCTTCTTACCATCCTGTTGATTCGAACAAAGTCTTCAGGCTTCTTTGCCCAAGGGGGAAGTTCAACGTCATTCACAACAACTTCATCTTCCCTGACTCCTAGGTTGTATCCATTACTGTTGACAAACATTTCTGGTAGATAATAAAACTCCGGAATTAGCTCCTGCAATAGAAGAAGTAAATTACACATTAATAAATGCAGACGCCATCTTGGTACCAGTCTATTACCAAGAAAATTAAGGCCACAATCCTATTCACATTTTACCTGAAAGTAAACCTCACTGAATAAAATGGGACTTACATCTGAGTAGACATGCATGGGATTGTGCTGTAAGTAATTTATGGTGCTATCCCATATCTCTGAAATGTCGACCTGAGTGGCTTAGAGTACAGTAAATGACCTTGGATGCCTGTGAAATAACAGCCCCACCGTCATACCCCCCCCCCCGGGTCACCAGGAAATGTGCCACAGACACAATGTTGCACTGATATATCTCTGATGCTGTTTGGGTAGACCCCCAAACAGGGTCAAGAGGTGGGTAGTGGCAGGAATAAACATATTTCATATCTTAACCCCCTTACAGAAGAAGACACACCCCAAACATTGGATACACCCCAGATACACCCCAAACAGAGCTGTTCCCACACATTGGGAACATCAGAGCTGGTGTAGAATTTAAAAAATCATGGAAACAATGAGGGAGGAAAAACACCAGAAAACCTCAACTGCTGCCATGCCCTCTTCCCTGCCCACTTTCCTAAGACACAGCATAGGACTGCATGCCAACCTCAGTACTAAGACCTCTGACAGGAACTTAGATGATACTGCATGTAGCATGGAGCTATACCTCTCTGGCCTCATGTCATGCACACTTACTGTGGTGATGGGAACTATGGAGAAAGGGTACTTTGCACATGAAGAGAGCATTTTGCACAAGCAGGCTACTGCCTCTCATACCACGTATGGTGAGATACTGCCCCATGGCCAGTGCTGCTCACTGTTTCTGGCAGCAACCTGGTAATACACAATCGAGTATCACTTCTTGCAGTGCCATCAGTTGGGCTGCACTGCCAGCAAAGTAGCCCAATGGTAGGGTTGGGCGTTTTATAGTCACGTCCCTCCTCCTGTGCCTTCTCTCTAGTCTGAAGAGCACCAAACTCTTTCTTGGAAGGAGGTGCCCGAGCCAGTAATCATTTTGGTCACTCTATTCTGCACCTTTTCCAGATCCACTATTTCCTTTTGAGATGTAGTAATCAGAACAGAACACAATAATTCATCGATAGGAACACTGGCATAATAATACTGGCCATTTTATGCAAAATCTCTTTCCTGTCTCACTTCCAGCCTTTCTTGAAACATGGATCTTATTTCACAAAAGAATCATACCTTTCCTTTGGAATATTGTCTTTATTCATTCTCTTGCACTGATGTTCTTTTTAGTTCTTGAGACTTCCGTACCCTTCCTCTCATGCATTCACTTCTTTCGCAACCTCTCCCCTCCAGATTCATTTTTCTGTAATGCTTACATGGTACAGTAGGTCCTCAATATGCGCAAAGGTTGAGTTCCCAGAACCCTCACAGATACCTAAATTCGCGGGTATTCAAACCCCAGATTTTCACATCCCTCAACCTTTTTTGCAGTGGCTCTGATGGCTTTTCTGAAGCCCACAAATGCCGTGCGTTCAGTCTGTGGCCCTCTGAATGCCCATTAGGGTTGCAAAAAATCACTTTTGTTTTTTGGCAAAACCCGGAAGTGACATTTTTACACCCTTTTAAGGCATTTTATCCTTATAAGGCATTCTAAGGTCCAGGTGGGCCCACATTATCCACGGATTCAACATCTGTGGATTGGAAGATCCATGGATTCTGAAACACACACACCCCAGGGTGGGCCCACCTGTATTACCTCTTCTTTGATATGATGCACCTTGATCGACCTATTTCTCCCCAAATAGATGCATTTCGTTTTATCTGTTCTTCAACAGTGCTATTTTATTCTAAACCGTCCATGAACTCTTTCCCTCTCTGATCCACATTTCACAACTCCCTTCCTGCTTATTGCTGCACTCATTCCACCCCTTCTCTTCTCCCTTCCATGACTTAGGGTCCAATGCTACCCAATTTTCCAGCGCTGAGTCAGCCACAATGCAGCCCCAAGGCAAGGGAACAAATTCCATGAGTGCCAACACATAACAGGATGTAGCACATGCCTCACTGACACAGCTGCATCAACACTAGAAAGCTGGATAGGATTGGGCCATTCCTAATGGGGCTCTTTGGCTCATCGCCTGCTATTTTGCCAGTGGTGAAGCCTGGACCACTGCCTGGGATAAGATTTGATGGTGGAAGCCCCTGCTGGGTCCCACCCCCACGCAGGGCCATCCCACCCCTCCCACGCTCAGTTCTACCCCTCCCCGCCTCCCCAAATGGGCTTACTGCTGGCTGATGCTACTGGAGCGCCAGCCATCCTGTCTATCCACATTGCAACCTGGTGCTATCTGAGCACCAGCCCAGCGCAGGTGGTACTTTGTTGCGGATGTGCTTTATGGCACGTTTATTTTCATCGGCAGTATGCACGTGCTGCCAGTGATAGTACCTTCTGGATTGGGCCCAAAATTCCTTGACAATAACCCAACAATCCAAAGCAACTTTTCACAAGTTGATTTTTTTTATGCTCTCATTTTATTCATGTATCTGGTAGAATAGCTATGACTTTTACTACTATACTCAGCTATCTTTTGTGTGGTCTTAGTAGCTTAGCCTTCTGGATTTTTTTCTGAAATAAAGAACAATGCAATAAAGCTACCAGGGAGTTTTAAAAGGACAAAAATGAATATTGTAACAGACATTTTATGTCTGTAAATGTGATCTCTAGTTTATTTTAATAGCTATGCTAAAACCCAAAGGTATTGTTAATAGTATTACATGCGTTATGTTATCTTCTTGTACTAGGAAAAAAAAAAATGCCAAAATGCATTTTCTAATTTATAAGCTTGGGATGAACTCAAGCTGTTGACAAATTAAACTTTAAAAGTATGTCTTGGTGTTATAGAAGAGCACTATTAACACTAACATAATTGTATACCATAAGCCTCAAATCTGACATTTCAGTTTAATAAGTTAGCTAGCAGTACACCGTTTTATGGTCTCTTGGAAATCAAATCCAACACAGACGTTTTCAGTTTTCTAATATAATTCACTGCAAGGTCTTAAAGCTGCCATTTCCCCCCACCCCAACAGTTTCTTTTTTCCTAAAGGCCGATCCCCTGGTATCCATTAATTCCGCAATCACCTTTTACAGGAGGAGGGTCATTCCGTTATAAAAACCTCCATTAACTATATTAATTTACAATATGTCACCTTAATGACATTTGGTCACAGCTACCTTTTCTGACACCTACGCACTCTTGTCCCAGTGCAATGTAACATGTAGGAGAGGCATTCAAGCAGATTAGTTTTTGAAGACTGTATTCTTTGGATGCCAACATTACACACACTGAAGGACATAAAAAGGGAAAAGGAGGTGCTGCACGAAATGTGAGAACTGAAACGGCCACATGGTGCACTTGCAGAGGGATCAGTCCACTATTATTCATTTTTCACTTGGCATCGACTACTACAGAAAAGGTCAACGTTTGAAAAGAGAGACTGAAAAAGCTTCCCTTATCCAGGGTTTTCCTTTGTGCGCTGCTATGCTGTGGGGAAGGGATGGTTGTTCAGGGGTGGAGCGCCTGCTTTACATGCAGAAGGTCCAAGCTGGGTCCCTGGCATACCCTCCAGGTATGGTTGGGAAAGAGGCTTGTCTGACACTGAAGTGCTGCTGTCAAGCAGCAATGTAGAGAAGACTGACCTAGCTAGGCTAATGGTCTGATGCGGCACAGGACACTTCATATGTTCATCTGTCAAGTATGGCATTCTGTGTCGTTTGTTCACAACAGAGGAACACTATGTTTGAAAAGAGAACAGTGTACACCATGTAAAACATGGAAACAAATATTTAACAATCTAGTTGATATAAAGTTCCAAGGTGAGGTCTTGAACAGGCATGGCACTTATGCATTTCTTCTCCATTTTTCAGGCAGTACGGGCTGTTCAAATAATAATAGAAGTATCAATGTACTAGTGAGGGCTGTTTTGGGGAATCTAAGGAGCTGCAGGTGGGCACAGGGGCTTACTGATGTACAGAAACAGCCCTTCTGTTGGACTGCAAAGTCTTCTGGCCCCTGGCAGTTGGTGATGCCATACAGGGTCCCAGGGTCCTCTCTCCAGCAAGAGGGGACTGAAGAAACTGCAGGCTGGGCATTATGAAGGACAAACTGTGGACTGGCAGCCCAATTCTATGCAGGTTTATTTAGAATTAAGTCCAGTTGTGTTTAAAGTGTGCTCAGGATTGTAGCCTGTGGCTGCAATCCTATCCACATTTTTCTGGGAGTAAGCTCCATTTACTATAATGGACTTACTTCTGAGTAGACAGGCATACAATTGGGCTCGGTGTCACATCCAAGTTTTACTGCAGTTGTATTTGTAAAACAATTTCATATTTGGGAAATGAAACAAAATGCGTGCAGAACCAGGGGAGAAGAAAAAACATTTGTGCAATTTCTAAAAAAAAGACCCATCAATATACAAATATCAATTATACCCTGCTCAGCCTTCTGGGACCAAAGGCAGTATATCCATCTTTTAATTATGGCAAATGCCTTACCTGTTTTAGGGCGTAATCCAAGGCCCTATGTTGGGCTGATGCTAGCACCGGTGTTGGCCCAAAAGTGCCAGCCAAAGCTGGCAGCTCGAAGCTCCTGCGTCAGCTGAGTTTGGCTGGCGCAGGGGCATTTCTGGGCGTGATGCAGGATTTCCAGGTGGGGGTGGGCGAGCCAGGAGGCATGCCGGCCGGGGATGGGTTGGAGCTCCCGTGTCCCGGCCACACGGCTCCAATTCAGGCTATGCAGCGTCCTTGGTTCTGTGCCTACTAAAGAGCAGACACAGATCCAAAGAGCCCATTGAAGTGGCTGGCGCCTACCCTAGGATAAGGGTAGGAATCTGCCCCTGCCACAGGCGGATCCAGGTGGTTCCATCTTGCACTGGATACAGTGCAGGCCCCTGGGCTTCCCATTCCAGTGCAGGTTAGGATTGCGCCCTTAGTTCAAGTAGGCCCTGAGATCATTGAGAGCGCAATCCTAAACTGGAGTTAGACCGGCACAGTTAGGTCAGCAAAGTTCAGCTGGCACAAGGGCCATTGTAAAGTGCATTTGGACCATTCTCAGAGAGGGAGGATGGGGCTGCACGGGCCGTGGTTGGGGGTTTGGATGCTGCCATTAGGCCTCCACCCCCTCCCTGGGCTGGCCCATCTCCTGGGCTGCCCTCCCCCAGCCCAGAACCGCCCCCTGTGCCAGCTGTACTTGGCTGGCACAGGACCAGTGCACTGACAGCTTCTGACAGCACCCCGGCCCAATGCTGGTGCCTAACCGCACTTCTGCGACAATGTAGGGCCGATGGAAGTGGCTTGCTTCGGCCCTAGGGCACCTTGGATTGCGCCCTCAGAGTACTTCTAGCAGTCTTTTAGCATTACAAAACCAGTTAGCACAGGGCATCCTTGTGGCCTGATAAACTGATTTAACTAGTTGAACAGCTCAAGTTTATTTCTTTACCACAATTCTATCCTGACTTTCTTCCTCTGGAGGGGACCCAAAGCAGGTTAATATTCAGTGCGATTCTAATTAAAAGAATAGACATGCACACAGAAAATTACTGAACTTTCTTTTCAGTACCTGAATTACAGAGGTGCCAGAGGGGATCCCAGGCTATCTTCTTTTTGTCAAGATCCCCTCAGTTGCTGTCTTTAGAAGGCTACATGGGGCTTTGATTTGGTTCAAGTTGGTAAGGACTTGTGGATTTCATTAAGCACCCTCTTCCCACATACACACATTTCTCGCTATAACTCAAGCCCTGGCTTTGGACTTTGAAAAGTCAAATCATGGCTCCACTGTACCATTGTGAAAATGCATACAACAAAAAGCATTTTCAGCATGTTGAAAATATGCACACAGCCCCCTTTTGCATTTTGTCTGAGTAGATTGGTGATACATTATACTTCTGCTTTAAAACATGACATATCTGTAAAAAGTATCCGTTATTTTTCATTAAATAAAAAGTGAATTATTTAATGTGTAAGCTGATGTTGATGTTTCCTAGCCAAAAAGAATTCCTTTCTTTGCAATGCTGTTTATATATCAAATGACATTGATTTGCAATGGAATCCAAATCATACAAGGGCATAGTACCAGTTCATGAGTTTACCTTTTCTTTGTTCAACCAATTATTTCTCTCTCCTAAGTCAGAGCAGCAATTCAATACATAAATAATGTAACTCCTAGTAAAATCAGTATAAATAGATTTTGAGATCATAAGTGCCTATAAAAGAAGACTCTAGCAACGTGCATTTTAGGAATAGAAAGACAAATCAGAGAGCTAGAGAAAAACAGTGTAACTCCTCTGATTGTAGAGCCAGGAAGATGTCTTTTATTTTATATATAACAAGAAAATATCATCATAGAAGATTAGAAATCAAAACAACCCACACATTTTAAATGCAGTCTGGAATTATCACACTAATTGATAATCAGGAAAGAATCTAATTGGTTAGAATAAAACAAGAAGATTCACCATGTAAAAACCTTCATACACAACAATGGGTGCATAATAACAATTGTGAATTAGCCTGCTCTCCGGCTGTTTCTATGTATTGTGTAGATATTGGTTTAATCTAATGTGTACTGTTGCATAATATCCCCAGGCACAGTCAAGTAAAAGCTAAGGCTTACAGAAAAGCATACATTTTAAATGTGTCTTGTCATTAATGCTTTATTAATTGCCCCAGGCTATGCAAAGCCAGAGCTCGGTGAGCTATAACAATATGACACTTTAAGGTCAAATCCAATCTTGCTGTGTTTATGGAATGGGCCAAATATTGAGTTAACAGCAGGAAAGAACAATTTATTGGTCTTTTCTCTATCTTGTGATTATTTGATTTAAATTAGAATAGATTTTTTTTTTTGCTGGAACTAAAGACCCTTTAAGCACTCAAATACTGGAAGACTCTTTGTTTCCTATTGTGTGTAAAAAAGACTATAAGACATTGATGCTCAGTGCAACTTTCCTGTTTTCTCTTGTGTGAAACAAAGCAAAAGTACACACAAAGTACACACAAAGCATATACATATAACGTGCTATATTATATGTATAGAATATAATAATATTGACAGTTATTTAATTATTTTATATTAAATCTCAGTTCTACCTTCACATCTGAAGTGTCTCTTTGGCTAGTTCTCCAAGATCTTGCCACTGAAGAGAAGGTTCGATCTGAATGATCAAATTTTCCATCATTTGCATTGAGGAAAAATGTTGTAAAGGGCTCCTACCACAAAAATAATAATAATAATACATATATAATATGCAAAGGATCACACAACAACTTGCTAATCTGAGTGCTTTCTAGGCTCAATAGCCAAAATTAATTAAAGAAAAAATAATAGAGAATTAATCAGAATATACTGCTTATACGTAATCTCTCGATGCAACTATAGCTATTAATGAATTATAGTACAAACCAAGAGAATTTGAATCCTGAAATGAAAGGATTACAATATGACATGTTGTCTCTGTATAAGAATATTGTCATCAAGCTGTTTAACACATACATGATTTTCAAAGCATTCCAGTTATATTTCTAATTATGTTATTTGCTCAGTTGCATAATATGAGAATCTCCCACACATTTTATTGCATGTGGGAAAGAGTTATAGATTCCATTTTCAGAATTACAGTAATATAAGGAATGAATAACAGATATCCAAAAGGGCCAAGCCAAGAACACCTACTAATAAAAGAACAGTTCCAATACAGTCAAAGGATTTTGCAAATGCTTAATTGTGGCTGGATTATTTATGACTAAACAGCCCAATCCTACATAAATTCCCACGCCCGCTGATGCAGCTGCACCAATGGAGCATGTGCTGCAACCGCGCAAGGGGAGGTACGATTGGAAAAGTCTCCTTGGGATGTGAACTATTGTTTACTTATTCTGGGGAAAGCCTCCACTGCCTCCATGGGATACCTTGGAACTATGTCTACTGTTTCATAGGTACACGTCCAAAGTATGTAATGGCAGTGAAAAGGGAAGGAGCTATGATATGGGCACAGGTGTGTGCCTCCAAACCCATCCTGGTTCTGCCTCCCTCCTTGCCCTCTGTCCCGCCCAGGAACTCCCTTGTTCCTCCCCCTCCCCACCCTGTTCCACCATTGAGGCTGTCAGACTCAGTTTTCCTGGTCTGATGGTGAGCTTTCTGTGCTGCGGCATATTCAAAATATCCACTGGGGATGTGCTGAGTGCCCAGCAGGAAGCCTTTTTACAACAGCAGAATTGTAAACTCCTCTGCCAGGCAACCGAATATTGGATAGGACTGGGCTATAAATATGTCATTACAGCTATAATCCTACACGCAGGTGTAGGTATAAGTTACCTAGGTGTAAGTTCCATTTATTTTCGAGTAAACATATATAGGATTGTGCTGTGAATGCTTTTTCAATATTAGCATTGGATATAATAATAAACTGGTACAGTTTCACAAACTGTGAGTTGCGAGCCAGTTACAGGTGGGTCATGTAGCAGCTAGGGCAGCCATAATCGAAAAAAAGGGAAGATGGGACACTGGACCAGGGAAGGCTGTGTGGTTATTTTGCTTGTGATAAGGTTGTAAATAGGCTTTTTTTGTTTCTGATTCATTTTGCAATTGGAAAATGGCTGAGAAATAGCCCAACTTATTGCTGCATTCTTAGGAAAAGAGCAGGTTCTGGCATCACAATGGCACTTCCGGCCATGATATCACTTCAGGTGGGTCCTAGACAGATTGTCATTCGAAAAAGTGGGTCTTGTGCTAAAATGTTTGAGAACCACTGAATTGATATGTAAATATGAAATGAGAGTTTTGCTCGAGTGATAAATCATGGCAAACTGAAGCTTAATTATCTTTCCCAATGTGTTATTTTAATCAACTGTAAGGACAGTTTGAGGGATGTAATGGCGCAGCGGGTTAAACCACTGATGCTGGGCTTTCTGACCGGAAGGTTGGGAGTTCAAGACTGTGCAACAGAGTGAGCTCCCGTTGCTTGTCCCAGCTCCTGCCAACCTAGCAGTTCGAAAGCACCTAAATGCAAGTAGATAAATAGGGACCACTTCGGTGGGAAGGTAATGGCGTTCCGTGCGCTACGGCATATAGTCATGCCAGCCACATGACCACGGAAGCTTGTCCTCGGACAAAACGCCGGCTCTACAGGCTTAGAAACGGAGATGAGCACCGCCCCCTACAGTTGGTCACGACTAGACCATTCGGTTGTGGGGAAACCTTTACCTTTACCTTTAAGGACAGTTTGAGTCTATAGGCGCTGTCTTCCACTTGCAAGGTAGACAATGTATTTGCAGTTAGAATTTGGTTACTCAGGTAACTTCACCACACAGCATAGGAAGCATGCAAAGGGTGACAAGATCATGTCTTCTTTGTGTTAATGTGGAAAATGAGTTATTGGTCACATTTCTATGCCACCCTTCCTTCAAGGAGCTCAGCATGGCATACGATGTTCTCCCCCTCCATTTTATCCTCACAACAGCCCTGTGAGGTAGATTAGGTTGAGAGGTAGCAACTAGTATATGATGATCACTATATGAGCTTCACAGCTGAGTGGGGATTAACCTGGGTTTTCCTGGTCCTGGTCCAACATTCTAACCATTACACAATATTGGCTCTCTGTGTGAAAGATGGAAGGTAGGCTTTTCACTGGTAGGTCAAAACTTATATTTAAGCCACCTACTAATTTTTGACTACTGCAAATTAAATAATGGTTCATTTTTTTGCAGTAGCTTAAAAGGAACATATGTCCTGGTTCTGCTCTGAATTGCAACAAAGCAGGATGGATTTTTCCCCCCCCAATAAGAAGTGTTAATATGGTGGTTTCAAGTTTCTCCCCTTTCTTCATTTTCCCCACTAATTAACACCAAAAGGGCATCCTTTTAGACAGCTTATGTCCATTCCAAAAATGAAAACAGCTGTATTCATGTTCTCAAAACTATTTTTTGCGCTACGACTAGACTATAATTTCTCTCCTCACAGAATCCATCACACCAAGATGACATAGCTGAAGTCAGAGTAAATCGTCTTCATGGTTTGAGCCAGTAACTCTTTAATACTCACTGAAAAAACACACTTAGAATGAAACAGTTTAAAGGGAAGTAGTAGATACACATTAGCGTTTGATTTGTTTACTTATATGGACGAATTCATAGTGGTGTACTCCAGCACATTTCTAATATCAAGCATTCTTGGATGATGAACATTGGATAATTACAGTGCTCTACATCATTCAATGAAATACTGTGGAAATTACTTATAGTGTTATGCTCAAGTCTCACTGAATTCAGTGGAACTTACTCTCAGGTAAGTAAGCATAGGATTGTTCCATTAATAAGTTATTTGGTCCGTTAATAGTTGTTTGACAAGGAAAAAACCACACTAGTCCCCTAAAATCTAAGACTTGGTATCTATACTGAAAAAAAATGTATAGTCTGGAAGTTACAGTTATGAAATATAATCCCAAATAGGAACTAACATGGACCATGATTGTGTCTGAGAATCTGATTCCAGACAGAGGAATTCATTTTGCAGGGAAGTAGATGGGCAGCGCAATCCAAACCACAGGCTGGAATTGGCAGGCCAACATGCCTGCCCCATATCCAGCCTGGGGCTCGGAGCCGCTGCTGTGGTACCCAAGGAAAGGGGGAAAAAATCGGCAGTGCAACTCCAAGTGCCCAAATTGGGGCTGCCCAGGCTGGAAATGGGAGGTAAGGATCTGGCCCAAAGGCTGGATCCTGCCTCCACTCCCCTCCCTGGGTTGGCCAACCCATAGGCCTGCCCACTGTCTGAGGCCAGCTGTTTGGAGGGCTTTCTGAGGCCCGCCAAGGCCTGGCGCACCTGTGCACAGATTCAACAGGCCTCAGAATGGCTGATCTGGCAAAAAAAAAGTTACTTTCGATTTTTGGCGGCAAAACCCAGAATTGATGTTTTTAATGACATTTAAGGCACAGCCTCTGTGGGCCAAAGAAAAGTCTCTGGATATGACCAGAGCAGAGCTCTAGTTGCCTCCAGAAGCTTCGTGTTGAGCCTAATCTGGCTCAACATAGGTCCAGAGGACCCGTGTGGAGCCAGATCCATGGATAATTAGGCTCAACCTGGACTGCCAAAAATGAAAGTTAGTGATAAGTTAGTGATAAAGTTAGTTAGGGATCTTTTAATTATGATTCCTTCCAGTTAAAAAGAAAACACTGTATATTTGCAACAAAGGGCATGCATTAAATAATCAGTTAATGTTACAGATACTGGAAAAAATCTTAAATCCTATTACTGTGAACAAAAATAACTTGGGTTTTTGAAAGCTCTTATGTTGTAATTAAGAAATAACCCTGTACACCTTTATTTTGATTTGAAGTCTGGTTTGCTGCTGCTTACTGGTAGAAACTGAGATTCTAAATCAGAAGCAACTGGGGATTATAAAAAGCAGTAGGAAAAATGTAATTATACTAAATTATGTTAAAGCATAATCCTAAATTCCATGACAACATTATTTAAGAGTCTGAGACAAACACAAAAAGCAAGAAAATTCATAGTCAAGGATTAAGTCTTTAATAGTAGAACACTACAGGGTGCCCCATTATACTAACCTATGGTGTCTATCTTTTGGATTTTTAATCTTTCAGCTCCACTACACTTATCTCATAGCTTCTGCACTATTTAAAATAATTTCCTATCTTCAAAAATAATGTTACAAGCATATAACTATGCAAAAAGTACTTCTAATTTCTTCTTTTAGAAAATGTTACACTACTATATAATACCATATTTTATGTAATTTTGTGGTTCTAGATACAGTAACTAATGTATTTGTTAAAAGACCTGCTTTTTCACTTCTCTGTAATTCAAGTATTGCTCATGCAGGATATGGTCCCTGGAACCATATTATTCGGTCCATGATAACTGGGCTTTCCCAGCACCACCCAACTTCTATTGAAAGGAATTAGGAAGGCAATGAAACATTTAGAGCAGAATCCTAACCCTGAGCTGGAATAAGTGGGCAATAGGCCTGCCCCATATCCAGCCCAAGGTTGGAACTGACTGTGGCGCAACCCTGGGTAAGGGGAATACATTCCCCCCCCCCGCCCCAGGTAATGCACTGCAGTCCTTACTTGGAGGTGCGAAATATCTGGCACAAGTCTGAATGGCCTGAATCAGGCGCGACTGGACCAGGGCCGGGGATTAGGATCCACCCAAGTGCCGGATCCTATCTCCACCCACTTCCCATGCAGGTCTTGCCTGTCCCCTGCCTTCCCTCTGCCCCATTCTGCTTCTCCCTCCTCTCTCCAACTCTCTCTGCTGGCTGAGACTTTTGCCAGCCAATTGAGCGCTTTGTTTTGCGCTCTTAGTGGTCAGAGGAAAAAGGCTATCAATAACAGCTTTACACCTGAACTACAGTGGTCAGAAAAGAAAAAGGTGACAGGTTTAGCTTTTTACTTGCCAAGTGCTTGCAGTTTTGCTTGAAATTCTATCAAACTACTTCTACAGTGATCTTAAACACTCCCTTGAAAAAACTTTGTTCTTCATTTAAATGAGATGGGAACAAAAGTACAATCCCATCAGGTTTCATTTTTGTCCTCTGCAATCCTAACCAACTTCCCAGCACTGACACAACTGTGCCAATGGGGCATGTGTTACATTCTGCAGTGGAGTAGTAGTCATGGAGGCCTCCTCAAGATAAGGGAGTGTTTGTTCCCTTACCTCAGAGCTACTTTGCCCTTACCCTGGTACTGGAAAGTTGGTTAGGATTATATCCTTAGTCATCTCAAAATGACTCCACTCTGCAAAATTATACAAAATAACTGTAAAATGCTATTTATTTATTTATTTAGAGAATTTATATTCCGCCTTTTTCCCCACTGAAGGGGATTCAAGGTGGCTTACATCAATTCCATAAACCAACATTTAAAAACATTAAATACAAAACCAATTAAAAATTAAAACATTAAAAACGCTAAAAAACAGAACCAACAATTAAAAAACGCCAGCCTGCAGTCCCAAGGTGCAATCCTAACCAACTTTCCTACTGTGAAACATAGTGAAACGTTTGTGAACGAACTGTTGGTAGGAAAAAGAATACAATTTCCAATATTCAGGCTGCAATCCTAAATACACTTTCTTGGGAGTAAGTCCCATTGAACACGATGGGACTTACTTCTGCGTCCATGCATAGGATTGTGCTCTTAGTCATTTATTTCACTTTTCATAATTCCATTCCCCCAAAAATACTAAAATGAGAGTCGCAATTTCTCCTTTGGGGGGGGCAGGGGCCTGCACTTGGTACAGAGTTGAACTGAGTTGTCTCACTGACACAACAACATCTATAATCATCTCCTGAACATGATGATCAGCGGTGTCATGCAGCCGGAACGCTGGGTGGGAGGAACAGGTGAGCGGCAACCTCCCCGTTGCGTACCACTCTGTTTCGCCGTCTTCCCCGCCCCGCGGGGGTGGGGAAGACAGCGAAACGGAGCGGTACGCAACGGGGAGGCTGCCACTCACCCGTTCCTCCTGCCCAGCGTTCCGGCTGCATGACGCCGCTGATGATAATGAATGTGAATCATTTTTGCTGCAGTGTTGTTTTGCTGCAGGCTCATTTGCAGCCTCTTTAGCAACTAAGTGAAGTAGTAAGGTGGGGTCTAATCCAGTGGTGTCATTCAAATGATTTAGGAACAGGAACTCACTTTTAAGTTCAAATTCAAATGTTGAAAAAACAAAACAAAAAAAAACCCGGAAGCAGCCACGGAGCCCGTTAGGATCCGGAACGCCGTTCTGGTCCGTTCCCTCTGAATGACATCACTGGTCTAATCCATCTCTTATGGATTACCATTGCATGCAGCCTCCCTGCAACTTGGAGAGACAGCAGCCCTGTGGATGGGCCAGTCTGGGGAAGGGGATGAAGTATGGATCCGGCCATTAGGCAAGATCCTAACCCTGTCCCTGGGTCAGTTGGGCCCAATCTGGGCCATGTGGATTTGTGCCAGTGATTTCTCAGTGATTTCTCAGGATCTGAGCAGCTCCATGGGGCTGGCTGGGGCTTATTGGGGAAAGTACCCTCTTACCCTGAGATGAGCCCCAGCGGCCCTCCCAGCCAGCCAGCCTGCCCGCTCCAACACAGGTTGGGACTGGGCTACTTGTTCCACAAATTATTATCCTGCGGGAGCAATTATTAATACATTTTTCCTCTTTTTCAAAAGAATTCTCTGTGAACGCAGCTAAAATGATATAGCAATGAAATACAGTTTTCATTACATTGATATACTGGCTCTGTTATGCTGCTGCTCTTTGTGTTTTTGGATTTGACTTGTGTTTTGATATTGTGTTATGCTTTTTAAAAAAAAAAATTTGTAAGTTGTCTTGAGCTTGCCACTGGGTTGCAAAGGCAGAGAAAATACTTTTAAAAACATTCCCTAACTTTCCACCAAGGAGTACAGGCAGAGTGGCATTTTATCCTCACGACATGCTGATGATATAGGTTAGAGTGAGACTCAAACTCTATGTAATATAGGAAATCCACACTCAGACCTCACACTTTTAAAAGCATCTGGAGAGGATGAATTGGATTTGGGGCGACGGCACTGAGGTGCGCGCATACGCACACACATATGTGTGTGTGCACACATTGAATATTGCCTTGTCTGGATATATTACCATGAGACAATAGTTGCACTGGAGTGGTAGAGTCCTTCTGGCTGTTCTTTAGATTGACTTGTCCTATCAGTGACTTTACCAACTTGCCCCTCTGCAATTTTATCATTGACTAAAAGCACAGTGACCCGTCAAATGGGGCAAATACAACATGTATTAAGATTTGTGAAGTTTCTGTGTTCTTGTGCAGCTACAACGGCGACATTTTCTGAAAGCAAAAATTGGATATGGCAATATAGGTGAAAACAGTAAATGAAAAACTAGAGGTAAAAATACTTACAATGCGAACAAGCCAGGATAAGGTACAAGTAGAAGTTGAATAATGAGTGTTATAATGAAAAGGTGGACTCTGATCATCTTCCCACGTCTCATAGCGCTCTGCATAAAAGATGGCTCTCTTTGGGTTCAAAGCACCAATAGGCTACAGAGAAAATAAAAATGCATAATTTTATTTTAAAAGGCAGAGAGAAATGCTTTGGAAACCTATATCATGCTTTTAATCTGCATCTACCAATAAAGATTCACAATACATAACATTCAACTGTCAAATGTTGACAACTCATTCAGTGTTATGGTAAATATGTTTAGACTGCTAAAGATGAGAATAGGAATTTTGTTTCAGAGATCTGTGTTGCTAAACGTATGACTTCTTTTGAAAACTGAAAAATATACTTGGTATATGTCAGCAAAACTTCAAGAGCATCTTGAAACAACAACAAAGTTTCCCAAGTTAATTCAGCAATTCTTCTGTAAGTATACTTCGAAACCTGCATTCCTATCCTTTCAGACTGAAGTAACATTGCTCTTGTCATTCACTATAATGACACCGCTAATGAAATGTGACTTCTGTTCAAGCAGAGTACTTTGTAATGTGCATTTCATGATGAAAAGATTTTGCACAGAAAGGCTTGTGGTGTTCCGTGATCTTAAGCAGAAATGCTTGAAAGTATGCCTCCTTTGAAAAGGCAGCAACTACCTCCAAACACAACCAGTTTTAACAGAAATGAATTTCACAGAAACTTTCTTATGACTGGGAGGGGAGTAAAAAATAGAACCCCCTTCCCCACTTTTTAACAGAGGAAAAGTCTGATAATTTAAAACCCTTGCTATAGGTCTTGCAGGGTGCAGCCAGGAATAATGCAACTTTGTATGCCACCCAACATGGTAGCTGCCACCTCTACAATGTTGCACAGGAAAAAAAAAACCAATACAAAATATTTTACCATGCCCCCTACTCAGTTTTCTTAAACTCAGATGCACAGCACTTCACAATTGACTGCACAAATGAAGGAAGTGCTTCATGCACACAGTCCATGGGCACCAACTGGGGGGGGGGGCTTTGGGTTTTTCAGCCCCCACGGTTTTTTTCAGTGGGGGCAGAGCACCCACGTTCCAGCCAGCCCCTTCTGGCACCCAGCACCCCTCCCAATCAGTGGCCCCAGCACCCCTTCCCGAGGCCAGGGCATGTGATCGCCACAACGATCCATGGATTCCCCCCCAAATCCATGGATTTGAACATCCGCAGATTTTGGTATCCATGGAGGTTCAGGAATGGAACCACCATGGATAATTAGGGCCGACCTATATATATTTATTTACAAACCCGGCCCTTGCACGTTTTTGAATACATGAGACACAAGGAGGTGGATGATCTGCTTACCACTCAAGTGAGAAGGTAGTAGATCAAGCAGTTTGCATACACAGTGGGCTGGTTGTTGTTGTTCAGTCGCTAAGTCGTGTCCGACTCTTCGCGACCCC
>JAJKFI010000030.1:5705995-5729325 GCA_029204185.1 Lerista edwardsae
CTCCTTGCTGTTCTCTGGAAATCTGCATTCAGTTGGGTATATCTTTCTCCCTCCAGTGGGCTGGAGGGAGGCACTAACAGATTCAGAGTGAGGGGAAATCTGAATCTGCCTCTTTTCCCGCATCCATCCTGATGCAAGCCTCATCGGGTTGTCCCCTGGTTGGGCCACCTGTAACTGCTACACTGAGAGTCTGTGAGTGCAATCCAAACTGAGTGCTCAGCCAGCAGAAGTTCCTTGCACTGCCCCAGAAACGTCGCAGATGTGCAGTAAAGCAAGTTTCTGACTTGGAGTTGCATGAGCCAGCATTAGCATGTGCACTGGCTCCCAGAGACCTGATCCAGGCCCTGACTGGATACGTTAGCGCTGGCTGAGTCAAACCAGTGCAGGGAATTGGACAGCATGGTGGGAGGTCATTCTAGGGGCAGGAAGGGGGCATTTGGGGGCAAGGGAGAGCAGAGCAGGAGACAGAAGGGGCCTTGGAAAAGGGGTGTGACTGACTTGGGCAGTGCAGGTAGAACCCTAACCCCCCATTCCTGGCTTGATTGTCCTTACACTGACAGTTTAGATTTGCACCAGCAAATTTGGGGTGGCCTGGGTGAAACACTTAGTAAAGGGAAAAATCCCCTACTCTGAACTATGCTTCAGCAGGCACCTACCTTGCACTGGATACAGCACAGGGCAGTTGGTTTGCCATTGCCTTCCCCAATCACATACATCATTATCATCATCATCAAAAATGATAATGATGTGGTAGTGTGTGCATCTTTTGGGAATAAGTCCAAATAGGCTCCAAAGATCTTAATTCAGAGTAAAGATGCAGTTAGGGAAAGGGATGCCTAGGAGAAGGGCTGGCTGACTATGGGTAACACCTGGAGGTTAGTGTACATGCACCCCTTCCTGATCCCTGATTGACCTTTACAGGACCAGCAGCTGAATTTTGAATTCGGGGGGGACGACGTTTTACCAATTGTATCTATTGCCACTATTCCAGGCTTCAGAAACCCACCATAGGAGCTGTAGGGGAAAAATGAACAAACAGACAATCCACTGATTTACCTGTGGACAAGGCAGACCAAGGGTTAAAATTTCAGTAGTGTATTAAAAGTCCAAAAGAAAGGGGAATTAAATAAAATGGGGAAAGAAATTTGGATAATAACAAATATGTAATTCAGGAGCCTGGGAGAGAAAACAACAATAATACTTCTTGAGGACTTCAAATATAACTTTAATAATATCAAGTTACTTGATTGGAGGAGTGAAATCCACCTGGTCACTCCATCCCATCCTCTGGATCTAGGTAGGCATGTTTGGCTGCTCAATCACTGAGGGCGCAATCCTAACCTGGAGTTAGGCCAGCACAGTTAGGCCAGCAAAGTGTGGCCAGCACAAGGGCCACCGTAAAGCATGTTTGGACCACTTTCGGAGTCAGGGAGATTGACTGCATGTCGGTGTGCTGGTCTCTCTGCCTCTGAGAGTGGTCCAAACATACTTTACGATGTTTCTTGTGCCGGCCAAACTTTGCTGGCCTAACTGTGCCTCCTGGCTAGGATTGCGCCCTAAATGAATGCCAATCCTGAAAGGGGAGCGGGCAAGACAGTCATTCCAGGCAGGAAGAGAAACTGGGTCCACAAACAACACATGTTTGGGGAATGATGGTGTTTCCAAACAAAGGCTACTGGCAAGATGATGCCTCAGGAGTTTTAGCTGCTGGATTTACACAGGAGCTTCTAGATTAAAAACTTTCAAAAATACAGAAAGATAGGCAAAAAAATAGGAGGGAGGGGGAAACAGGGCATTCAATCACAGATGCCCTGAATCAAACTATTAGTCTGCAGGGGATGGATGAGAATCTTTAGCACTGAACAGTCTTTTTGTTTCCTCAAGCTTTCCAGCTCTGTTTTTAATTTATTTTTTGTCTCTCTGTGTGTTTCCAGTCTTGCCCACTGGGTTCCCCTTCCCCCATTCAAAAACACAGCCGTATACTGCAGCTCAAATGGTTCCTTGTACTTGCCTTGAAACTAAATCCTTTCTGTTACTCCGCTGAAGTATGGCAGGAAGTGTATGCTCCAGTGTATAGTGATGCCTCTCTAGGAAGCTTGACTCTCTCCCTTTAACTTTTAGGATCCTCAGGAATCAAAGCATTTTGGACAATTTACCTTCTTTGGAGTTTCCAGTTTACTGCAATGGGTAATCAGGAGCCTTTTGTGATTAAATGCCCCTTTGACTGCAAAAGGAACGGATGGTTAAGGCTTTTAGAATTAGAGGGAATAATTACAGTGATGGTCATGGATTGGAATTGTCTTATGCAACCTTCCTGTCTTGTAACCATCAACAAAAAGATGAGGACTTCTTGTTACTTCCTATACTACTGTTTGTAATTTTAAAGAAACCAAAGGAGTAAATAAAATTCAAAATACTTTGAATCCTGAGGCACCTAGGGGTTTAGATTTATTAGGCACTGGGGAGTGTTTTGGGGCAAGCCAAGCCTGTACAATAAGGACGGGAGGCACTTGAACCAAAATGGAACCAGACTGCCAGCGCATAATATTAAAAAGGTGGCAGAGCAGCTTTTAAACTAAACCCCGGGGGAAAGTCGACAAGAGCCGAGGGGCATCTGGTTCAGGACTCCTCAACCCTAGGGAATAAGGGTGGCGAGGTGACAGAAGAACAAGGTAATGATAGAGTAGAAATTAGGAGTGGAAGTGTGATGGGAAGTGACAGTGAGTTCAGCAGGTGCTTTTATACGAATGCTCGGAGTCTTTGAGCAAAGATGGGAGAACTGGAATATTTAGTGGCTAGGGAGGATACTGACATAGTGGGCATAACAGAAACTTAGTGCAATGTGGAGAACCAATGGGATACCGCAATCCCAGGTTATAAGCTCTACAGGAGGGACAGGGAGGGGCGTGTTGGAAGTGGGGTGGCCAACTATGGCAAAAAGGGGTTTAGTTAGATTCCAGAAGCATAAAGGTTGAAGGTGGGTCTGACTCCGCCATAGAAGCATTGTGGGTTAAATTATTAGGTCCAAGGAGTGATGTAACAGTGGGTGGGTGTTATCACCCCCCCAGATAAAAACCTGAAAGGGACCTTGAGATGAGGAGACTAATTAGGGAGGCATCAGAGGGGTAGGATTGTAGTCATGGGGGATTTTAATTATCCCCATATTGACTGGGTCAATTCGTGTTCCAGTCAAGAAAGAGAGACAAGGTTTCATGACATGCTAAATGCTTGTGCCTTGGAGCAACTTGTCATGGAGCCCACCAGAGGACAGGCGACTCTGGATATAATACTGTGTAACACCCAGGACCTGGTTAGGGATGTCAATGTTACTGAGCCATTAGGGAACAGTGAACATGCTGCGATCCATTTCACCATGCATGTTGGGGTAGTGTGCCAAATAAATCTGATACAAAAACTCTTGACTTCCAAAGGGCAGACTTCCCACAAATGAGGAAACCAGTTAGGATGAAGTTAAAAGGGAAGGTGAAAAAAATCCAAACACTCAAGAAAGCATGGAGGCTGTTTAAAATAACAGTAGTAGAAGCCCAGGGGAAGTGTATCCCACAAAGAAAGAAGGGCTCAGCTACGAGTAAGAGGGTGCCAGCATGGTTAACAAGCAAAGAGCAAGGAAGCTTCCTTCTGTAAGCGGAAGTCTTGCCCAAATGAAGAAAATAAAAAGGACCATAAACTCTGGCAAAAGAAATGTAAGAAGGTGATATGGGAGGCCAAGAAAGACTTTGAGGAACGCATGGCTAGCAACATAAAGAGGAATAATAAAAGCTTCTTTAAATATATTAGGAGTAGGAAACCTGCCAGAGAGGCAGTTGGATGGTGAGGGAGGGAAAGGGGAGATAAAAGGGGACTTGGAGATTGCAGAGAAATTAAATAATTCTTTGCATCTGTCTTCATGACAGAAGACCTCGGGCAGTTACCGCTTCCTGAACCGTCCCTTTTGACTAGGGAACCAAGTCAGAAGAGAAGATGTGTTAGATTTAATTGATAAATTAAAGATAAATAAGTCACCAGGCCCAGATGGCATTCACACAAAAGTTATTAAGGAGCTAAAGAATGAAGTTGCTGATCTCTTGACTATAATAAGCAACTTGTCCCTTAAAACTGCCACGGTAAGAGAATCGGAGGATAGCAAATGTCATACCAATCCTTAAAAAAGGTAGGAGGGGCGACCCAGGAAACTATAGGCCGGTCAGCCTCATGTCCATTCAAGGTAAGATGGTGGAAAGTCTCAACAAGACAAAATCCTAAAACATATACAGTAGAAGACCAAACCTTGCTGGGGGAGAATCAGCATGGCTTCTGTAAGGGTAAGTCTTGCCTCACAAACCTTTTGGAATTCTTCGAAAAGGTCAACAGGCATGTAGATGTTGGTGAACCAGTAGATATTATATATCTGGATTTTCAGAAAGCATTTGTCACAGTCCCTTCACCAAAGTCTGCTGAAAAAACTTCACTGTCAGGGAATAAGAGGTCAGGTCCTCTTATGGATTGAGAATTGGTTGAGGACCGGGAAACAAAGAGTGGGGATTAACGGGCAATTTTCACAGCAGAGAGAGGTAAGGTGCGGTGTACCCCAGGGATCTGTCCTGGGACCAGTGCATTTTAACTTATCCATAAATGACCTGGAGGCAGGCATAAGCAGTAATGTGACCAAATTTGCAGATGGCACTAAACTTTTCCGGGTGGTGAAAACTAGAAAGGATTGTGAAGAGCTCCAGAAGGATCTCTCAAAACTGGGAGAATGGGCAGTAAAATGGCAGATGTGTTTCAATGTAAATAAGTGCAAAGTAATGCATATTGGGGCAAAGAAATCAAAAATTCACATATAGGTTAATGGGTTCTGAGCTGTCAGTGACAGACCAGGAGAGAGATCTTGGGATGCTGGTGGACAGCTCGATGAAAATATCGACCCAGTGTGCAGTGGCAATGAAGAAGGCAGATTCCATACTAGGGATAATTAGAAAAGGGATTGAGAATAAAACAGCCAATATTGTATTGCCATTGTACAAGGTGATGGTAAGGCCACACCTAGAGTATTGCGTACAGTTTTGGTCTCCAAATCTCAAAAAGGACATAGTGGAATTAGAATAAGAACAGAAGAGAGCAACCGAAATGATTACTGGGCTGTGGCACCTCCCTTACAAGGAAAGGTTATGTTTGGGGCTCATCAGTCTAGAAAGAAGATGCCTGAGGGGGACATGATTGAGACATACAAAATTATGCATGGGATGGATAGAGTAGGTAGAGGGAATCTCTTTTCCCTCTCACACAATATCAGAACCAGGGGACATCCTCTAAAGCTGAATGTTAGGAGAGTTAGAACGAACAAAAGAAAATATTTCTTTACCCAGCATGTAGTTAATATGTGGAACTATTTGCCACGAGATGTGGTGATGGCATTGGGCCTGGATGCCTTTAAAAGGGGATTGGATAGATTTATGGAGGAAAACTCAATCACAGGTTACAAGCTATGATGGGTATGTCCAGTCTGAGATAAGCTGGTCGCTCATCATGATGGCTGGGTAGGAATTTTTTTCTGTCATCCAAATTGGCCATGGATAGCAGTTTTTTTCCCTACCCCAGACTGGGGAGGGAGGGATGGGTGTTATAGGTTACATGATTTACATTTGTGTTTAATAAAGTTAAACCCCAATCACATTCTGGTGTCTTCCTTGGGGGTGGTGCAAGGGTAATAGGCTACTTTAGAATGCTAGATGCAGGGGAGTAGCAGCGGGATACAAGTATCTGATGTCTTGCATGCTCCCTGAGGCATCTGGTGGGCCACTGTGAGATACAGGAAGCTGGACTAGATGGGCTTTTGGCCTGATCCAGCCAAGGCTTTTCTTATGTTCTTATCTACAGCCAATTATCTGTTCTCTCTGATTAATTTCGTGCAGTTTTTACAACAATATAATTGTAAAATAATGTCCTTCTCATTATTTGTATACATTTATCTCCTACAGAGTAATTTCAAAACCCATAAATATGGCGGTGCAAATTTATTTTTTGAGTGTGTATTACATGGCTACTGTATCTTAAATCTGCTGTAACTTTCTAATGCCAATATTTGAATGATACCAACCTAAGCCAGTATGAATTGTATTAATAAGATCAATAAAATGTATTGAACTTATCAGGCCAAATATTTGTTTTATCAATTCCACGTTCTTATGAGGTGAATGTTTATTGCTTACGAAGCAACCTCCTCTTTATTTCACAATTCAAAATCTTCACATATGCCTATTATTTTACAAGAGGTTCACTCTTGTGGATAATTATAGCTTAAGTCAATGTTATACCAAGATTTTGGTTCCCTAAACATTCTGATTGTTTAATACTTTGCTGTGTCAAGGGTATACTAATAGCTTTCTCATGTGTGTAAAATATCTTAGTAATCCCTCAGGATCAAGCTTATCTGATGCAGATTGCACTGCAAGACCTCACAAAACATTCTTGAAAGGAAAGCATGACCCATTTCTTAATCTTTTCCAGGCATCTTCCCAACTACTGGAACAACAATAAAATAAATATTTACATTTTTCATTTTACTCAGGTTTCATTGGCTACCCAACCTTTTCAGTCTTTAACAGTTCAGCATTGTGCATGCCAAAAGCAGCTTTGGATTCTTAGCATTTACCTGATATCTTCAGCAAAATCTATGCTTACATAATTATTCATTTTAGCCAAAATAAAAAAAAAATGCAGACACTGCATTTCTCCTATTGATAATGGCAAGATGCAACACAGTCACAAATGGATGAGATTTTGCAGTGTTCATACTGTACAGGATAATGGCAGCTTCACTCTAGAGTGCAGGAATAGAAAGCTGGTGAGGTTAGTATAAAAATTAGGGTTTGGAAGAACAAACCAACATTTTATTTTAAATATGTTTGTAATTAGTCTTGAAAGGAAAGGAAGGTTACCTAGTGATCACAGCAGGGAGGGAAACTATGAGATGAGAACACTACCCCTGTCTTTGATGGCACAGCCCTGCTCAGAGGAGTTAACACGTCTTTCTCAAAGTTTCATTACCTTTAAAATAGATATTAGCATCTAATATCTTCCCATATAACGTGGGAAGAGATGGTCTAATCCTTTCTCCTAGAGCTCCTCTAAAATCTAGATGTTAGATCTAGGGTTATGTTTAAGGGACAGCTCTTGTCTAACATTTGGCATCTATTAGATGGCACCTGGTATATTTTCTATGAGTCATCTGTACAACTTAAATAGACACTCAGGTGAGTTGAAGCTTGTAGAGGCTCATGTGTGTTAAAAATTCCTTACATCTTAAAAAGACATACTGTCTCTTTAAAAACTACAAAGGCTCAGCTTCATTCTAGAATTTCTGGCTTGCTTTAGAATATGTATTTATTAAGTGGAATAGCAAGCAGAACTGTACTATTTAAATTTCTCTCTCTCTCTCTCTCTCTCTCTCTCTCTCTCTCTCTCTCTGTCTGCTGATTGCCTGTAGTTGAACTTGTGCAAGGAAAGTGCACATACGATGCAGATATAATTGGAAACAGTGGTTCCCAATATTGATTGAACTTTTCAGTATCCCAACTGTGATGCATCCTGAGGAGATATTTGAGTTTTTTTTCCCCCAGTGCATCATACAGTGATTATCTGAGGTGAGATTTTGATTGGCTATCAGGAAGAAAATAAGAATAGTTCAGCTATGGAACCAATTCCTGGGTGAAGTTGTGGGTTCTCACATGGTAGAGGTCTTCAAGCAGAAGCTTGAAAGAAACTTTTTAGATAATAATTTTCTCAGTTGTAGCAGAGGGTTGGACTAGCTTGCCTTAAAGGCCTCTTCCAACTCTATGATTTTATGGTTCTATGCAGCATGCCCTCTGTGCACCAAGTAAAGTCCCACTCACTTTATAGTGAGCCAATTAAAATACAGGCGGACCCCTGGATCCCGCATCTGTGGTTTCAATTATCCATGGATTGAGGCCCCCTTACTTACCTTTATTTTTACTTCGGGTCACTAAAAAACCTTCTTGCCCAGAGGGGGGATGCAGGGGAGAACCCTATACTTAACATAGGGATCGCTCTTATGCATGGTTTCAGATATCCATGGAGGAGGGGGAGTAACCTATTCCCCATGGGTACTGGGGCATGCCTGTATGCTCTTTCAGCACAACTAGCTCATACATTTTCCCTTTGAAATGTTGTCTGCTGCAATAACTGGTGAGCTTAAACAATAATTTTTAACTTTTTTTTAAGATTAAACAGATTTCCCCATTAAGGACAAAAGCACATTTTTTTAAAAAAAATAAATGGAAACGGCTCCAACATGGTTGGAACTAGACTGTTGCTTAACCACTGCTGAACATTTGGTAATGTTCATGAAAATTCACACTTTATGCATTCATCTGTGTTATTGCATGTATAAACCTTGGGGCACTATTACTTCCTTTTCTTTCAAGTGGCACAGTAATGTTAAAAAGTGGTTATGGTTATTATCATCTGCCAGTCAAGCACCTTGTGCATTAACAAAATATAATTTTCCCTTTGGCAGATGGGTGTGTACAATATGTTTGCGTATGTCACTATTAGTAGGACTTCCCAGTTGATGCTGGAACTACTTTATTAGCAATGTGCATGACTGGAAGTAACTGGAGGGGGGGGGAGAGTCCCATTTACACTGTAATGAGCAGGGACAATACAACATGTCAGAGTCATGTACTCACTGCACCTTAGTAATAAACATTATGCACTTTTTACACAAGAAAACCACATTAAAGTACTAGAAGGAAATCTAGCATGCAAAAAAGGATGCAAAAATATTTCTTGTATGAGTGATTACAAGGATTTTGTACAGGAAGATCAAATCAAGGTGAAAATGAGCAGATCACCTGATGGTTTGTTAATGTGGATATAATCTACGTATCTATGACAGCCTCTTTCATTACCTTTTCAACTTGTCAAACAATAAATACAACCTTTGGCCTTGTGTATGTCTTGAATAAAACTTGAGGAGTCTAAAACATCTAACTGACAAGCACCCTGACTGGCACTTTGCCTTGCTTTTTCAAGTTCCAATTAAAATGTATAATTAAATTTGAAAGTGGAACTATGTCAAATGCTTCATTAGGAAGAAAATATAGTGCACTAACTGTCCACTAACAACACTGCTGGAGAAAGTGGACAATTGGATGTATTGGGCAAAAAACAGAAACCTTTATTATCACCATTATACTATTTCTTTACAATGACATTGAATATATTTTCTATTGTTCTGGGTACTTCATGTTCCTAGAGCTATTTCAACTGATAGAAAAAAATTGATTTATTTTAACAGTACCTTTATAGGTACTAGCAAAAAGGGGAAAGGACACTCTTTGTTTGATCTACAGTGCAATCCAAGGCCTGTGTTACATAAGAACATAAGAAGAGCCCTGCTGGATCAGGCCAAAGGCCCATGTAGTCCAGCTTCATGTATCTCACAGCGGCCCACCAGGTGCCCCAGGGAGGCATGAGACAACAAGATGCTTGCATCCTGTTGCCACTCCCTTGCACCCAGCACTCTGAAGTAGCCCACCACCAATGTAATTGCCTATAGCCCACAATGGACTTTTCCTCCAGAAATCCATCCAATTCCCTCTTAAAGGCATCTAGACCAGATGCCATCACCACCTCCTGTGGCAAAGAGTTCCACAGACTAACCACCCGCTGGGTAAAAAAGTACTTCCTTTTATCAGTTTTAACTCTCCCAACCCTCAGTTTTAGTAGATGCCCCCTGGTTCTGGTGTTTTGAGAGAGGGAAAAGAACACCCCTTTATCCCTTCCATGCATAATTTTGTCTCAATCATGCCCCCCCCTCAGGCACCTTTTTTCTAGGCTGAAGAGCCCCAAATGCTGCAGTCTTTCTTCATAAGGGAGGTGCCCCAGCCCCGTAATCATTTTTGTCGCTCTCTTCTGCACCTTTTCCAGCTTTACTATGTCCTTTTTGAGGTGCGGCGACCAGAACTGCACACAATATTCCAGGTGCGGCCTTACCGTCAATTTTTACAATGGCATGATATTGGCTGTTTTATTCTCAACCCCTTTTTTAATTATCCCAATGGACTGACTTAATTACCCCAATAGAGTTTTTTTATTACCCCAGTGGACTGATGTCCACTGCATCAGCCCAGCACTGTTGCAAATGTGCCGCAAATGTGAGAATCTGAGCGGTGTCGACCCAGTGATGCTGGTAGGACTGCATGGTAAGTTGGTCCTGTGCTGGCCAAGTATGACCAGCACAGGACCTTTTGGGGGGCAAGGGAAAGGAGCGAGGAAGGTGGAGGGAGGGTGGAACGGGGTGGAGGAAGGGCGGCCCCTCAAGTGGGAACAAACAGGGAGGCGGTGGAGCCAGGATCCTAACCCCCCTCCCCAGGCCCCTCCCCAGGCCAAGCAGCTCTGATCTGGGCTGTGGCAGGGCACTTGGACTGCTAAACTGCATGCGCCCATCGGCCTGGCTGGGGCTTACCCTGGGTCAAGGGGAAACATTCCTCTTGCCCCATGGTGAGCCCCATGGTGGTCTGCTGGTGGTCTGCCTCTTGACCCGTGGTGGTCTGCCGGCCTGCCAGCTCCTGCAGAAGTTAGGATTCTTCAGTCAATATTTAATTTGTCGTTGCAGGTGACTAAATACTTGTTACAATTTTATATTACTACAAAATGCTGATGGACATGTTAAAGTTCACTTTTGGGTTTTAGAATTAATTACTTCTTTAAACTAAGTTGCTAACCTTATAAATTACTTTTAAAACATTTGTCAGTAGCCTGATTTATTGTTGCACTCATTAGCTGAGAGAAAGAGCAAAATTGACAACTAGCAGTTAAAATGTATCTTAATACCAGACAAGAATCCCTTGTTGAGAGTCCCTTAATGTACTGAAGTGTATGCTTTCAAGACAGTTTAAATCAAAGTTCTTCCTTTTAGCAGTTAATTCAAAATAAGCAATAGTCTCAAATAGATAATGGCCGGGATCCAAAGAATTCTGTGGCAAAATTCCCTGTGTCTGAGGGGATTCTGAGCTTGTGTGTTTCATGAACAATAGGCCTTCATGCTAAATGGCATGGCTTAATCTCATAAAATCACACTGAACTAGTTTTCCTTCTCTTGTACAGTCTCTGTGCAGTTGGACATAGTGGAGGCTAGCTAGTTTCCGCCTTACCTGGAGATTTGTGAAGGCTGAACAGGGAAAGATGTTCTGCAGAACAGAGTGCTTTAGCAAAATATGAATTCTTTACGTTGTGGTCAAAGTATAGCGCCTGATAGCAGATAGCAACGACCATGTTGTTAGCTTCACTGAACTATGGGAATGGACCCCCATTCAGGGTGCAATCCAAGGCAATCCATTATTCAGCTGGGGGAGGGGTGTTTCTGGGTGGGAGGGAGGCCATTTCTGGGGGGGGGGTGTAGGTCGGGAGGTTTGCTGGCCCTGGGAGTGGGGGTGGAGCTGGGATGCGGTGGTTAGGCCTCATCCAAGCTCCAGTCCCTGGTCACACAGTGTCGTCGGCTAAACAACAGGCGCATATTCAAGGAGCCCATTGGGACGGCTGGAGCCTACACCGGGGTAAGGGCGCGAACATGCCCTTGCCCATTGGAGGCGCCAGCCTGTTCCCAAGCTGTGCTGGATACAGTGTAGGCCTGTAGACCTGCCTCTTCCAGTGCAGTTTAGGATTGTGCCCTCAGACTTGTGCTGGATAAAAGTGCTCTGATGGCCTACTGATAAGCCAGGGAGTCTTGCAGCCCAATCCTACTCCCTGCCAGCTCAGAGCATGGAGTTGCTGACGGAGCTCGTGCTGCTTGCCATGGGTCAGCAGGAGACCAGACAGCCCAAGAGAGGCAAGTGAGCCAGAAACTGGATAGAAACACTTTTTGCCCTAGTGAGGCCTCTGGTATCAGAGCAACAGCTTGTTGTCTGCCAAGCAAAGCTGCAGTTCTATGAAGGAAAGGGCTTGCCTTATGTGCAAGGGATACAGAACTCTTTCTCCCTCTGAAGCTGGGTTGTGAAAGAATACAGGCCATGTCAAGTCTTGATTAATGTGTCTGGATGAAATCTGATAAATGGAAGGTCACAGCACAGGGCAGAGTTCACTAGACCTCTGTGCAAAGGGAATGGCTTTCAGAAATACTGTCCTGAATGTAGGTGTACATCCCAGTTGCCGTAAGTTGAATCAGCTTGCCCATAAGCTGCAACAAGATCAAAGACATACTCCATGATAGAACCAAAGATTTATCGGTGGGTATCAGCTGGACAGACCCTTGAAAAACATCTGGGTAGTGGGTGTGAGAAAACTGATCCGCTATCAATTGCTGGATGGAGGGCATGATTAACCTAAGAGTTGACCAAATTCACAGACTTGAGGTGGATTCCATACTGTAGAATATTCAGGATGAAGATGGTTGGAAATAATTAAATTCAATCCATCATTTATATACCGCTTTTCAACACAGAGTTCACAAAGCAGTTTACAAGCACATAATAATTCTGCATATGTACAGGATTCCATTTTGTTGAATTAGTCTTGTGGATTGAGGATTTCCTTGAGTGGGCTAAGATGTTCTTAGTTTCCCCTCTACACTGACTAGGGTTGGACTAAGGGATTGGGATGAATGGGGCAGGGTGGGCAGAACAGGGCAGTGACAGGGTGGGGGAGGGTGGATCGGGCCCAGGAGGGAGGCAGGATCAGTGATGGCAGCACATGCAAAATCCTGACCCCCTGCTTCCTGGACCTGATCAACCGGCTTAAATCAATTTGCACTTGTGCCAGCAATATCACTGACCCATAGCAACTATTGAAGCTTACACCAGGGCAAAGGGACAAATTACTGCACGTGGATTTAGGTAGGATTGGGCTGCCTGTCTTGGCCTTTGGACATTTAATGAAATAGTCAGTGGCAGCACTGAACAGGACTTCCCCATCAAAAAGCTAGTCTCTTTGAGGATTAGTGTCAGGAAAAGGGATGCAAAACAGACATGCATTTTTCTTGAGAGCTATGGAGCTAGCCAAGCCATATGACATATTTTACTGTGTTATGTTGTTTTGTTATTTAAAAACCCTCAAACGGAAAGTGGTTGATAATTTTATAATAATCTTCCAACAGCTTGTTTCAAAATGTAGATGCCCTTTCTGAAAACAGCGTGCCACAGGAGCGTGCACCATGCAGGAAAGAAACTGGCAATTGTTATATTCATGGCAGCTGTGGTACAGAACAAACTTGTCAGAGCATCCAACTTCCTACCCTCAAGAGTCCATGGGGAACAAATGGGTTTTCTTCTTGTTGGTTGAAGCATATTCTGTTATGAGGGACTTCAGTTTTGGATGGTTGAACATAAAGGAACATCTTTTCTTTTGCACTCTGTACATCTGCTCCAGTCTCTGCAGTGGATGGTACTCCTAGGCTTCTTTCATTGCCTTAAAAAGGCAACATAGAGAAGGCTACTGTGTTAAAGCATCTGTTTGCACAAAGTTTTATACTGAGAGCCCAATCCTAACCAACATTCCAGCCCTGATGCAGCCCCAAAGTAAGAAATGTTTATTTACCTTGAGGAGTCCTTTGTCCCCTTGTCGAGTCCATTCTGCCCCCAAATGCAGAATGCAGCGCATGCCCATAAATTAGTTAGGATTGGGCCTATGAGTCATCAATATTCTCCATCTGATACTGGCCCAGCATGTGGGCCATTCTAATGATGTTTTTATGAAATAAATCCAGGTCTTCTGTGGGAGAAATTGATGTTCTACTCTACAAATGATGGTCCGGTGAAGTGTTGGAAATCATAATAGAGGTAAGGCAATTCTGGCTCCAAGTCTGGTTCTAAAACTGTCTTGAAGAAAGGTGACAGAAACTGCAGCATGAATGCGAGTACAGATAATGTAGATATTTAGTCAAGATTTAGTTGAGAGGGTTAATGCCTCCATTTGCCTGAAGATAAGAGCTGAAGATCCGAAGGTCGCCAGCTTGGGACTGCCGGAAATCTCTGTGAGCGGCAGACCTTGCAAACTGCGGCTGATTAAAAAGCTGCGTTCCAGCTGCCTCGTGGGAGGAGGAGTGTACTGGTCAGCTGCGTCTCTGGTGAGAGCAGGGAAGCCTCTTATCAGCCAGCAGAAGACAGACGGGTGGCTAAAGAAAGAAGACTAAATCCAGAAAGATCCATCTGTATGAGTGTTGTTCTTGAAAGATAGAATGTTTCTGTATAATGTAAAAACCTTCGGGTTTGTGAATAAAAAGTCTGCCTATGTAAACTGCCTTGAGTTACAGTCATTAGAGTAATCTAGTGATCTTAAGAAAGGCGGTATATAAATACAAAATTCTTATTCTTATTCTTATTCTTATATCACTGTAGGTACTGAGTAGACAAGTGATGCTGGTTGGCAGAGCCACTGTTGACACTGACATTGCAAGTGGTAGAACAGCAGCTGGCACTGTTGATACTTGAGGTTGTATCAAAATGGGGATAATGTGAGACTGAACTGTAGTTAGTGTTTCCGAGCATGAGCATGATGCTTCAAGTTTTAGCAGCAGTGATGATCCCTGTCCTCAAATCAAGCTGGACTAGACCAGGATGAATGCCTGTGGTGGTGATATGGTACATGGAGATTACGTACTCTGAATGTCTTGAAAGTGCATCTCAATCAGAGCATTTATGTGAGGTTGTTGGGCCACAGTACAGTACAGCCATCAGTGCATAGGCTATAGGCCTGGTGGGAAACTGGGCTTCTGCTTTGAAACCGGTGATGTACCCAGCTTTGTATTAGGGGGATCCCAATACTGACACTCACAGTGGGACTAATAGCTTTTGCCATCCCCCTTGTGGGCACTGGCCTTGATCCTCTGAAGAAGATTTGTGTGATATTAAGTTGAAACTGAGGTAAAAGTTTATCGGGGGGGGGCGTGTTCTGAGGAATGAAATACTAATGTAACAGTTCTTCACAATGCTGCTTCAGCAACCAACTGTGAAATTGTGGGAAATGAATGAATGGTGAAATTGGGCGTTCTTCCTGCCCTTGAGTCATATATGTACAAGGATTCCCTCACCTGAGAGCAGAGGCAGAATGCTCCCCAAAGTTCTAGAAGCACCCAAGGCCTGCTCTGCACATGTGCAGTTAAGTACTCCACAGTGTTTGAGACTGCACAGAGATCATGAAGAAGTAAGTTTTATTCCTAGTAGATAGCAATGGCACCTGAATAAGTAGTTCTCCAGATTATCATACATATAGATTGGTGAGTTGAAAAATAATAAATGAAACTAAATTAGTTTCATTTATTCTTAGAACAACAGAAAATGTTACCTTCACTTTCCATTGTCAGGTTATTTTTATGAGTATGCCAGATGTGCAGCAAACCTAAGTTCTTTAACAATACAATGCTTTACTTTTTGTGAATAAAATCACAGCTTTCAGTACTGAAAGGACCTGAACTGAAGATAGCTCACATTCAACACATATGATATAGGGTAGAACTACTCAAAATGGAAACTGTGTGGGACCTTTCAGTGAACTCAACTTGTTACTACTACTGGGATCTCTTTTAAAAACTGCAATGACTGACATGCATTTGCTGGACATTGTTCTTCAAAGAAAAAGCAGAAGGAATAGTAAAGTACTTGAACACACCTGTACAAGCATCAATTTAATGAGTCAAAGCTGACTAATACATTCCCAAACCACTTATTTCCTGTTACACCTTTCTGTTTTCAGTTGGTTTCCTATCCAATTATAAGGTTAGGCAAGCCTCATTACCTTATGAAAACTCATGTGATCACATGCAGGAATACAGTTTAAGGCACTGCATCCAGCAATCTGTTTTTGTAATAAGGATCCCCCACACACTCTGGTGAAGGACAAATTATTTTTCATTTGTGTGTACTCTAAGACAGTGGTCTTCAACCATTTTTGTGCCACGATCCAAATAAATAAATAAATAAATAAATAAATAAATAAATAAATAAATAAATAAATAAATAAAGAAAGAAAGAAAGAAAGAAAGAAAGAAAGAAAGAAAGAAAGAAAGAAAGAATGAGACTTGGGACCCCACTGTCAATCCCACTCCCATCCAGGATTCTATCTGCCCACCCCATCCCCATCACTGCCTACTCCCCACTCCCAGCACTGTTCACTGTAACTAAATATTAGAGAGAACAGAAAAAGTGACTATGATGTCTAGCAGTAGTGAACACTATTTTAGCACAACTGCTAAGAGTCTGAGTGGGACTGGGACACAACTTCCTGGCACATGAAGGGTTACATCAGATGCCTCCCCTTTACCTGCTGGTGGTCTAGTCCAGGGGTCTTCAACCTTTTTCATTCCTGTAAATTGCTGTGACCCCCACAACTGACGCTCTGTGACTTTATTGGGGTCCCAATCCAAGGTTGAAGAACACTGCTCTAAAACAAGGATGCTTCTCTAGCAAGTTGTTTCTAACAAAACATTTGAAAATTCTTTATTTTAACAAATTCACTAAAAATGATTGAAACATACCTTTGAAAGATCTCTGAAGTTTCCTGGTAGGGTTAGGTCCAACTCTTCAGATTCATAATTTGTTAACACCCATGGAAACACAGGGTATTGGTTTAGATCATTATATGTACGTCCTGTTAAAGATAAGAGAATACTGTAGAAAGAATATTGTAGAATATTGAATAAGAGAATATTGTATGGAATAGTTCTTATATGGAGTAACTTAACAATTTAATAGGAGGCACAAATCAAGGAAACAGTGGCATTTTACATCAGTGGTAATATATTTTCCCTGTTGGAGCAAAGTAGTGTTAAAAAAAACCTCTAGGTATAATCAGGTGCCCAGTTGTATCTATTCCATTTGCTCTGAAACCCTGTTCATGTTCTCAAACAATGTAAAACTATTAAAAGGATGAATAGGGAAACGTGATCATGGAAGTAGGCTTCATTTCCAAACTCCATGTTTCTTCATGGAGTAACAAGCTGTACATAAGTGGTTTTTTCAGAGAAGAGCTGATGAACTTGTGGAGGTCAGAGATGGAGTCTGCCACTATGATCCTGCTTCCCCCCTCGCCAAACCATATTCGTTTGGCGAGGGGGGAAGCAGATCATAGTGGCAGACTATCCTGTTCAATCATGTGAGCAGAAGTCAGCATCAGAAATGTTATGAAGATAAGGAACAATGTTCAGAAACTGAAAAAATAACACTTAATTATTATTATTTAATATCAGCTAATCTCAGTGCAGCCTTATCCCCACACTACAGAACTTGTGAAACCCCAAGCTCAATTCCATCTACCACCCCTGTAGTGTGACCTTGTGATTTCCCCACAGCTCTGTTTTTGCAAAACTGGACAGACAGCAAACACAGAAGACTTATCAAGCTTGCAGATAAATTTCAGTGAGTCACAGATTATACAAGCCTATCTCCCCCAACGTTTCTCGACCTTAAAATAATGTCTGAAGCAGGTAAGTAATGTTTTAGAACTCTTGATTCTCTGCAGTCTAGATGCGCATGTTGCTGCAATCTCTAGCCGTCTTTGCCGCTGTCGGAAACAGGTGCAGAACTAGCAAAGCTTACTTCTCACATTCCCCACTGTGTGTGTGAGGAGGGGGGATAAATGAAGCTGGCATTTCCCCAGGAGATTTTCCACACTCCCAGTTGTGGATTTGCAGCCAGGAGAGCAGAAAGCCACTAGCCGACAAACAAAATTGCCTTTTGCCATACAGTCCCTGCTGATTGTACACAAGGATTTCCACAGTTTTCTTAGCTGAATAATGAAGTGTAGAAATATACCCTGTTACTGGCGTAAGTTGCACCTTTACAGATTTTCTTCCAAGTAGGCTTATAGGGATTAATGTTAAAGGCCGAATATTAAATATTGCAAGCCTATGACACTAATCTACTTGAACAATAAAAACTGAGGCATGGAAAATGAGATCTCAGAAATACTGAATATGTTTCTTCATTAAAAATAACTTTTTAATTAAACCATCCAATTTAATGTTTTTATATGGCACTTTAGTTTTGAAGGTAAAGTGATGTAGAGACAGCTGACAAAGAAATTATAACTGCAATTCCTTGGTGAAAATGTTAATGACAGCAAAATATTGTTTAATTAGATGATTGCAGCATCTGGATTAACACTCTTTAAAAGCGATGTTCCTGTGCTTGTCTGCTTCTTCACACTTTACAGACATTTTGTCATCTCTAGGTCATTAGGAAAGAATTTTTAATGGTTTTTCTAGAAGCAAGCAGTTCGAGTTACATCTAATTAGATGACAATAATAAGCCCAACACATGCAGTAGCTAAATATATACATAATTAACCAGTGAGGGCTTGTACATCACAGAGTAAAAAAGTGGAAAATGCTAAACAGGAGAAGAAAAAAGGAGGGGGAAGAAGAGGCGCTGAATTCGTTACCTGAATATGTCAATTTTTCACTAACATGTTAAGACTCCTTCCCATCCCAAATAAAAAAAAGATTATTTCTCATCCACAGTCTATGATTTTCAACTAACTACTGTATATGTGTGAATATTCCTTTTTACTAATTAAGGTTTTGACATATTCAAGTTGTAGTTATACTTTCCATCCTTTATAGCATATAATTTCAACGAAGTCTTTGTGCAGCTTTCCTATTTTAAGTTTGGACATACTGTACAAGGAATATTATTTTTAAAAGTAATTTATTTTAAATATATTCTAGTATGTAACATCATTAACCTAGTACCTAAATATGCCTGAAGTAATGCAATTGAACAGAATTATGGATACTGACTTCAACCAATTGGTTTATTTCTGATTCTTGTGTTGTTCTCCAACTGATTTGTATAATGTTTAAAGTGGCAACATATTGCTTACTGCTCTAGTATCTATTCATACAACAATTATATTATTTTTCACTATCCGGTGAGAAAAGATACGTTCAGTCAAAGCAGTCATCTCATCTTTTCCTCCCTTTAAATCAAGGAATCCCTGAGATTGGAGTGTAGCAAGAATAATTTATACAACAGTCTGAAGTCTCGTGTCTAGAAAATGAAGACAAAAACCAGGGGCAGGGAGAGTATAAAACTTAGCCTGACTGATAAGTAGCAGAGTGCCATGTTTACCTTTGGAAAAACACACAGAGCTGTAAACATGATGAAATATGTCTACTGACAAGAGGGGCAGAGAAGAGGTGAGGACCTTAGGAGCAGAACGAACTGGTGAGAAAGCAACTGGGTATGCTTGTCAAGACAAGGGTTTGGAGACACAGAAGGACAAGACTGATTCCAACGTACAGATACAGTCAGGGAGGTGATTAGAGTGTTGCATTATCTTGATGTTATGAATCCCTATTCGATTCATTACTTTTATTGATATTAGTAAACATACTTTTGTATTTCAATGATTGAGTACATTGTTTTTAAAACGATCAGACTAACTCTAATTCTAACTGAAGAATACTTGCTGCTCTCAAATAAGTCACTGGCAACACTGGCAAACAAGGTGGATTTTGAACAAGGAGTAGTATGGGGCCCAATCCTATGTTGCCTAGTGCCAGTAGTAAGCCCTTTCTGCCAGTGCCAGTGTCATAAAAGTGCCATAAGCAGTGGTGTCATTCAAATGATTTAGGAACAGGAACTCACAGGAGTTCAAATTCAAATGTTGAAAAAAAAACTAACGGAAGCAGCCATGGAGCCCTTAAGGATCTGGAACGCCCGTTCTGGTCCGTTCCCCCTGAATGACATAACTGGCCATAAGGCACTTCTACCATCAGCAATAAGGGCTTACGGTGGTGAGCTCGTTTGTGACATGGGCAGGATAGAACTGGGTGGGAAAGGAGGAGGAGCAGGGGGTGGGACCAGCCATGGCTTCTACCATTGGATCCTATCTTCCATGTCAGGCCGCTCGGCCCGACACAGCGGTTCTCAAGTCTGTGCAGTGCACTGTGTCACTTGAGGAGGCCCATTGCCGGGCCAGTGCCTTTACCCGGGGGAAGAGGATGAACATCCCCTTCTCCTGAGGTGACTCCTATGGCTGCTGCAGTGCCCATATGATACAGCAGTCACCATTTTCGTACCGCTGCTCCTACGGGGGCCCAGAACCTTAGGAATGGGCTGTCAGTGTCCTAAGGTTCATGGATATCATTTGTGAATCTGATGTTATACTTCTATCCTGCTTCATATCATGTGAATAAATAAAATTCAATGTACGTGCTGCATCTTATGTGTATCTCAATCACGTCAATTAAGTTCTCTGAGCGCAGATCCGCTCCCTACCAATTGTTAGCTTCCATGACCAGAAAAGGAAGATAATTACGTTACATTAACAGCCCAATTCAATGCATGGCTATTCAGAAATAAATTCCACTGAGTTCAATAAGCCTGTTCCCAGGGAAGGAACTGCAGCTTTCCAGGCCAATCCTACATAACCTCCCACTGCAGCCATGCCAGTGAGGTACACACTGTATCCTGCAGAGGAGTTTCAGGCCCTGAAGGTCTCCCCCAAATATGAGAACATCTGAATGGATCTACTCAGATCTGTGATATCTATAGAGTTGGTGCAAATCTGAGTGGACATTGGAAGCAGTACCAAGGTCTGGGAGGGGGGTAGGGTATGGGTGGTGCTGAAGTGAAGCAAGGACGTCCGTCAAGATGATTCTCATCCTTCTCCTGCCTCAGGTAACTCAGAGTAAGGGCTGTGCATTGGTAGAAGACTCCATGCTGGCTGAAGAGGTGTTGATGAGATTCTGATCCCACATTCCTGGTGGCAATAGTGGAGTATTTGATGGGAATTCAAGGTGGGAAGAAGCTCCGGATTTCCCAGAGAGGAATGCATTCCTTTTCAACACTATCCTGGAAACCAGCACAGACATCCTGCTCCAGATTCCTCCTCATTGAGATGATTTGTGACTTGAAATGGCTGCCTTGTTCAGAGCTGCCTCTGAACAACTTTTTTTTTTGCACCACCATGTCTGTGGGACTCTCAGTCTGCCCTAAGGAATCCACTTGGTGCCATAATTATTTTCTTTTTGGTGCCAAGTAAAGATGTTTGTCTTTGCCTCTTGAAATTGTTTTGTGTTGGAATTTTCACCTACTTTGCTATGCCTATTGTTTTTAATGTATTACTGTTAATTTTTTTTAGCTTTTACATTGTATTTCTGTATGTCTCCTTGAGTGTAGTGGCACAAGAGTGACTATATAAATAATATAAATAATGAATATACATATGTATCTTGAATGTGATAGGAGCAATATTTCCTCCTCAAGGTTTTTTCTTATTCTTTTTTCTGTTCTAAAAGGAAAGGACTTTCACTTCACTGAATTGTTACTCTTCAGGCTGTATTTTCCCCAGAAGTCTGGGATGGGGGGGAGATTGCATTTCTCCTAGAGGATTTTCCCAATTAGTCTGCAAGTCCTGGAATTCTGTTGCCCCTAGCAGCTGTCTGAGCAGTCTAATGGCTCAAACTGGCTCTGCCAATTGAATAGATCAACTCTTTTTCTGCTGGGGATTCCTTCATGAAACTCAGAGTGCAATCCTAACCTGGAGTTAGGCCGGCACAGTAAGGTCAGCAAGGTTTGGCCAGCACAAGGGAACTATAAAATATGTTTGGACCACTCTTGGAGTCAGAGAGGCCAGTACACAGACGTGCGTCATCCTTCCTGACTCCGAAAGTGGTCCAAACACACTTTAAGGTGGTCCTTGTGCTGGCCAAACTTTGCCGGCCTAACTCCAGGTCAGGATTGCACTCTCAATCTCAAACCTTTCCAGAACAACTATGACTTTATACTGCCATTTTACCCTTTCCTATTATCAAGCTCTTCCATTTCCCTTTACTTCTCTCTTTCTATATTTTTGAAAATGACCCCTCTGAGAATGAGCCATTTAAGGCCAGAGTTTTCCCTGGCCTAAATAAATGAGCTATGAAATCCTTGGTTCAAATATTGCCTAAGTTTTGCCTTGATGCATAAGTGGCATCAAGCAAACCCCTATCTCTAAATTTCAGCTCTCTATTCGCAACCATACTGGCTTTGGAAGCAGAGTTGTTATAAGGCTTACTAGGGCTGCAAAACCTATATGTACTTATAGGGGTAAGTTCCACTGAACTCAATGGAACTTACAGTACAGGATTTGCAACCCTATGCATACGCCTACACAGACCTATGAAAATTATGCTTGTGAAGCTCTTTGAAGCACAATTTAAATGTCACTTATTTTAAATATGAATAGAATGCTGCCCAAAAGTATCCAGAGCATACTGATGACACCCATTTCTATCTTTCCTTTCCTCCTCTGTTCAATGGGGTAGTCGAGGTCCTGGATCATTGTCTGGAGGCAGCTGGGGGCCAGATGTGGGCAAACAAGTTGAAATTAAATCCTGGTAAGACAGAAGTTCTCCTAGTCTGGAAATATGTGACTTAGGTGTTGGACTACTGTCTTACTCTGAATGGGGCTGCACTCCCTCTGAAGGAGCAGGTCTGCAGCTTAGGGTTTCTCCTGCATCACCAGTTGCTCCTGGACTCTAGGTGGCAGCTGTGGGGCAGCCTTTGCTCAGCTTCAGCTTCACCAGATGCAGCCATACCTGGTTCGCTCAGACCTATGCCCTAATGACATCTAGATTAGATTACAGCAAAACAGTCTCTGTGGGGCTGTCTCTGATCTGGGAACTGCAACTATTGCAGAACACGGCCACCCAAGTGGTTGCTGGGGCTCCATGGTCAGGCTACTGTTTTGGCAACTACACTGGCTGCTAGCTTGTTTTAGGCCTCAATTCAAAGTGCTAGTCTTGACTTTAAAAGCCCTATATGGTTAAGGGCCAGGGTATTTGAGGGGCCGCCTCCTTCCATATACTCCTACCCATATGCTGAGGTCCCCAGAAGGGGACCTTCTGACAGCGCCACTACCAGCAGATATGTGGCAGATGGCTGATAGGGCCTTCTTGATGGTGGCTCTTCAACTGTGGAATTCCTTCCCAATGGAAGTTCCCTCCTCTCTGGAAATGTTTTGGTGGGAGACCTCCTTTTAATTTAACAAAGCTTTTAACGGTTGATGTGACGGGTTGGCAATTTGTAATGAATTTATTTTTAATAGTCGCATGATCCATTGTGGGTCTGATCTGTTTTATTTTTTAAATTCTTTTTGTTTAAATGTTTTAAAATAGTTTTAGTTTTTTCTTTTGTATTGTTTCTATTATTGTAAGCTGACTTGGGTGCCCTGATGTGTGCCCCAGAAAGATGGTGTAGAAATTTTTTAAATAAACAAATAAACAAAACAAACAAACTTAGGGGAGAACAAGATTGAATCATGGTTGTTGTTACTGATATCGAAACACACACACACACACACACACACACACACACACACACACACACACA
>JAJKFI010000030.1:5729335-5754001 GCA_029204185.1 Lerista edwardsae
ACACACACACACACACACACACACACACACACACACACACACACACACAAGTACTAGCATGCTTTACTGTTTTTAGATGTTCATTTTTTTCCTTTGCCTCTAAACTAAGATAGCTGAGTTTTCTTCCATCCAGATAGTCTATGGTAAGGTTTATGTTATTTTATCAGCTATGATGGTCATGTGCTAACAGCAAAAAAATAAAAAAAAAATAAAAAATCCTTCTATAAAATTTGGAAATCTTGCACATATCAAGTGGTGTGTCTGAAGAAATTACAACATCACATATTAATTAGTGACAAGCATTACTAACATTCACCTTTCTTACTAATACATAAAGACAGGTTTTAAATCTTAGGTCTAATTTTAAACGTGTAATCTCATACATTTCAGTTCAAAGTACAAAATGAAGAAAGATACTGCAGTTTAATCATAACACCACCCAGGTGACATCTGTACTAGGCAGAATACTACTGTTATTTTGATGTCTAGCTGCTGTTGCTAAGAATGACGAAGTAGCGAAATTACATTTTCCCATTATTATTTCCAGACATACACTGGCAATGGTTTGTTGACTCTAATAAAGCTTCAGACAAAGCTGTCAGCAGAGGAAATGGCAGAAGGAGAGCAAAGAATAACCACCACCACCAAAAATAAATCTGAAACCTGTGTGATAGGTTGTGCATTTTTCGATAAAATTTAATGTGAAATTTCAGAATCTATTGTAGAGTTGCAGCTGAATACCAGAGGGATAAGTGTGTTCTATCAAGTCACGGTATTCAGGATTTGGACAAACATAAACATATTATGAAGGATTAAAGAGACAGAAGACTTACCTGCTATAGTATTGAGAAACATCAAGTATTCAAAGTTTGAAATCTCCCGTCGCTGCCACCGCTGAGTCATGTTGGAAGATTTATACAGCTGACGAGGAGTGGCCAGAGAAATTCGTCTAAAAATTAAAGAACACATATCCTAAGTTTTGTTAACTCTGAACAGCCTTCTTACTTACATGATCAAACTATACAATTCACTAATTTTCCACATTATCATTGATAAAGAAAATTACCATATCTTCACGATGAACTTCAAAATTTCAGGAAAGAAAGACATTGGCAAAGGGCGATTCTATGCTGAAGTATCAATTCGGGGCATGTTCCAGATATGTAGCACGGTGTTATTGCTTGGAGAAGGTGTGATCAAGGCTAAATTTGTTTAAGCCTTAGAAAATAACAAGTCTCTCTCTCTCTCTCTCTCTCTCTCTCACACACACACACACACACACACACACACTCCTACCTGCCCTCTTGCATTGATGCAATGTCATTGCGTCGATGCAAGAGGCGGCATGCCGACGCAGGGGCGCCGATCGCCACCCCCGCATCGGCGCTCCTGCTGTCAACTGTGCCGACTCCTGCGTCGGCCAAAGGTGGCTGGTGCAGAGGAAGCTCCATGCCGAAGTGGTAGAGGGATTGGGTGACGGAGGGAGAGGGAGGGCAGGACGTAGGCAAGATGTGGGCAGCCTTGGGAGGTGGCCATATGGCCAATTCCTAAGCCCATTCTGGAGGCCCCGCGACCCCGATTCGGGCCACGCGGTCTCCTCGGATCTGTGCCCGCTCAGATGCATGCGCACTGGATGTGGCGCTGGCCGGCCAGCCTTGCCATTCCGGCGCTGGGTAGGATTGCGCCCACACACACACACTCCTTTACCTCCACTTGAATTCCCTTTCTTGCTCACCTGCTTGTGCTCAACCCCATCTCCTGCTTCTTTCTTCCTTTTCACGCCTCCATCTGTCTCCAGCATTTCTGCTTGGTCTCCTGACTATCAGTACCCCTCAGTCTATACCTGCTGCCTAGCTGACTAGAGGAAAAAATGATAGCCAAAGTCCTAGAAAGGTTGGTAAAGTTTCTCTGTGTCAGAGCCATTTGGGGCAAGATGTGGACTAAATGAAAAATAAGATACTGAGAGTGCAATCCTAAACACTAAGTCCCAATCCAGGAGTGTCAAACATGCTGTAAGGCACATTTGTGCCTCCTTTGGAGTTGGAGGCAGGTGCAAGGACTTTCCTGTACAGCTTCCTGGACCTGCATCAGTAAGGAAGTGCCAACTGAGGGCAGCCATTGCGGGACGGAGGAAGGATGGATGAGAATGAAATGAATGTGGATTGGAATGGAGGGAAGGCAAAGGGAGGGGAGAGGGTGGGAGCCATCTAAGCAACCTGGGTCAGATCCAGTGATGTCATCCAGGTGCGCCAGGAACTGGAACGCCCGGATGATTGGCAGCCCTCCGCCCCTATGGCGGAGGCCAGCCACGCCTCCCTGCGCCTCCCTGCGCTTGGAATTGCTCCATTTCAGAGCGATTCGGACGCACGGGAGGGCGGGCGGGCCCAGGAACAGCTCGCCCATCCTCGGGAGAGGGGGCGCGGCCCGGGCCCATCCGCAGAACACGCAGAACACCGTACCGGCCCGTTCCGCCCGGATGCCACTGCTGGTCAGATCCATACTTCACCCAGCTTGGTTGGCCTTACCTGGGCTGCTCGCATCTGTGCTAGTGATTTTGCTGGTGCATATCCAAGTAGATCAATTGACCTAAAGGTTGATCTTTAACCTTTTTTTTACCTTATGGCACACTGACAAGGTGCTAAAATTGTCAAAGTATACCATCAATTTTTTCACAATTGACAAGGTACACTATGCTCGTGTCGGGGGGGCTCACATCCCCCAATGGACCTACTAATAAGTGACCCTCTCTCAAACTCCCACAGCACACCTGCAGTCCATTTGTGGCGCACCGATACGTTGCAGCACACTGGTTGAAAATCATTGCTATAGACACTCTTGCAAGCCAATCAAGGAGATGAAATGGACCAAGGAGGCAATTTTGTGGGTGGCAGTACAGTTAAGCAAGAGCAGTTCTGCTCCCCCTCAATTTGCTGTCTAAGATGTGGGAGAGGGTGTGTGCACTTTACTCTCCATGGCTGGGCCAGCTCTGGAATGAACAGAGTGAAAAAAATTGCAAATCAATCAGCTGTGAAAGGGAGGAAGGTCTGAAACCATAAATCCCTGCTCACAGGAGGTGATTTGTGATAATTCATACATTTCCTCCTACAGTATTAACATTGCCTCATTTAAGTAAACGGTGTCTATGAGTGGTTAATTGTACAAGATGTCTACAAAATGTTGCCAGATGAAACCCTGAAGAAATACTGTACCCAATCTAAGGTGCACTTTGTCACAGGAACATGAAAAGACAGGTATTTGACAAGACAATTGTGTTGTGATCTGCTCATCCCAAACAGTTCACTTCTGTACTGACCTTTTTTATTACATTTTATTCCCAATGGTAAAAAAGGGTGGTTTTTTTGAGTAAAAAGTAAACATGCTTATGTTTTTTATTTTACAAAAGTAAACAAGTTGGTTGTAGATAGGGGTGTGTTTTTTGGGTGATTTTTTTTTGAAAATTTCTTGATTAAAATAACAAATTGTGGTGTTATATGCTTTTATTCAGAAATTTTAGGGGGGCCCCCAGGCAATGTTTTTTGTTTTTATTCTGCATTCTCATTCAGAGTTCTCATTTTTATTAATTTTAAATACTTTAAAAATGTACTAGATAGATGATATAGGTAATTACAGCCCAATCCAGCTCTGAGGTGGCCTAGCAGCCAGAATTGGACTATTTCCTGCAAGCTAATATTGGACTACCACAGGCTTAATAGAAACTCACTCTCAGCTAACAAGATGGGCTGGAAAAAAATCAAAACTAAGAATACCAGCTCTGTTTTCAGTTAAAAAAAAAAATCCCATCCAAGTCAAATTAAGAAATTGTTCTCAGAATCTCAATACATTTTGCATTCAGATACGGCCTTCAAATAAAATGCTGACAACCAAGGAACGGTCATAGTGAAATAATAAAACTACTGTGCATGTTTAAAGTTGTCCAAACAGCTTCTAGGTGACCAACTGAAAGTGTACGTTCAAAGGATTATTTATTGTTATTCGGACTTGCACAGAGTGCAGCAGTATATTGGGCACAAATAAGACCAGTTTTCAAGACGCCTTTTGTATGTTAAATTTGAATATCCATTAGCATAGTTTCAAACACAGACGAGATGTGCAATTCATTCATTTTGTTTGGAACAATAACTTATATCAGCACAAATATTTTACTATTGCATACATTGGTTAGCTGTAGTGTGCTTGTCTCTGTGGCTATTTCACAAGATTTTCCAAGGATGTGAGTTGGACTGCAATGGTCCAATCTCCTGGCAAGATAAAGTTCATACTTTTATCAGTATGCTCAGACTTAACTCATTTTCACTTCTAGACATAACATTTATTAGAAAATATGCCATACCCCACAAAGTACATATCTTTCATTTACAGCCAAATCTTATGAGGGGTGACCAGCAGTGAAACACATATTCCACTGCCAGCTATTACTGAAAAAGCACTGTAAAGCACTTTCTGGCAATACTTAGTGGCATGCTGCTGGGACACTGTGCTCCCTGGGGCACTTGGTGGGCCGCTGTGAGATACAGGAAGCTGGACTAGATGGGCCTTTGGTCTGATCTAGCAGGGCTCTTCTTATGTTCTTATGTCAGGGGAGAGGTCGGGACGGCAGAATGGGTAGGAAAGGGTCAGAATGAAGTTGGGAGGCTTTGGAAGGGAGTGAATCTGGTAGCGATAGTGCACAGCAGATCCTATCCCCTTTCTTTCCTCTGAATTGAATTAGCGAAATTGCAAGTGCAGGCACGAGGAGATCAATGGCAGATCTGGGGGCTTACAGAGGTGTAAGGAGATTTAAGTCCCCTTTCAACTCTGAAGCCTCCAGATCTGCTCCCACCATTGCACCCATTTTTGGTGCAGTTGCACCATGAGGAGGGGAAAGGATATGATTGGGCTGTTACTCTTCCAATATTTATGGATAATTGAAATAGTTTTTTTTTTCTTTTCAGGTTTGTCAAAGTAGCACTGAGAGCATTGCTGGTAACTGAACACTAAGTTATTTACATGGCTTTAGATGGTGTTTCCCATCCTTAGCCTACAGATAAGATAGCAGAAAACAAGACAGATAAAACACAAACAGAATGTTTTATATCTTAGCAGCCTTGGGGGCAAATTATTAGACATCACAAATATTTGATGTGTTAAGTAATTAATAATTGTGAGTAATTAATTTATCAAACAATTTGAAATTATTGTTTATTCAAAAGAAGTATGTATAGATAGCTGAGGAGCAGATAATATTGCTCCACACACAGTAGGGCAGCCTACTTATTTCTTGGTATTGCTTGCATCCTGTAAGGGATTTTATTTTTTGTATACTAACCTCTGATTTGATGGAACATGTTGCAAAACAAATTTCTTTAGAAAGCTCCCTGGTAAGAAAGCTGAGGAGACTCAGAGAGTGTGAATTACTGTGGCAGAGTCAAATAAATTATGCACAGTAAATTGGTTCTATCCCCGTATGTTACAGATAATGTAGGAAGGACACACTGTTATGGCGCTTTGCTAAATCTGCCCAGCTTTGCTCAACTCATACTATCTTTGGGATGTTCTGCTATGCTTGCTTGCTTGCTTACTTGCTTGCTTGCTTTCAGCAAACCAAATAATTCCCCAAGTACTTATGTCCCCCCACAACTGGCAAGCCTTTCAGTGGTACTGTACATTACATAGTTTTAGGGGACTGTTTCCAATAAGTCTAGGAATTAACAAAATCTTAACTAAGGGCCAATTAACTCAGGGCCACACTACATGTGATATGAAATGCTACCGTATGTAGCCATAGGCTTATGTTTACATCTGTATAGGAGTCACACGTGGCCATGGTTTAGATTGAGACTACAGGATAGAAGCAGAGACTATTTAATATTCCCCATTGAAATTTACCTCTACAATGCAACTATTTAATCTATCTCATTTTAAGCAAATGGCACTTTTAGAGTTAAATTGCTGCTTCCTAGCATTGATTTTCAATGGGAAACCATCATTTCCTATATAAAAGCAGAACATTTATTCTGACATGGAGATTTGAATGGACAGAAACTACCGTATCTTATTGTAATTGGGAGACACTTTTTTATCAAAACAGTAAAATGTAGTGCACCACGTAGCAGAGCTGTATTCAGCTCGCAGCACACTGAGGGTGGGGAGATGTCACCACATCCCCTAGTACTACCACCCTACCCTCTGCGTTGCCCAGCCACACCTCCCTGCACCTGGAATAGCTTCATTTAGGAGCGATCCAAATGCAAGGGAGGATGGGGGGAAAGTGTGCGGGATTTTCTGCGCCTCTCCTTGAGCACCCTCCCTACACCTCTGCCACCTAGCAATTTAAACAATGATTCTTGTCAATGGAACATACTAATGTCATAATGGTGATGGTAGGACTTCCTGGTTTGGAGTTTTCTAATCACTCTTAAAAAAACAAAACACAGTGAATATATTATATAAGTACCTGAAGGACCTTCACAGTTAATCTCAGACTGTTAGCAACTCCAGAGCTTTTGGAAATAATCCTATTTAATGATTAAAGCTAAATGAAATATTCCTGATCAGGAAGCCATCTGAGAGTGAATTCACAAGCTGCAATGTTATTAGTTAGATGTAATGCACTGGTTTTGTGTCAATGATAACTGACACATGATAGATGTTCCACATAATCAGATTTTCATGTATAATCATCACATGACAAACTTGCATGTGACCCACTCTAAATGAAGCTATGACCTAACAAACAGGAAAAAATAAATAAATAACATTACCTTGCTTGTGGCAAGCCATAGCTGGTTCCCACGCCAACACGAGGCAAGCTGTACACAACTTTTTTCACTGTTGCTTGGTCGGGAAAATTGAACATCACGGAGGCTGCAGTACAAATAACTCAGAAGTTAGTGAGTTGTGAGTGAAGTGAAAAGGTGTCCTTTTGTGTGCAACATCAGAATATCAATGACCCCTTACCCTGAGGAGACCTCCAGCCTGCTCCTAGCCAGCATAGGGTACAGCATGGGTCGTGCAGCCCCACTGCAACGGTGCTGGCTAGGATTGGGCACCCTGTATAGGACTAAGGTGCAATATATTTAGAAGTCTACCAATTTAAAAGTATGATGTTGCTCTTTAAATAAAAGAACAGGAAATCTGGGCCACCTTATAATTAACAAAATAAGCATTCACACAATGCCCGGAACTCACTCACATTCCATGCATGCAACAATTCTGACCAACAATGACTAAAACTAAGGGCAGCGTCCATCCCAGTCCAACCGCTATGACTCAATGGAGCCTTCTTCCTTCCCTCTTCCCCTGTCCTTGCATAATCATTCATGGACTGGTATGCAATTTACAGCTGATTGGCTGTTCCAGTAGATATTCTTTTAAACAAAGAAATACTTTGTAGAAAAATACATGACAGAACATACTTCTATTTGCCATGAAAACCTCCAAGGCTGAGTTTTGAAGCAGGTAACGTCTGGAGAAAACCGCTCGAATTTCACTGAACATCCATTTTCCATGAAGGCCTTCTGTATAGGCAAGAACCTACAACAGAAAAAGAACACACAGAGAGCTGTGATGGAGCCACTAATAAAAACCAATTTAACTTTCTTTAAGGACTTCCTTATACATAATTTTTCTTCGTATTCGGAGGAATTCTTATGCAATGGTACAATACTATAATGGTGTTCAGAGTGCTCCTTCCATCAACGAAAGCTCATGCCATGAACTGTTTCTTTCAACTTAATACTGTACAATGTTACAGTATTACAGATTCACACTAGGCACACTTAAGAGAATATATATTCCATCCAAGTCAATTTAAGAAATTGTTCTCTCAGATCTCAGTACATTTTGTATTCAGACATGGCCTTCAAAAAAAATGCGGACAACCAAGGAACTTCAAAAGGACATTGGATAAAATGTTTAGAAGAAAAGAACATAGTGAAATAATAAAACTACTGTGCATGTTAAAAGTTGTCCAAACAGCTTCTAGGTGACCAACTGAAAGTGTATGTTCAAAGGATTATTTGTTGTTATTCGGACTGCTGCTAGCTTTGGCCCAACAGCACTAGCGCCAATGTAGGACGTTGGGCCAATGCAAGTGCGTAGCGTCGGCCCAAGGGGCATCATAGTATTCAAACATCAGTGAGCCCCCCTGAATATAGCTCCACAGAATATCTCCCTTTCTCATTCCAAATTCAATATCCAGTGGAAAAAAAAGCCCACTATAAAATAATTTTGAGGAAAATACGAACAAGTAAGACCACAGGAATGTCCAATGAAAGGCAAACCTGTCCCATTCTGTGAATCACTAGACATTTTACTTGGGATGTAGCCAACGTTTCTCACTTCTACACAGCAATTCTTGATAAATGTAAATTTGAAAGTAAACAAAAAATACAAAAAGAATGTTACATGTACACACATTGGAATGCAAGTAAAATCCAATTCGCTGAACTGTGTTAATCCCTCAGATCCATATTTTGACTGTAACAACTGTGAATGGCAGAAAATCATTATCACATATAAGAAAATCAGAAACATGCTGGTAAAAAATAACTGAACTAAAATGTGCTATAAAGGTATTTCAGAACAAAATATTTACCTGCTTACTGGTCAAGAGGCACTTTTGCAAGTGGTGCTTCTCTTGTATTCAGCAGGGGAAGAGTACCTGTCTCTTTTCACCCCAGCACAGTGTCTTTTCTAGCAACTGTTTGCTGGTGTTGTTCTGATCTTTTTAGATTGTGAGCCCTTTGGGGACAGGGAGCTGAATAGTTTGATTTTCTCTGTAAACCACCTGGTGAACTTTTTTGGTTGAAGTATGGTATATAACTACTACTACTACTACTACTACTACTACCAGCACAATCCTATGCATAGCTACTCAGAAGTAAGTCCAGTTCTGTTCAATGAGACTTACTCCCAGAAAAATGTGCATAGGATTGCAGCCTAAATCTTCCTTATACACACACATCAGTTTAACATCACGTTTCTGGTCTGTTTTCTTATTCTTTCATGGGATGAAGAAGGGAGGGAGGGGTCAATAATTCAAACAATTTATTAGACAGGGGAGTCATATAGTTATTTGATTTTCTCTGTAAACTACTTTTGTTTTTTGTTAAAAAGTGGTACAGTATATTCACCACCACCACCACCACATTTTTACAGCTAAAAGATTTGAACAATGTTAACCCCAGCTTTAAGCTGGAGCAGCAGTCCCTGTGCTGGCTGAGGGTGTCGCAAACATGCCATAAAGCACATTTGAGGCACCTGGAGCATAGGTAGCATCACTGGGGAGGCTTGCACCTCCCTGCATTCAGTGGAGTGGCCACTGGCAAATGTAAGGGGTGGTGAAAGGGTTGAACAGAGGTGGGGAGGGGTCATTTCTGGGCAGAGGAGGGTAGATCAACAGGGCAAATTAGGCCCAGGAGGGGGTGGGATTGGCAGAGTGGGCCTCCACTATATCCTAACCCCTTTGCAGGCCTGCTGGCTTTACATGGTGCTGCTTGGACATGCATCAGCTAAGTAGCTGGTGCAGATCTGAGTAGCCTCATTGAGCAGGCCAGGGCATTATATCCCCTTACCCCAAGTAGGCTTCCAGCCTTCTCCAAAGCCACACTGGATACAGCAGAGGCAATGCAGCCGTGCTGAGCCAGCACAGTTTAGGATTGGGCTGCCTAATACTTGAGCTGCAGGAGGGGAGATTTCAGTTGAATATATGAAGAACATTGCTTACTGACAAGGATGATTTGATAGTATAACCCAGTGGTTCTCAAACTCCTACAGGGGAGTTGGGAACCACCTAAGTGTTTGCAGGGGAGGGGTGATAGCAGCTACACAATCCCCAGGATTGTGCCACTCCCAGAGACAAAGGGGTTGTTTTGGCTGCCTTCTGCCAGTGCTGGCCACTGAAGGGTATGAGGAGCCCTGTGGACGCCTTTGCAGGGCTCCCCAAGACTCAGAATGACTAAAAACAGAGATCAGAACCCACTTCTGGTCTCATGATAAAAAATAAATGGGTTCTGATTGCTTTTTTTTTTTTTTTTAGACATTTTGAGGCTTAGGGAGCCCTGCAGAGGTATCTGCATGGCTTCCCGCACCCCCCAGAGGCTGGCACTGGCAGAAGTTACACTGGCAGAAGTGGACAAAGTCCACTTTGTCCCTGCCAGTTTCACCATCCTGGGGATCACATTGTTGCCATCATTGTAGGGCAATCCCCTTAAGGGGGAATGCCCTGCTTCCATTTTCCCTGGTGGGTTGCGACCCACCAGTTTGGGAACCACTGGTGTAACTGATTACCAAGGGATATGGTGGGTTCTCCCTTGCTAGACACCTTCAAGCAAAGACTTGTCAAGCACCTTTTGGAGATCCTCTGCCTAGAGTTTAGGGAGAATTTTCCTGTTCAAGCAGGCAATTGGGACTAGGTGACCTTGAAAACACCTTCCACTTATGAGTCTATTGGACATTAAACAGAGTCTGCTATTACTGCCTCCTTTAAAATATACTGAGCCAATATTATTTTTTCTTATTTTTTAGTATATTTATACATATTTATTTCAACAAAAATGTTCACAAAGCAGTTTAACACAGCAAAGAAATCCAAGAGATTTGTTTCAAAGAATTTTCTGTTTCAAAGGATTTTGCAATCTAAAAATACCTAATATTAAGTTGACAGCGTGGCTGTTTCAGAACAAAAAAAGGGATCTGGGGAAAACATGAAAGCTTGGTGCACCCCCCCCCCCAATGTACTGGTACAATAGGGAGGTAGACAGCAGACACCCAAGGAATTAATGACAGTTTTGGCTTAGTATTTTTAAAACATGATATCGAACTTGGATATATAGGATTAAAGTCTAAAGAAATCACAGTGATTTCTTCATTTAAGTCTGAGCATTTGCATGACAACCAGAGATATCACCTAGTGATTCCTCATAGTCTATATATCATGCTTCATATAGAACATGCTATGCAGTAAAGCCACCAGTGATGATTTAAAGATTCCAGGTAATGTAGAATTCACTGGATGTATTCCAACAATTACTTTCACTGTGATCTATGCAACGTATACCAGACTGAGCTTTACTCCGGCACTGGATCTGGCAAGGCCTTTGTCTGTTAAAGGGCTTTCTTGCATGAGAGCTCTTCTCTTGTGTACATAATTACATACTGATCAAGCCAGCTCATAATATGCTTTGATAGCCTTTTAGTTTCCTTTGATATATGATAACTTAATACCATATACCTGTAAGCAACGTTGAGGCAATACAAAACAATAATGCTTGGGCTTATGCCAGTTTCTATATAAGGCATTTTGTTAATGCTAAGAATGCCAAATTCTTCAGAGAAATTTGACACTCACCAATTGAGTTAAAATATTAACAATGTAGGTCTAAGAGTGTATGATATTCTGCATGTCACTGCAGCAAAACTGCTTTACAGCACAACCTTAACTTCAAGATATGGCAACATATTGCCATGTATGCCAGCACAATCACAGCCCCACCGATACCAACACAGAAGTCCACCCCATGATGAATGGATGCCGGCACAAGGTTAGCAAAACTCCTCAGTGGCATAGCTTACAAGTCATGCAGGCACTGGTATATGTCTGCCAGCAGAGAGGAGAAAACAGGGATTTAGGTCCCAATCCTATGGGCCTTCGGTATGAGCAGTAAGCTCAAACTGTTGGTGCCAGGTGTCGTGAAAGTGCTCTAAAGCACTTTCCTGTTGATGGTATGGGCATACCACCAAAGCTGAGGCCAGCGCCAGTTGGCACTGGGCCTCAGAGCCTGAAGAAGTAACCGTGGGAATGCCAGGGGTAAACTGTATTGCTAGGTGGTGGTAAGATTTGTTGCGGGGTGGGAGGGCATTGGGAAGGCAGGATGTGGCAGAGCTGGTGGCGAGAGAGGGACCAAGAGAAGACCGAGCCCAGGAGAGAGGTGGAGATAGCGGCAGACTCTACCAACAAATCCTATGCCCCCTCCCTGTCCAGAAAGGCCTACACAAGCCTCCTCAGTCCTGTATCCACTAAACAGCAGACACAGATTTGAGGAGACTGCCAGGGCTTTACCTGGAGTACGAAAGCAAATGCTCCCTTGCCCTGAGGAGACTCCAGCAGCTGCTCCAGCCCCATAGGATTCAGTGGCAGCCATTTCAGCAGCGCTGTTCCTCTGAGCACAGGGGCATCGTATAATTGGGTTGTGAGGCATGAAATGAAATTGATGTACACCATCTCCTAACCCCCCCTTCAGACAAAGGACATGCCTGCAACACTGGAAAAATGCTATGCCAACGACAGGCCTCAAGGAAGCAATTTCCCATGGCACTGAGGTAACAAGAGGAGGATTATACAGGAATGTTCAATTCTGCGATAGATACATCTGTACATAAAAGTAGTAGTGATGGATTTCAGTGCAGTCTGAAATCCGATACACACACTGCATTTGAATACGTCGACTTAAGCATGAATGACAAGCAAAGTTGTTCATGCTGAATTACAGCAGGTGAGTACCCCTTTCTTTCCTTCTACCCATGTCACAGGCAGGCATCTCTGCAAATCACCTCAACAGAGGTGACTCACAGAAAGAGGTTGCACCTCAGTATCAGTTGATCCAAGGTCAGACCGGTCTAGCAGTGTGTCTTTGCAAGCCATGTCCACCTGTTGCTGCCACTTCAGGCTCAGGAAACAGATCATCTTCATTTGAGGGCACAATCCTGGGTCAGGTGTCATGCCGACACAACATGATTGCGTTGGTGCTATGCCCTTAGTGCCGATGCAAGGACACAGAATAGCACACCTGCATCAGCCCTAATGCTCCGAGACTGAAGTCGGCTAGTGCAGAGGCATTACAAGTCATGCCGAGGCAGATGGGAGGGTGGGAGTGGGCGGTGGGTGGGCTGAATCCTAAGCCTTATTCCCAGGCTGTGCAGCCCCAGTTTGGGCCACGCGGTCTCCTCGGATCTGCGTCTGCCTTTGAGTATTCTGCCATATGGATACAAACAGAAGAAGTAAATGCATTATCTAATTTTTGGGTGCCCTTTGGGCAGGAAGGCGGGATATAAATTCATAAATAATATAGCTGCTGGTCCTGAACATTGTTTCACATTTCCCCTTGCCATGGCTTCAGCCACCACTGTATGCCCTCCTTATCTTGAAGACTGCATAGTGCAGGCTATGAGCAGGTTTGAGAATTCAGACCCCATGACTATAATTAATGCTAGTAATGCAATCATTTGGCCAAAGGCAATGTAATAAAGACTACTATTAAAACCAAAAAACACTGCATTTAATTTTTGTAAACTTTTAAAGAGCACGCATATTCTTATCTCTAACTATTATTGGTCAATACCAGTCACACTGCTGATTGCCATTCCTGTGTGGCTATTCTCTGCCTATGTGCTGTTGGCAAATGTTAAGGGTATTGTGTGCAAATGCCTGAAATTGAATGTGGTTTTCTTATTTGACTGATACAAAGAATCATAACCTCAAATACATTAGAATCTACATAGGAATAAAAACATTCTAAGTCCAAACTAAAAAATAAGTAATATCTAACCTTTAACTTTTTAGCATCAGGCTGGGTTGCTTTCACAGCAGTCTTAAAAAGAAAATCCAACACATGCCAGATGACAATTGTAAACTAATCCCCTTTCTGCTTTCTATTTCTTTTTATGAACCGCAAAGCAAGGTCCGAGAGACAGCCTCTGAAGCATCTCAAGTCCAGTACATGCCTTTCAAACTTAATCAAGAGGGTGTAAAAATGTATATAGAAAGATGAAAGTGCCTTTGCCTTTGTAACATATGGCAAAAAAGCAGGAAAAGGCTGAAAGAGATGTTCCATAGGGGAAGGTTAAGTCTGATGCTAATGCTTATTTAAAATGGTGACAGTCTGGAGTAGTGAAGCCTTGCTGCGCTGCTTTAATTTCTCTCTGGAATAGCTCTCTCCCAACCTTCTGCAGCACATCAAAGTCTCTGGAGCTCAATTAAAATTGGATTATATTGAAATGCTCTATCTATGGGACTATGCGCTCACTAACACTTTTCTTTCAGTAATACTCTAGATGACAGTTGCCCATCCCAATTTAAACAGTTGTCATAGAGACCATGAACGAAAGCTGCGGTAACTAACAATACAAAGGAAAGGTAAGTGCTCAGATTTCTGTGAATGAAGGGGTTGGCTTTCAACTGCACTGGATATAGCACAAGCCGTTAAATGCAGCTAACATAAAAGGCTGTAATATGCCAAGCTGCTTGGCGGAGAGAAGCAAAGTAAATGATTCCAGTAAAGAATTTCATTTGCGTCTTGATAGCAACCCTGTAATTAGACAAGCATTTTGCATGTGGCCATTCTTCCACTACTTAAAATATTCAAAATTAATAGACTCTCTCCAAGGAACAGTACGGAAGGCAGTATATAGACAATAGCCAGCAGTCAGTACATTGAGGAAGTAAATAATTACTTTCTAATTACCAGTTTAATATGATTAGAATAATTGCTAGGCACGTTATTTCAATAAGGGATTATTCGATTATTTAATAAATATGGAAGATTTGGTTCCCTATGAATATACAGAATGAGAGTGTCAATACACAACTGCATGAAAATAATACTTAAGCATTTATATAATTGTTTTCTATAGAGCAAACCAAAATGCTTTTAACAGATACTTATTTTATTTATTTCAGTTTATAACCTGCCCTATTCCACAGACTATATTCAAACACATTCAGCCCAATATGATTATCATTACATGCACTAATCGTTGTGTTATCCATAGAACAGAGTGGGCCATAATAATGATGAAACCGTCATTGTCGTCATTAAAATAAACCTGACTTGTTGTAAAGAACTATTCAGCTATCATTCTGTATAGTTTTGTTATATTCCCCCCAAAATGGTAAAAACAACAACAACCCCAAAACCAATTCTGACACTTTTCAAAAAGCAAAATACTGTTACAAAGACAGCTTAGTACTTCTGGCCCCACCACCAAGTAATACGTTTGACAGTGTAGATTGCTAGTAATGATATCATGTTCTCATGTAAATGGCATGTATCTGGCACCATAAAAACCTCACCAGTTCTTCATGTAATTGGCTTACTGAGCGTCCCCAGGTTTTCTTTCCCTTGTCATTGTGCTGATCACCATGGAAATGAACAATTATTGTGAGTTTACTGTACGGCTCTATTTTTCTCTAAAGCCCTGGGTAAGCATGCTCCTTGCTCTCTTGGGGGAGACTGTGTTAGGATTTTGAAGCAGCAACAAGGCAGAGAGCACAAAGTGCAGGCCAAAGGGGAGGAAAACAAAAATGTGTCAGAAAATCTAAAAAGTGCACAGTTCAAAATTTGTCAAAACAAGGCCCAGGCTTAAACCAACAAGAAAGGACCCTACAGCTTGGGCCTTGACAAAGCATGGCCTTTATTTATTTATTTATTTATTTATTTTTAAGCCCAGCTGTAGAAAACACCATCTAATGAACCTGTCTGGGGCTGCTGTCCCCATCCTGTCAGGCATGTCAGGAAATGACAAGCACTGGGGACAGGCCGCCGCCAGTCATAGACAGGCCTGCCAGCTGGAGAGTTCAGCCCCGATCTAATCACACCACCAGAAAATAACTTTTCATGCTTTCAGCCTGAAAAGAAAGGCTCAGAGGAGAAGAAAAGGAAAAAAAAACCCTGAAACAATGTTATTTGGTTTAGCTGCATACTGTTCTCCAGGAGATATCATAAAAGAAGTTATCAGCACAGGTACGACATGCTAATTCATACATACAGGACCTTGAGCTGTCTTTACCAACATAGCTGCAGAGGTTAACCAACATATGCACCACATCTTTATATCTTGGCTATGTAAATAAATGACCATTGATTATCGTATGCTAATGATAATGGTAGTTCCCCCATCTTCCACTCTATCTTATTTTAACATAGTTTTCTTCGAAGAAAAATACATTCTCATTATTATAATGATTCATGAGATCACACACGGTTTTGCACGAACTGTTGCTCTTTGTGCATGGCACCTACAGACCCATCTTTACACTGATGCATACAGATAGATAGATAGATAGATAGATAGATAGATAGATAGATAGATAATTGCCTCTAAGTAGAAAACCTAAAACTAACAAAATGCTTCCAAATATAAAACTCTAATATTGTTTATGAAGAGAATTATGTTGCACCAGAAAAACCATGCAAGTTCTTCTTCTGTAATTTAAAGATTATACTTGAAAAATACTGACTTCCCCCTGTTAAATATTCAGACTGTATGTACCATCATCAGATACCTCCCTGTGCATATGTTCAATACTTAGAGCGCAATCCTAGGCAGCACTGGATTGGCAAGGCTGACGGGCCTCTGCCAAATCCTTGTGCTGCTTGGGGAGGCTTGAGCCTCCCCACAGCAAAGGCACATTTGTGCCCTTACCACAGGGGAAGCTTCAGCCTTCCCTATGCACTACCTGGATCTGTGCCTACTAAACAGCAGGTGCAGATCTGAGAAGACTGTGTGGCCCGAATTGGGGCCGCATGGCCTCCCGATTGGGCTTAGGATTTGGCCTTATGGCTGAATCCCAAGCCCGCCCACATCCCACCCCAACCCCCCTCCCCCATCAATCCCGTGTCCTGCATTTCTGATAAATGCCAAACATGTGGCCAGTAGGAGTAATGCTGTATGCTATGGAGCCACCAATGGAAACTGCCAGAGGCTCTGTGTGCACGCCAGAATCTCCTGAATACTCTGCCAGTGCATGTACGGTGGTGGAGGGATGGTTCATAAGCAGTTTGGGGCCAATATCAAGTATACTATACAAAGTAGTACACAAGAGCAACAAAGGTCTTGGTTCTGAAAAAGGCACATCATGTATTCCAAGCACTCACTGGTTGCGACACTATCGGTCCAATCCTATCCAGCTTTTCAGCTTTGAAGCAGTCATGCCAACAGGACATGCACTGCATCCTGCAGTGGAGGGGCATGGGGGGAGGGTTCCTCAAGGTAAAGGAACATTTATTCTCTTACCTTGGGGGCTACATTGCTGCGGCATTGGCACTGGAAGGTTGGGAAAGACCCTATGTCTGGTTTTAATGGACAAGGTGAAAGAGCGGCATGGAGTACTTGGCATATATTTCCTAATGCCTTCTGCATTTGTAACTTAGGCAGACACATCAAAAACCATCCTAATCAACAGTTTTGCTGAGAACACTGTACTGTTTTATTTGACACTGTAAACAGTTTCAAAAATGCAAGGAAGCTGCCATTTACTAATAAGGTAAAGAGCACATTACCAACCGCCAAAGCACTACTCCTTCAGGACTTGAAATAGGCAGACTATAAAGCTGGATATATCTAAAGACATAAGAACAGTCCTGCTCAATCAGGCCAAGGGCCCACCTAATCCTGCTTCCTGTATCTCACATGACCCACCAGAAGCCTCAGGGATCACTCAACAAGATATCTGTTATTCTGGTGCCACTTCTTTGCCTCTGGCATTCAGAGATAGGCTACCTGTAAAACCTAGATGTTGTTTTCATAGAAGTTGTTGTAATCACTATGGCTTGTAATCTATGATGGACTTTTCCTCCATAAATCTGTCCAATCCCTTTTCTTAAGGCATCTAGGCCAGGTGCCATCACTACATCCGACCTATGACAAGCACTTATCACATGTCCATATTTGTCTTGCCCAAGTGAATGGGGCTAGTGCAAGACAGACAACGTATGGCAACCTTTATGGATGTGTGACTAGTGCTTGCGCATGCAATGGCTTCCTGTGTTGAACTCCTATACTGTGATTGCAAGAATATCTCTAGATAGGAACAGTAGGATGGCAGGTCTATGAAACATAACTGTTTCAAAAATAAAACTACTGTATACGGGATTATGTTGCTGTACTAGTGAGTGCAAAATCCCCAATTATTACTAAGTAACAATGGTATCTTAAATTACACCATTCAGAATTCAGTTATTCAGAATTTAGTTCATCGGTGATTGTTCTGATATAATGCGGTCATAGTAAAACAGGTGGTTACTGAAAAGCGTATCTTGAATTAGTAACAAAGTTCATGCCTAATTTATATAAACTCAATAGGGAATAGTCACTTTCTTGCATAAGATATTGTTTGGAATATATGTATTCACAATTTTGATACATATAGTTTTATGAGATTTACCATATTCATGTCTATTGCATGGGATAATGCAATGCATTAATCTTCTGATAATCTTGAAAATGACCGTTACTGTTCCAACACTGTTGTTGATTCTACATCTGAAATCATGTAGAATGCTGTTAGGCATATTTCTGCCATGTTTCAGATTTATATAAGAAAAAGAACAATTGTGGTGTAAATTGGAACATATTGTCTTCATTAATTTGGCAACCATTTTTTTAAAAAAATGAATGGAAATAATCAAAACTGATTGAGGGGCCATGTCTCAAAGATTTTCAGGATGTCTAGAAGAACATCTCTGCAAGCCTTTATGGTTGTATCATAAAAACAATAATTTCTGTACATGTACTCTGGTTGAATGTAGGGAAAAGCGTGTACATCATAATGTGTGAAATGCAAGGAGATTGTCCATTTCGCTATGCATAAGTCAACTATATTGCCATAGTGCAGCTCTTTCAGGCAATCCTTGTTTCATCCGTTTCACAGGATAACAACAGAGAAAGTGACAGTGGTTTTCCAATGGGGCATGTGCTGCATCCTGCAGTTGGGGGGCAATCACGGAGGCTTCCTTAACATAGGGAAATGTTTGTTCCCTTACCTCGGAACTGCAGTGCCCTTAACCCGGTGCTGGAAAATTGGTTAGGACTGCGCCCTTACTCTGGTCAGCACTAGCATGAGGGACTGCTTGGGAATCCGATGTATGATACCTTAAGCTTCATAGCTGAAGAAAGATACAATATTTAAATGTGATACATGTGATAAAATGCACACATTTGTTATTGTATTCAAATGTTTTGAAGCATACCACATGCACTGGGAGTTTCTGTTATAGATAATGGACTAATTTGGAAAGCTTCTTCACAGTGTGTTGATTTAGGATGGAATTGTGCTCTTCAACACAGACTAATGTATTTTTAAATATACTGAAACTGATTAATTTAAGCCTCTTCCATTCTGGGTTGGACTGTAGTCTTCATTTGTGAGTGTGATGCCTATTATCCTTGTTGGATTTTAGGGACCACAGAAACTGCCCTTTAACTGACTTGTGATGAATTTGACCCTCAGAAGTACCCCTCAACAGGGTCCTTTTCTTCTAACTGATAATAAAACCCATTAGGAGAAAATGAAATGGAAACAGAGGGCTATCAGTAAGCAGAAATGAATGGAAAACTAATTTTATCTCCTATTTTTGTGAACGTCAAGAATAAACAGATCATGGAAATGAAGTATATAAAGTAACCAGTTAAAAAATCATTTATATGTACTACATAATTTCCTAGTATCTGTATTCAAACTTCTAATGTAGTGTTCCGTCATTAGCTTACATATTGCTGTCTTACAGTGGCATTATTCAATTCATTTCATTCATCGAGAAGCAAAGAAAGCTTTGAACTTCTGACCCCAATTTTCACTTAAAGAAACAAATTTCTTTTTGCAAACAAATTCAATTTTTCTCCTGTCAACCTTTACCCTTGCTTTAAAATATTAACCTTTTTTTCCATTATAGTAAGCAATCAGGTTTCTACTATCCAAAGTTAACATTAATCTCTACTTTATAATCTGTTGAGAATGTTACCTTCTTTTTACCTAGCCATCACCAACATAATAAAAGTACCTGCCCTGTAACTGATTTTAGACTTGAGTAATATTTCAAAAATCCAACGTTGTTAAGTTGGAACAGTACACTGAAACTAAGAAGCTCTTTGTGAAGTTATAATTTCAAATTTGATAGTCTTTTTATATTTTGCATGCTAAAATGTCTAGTAGAGGATATGTTCCAAAGATAGAGAATAGGCACAAGGAGATAATATCTTCCTAACAGACATATTCCTAAACAAGCAAAGGAATATCTAGAGCAACACTTGCACAACTTATGTGAATGGAATGCATCTTTCCTAACTACAAGTTAGTTTGTAAGACATTTCAGTTTGTAGACTTAGTTTGTAGAGAGGACATTTCAGAATTAGGGCACCTCCCTTATCAGAAAAGGCTGAAGTTTGGGGCTCTTCAGTTTAGGAAGAACATGAAGGGGAGCATGATTGAGATACATAAAATTATGCATGGGAATGGATAAAGAAGAAGAGAGAAGTTCTTTTCCCTCCTGCACAGTGCCAGAACCATGGGGCACTCACTACAAATCAGTGGTGAGAAAGTTAGGAGACAAAATGAAATATTTCTTTACCCAGCAAGTAATTAATCTGTGGAACTTCTTGCCACAGAATGTTGTGTTGGCACCAGGCCTACATGCTTTTACAAGAGGATTGGACAAATTTATGGAGGAAAAATACATCAGAGGTTGCAAGTCACAATGACTGTATGAAATCTCTGAGTTTTAGAGGAAGCCTATTTCTGAATGCTTGATGCAAGAGAGTAGCAATTTTGTCTTGAGTACTACCAGAGTCATCTGGTGGCTCATACCATATTGGCTGGGCCTCATGTGGCATTCCTTCTGGCCAGCACCCATCCCCCACTTGCTACACTTCTGGGCCACTGTGAGAGACAGGAAGCTGGACTAGATGGGCCCTTCATCTGCTACAGCAATATGTAGTTTACATATTTACGAAACTACGAAAAGTTTAGCTGTCGTCCATGAAAATGGCTGCTGATTTTCACAGATTGCTAAATAAGGGTATGAAGGAGGAGTAGGATATTTGTGGCAACCAGGTGTTCTTTAAAGAGAAAAAACCCCAAACCAGGTATAAAAATGAAGGCTGTCAGATTGTACACCCCAAAGTTTGGCTGCAGCTCATGCCGACATGCACTATCTGATAAAAGCTATCTGCTATGGGAAAATCCCCTTGTTTTCTGTATTGTGATTGCAGAAACTAGGTGTCTGATATCATATTTATTTAAAAGATGTATATCCCACCTTTCATATAGAGCTTATGCTCATGATATATGGCAGACAGGTATTCAGGATACTGTACTGTTTTTTTAAGGCAAACTCCCAGAGAGTTTACAGCCTCATCACATGACTGGGGCACACAGTACAGCAGAGGTTATGGCTGAGATAACATCTCACTTGCATGGATGAATGGTGCACTAAAGCAGGACTGAAATCGGTGTTGGTAGTAGATATCTGAACAGCAGATACTACATGTCCAGGAAAAAGTGATCTGACAAGGATGCATGCCTAATAATTGATGGACAAACTCTTGTGGTTTCCATTGGAAATCTCGCCTATACTAGGCATTCATCAGTTCTAAACTGTCATCATACATACAAACTAACTGGTATTGTATTTGATTGGTACAACAGTGTTTCCATAAAAGTACAACCAGAAAGCATCAAGCAAAAGACATCAGACAGTGAGCACAATCCTATTCATATCTACCCAGAAGTTCCATTTTGACCAATTGGGCTTACTCCCAGGAAAGTGTGGATAGAATTGCAGCCAATGACAACCATGGAAATATTATTCTTCCCCCAAACTGAAATACCTTTATGGCATTTTCAGGTAATGAAGGAGACCTCACAAATGTGTTTGGCTATGGAACTAACTGTATTGGCACCTGTGACAAGGATATTGTAATATCAGAAATATTTTCTGATCCACTTGAGGTAAGAGCAGCAGAAGATATGTTACTTCTCTGCAGACTTACCATGAGGAAGATTGCACATATGTAATACTGTACAGTACAGGCAGCCAATGTTCTTTGTGATGCATGGTTTCCTGCAGACACAGCAAAATCCAAATATTTTTGTTTGCACTTCTGCACATACCACTATGCCATGAGCTCCGAATCAGATCAGAAGCACATAGAAAATATACATTGTGTGTCTTTCTGTGTGTGTACGCGCACATGCCCATGTTTTATGTGATGTCTGCAACTGTTTAACTGCAACTGATTGTTAGGCATCACTGTTACCTTTTCATAGTCTGGCTGGCTGTGACAGTACTTTCTACTTCAGCAACCACATGAAGGTTTCAGTGCGTAAAATATTTCTCCCCCTCTACACAATCTCTTAAAGTGCTTAAAAGAGGTGGAATGAAACTAGATAAATCAGTCAATGCTGAAAAAATTGCACACCAACTGTACAATCATAATGTGATGTGATAATGTGATGTGATTTGCTTAAAGATGCTTAAAAAGGGAAAGAAATGGGAATCAAAGCCACGTACAATAGCATCTTAATATACTTCATTACAGGGCACCCCAATCCTACCTACCTCCCCACGCGGTGATGCAGTGACACCAATCTGATGACTGCTGCATCCTACATAACAGGGGAGTTTTGGCAAGATGAGGCCTCTGGAGTAAGAGAACATTTGTTCCCTTGCCCTGGGGTAAACTCTTGCAGCCTCCTTGGTCAACTCAAATCTCCACCAGCACATTGACCGGTGAAGGTGAATTGGGCTTGGGAAGAGGGTTAGGATTTGGCAGGCACTGCTGCCTTTGAAGCCACCTCTCTCCTGGCCCACTCATTCCCATAAAATGCCTCCATCAAGTTTTCTAGACGCCTTTTCTGGATTAGTCTTCATGACCAAAGCAGAAGAACTACCAGAACCAGAATCCTATTCTATAACTCTTTCTTACTACCCAAAAAGAACTATAGGTGGGCCTCTTTAAAGCTGTCAATTTGGGGTAAGGTTATACACTTAAGGTAATAGACTTAAAATGAAATTATACCTCATATAATATATATTTTATATGCACACTTTTTATATACAGATACCACAAAAATATATAAATAAATTCTATGTTTTGGAAATATTTATGGGAATCAGCACCATACAGGATCTCTTTGAAGAGGATACAATGACTACTTAATGAAAGGAAGGTTTGGACTTTCTGATTCTGGTTTATATCATCAACCTCCAGTAATTATTGGGATAACTCTGTACAACAGGGAATTCTATCTTGGGGCATTCTAGAGACTTCTCAGTGGTTCCCTGATTGAAATGGATGATATTGAGGTCTACATATGCTAACACTAAGGATATGCCATTAACAATATCCATAGTTGAATATGTACGAAGTGTGATGGCACAGAAATAGAAATGTGATCCTTTTTTAACCAAATTAACACCGTGGCCTTTGGGATTGGGCCCTTACTGTACAGTCAATGGCGGAAATAAGCCTGCAATATTTGTTTATAAATATTTCATGTCAATAAATATGATGTTCAAATACTTAGACTATGGAATGCAGAACAGACCATCTTATTTTGTATAACTAATGGAAAATGGTTCTAAATAACATCCCTATGATGTTTAAATTGAGATTAATTCAACAAATCATCTTCCGTGTACACTGGACACTACAATTTTATAGTAAAGAGCTAATTAAACAACCTAAATTATAGCATTGCAATATATTGAATTTGACACACATATGATATTGTCATCTTTAAAAATACAATTTTTCTGGATAATCATTAAGCATGTTAATGTTATTATATTGCAACAATCAATATTTTATATTGAGAAAAGGTATGTATGTTCTTTTGAATTATCTACCTGTAGTATGGAAGTTAACAGAGGAACAGTAAAATGGACTTTTCCTATCATTGTTAAAATTTGTATTACATCACTTTAATAGTTTACATGCCCTCATACTCAATGGATTGAGGACCTTTTAATGTTATCATTTGAACAGTTTGTAAATTTGTGAGTCATTTTTACACACACAAACACACACTATCTACTGTTTATAGATTGGTTCTCAAACGTTTTCACATAAGGACCCACTTAAAAATAGGCTTCACTTATCAGCCGCTCGAGCATCTGTAGCTATAATGGTGATTGGGCAGCACTGCTCTTCCCATGCCCAAGTAGCAGGTTATTTAACTCTTGATGCACAAAGTTAACCACCAAAAACAGGTTCATGACCAACTGGTGGGCCATGGACCCACAGTTTGGGAACTGTTAGCAGGTATGTAGTGTACAGTAGATTGCTACACATTTTTCCTTGTATTTTATTAATGTTATACATATATAATTTTGTTGTTTTCCCTTTTCCCCTTCATTTTTCTTAGCTGACTCTATTTTTTCTTTCTCAATATTGATGAGTGGGAGCGGAAAATACTACCCCAAAAGAAGTGCTTGGTTACTGAAATACCCAATTACTGAATCATTTATTTTGAAATGGTGACCAGATTCTTATTTGGGAAGTCCAATTCTGGTTAAGGTTCAAGGCAACAGTGAAAATTTACATGTGAGTTCAATTCCAGTTCACTGAAAAATGAAACCCTCTAAAATGGTTTTGAGGTTTGGGGTCAGGTTTGGCGAGACTCTCCAAATTAAACAGTAGTTGTAATTTTCCAGATTTGAGCTTTCTGACCAACAATGCATTCTGATCAACAACACTGATTTGTTAAAGGAATAATGAGGAACCACATCTACACTCACATATCTTATAATTCTTCATTGCCTGGAACATGTAATCCATATTTAATCTTTTTCAGGACTGACAATACAGAAAGCTTCCTACCCAGTTATGGAACCCAAACTACCTTAAGGTCAGGAGTGCTTCATCTAAGATTAACCAGCACAGATCTTA
>JAJKFI010000030.1:5754011-5797951 GCA_029204185.1 Lerista edwardsae
ACACACACACACACACACACACACACACACACACACACACACACACACACACGGGCAGGGGAATTTAAGCAAAACATTTTGTTTTTTTCCAACACACCACATATAGCATAGGAAAGTGTTGCATGAAAGCCTATTTAAAACAGGTGATTACAACAAAGAAAAGGCCTACAAATAGCTTTATGATAGTGCTGCAGGAGAAGGCTTACTAAAACTGAGTGGTGTCTAAAAAGTGCCCTGTCAGTTTCCTACTCCCTCTTGCCAGCTGCATTAAAATGCAGCTCTGGGCAATTTTTTTTGTCTGGAATTTCAGGAGCACAGAGTACAAAAGAGCTGATGAGCAATGAATGCTTCACCCTTCCTCAATTAATCTTGTCCTTCTACCTTTGCTTTTGCTTTCCCTCTACATGAAGGTAATAATGACACCCTCATCCATTATCCTTTTATCCCTGTTATTCTCGTGAAATTGCTTAATAATATGTTACAGATTCGTCTTCACTCACATAATTCTTCCTGTCATTTGCAGTATATCATCCTGCAAACATACAGCCCACTTTCACTGGCCGTTCTTTGAAGATTATTGTCAGTGACATCTTGAGGATGCGTTTGGAATCTGGAGCATCATTTCCGTTGCGATGGGGAATTACACTGACTTATCTGTCATTGCCAAAAGCACAACAAGCAATTCAGTGTTAATGCAAAGGTAACACAGGTTTTTATCACGCCGCCAGAACAAGAGCTCTTGTGAATTTATGCTAATATAGCCCTTTTAGAGTTTAATAACCTCGTCCCCACTGGAAAAAATATTCATGCGTGTGCATGCATGCATGCACGTGCGGCACACACACACACTAGTGGTTTGATAATCTGTGTCATAGTGTGGTAATTTGTAGATGATCCTCTTGTAATTATTTATTGCAAATCTTTTTTATGAATGCTAATCTCATAGAGTTACAGCAGATTGCAAGTTCTATTGGATATGCGGTAGTAGTGAGAACAACCAGCTCTCACTCATATTGTTACTGATGCACCATTTCCATTCGTTTCTCCAAAATAAGCACACAGGGCTTAAAAAACAAAAACAAAACACACTCTGTGACTGCTGATTCAGTTTGCTTTCCTCGTGAAGAGATCAACAATACTACAAGCAAGCGGTTTGCCTTGATCCAGGGTGGCATTCCAGAGGGACCAAGGCTATCCAGCGTGCATGCCAAATCTGACAACACATGACAAGCCGGTCGGCATGCAGTAATTTGACTAATTATACTGGATTAGAGCATATTAATGCAAGCTGTTTTCTCCAGAGTTAATGACCTGCTGACTGGGTTCTGTAAGGCCCCACTAGGTCTACAGACAGCTAAAAAACAAAACCTCGTTTTCTAAGCCCTCGTCATTTCACATCAGCAAATGAGTATATCAAACTAGTGACCAGCAAAATGCAAGCGACATTTTGTCTGCTACAAACCCATGTAACCTCCCTTAACTTTCTACCTCAAGGGTTTCTTTGATATAAAAGTAAAATCTGCTTTTGGGGGTGGGGTTGAAAAACACTGTTCAGAAATTGAGGATGAAATTTTCTAGATTTTTCCAGTTAAAAAAGGGTTTGATTATACATAGAGAAAAATAACTAGAAATGAGTGTTACATATTCTATACTATTCGTAATATGATTGACTTTTTTTTTTTTTTTTACAAACCTTGGATCTATTGGATGAACATCTTAACAGGAAAATAGTCTTTTTAGCCATAATATTTTCTGTTCAGCTGCTAATAATGTGGGGGTGGGATATTGTTTATAACTAGTTTTCTATGTTTTCTTTTCTAGATATCAATCCTTTGATGAAAATTCATAATATAATGACAATAATGAAAGCCATTTTCATGCACATACATTTATTTAACTGTTTAAACTAAAGATTCAGGAAAGAACATATAAAATGTTAAAATAACTTTTAAACCACAAATAAAACTCACAAAATTCAAAATCATAAAAATGCTAATTGAGTCTATTGATCATTATATACTTGATCAACTTTGGTAGTGGTCAAATTCAAATTCAATGCCATTTATAAATCTATTTTAAATAGGTATATTTTGTCACATTTATAGAAATTTAGTTTACAGATGTTTGAAAAACGTGCAATCCTAACCTGGAGTGAGGCCAGCACAGTTAGGCCAGCAAAGTTTGGCCAGCACCAGGGCCACCGTAAAGAGTCTTTGGATCGCTCTCGGAGATAGAGGGGATGGCACACGTCTGTGTGCTGACCTCTGACTCAGATTGTGGTCCAAACATACTTTACGGTGTCCCTTGTGCCGGCCAAATTTTGCTAGCCTAACTGTACCGGCCAAACTCCAGGTTATGATTGCATTAACAATGAATACATGATTAGTTATCTGGAACTAAAAACTGCATGAAGATCTGCACACATGTTTTCAACGAACAGATGGCTGGTATGGCCAGCTTTGAAATACTTCTCAACAGTGGGGCATCAACAGCTCCCTGAGGTATCTGGCGGGCTCTGTGAGATACAGGAAGCTGGACTAGATGAGCCCTTGGCCTGATCCAGCAAGCCTTTTCTTATGTTCTTATGGGGAAGAGAAAGGTCTGAATTCAGTTGTGTGGCTGAAAGGATGCCCAGTGTGATAATTGGGCTCTTCCTAATGGGACACTCCCATATCTTGAAAATATGATCAAGATTTGCATATTTTTCTTCTGACATTTGTAACCAATGAATTCCTACATGGTTACAAAGTGCTTATTTCTGGAAATAACATCACTTCCTGCTTTATTATGTCCTTGCCTTCAGCAAACATTATGAATGAATGCTATTCTGCCCACTTATTTAATGAGTTTAAAACCTCTAGTCTAGAGGAACTAGAAAATACTAAAGATTTCAGTAGATGGCTGCTAACTGTGTTCAATTTTGTGATTCAGAAATTCAAGATACCTGCTTTAGAGAGAAAGCCTGAGTCCCATGTTACACAGATTCTGAATATGAGTAAAACACAGCTTGGTCTCCTGTCACACATTTTGGACTCACTCATTATTGGCTAAAAGGTGAATTTATTTCTTCCAATTTTTTTTTCCTACCCATATAATTGGTGGTCCATGTACAAATATATAACTGTGGCTTTTTTTAAAAAAGCCACATTAAAAAAAATTCAGTGAGATTTTTGTTACTAAGCTCTCAAACCTAATATGCAATCTGCAAAAAAAATAAAATAAAAATAAATGGTGAACATGGCCTTATGGGTTCTCTAAAAACTGGTAAAAATGTTTGATTTTGTTATATCTTGAATTGAGTAACATCTAGCTTTACAGTTGCAAAGTGGGCAATAAATACTAATGAATTCAATACTGGATATTAAACATTGCACATTTGCCTCTTTTATTGCCTGCTTTAAACCCTGTATAAAAAGGTGCAGGCAAGTGCTTACTTTAATGGCTACCTGTTAATCATTGAGGGAGAACAGGGAAGGGCACATAAAGAGAAGATTATCTTTACCTGCCATATTTCTGAAGGGGTGGCACTGATTTTCCTTCCCATCTACCCTGCCCCTTAGAAACGACATGAGGAAGGGAAGGCAAAAGAAAGAAGGACGCAAATCATGATTGTGAACAGGTAATGAGACTCATGTGCATCAGTGGCATCGCTTTGAGGTGCTTCCTAGCCCCAATTCAAGTGCAGATTGGATTGTGGTAGAGGTTAGAGGCACTTCCAGGAACTCCATCTGAAGAGAAGGTTGCAACTTGATTAGGATCTGACAACTGTAATCCATGTCTTTGTAACCTCAGGTCTCAAGAACTAATGCACAATGTGTAGGGTAATTGCTACTAGTAGTCTGATCTCTCAAAACAAAACTGTACTGAATTCTGCACAAGCTCCAGCAGCCAAACATTGGGCAGGGGAGGGAACATGCAGACATAATCATTGTATTAATTTGTCAGAACAAGGAGAAATTTTCCTGTTTACTGTATAATCCTCACAGTCTTCCAGGAAATTTCCTGTTCAATGTGCTGTTCTTACCCTATAGAACATTAAATTGTCTGAGTGTAACATGTTGGAAAATATTCAGATAAGAGAGCTATGATGTTAGAAGGCAAATCAATCAATCAATCAATCAATCAATCAATCAATCAATCAATCAATCAATCAACCAACAAGAATTTCTCTAATACTTTTCAACACAAAGTTCACAGAACAGTTTATAGGCATTATTACAGTTTATTACAATAATCAATCAATCAACAGTATTTATACACCACTTTTCAACACGAAGTTCCCAAAGCGGTTTACAGGCAAATAATAATAATAAAGTTAAATGGCTCCCTGTCCCAAGGGCTCACAATCTTAAAAAAATGCAGAACACTACCAGCCACAGACACTAGGAAAGACATTGCGAAGGGGTGAAGAGGGATAATTACTCTCCCCCTGCTAAAAATAAGGGAACACCACTTGAAAAAGTGCCTCTTGCCCAGTTAGCAGGGGTAATATTAATATTAATATATTAATATTAATATTAATATTAATATTAATAATATAGCTATATAAAATTACCTAATATTTCTCATATAATAATCATATGACAAAAAACTAAAAGGAGTTGTAAGTCTAGTTTAGCTAGAAAAATTGCTAAGTATTGAGTACTTGGTATTAGGTTGCTGGGGGGTTGGGGGTTGGGGTAAATTTACACTGAGCAGCCGATAGCACTTCCCCCACCTTCAAATGGTACACTATGCACTGCCACAAATACTGAATGTGGGGCCTTGTTCAATGTCCAATCTGGCCAACCCTGATGTCACTCCTGTTCACAGATAATAGAAATCATGGTTTCCTGCTATAAGGTGGAGAGCTGTGGACTTGCATGCACCTCTCTCTCTCTCTCTCTCTCTCTCTCTCTCTCTCTCTGTTTCTTTACTGCAAACTATGCTTAGAGAAAAGAAAGCTTTCTTTTCCCTAACCATAGTTTGGAGTAAAGAAGCATTGATCTAACTCCCTACATGGCAACTCCTTAAATTCCCATGGTTTCCCATTACAACTGAATCATTGAAGAAGATTTGTTCCTAAACAATCATTTGAAAAGACCTCAGCACTATGTAATAGAGGAAACAATTGTTTGTGAGTCAAACAATGACTTTAAAGTGTAGAAAATTAGATACAGGTTAGAAAACTACAATGTCTTAATCATGAGCACACCATTAAAATAAATGATAAATATTATCAACAACAGTTCCCATAATAATTTATTTAAAGAAACTTAACATGGGAGGACAGATTCAAATGACCAGAGACTGATAAACTCAAGCCTGCAATTTCTCTCTCTCTCTCTCTCTCTCTCTCTCTCTCTCTCTCTCTCTCAATCCTTCTCCTATGTTGCACACTGTGGCCCTGCCTATGAAGCCCAAAAATCAAGGTTGGTATGCCTCATAACTGGGAACTCTGCAGATGGTGGTAAGGGCTCTTCTGGGTTAACAGGGTGGGGTGATGGGGAAAACGTCCCAAGGTGAGGATCCGCCGTATTCTGTACACAAATCTTACTATTATAATGTTGGCAGGAATCTGCCAAGGCCATGTCCAACCTGGCACAGAGTTCAGGATGAAGCAGATGCCACTGCCATTGCTATCTGCCCCTGTCTTGCCCCACCTCATCCAGATCCACCCCTCCATCATCAGAACCCTGCTGCCGGCCAGTCCACGCCATGATGCTGGAGGCACTCAGCTTTCTGACTGCTGTACTGGCGGCTGAGCAGCAGCTGCCAGCAGAGAGCCTGCTACAGTGGCAGGCCTATTGGTATGCCAGCACAACTGAGGGGGATAGGATTACTAAGAGATAGTACCTAATTAATGGTCACTAAATGTGGGGGAATTTCATTTGGGTTTCCCTAGTCCTGGCTCTTGCTGATTAACATTAATGCTACTGAAAAAGGTATAATAAGGGATTCCTGAAAATAGACAGTACAAGTATGAATTTCAGAGCAATATTAAACACTGAAATCATACCACTGTTTTACAAATGACATCAATAAATTTTTTTGGTCACCTCCTATTCCTTAATTATCTGAATATATATTGAGATAGGGAGAGTTACGGATTCATGTTTAACCGTTAGTCTGTGCCACTACAACTATGTACTAATTCACACAGACACCTTGTGATGATATCTCAAGAATTCCCTCCACTTTGGGGGGGGCAACTAGATCTAATTCATCAAAATAAATATGGGATCATGTGTGCAACTGGGCAAATCCAACATTTATTAAGAATAAAATTAAAAATTAAAATCCTGAATCCACAACTCCAGGTGGAAGAAATATAGATGTACAAGAAAAACATATTTTTTAAGAGATTGTGGGGAATAAAGTAAGATAAGAGTAATGGTCTGGAAGCACCAATACATTTTATTGACTTACATATATTTACAGTGGAACTTGTGTTTGGTAATTGAGTTCAGGATTGCAGCTTAAATGTGCATGGACCATCTACCAGGCTTTCATCCCTAGAGTAGACCACAGGGTCCTCTAGGTCAAGTAAGGGTGAGGCATATCAACAGGGCAGGGTGAGAAGGCCTGTCTTGCTAGTGCTCATGCATACACAAAAGCCCTTTAGTTTTCAGGGCTGTCAATCCAGATCTAAATTCTTTTCTCTCTCTCACACACACAAATGTAGATAACCCGTGGAAAAAAACCAGAATTTTTAAAATAGTTGGGTAATCGAATATAACTGGGTTACCAACTTTATATGAAAGTTACTATAACAAAACTATATTTTGGTCACAACCCTTAAATTAATGAAAACATCTTGTCATTTCAATAAAATAAATCATACCTGTTCCTAAAGTAAGAGGCAACAGCATTTACTCTTTAACCGCTTGATATCTTTAGCTATGGAAGCATATTGAAGGAATGGACACAGGATGAATGAAGGCAAATAACTGCATATTTTCATAACTATCAAAGCCTGCTATTTTAATTTTCAATTTATACATGAAAGCAGAATGCATGTTATTTATACAAATATTGAAGGCTGCATCACCATTACTGTTTTCATTACTTGATTTGAATTTCACATCTATAAAAGTATGAGATTTGAGAATGAAGAAATAATTCCACTATGGTAAATTGCTAGACTCACCTTACACTGATAGACTGTAATTGTGAAATATGTTTTCAGAATTCTATGGCACTACCTCCAGACTACATGAATATTCCTCATTGAAAACTCATACAATTTAAATCATATTGCCATCTTATGTCTTTATAGAGAGCCTGGCAAGAGATAATATTTATTTTTCAAAATTATAACATGTGCTGGCAAGCTGCTAAAGGCTACCCATCATTTGAATACATTTATATAAATATTGCACATTTCACACAATAGTGTTGCATGAGAAAAGTGAAACTAATTCACAGGCACTCTTCTTTTTGTGCAAGAGAACCATGAGGATGATAAAAATGTACCTGTTGCACTCCTGTATATAAAAGTCTTCTGCTAGCATTTACACAAATGTTTGCTGAACAGCACTAGTGGCGATTTCCCCCCACCCATCATTTGCATCCAAACAAAAGGTAATTTCTTTATATTGTATACATAGTTCCCACCCAAAGACAAATAGGTATAGTAACTGGCTTCCTGCATACTATGACAACGACGACAACGACAGGTCCAGCCTTTTTATATACTGATTTTCTTATCCATGGATTAAACTCAACATTAATGGGCACTGAAAATAAGAAGAACCTTGCCAATCCCTGGAGAAGAGGAAAAAAGTCTCTGTACAATTCAGAAGATTTAGAGGGTTAAATCTACAATTCAGAGCGTTAATGCCTCCGTTTGCCTGAAGATAAGAGCTGAAGATCTGAAGGTCGCCAGTTTGGGACTACTGGAAGTCTCTGTGAGCGGCAGACCTTGTAAATTGTGACTGATTAACAGCTGAGCTGTCTTCGGCTGCCTTGTGAGAGGGGGAGTTGTGCCAAAGTCAGCTGCTTCTCTGGTGGGAGCAGGGAAGCAGCAGAAGACAAACGGACTAAATCCAGAAAGATCCATCTGTATGTGTGTAGTTCTTGTAGTTCGTGTGTAGTTCTTGTATGTGTAGTTCTTGTAAGATAGAACATTTCTGTATAATTCTAAAAACCTTTGGGTTTACGAATAAAGTCTGCCTATGTAAACCACCTTGAGTTACAGTCATTAGAGGAATCTGGTGACCTAAGAAAGGCAGTATATAAATACAAGTATGTATGTATGTATGTATGTATGTATGTATGTATGTATGTATGTATGTATGTATTATTATTATTATTATTATTATTATTATTATTATTATTGGTTTTCTAGGGAGTCAGACTATTCGAACTGCTATTTTGCAGTTTGCTCTGAGAAAAGTGAACCCCTCCCTTTGCTCTGGCTCATGAATGAAGTGATTGATCACTTTGCATTCCATTCTTCAGTGAGTGAAGATCACTTTTCTCAGAGTGGATGCCAAGACATGACATCATCATCACCATTTTTAATAACAGCAGCAGCAGCAGCAGCAGCAGCAGCAGCAAGAACTAATTTCTATATAACTGCATGAACCAACTTACTGACACCTGGGAAGGAGGGCTGAATTTGGTTGTCACTCCCCACCTCTGCTGATGACTAACCCTTATTGGGACCAGATAATAAATAAATTACAGCCCAATCTGAACCAACACTCTGGTGCTGATGCAACCATGCCAATGAGCGCAGGCTGTTTTCAGCAGTGGCAGGGCAGTCACGGAGTCCTCTGCAAGGTAATGGAATATTTGTTCCCTTACATCAATGCTGCATTGTGGCTACATTAGAGCTGGAAAGTTGGTTAGGATTGGGCTGTTAGGGCCAATCCCAAAGGCCGATACTGCCAGTAAGCATGTTCTGCTGGCAAAAATGTAACAAACGTGCCGTAAAGCATGTCCACAACACATGTATGTCTGCACTGGAGCGGCGCTCATTCAGCTCCAGGCCCCAACTTGTGTGTGCAGCCGGCTGGCGTTCCAGCAGCGCCGGCCGCCAGTAAGTTAGTTTGGGGCAGGGGATACGGGGAGGCGGGAGGAACTGGGCAGGAGAAGGGAGGAGCCAGCTGCAAGGGGGTGGGACCCGGCTGTGGCTTCCAGTGCTGGATCTTATCCCTGAGGATGGCTCTGGCAGCCTGATACAGAGCTGCTTGATTCACCTCCGGCAAAAATGGCAAAATTCACCACCGGCAATTCACTGCTGGCAAAAACCTTTTCCAGTAGCTGCCTTGGTGCTGCTGGATACAGCCATAGATTTTTGGCTACGGCTGCACCCATGACAGTTAGGCAGTTCAAGATTGGGCTCTTAGTTTCTTTTAAAAAACCTTAAACTTTCAGAGAACAGGCAGGGAACCTAACAGGTTTCTTATAACATAATTTGAACCAAAGTTATAAGCTAAGAGCCACATAACTTTTTAACCTGTATTTCTGCTATTTTAAAGTAGATTGACAGAATAATCTTGTGTTCAGAGAAACTTTTGTAAAATGCTCAGATTTGAAAGCTATGACAATCGTTCTCTTTAAGAACTGACAACCCTGAACATTTTTTTGTTTTCTGTACTGCAAATTTTGTTATTCAAAGGTCTGTGCCCACCAGCTCCACAAATTAGCAACAACATGAATGTACTGAGGATCAAATAGAACATTTCAGTGGAAAAGTGACACAGTTAAAATCCAAGGCTTTTTTCAGTCTTTCATTTTGTTGAAAGATTCACTTTAGGTGAACAGAGATTTTAATAGTTTGTCTTGTGAAGTTGTCACTAAATACCACTTGTTTGTAGACTAAATTCTCTAGACATACTAACTGGACTAAAAGTGTTGAGACACATTAATCTGGAAATGCTGCTTCTCTTGTACATAACGATGCACCTACTGTGACCTTTTTGATATCAGCTCAGCAAAAACAAAACAAATGAAGAAACAAAACACAAAGTGCAAAAAAAAATTTCAGATAAAAACTGAGATCACAGAAAATTGCTATTTTTCATGAGAACATGTTAAGAATTCAAGTTTACAATTATGTTTATTTAGAATGGATTAAATAAATTGATATTATTTAAGGAACCTCATGGTCATAGCACCATTTTGATCCGTGTATTAAGGCAAACCTTAAAAGCAAAATTGCAAGCTACAATCTAGAAATTAGTGAATAACATGTTTACTCTATTTTAGATTTACTGATGCAAGTTATATAAAAATTAACAGCAAAAAGGTCAGCATTGTGAGGAAAGACTTGCTGCAGAGACTCCATTAAACATTTAACTGGCGTTGTCTACACACAGCTCCAGTGGAAAAGAGCAAGCTGCAGAGTATGTGCTTCTGAGAATTTCAAACCATATTGTACAGAAGTCACATCAAATTAATACTGAGGACCATTTAAAGCTTTTATTCTGAAAAGCTTTTGAAAAGGGATTAAACTATGAAAACTCGCATGATACTAAAGTACCTATTAATGGGTTTAGGGGGGGGAGGAACAATGAAAGTGTTATTTTTAGATAAATCGTTACTTTGTATGTAGCAGCACAAAGCATTTGCTAAGAAGATATGGCAACAGTTCTCTGGCAATATCCCACACATCTGAACACTGATTAGCAGGAGGCTTTTTGTTGTCCTTAAGAATAATCTTCTGTGAAAACGGGGTCTTATCCATTCCCTCCTTCCCCTCCTCATGACAATTTTAGGAGTTTTATTTGCAATCTTGTAAAAAAAAACATGAACAAGCAAAGCCCATGTTAACTACTGATTCTGAAACAAACAAAATACGAGTAGATAAAAGTATAAGGTAGTTGTTTGGGCCACATATGTCTTCCCTACCCTACCAACACAGTTGGCCCAATTAAATACATAATCTGAACCAGTCTGGATCCTGTCTATATGTCTTTCCAAGATCTCAAGTTACTGTTATTTTAAAAGTTTGGATTGTATATACCCTTAATGTGCAGAAACACTTTTTTGTTCATGCCAGAGAACAGCATGAACAATGAGAACAAGGAAGCTGGGAAGTTGTCATCTCGTCAAAAATAATGAATTCTCAAGAGACTTCTAACATCATGCCTTCCCAGTCATTTGTCCAATAACAATAGGCTACCAGGAGAGAAATGAGTAGGCGTAGAGCACACACTTCTTCATCAGCTCTGGCTCACACCTGTAACCTCCAAACAACTATGTACCAGCTGAAACCTACAAGACAACAGGCCCAAAAGACAACTGGAAATGTTGTTCCTAGCCTGCTGTGCCCCCATTCAGTTAAAGGATGCACCACACGGTGGATGACAGCTTTGTGTCTATCCCATCTTGCAGCCTTTCCTGCACCCTCACCCCCAGCCCCTTGACAGTCATGCACACAGAAAATAGTCTTATGGCTAATGATGCAAACATGAAGTGCAAAGTCTCCTTAATTTGACCCTTGTTAAACTCCTAATTGGATTGAGGCCGGCTCTGAGTGGAAAGCAACCCTGGATTATTTAAGAATGCTTTTGCCAAACAGACCAATTTACAAAAGGCTTCCACTTTGGCTGCAGGATACCAAAGAACAAGCAATGAACTGCAGCTGTCACTTAAGTTAAAATCTAATCAGTTGGCCTTTTTTTTTTAAATAAAAAAGGTAACTTTTTGAACAGCTTCTTCATTGTGGAACTCTTTAGAGTGTGTTTGACCCAAATTTAATAAGCCGTTATTAAAATAGAAGAGCAGCTGTACAGCAAACCCTGTGGAATGATACTAGTGCGTTCAGCATCTTAATTATTTGAAAATGATTACAACCACTGCTTCATTCAAGGGGAATAAAGCTCAGAGCTCTTTGCTCAACAATGTCTTAACACAAACTGTCTGAACAGGGAGCATTCATTCGTCCTTCATGAACCCCAAAGGTCAGCTGCATGGCTGAAAACATCTCAGCAGTTTAATTGTGTTTCTTCTGAAGGAAGAGAAAAGGGAGGGAAAACTTCAGGATTCTTCTTCTGTGAAAACTATCCTTTTTGTATTTGCAAGGAAATATACCGCTTAAGTACAGAGACAAGGGGCGCATGATATACAGACAGGTGTAAAACATGAAGTAATTATAGAAGCTCAAATTAGTTCTTGAGCCTGAGGCAAAAAAGAGAACAGTGCCTTGACAAAAGGGAATAGCAAATAAGGATAGCAAACAAAAAATGGCTTGAATGTGTAAATTAGCAAGAAAAATGAGACAGAAAAGCAGCTTTACTCTACTATTATTCCCCACATGAGAACAGAGCAGCTGAACATGATCAAGAGGGCTTTGGAGGAGAGAGGCAGGCATCAACCCCGAAACGGAGCCAAGGAGTGGCAGCTCCGCACTTTCTAGTCAGTCACTCATTATGTGGTGAAGTGCTCTTGAGAAGTGCCTCTTATACTTGACCTATCATATTACTTCTTCTGTAAACATATAATCCCTGCTTGTTAGGTGGTGTCAACACTTGCATTCATTCCTTGAGGTAGTCCTTTTGTGCCTAGGTACTTTAGAAGTGCTGCCAAAACCAAAGAACTGACACCGTAATAAAACAATCTGAATTTCAACCAGGTAAATACTTGGCTTTCTGCAAAAAGCGCAGTCTAAGGCATTGCATCCATTTTCTCTTCTTTGAGAGAAAGCTTCATGACTCCGACTGGACGACGGCAAGCCTATTTTTCTCATTACAAGTCTCCTAGATGTCATAATGACTGTGTGCTAATTAATGTGATTTAACAAGATCTAAAGGTCAGGCATAGTAAGTAAATTGTTTAATATATTTCCTTTGTGCTATAAGAAAAAAACTATACTTACAATATGTTGGGAAAAAGTGAAAAATCTCTGCCAAAACAAACCAATTATTTCAAAAGGCGAAGAGTCACAGTTTTAAAAATGGCTACCAGTCAGGGCTGGTCCATCCGTGATACAAATTAGTCCATTCACATTGAGTGGTGGATTGGGGCAATTAACAGATGTCAGCCACATCCTCCCACTCCTCACCACTCTACTGTCATGGTTAGAGTCTGCCTCCTTACCAGTCCCTTCCTCTGAGTTGCTCTTTAATCAAATAAGGGATTGCCTCCTTTGTGTGAAGAGTCTGCCTGACTAAGAGCATAATCCTAAACTGAGTTAGACCGGCATAAACTAAGCCAGCAAAGGTTGGCCACTGTAAAATACATTTGGACCACCCTCAGAGTCACAGAGGCCAGCACACAGACATGAGCCAACCTTCCTGACTCCAAGAGTAGTCCAAATATGCTTTTATGGTAGTCTTTGTGCTGGCCAAACTTTGCTGGTTTAGTTTATGCCGGCCTAACTCCAGTTTAGGATTGTGCTCTAAAATTGCCAAGTTTCCTGATTCTAGGAAAACAATATTCTGGCTCCCACAACTCCTTCCACTGGGTGCTTTAAAAGAGCCTGGTGGAAGAAAGAGCAGGGTTGCTTTTTCCTTCATGCCTGCTCTTTAAACAAAGGAGAAAATGTAGAACACTCTTGGAGAAATCCCAGCATGTTCCACATTTCCTACTTTGATTTTGGAGTCCACATGTAGACCACATATAAGGGGGCGTGGTGGAGCTATGTGCTGCTTCAGGCAGCCCAGTGGTTTTAGCCTGCCCTCTACATAGCACAAACACGAAACAGATCTAGAGAACCCCTTGCGAGAGTTGAAGGCATTTCTTATCATGTAAGGGAGGGATCTACTATTTTACCTAGTCCCTGCACCAATCCATAGTGCCTGGAACATCCCCTAGCCCTCAAGACTGGCTTTTGGGAGCTGAACATGGCTGTTGCAGGAAGGAGGAATCAAGAATGTCCTGCTGTGTAACCAGAATCATGCTTATGGTGCTCTGGATCTCCCCCAATAATGACAGCACTTCATCTATCTCCAATGAACGAGTATTTTTTCCAATAAAAATGTATTACAAATATATCTGGAATTGCCCAGGCTCAGATTATATAGTTGGCATAAGTCTGAGAAAAGAACCCAGTGAAGGAAAGGGGATGAGATTCCGGCACACAAAAGTGGCTTCCAGAGGCTCTGAGCAATCACTATTGTTCCAACCCTCTGGGGTTTTCAACTTAGTCCTTTTTCATGAACTGTCTCAAATTTTCAATGGGTAATATGCTCTTCTGAAGCATGTTACAACTGTGTGACTGTGTGTGTATCTACAAAAGTTAGCCATTCTTGGAAGTGAATGTGGTGCCCTATACACAGTAGTGCTATCCAGCCAGTACGCTGGGCGGTACTTACATTTGATTGGCAGTCCGCCCGTTGTGTCATGCCGCATTCCGCTGCTTTCCCGCCCGCCGGGGCGTGCGGGAAAGCGGCGGAACGCGGTGTGACGCAACAGGCGGACTGCCGATCAAACGTAAGTCCCGCACAGCGTACTGGCTGGATAGCACTACTGCCTATACATTTGGGAGTACAGTTGGGTCCCCATATCTGTGGATCTGGTATTACTGGATGGACAGCCCAACCCTGAGCTGCCTGGCCTCCTGAGTGAGCAGCGGTAGCCAAGTGGCTACCACTGCATCTTGTGGCAGCCAGGCAGCCACCAGAGTCTCTGTGGGAGAAGGGGATGTTCATCCCCTTTCCCCGTGGTAAGGATATTTAGCTGGCGCAAAGGTGAAGGCCTCCATGTAGGGCTGCGCTCCGCCCCTTCCCCACCCAGGAACACCCTCCCATCCCGCTCAAAAAGACTGCAATGATGGTGACCAGTGTACTCAACACTCACTGGCTTGCGGTGCTGCTTGCAGGGGCTGCCAGTTTCCTGCCAGTTGCCCAGTAATGGCTTGCCGCTGGCCCTGGAGGTGACTTATAGCACCTTTTGTGACACAAGTACGGGCATTACGCTTGTACTGCCCACACTAAGGGCCACAGGATTGGGCCCTCAGTTATCTGCAAATCCCCATGCCCATTACAGTACCTTATTTTTGTGTAGCAGCACTAGAAGAGTGTGTTTCTTGCTTAAACATTCTTGCTGAACTGAATAATTGAATGTGCAGGCAACCAGCCCTGCACACTAGAGGACAACTAACAGGAAGCAGGACAGTTCCTGTTTCCTGCTAGTCTCTCTGTAGCATGCAGGCTAGTTGCCTGCACACTCAGTTCTTCAGTTCAGCAAGAATATTTAAGCAAGAAACACCCTCTTCCAGCGCAGCTACACAAAAAAATAAGGTAATATAAAGGGTGCAGGGGCTGTTATTTTTATAGCATTTCCCCATATCTGCAGTTTTTGTATCCTTGACGGCACAAAAACAGATCCCCCTGCAGATACAGGACCCCGTCTGTGTATAGAAAAAGTACTCATTTACAAAAGGTTCCAAACATCAATCAAAAACGTGCAACACCTGCTGCCACTGTTTTTCAATTTGAAATGTTTAACTCCAGCGATTTTATCAGACTGCTTAATTTTAGATACTCAATAGCTGACAAACTAAACAAAAACAGATCTGAAAGAACACAATATTACATGATCATTGTAATACAGTACTTTAACTATCTTCATCCCAATGGTGCAGCTTCTCAGTGGCTCTGTTCCTCCCTCCCCCACTCCTCCCTCCTCTGCTGGCTTACCTGCTTCAGCAGATGGCCAGTGATCCAAAGACACACGTGAGCCTTCCCACCAATGCTCCGGCAGCATGCTACTCTGCATACTGCCAGAGTTCACTTTACAGCTGCTTTTTAGTAGTCAGCATACTGCTGGTGGGGCAACCCAATAGATTGGTCTGTAATATAGTTAATTCAGAGATTTACACATTATTTATCAAACCGCCTAGCTCCCGTAGCCACCCTGGCAGCCGCATCATGCACAACTGAACCTTCCAAACCGTTTGCAAGGGCAGGGTATTATTCAAAACTACCAAAGATTTTGCAGCCTACTAATGAAAATATAGTTTAGCTCTTTCAAATAATATCACAGTTAAATTATCACACATCATATGCTTAAATCATGAACAATACAACTATCAAAGATTTCCTTATGAAACCCTAAATTATGACATTGCCTGTACATGAAATAGTCAAATACTTATTGCTTATGGGCTGATCTTCAAAAACAAATATATAATATTGATTTACTAAACCACTTGTAATATAAACTACATCACCTTCTGAACATTCCTAGGCAAACGAAGAAACATCGCAACATGAGCGAACATCGCAACTTCAACATCGCAACTTCAACATCGCAAACAAATCCAGAAAACGACAAATCTAGAACCAGCCATCTTGGAAGCTGCAGCCCTTACTCTTACTATAATTAAATCCTTTTGTGAGTGTTAACAGTGAGGTTTTTCCAGTGAGGCTTTTTTTTTTTTTAATAGTTTTTATTTCAGTGCTTTTCTATAATATTTTGTCCTATTCTCATTTTCTGTCAGGGATGTTTCATGGTTGTGCAATTGCTACAAGTCCAAGACTGCCAGTTTGCATTTCCGGAGTGTCATTTTATTACGTCACTTCCTGCTTGATGGTGTCACTTCCTGCTATGACATCACTTTCAGGTTAATGACATCACTTTCAGTGGGTCCCGACACGAGTGCCGTTCTAAAAAGTGGGTCCCAGTACTAAAAAGAACCACTGATTTAGATAATTAAATAAGGAAGTAAAACTATATAACTGTATGCATGAAAGATTTAATTTCATTGAACAACGTATTTCTAGCCAAGAAACAGATTTTATTCATGTTAAACAATTCTGTTCTGTGAACTAATTCACAAGATATTCAAGCCTCATATTTAAGTTAAAAATGCCAGAATACTTCACCACCACCACCACCACCCCAAAATGCTACTGAATTAGAGATTAACAGAAATCAGTTGTGCTCTCAGTTTCAAAAGACTAACTAATTTATTGTGGCATGAGTTTTTGTAGGTTAGTCTTCCTGGCCACTGATGTCACAGGACTCAATTTGGTTGCTCTTCTGAAATTATAGTTTATGCATAATCTTTGTATCTTGATATAGAAGTTAATATGTCACATCAATTTTTTTTTTACTTTCCATTTTGCAATAATCTTACATCCATTCCAACTTAAAACTCCATAGCAGGGTCAGAGGTGGATGTACCTTGTATGCCCTTTGATGAAAGTACTTTCAGCCTGTTAAGCCTGAGGATGTGGACAGACTGGAAGTATGAGGAACACTGTTTTTGTTCCTGAATCATCTTTGCCTTAGGTCATGGCATATGGGTGTTAGAGATGATTAATACCTTCTTAAAGAAAGAGTAATGCCTTCTGCTATAAGAGAAGCGGTAGTGCATCCCTTTCTAAAAAAGCCCTGGGTGATCTGAATAATTATAAGCCAATGTCTACAGTAATCTACCCTTCTCAGGCAAGGTCTCTGAGCAGGTGGTGGTGGTTCAACTTCAGTTATTTCAGATGAAACATTATCTGAATCCATTTCAGTCTAGTTTCTGATCTGGTTTTAGAAATGAAACTGCCTTGGTTGACCTACTGGGTAACCTGCTCTAAAAGAAGGATAGGGGCAATGTGACTCCATTGATTTTCCTGGACCTTTCAGTGGCTTTTAATATAATCGATCATGGCATCCTTCTGGGCAACCTTGTTGGAATGGGACTGGGAATCACTGTTTTGCAGTGGCTTTGGTCTTTCCTAATGGTCAGTTTCATAAAGTAGTGCTGTAAGACTATGGTTTCACCCTATTGCATCCCTCAAGGTTCCAACTTTCCCCCCAAGCTTTTCAATATCTACATAAAACTGACCAGAGAGGCCAAGCTATGAGGCTGAAGCACTCACCATGAATAACATGGGTGACGTAACAAACTAGTAGGGAATTTCTCATAATTTGTGCCTATCCACCACTACCCACAGCCTGTTGCCTGCTAGCTGTGCCACCCAGCCACTACCCCATCCTGTTTCCTTTGTTTCCTTTGAAAAAGAGCAAGGAGGGATGGCTTCCCCTTCTCCAGTGCTGCTGTTAAGAATCAAATTGGAAGAGAAGGTAGCAGCCTCTGCAATCCTGTTTCGTATGACACTCCTGACAGAAGTCTCACCAAGAAGATCTCCTGTTTTTTTACTGCCCCTCCTGCCTGTGCCTGTTCAAAAGAACCTGGGGTGGGGGATATTTCCTATGATTCCCACTGCCAGGTTAAAGACTCATCATGGAGATGACCATGGTAGGGCTGTGGGGCACAGCTTCAGCTGGCAATAACATCTAATCCATAAATAGTAGATATAGCCTCATTTAGGTCCCAGCTGTAATCTGGGGTAGCACCATCGGCTGATGTGCTACCCCAGCAATGGGCATTACAAAAGTGCCATAAGGCATCCTGGTGCCAGTGGTAGGAGCACTGGACTGGCCCTGAGGCCAGTGCCAGTTGGTGCTGGGCCTCAGCACTGGAAAGACAACATTGTGGAGCAGTCAGTGGTAAGTTTCATTGCTGGTCAGCAGAGGAGCTTTTTGGGGGAGAGAGTGGGACAGAGGGAGGGTCAAGCCTAGGAGGGGGCAGAGATGGTAGCAGACTCTGCCACCAAATCCTATATTCCCTTCCTGAGCTCGACACAGGCCTCTTTGGTTCTGCACCCGCTAAATAGTGGGTGAAGATCTGAGGAGAGCCATTGCCGGCTGTGGGATTCAAAACAGGTAAGGGAACATTTGTTCTTTACCCTGAAGAGACAATGGTGGCTGCCCGAGCCCCACAGGATGCAGTGGCACCACTGCACTTTGTGGCAGCCCCAGGGTTTAGGATTGGTCTGCTACATACACAATGATTTCCTCCAGGTTAAATTACTGCAATACGTTCGATGTGGGATTGTTTTTAAAGACAGACTGAAAGCTTTAACTGGTACCACATATGGCCACCAGAATGCTAGTGGGAACATATAACTTCCATTAGCATTAGTTTCATAGGTTGCCAGCTCAACTTAAAGTGCTGGCAATAAACTTTAAAGCCCTAAACAGTCTGGGACCATGTTAGCTGAAGGCACCCCTTCACTCATATGAACCTGCACATGATTTGAGGTTGGTTACTGAAGCCCTACTCTCGGACCTGCCTGTAGCAGATTACAACTGGCAGGTACTAGAAGCAGGGCTCTTTGAGTGGTGGCATCATGATTCTGGGACTCCATTCCCCAAGGAGATTAGACTGGACCCCTCTTTGTCCACCTTTAGGCTTTTTAACAGCTGAATTGACTAAATTATGCTGCTGCGTAACTGAATTTCTTTTGATTGTTTTTACTGTTTTATAGGCCACGTTGTGAATTCTTATTTTTAAAAGCAAAATTTAAATATATTAAAGAAACATAAATAGTATAAATTTTCTCTGTATAATCAAATTACAAACATAACAAGTTCCCAAGAAATGAAATTTTCAAGTGCTCCAACTTCTTTTGTTCTAACTCTGGAGATTTGATGCTGCATAATGAAGTAATGTTCCACTCCATTTTCTCTGTATTCTTTTTTTTTAAAAGCCTGTCCGGCAGATTGATTCTAATAATTAGTTGTTGAGGTTCTAAAAATTAAGTTGACTCCATGTGCCTAAGGAAACGGAATGGTGTCAGAGACTACTAGGCATGTCCAAAATATTGTGCATCATGTAACAATCTTACAGGAATTTTCAAGAATCGGACAAGAGATGAATAAATTACTTGGAGGACAAGCTGTATTCCAGGCTTCATTAGTTGTAATTACATCCCAAATATGCTCAGCACAATGCACACATGTCAGATGGAAATGAAACACAATAGAGCAGGCAACTTATAACTCCTTCAAGCACAGAAAGCAGCCCAAAAAACAAGCGACTTGTGCATTTGGATTCATGTGATAAAGTTCCTCCTGCGTAAATCGCCAAATCGCACAGATGGGGCAAATCCAAACAGGAAAATCTTTCTTTTGTTTTGGCATTGGTATCTATTGAAGCAACAAACTGCAAAAAGCTGTGAACAAAACACTACAATCTTTGCTCTTTTTACATCCCAGACAATGTAGCTGCTGAATAAAATAAATATGTCATAAAACACCTGCAGCTTGGGAGCTTGGGCTTTTCAATCAAAACCCATTCTAGATTTCATGTTTTAAAAATCAACTACAAAAATAGACTTCTAGACTGGAATGCATGAACGTCATCAACACAGAAATATTTGTATGTATTTATGAAACACGGAAAAGTTAATACAAATTTATGTGAATCTTATTTTCCCTATGGGGAATCTTGAAATTCCCCATGAATTTCAGCTTAATTTAAAAAAAAAAAAACATTCTCGTCTTACACAATGGAAGTGTTGCATATACTAACTTTAATTACTCAAGTGGCCCTATGTAGATCACTGACCACTAATATGTAAGCGTGAACAAAATATTAGGATTCATGTTCTGCTGCTCTGGATGATGAAAGATTAGTTCTGTTGTTCATTATTGTGAAGGCCAATTGGTAGAGGTGGAATTGCAGTATTTGGAGCATTACTATCATGACTTCGTTGTGCAGCCCAGAATCCAGCATGTTCTGCTGGCACTGACTGCTGTAAAGCAGGCGTAAAGTGTGCTCTGGCACCATGCGCTGCAGTCTTCCTATGCAGGCCAATGGATCTATGGAGACTCACCGGAGGAGGTACACTGGTGCAGGGGGTTAGGGAGAGGTGGATGAATTGGGTGGGGGTGGGTGGATCAGGCCCAGGATGTGAGAGGGCCCATGCCAAATCCTGACCACCTTCCCAGGCCTGATCCACCTTCCTGGGCCAACAATGACTGTAGCTGAGCTGATGCGGGTTCATGTTAGCCCACAGATGCTGCTGGGGCTTACCCAGAGGAGACCTCCAGCAGCCAAAACTGCCCCATGGGATGCTATGAAAGCTGTGCTGGCACAGCTGCATCGCCATGCAGAGAGTTGAATAGGATTGGGTTACTAATTGCCTATTTGTGCTTTGCCCTTGTATTGATAGTCACAGCTTCCCAGAATTCTTACATATATCTCCAAAATCAGGCCAGCACAGTGTCAACAGAATGGGAGACTTTCTTTTGTAACTCCGTTTCCTCTCTGCATCACAGTCCTGCCCAGTTATCTTTCCAGTGTAATGTTATGTAATGTAGTATAGTGCTATCCTTACAGTTTCCAATCTCTGCCCTCATATGATAATATCTCATATGATGTTACTATTAAGAATATCTATAGCACATTCCTCCTCCCAATCCCTCATCATATATGTATTCTGTAACCATCCCTGTGACTAGAAACTTGATTATTTTTTCTTTTAGTTCTCAAGATTCCTTTTGTTCTTATTATGAGTAATACTTTCTTTTCTCACCAGTACCCAGTGTGTCAAGATCATTTATGTTTCAGCGCTCTTAAAACCACACACTGGAAGTATCATAAATTAATATTGGTCATACCTCCTATAATGTCACTTCCTTTAGTGCTCATTTGTTACAGTGCTCTTTGTTCCAGTGTCTAGCCAATGGGAGCAATGCATCTGGGATAATCAGCTTCCATTTCCTGTCTGTTAGATAAACAAAGTATTCTACAGTGCTATTTTTGAACAGTGCTCAACTTTTAGGAATTTGGTGCTGCTGTATCATGGCATGGGCAGCCCTGTTACGACTGGGCTACCCATTAAACTATGTAAGGACCTTATAAGACTGAGCTTAAAGAAAATGATTTTATTTTTGCTGAAAAAACTATTTGACTCCACAATATAGTAACCAGGCTTCAATCTGAATTCTCTTTATATTTTTAATTTTTTTGAAGTCTTCTTGTGGCATCTTACAATAGAATGCCATTTTATAGCAAACTGCCATCATTTTGTTTCAACATATGCAACATGTATCTGACAAAACTTTCCTCATTTGAAAGTTGATAAAATAATTACACCTGAAACTCTCACCTTAAACCCTCTTACAGATTCTTTAAGGCCAAGGTGGATCTGTGTTCTGCCAGCACAGACTGCTGTAAATGCGCCATAGAACACTCTGTGGCAGCGCAGGGTGCCAGCAGTCAACAGGAAGGCCGGAGCTTTTCCCTGCACATCAGAAGAGCACTGGAGGCCTGCTGGACTAGGTAAGTTCAGCAAAGGGGCTGGAATGGGGTGGGGGAAGGTGGAACAGGGAGGCAAGAGGATGAGCTGAGCGGATTGGGCATGAGCCGAATTCGCCTGTTTGGGCCGAATTCGCCTGCACAGATCAATGTGGACTTGCGTCAGCGATATCATTGCCCAGCAATATCATTGCCCAGGTCTGAGTTGCAGTTGCTGAGGCTTAACCTGGGGCAAGGGAACAAATGTCCCCTTACCCTGAGACCTCCAGCAGCCCAAAATCCTCTGTGGGATGCAGTGTAGCCTACGTCAGCATTGCTGCATCACCACGCAGGAATTGGATTGGGCTGCTATTCACACAAGTCCTCACTGCATTCAACATGGATATACTTGAGTATAGCAGTAGGGAAAAATTTAAGGACCTTGTTGAGCCGATGCCTAATGCTCTGTTCAAATGGATAAATGAAATTTGGATTAGACAACGGAATGCTCCTGGACATGGTCACAACATTAACAGCCAATGAAACCAGAAGATTACTTTAAAACTTGAGGCAAAATTCTGCATTAGTCACTTCTGTGAATGCAAGGTGGCTGTGAGGCTCCCTGATACTGGTGGGGGCACAAATGTAGCAGTCTGGGTTTATTTCCGATAGTACAGATAGGCTTCATCCAAGGTCACTTTAAGAATTCAGGCTGGCAAAGTGCATTTACTGCTTACAGGCAGAATCATGTCAATTTCCTATTCTTATAGCACAACAGGAACGTGAGCTATTTGTGAATGTATTCTCGTAGTAGCTTAAAAGAAATAGCTATTGAAAATATCCCAGCTAATAATTTCATTCTGACACTCGAGTTTAAAAGGTTAAGTTACTATCTGAGGAAAGGTAATCTGGCTGCCTTTCATAGCAGCCTGCAAACTCGGCAATCTGCATAGAGAGGGGTATTTGTCATCATTAGCTGAGCTGTGACAGCTGGTACCCAGGGTGTCCCAGATTCAAGAAGTGGCACACTCTCTTTCCTCAACTTGCTATTAGGTACAGCATGTTTCATAAGCAACAAGGTACTTTGCAATACGGCATGAGACAACAGCCCTCAGTACACCTGCATTTTCGGCAACACAAAAACACCCTGATGCCGCATAAATAGCATTTGCCTCGAGAAGCAAGCTGGACAAGCAATGGCTGCCCCCAAACGCTTGGACCTTATTTCACACGAAGTAATGAGCAGAATGCTTCAAAGCAAGTTCAAGATAAATTCTGACTAAATACCAACTTTCAAAATGTGTTTTGAACCCAATAATATTTAGAAGAGATACACATTATAAACTGTGACATACAAAAAATAGTTTATTATCACAGTTCTGCTGAATGATAATGTAATAACTGAAAGCTTTAAAGACAGCCTCAGATAGCATAATATCAGGAGCTTCTTAGAACATATTTTAAATTTCTAATAATGTATTCTTATTGTGTACTTTACAAGCACATGAACTCACTTGAAGTTTCTATACAAGTATGTAAATAATTGTACAAAAGCTACAGTTCAAATTTGTCTTGGGTGGATTATTCCAGAACAGAATTAAATGGATTTATAAAATAGATATACAATTCATTCCTTGTTAAAGGTGCTATCCCAAGAAGATTCACTAGACTCTCTTGCTTTCTCTCTAATCTACTGAATCAGTCTACTGAATTTATTTATTTATAAAAATAAAGATAATAAAGAATACATAAAATAAAAATAAGGCATTGTAGAACTTTGAAGAAGGAAACCTTCACAAGATTTTGTTAATGCAGTTGCCTCTCTTCAGTTTATAAACATAATTCATAATTCTATACTTTGCATTATTATGTAAACTATTTTTTCCACAAATAAACTAATTTTTCTGTTAATGTAAAATCTATGCAAATACATGCAGTCATTTATCAGGAAGGCTGACAAGCATTCCATATTGGAAAGGGAAAATGAAACTGCCTCAAGAATAGAGGCAATTAATTATTTCTCTATTTTCTCTTCCTCTGACTTAAGGCACAAAAGTTACCCATCCAGTTAAAACAGCAAATGAAATAAAGAGGTTTTTTTTTTATTTAAACACATATGGCTTTTGCCTGCAATACTGATCACCACAAGGTCTGCAGATGCCCGTGGCTAAATTGTACACTGGCAGATGGACACAAGGGAAAACTGTGCTAATGCAGCATGGTGAGCAAAACAAATGAAGAAGTGCATTTGTTGGAAAAAAAGTGTTTTCCCCAATTGAGATACGCCATTTGCCTATAAAGTGCAAATTAGGTCAATAATAAATTTCATCTAATAAATATTCTACTACAACTCCACCAAAACAAGTATAGAAAATGTTGTGCAAAAAACCAAAAAGGCAGAGATATACATTCACCACGTAGTGGTGACACAACTGCTTTGCCAAAACAAATTTCTGACACAGTTTTATTCTCACTGTTAAACATTAATAGCACAAATAATGAGCATGTTTAATGAGTACAATGAGACAACTGTGTCCTTCGTATGTTCTGTTATTTTACCTTGGTAAGGGGCAATCTCCTGAGGTGCAGATGAAAATTACAAACATTAAGGAACCATCTAGCAAATGTGATATTACTTACATATACTTCCTACTGCCAATGAGAAGTCTGTATTTATTAACTGTTTCGTTTTACAAGGTTATTAAAAAAACATGTAGGGAACTACATTTGCCTTTGATATACTTGAGAAATGATTTGCAGAAGAGGGAATGCGTATATGGTAGAATATTTAATGGAAATTGGTCAGTATTGTATACCTAACAAATAACTTTTCTGTTAATAGGCCTCCAAATATGTACAAGGTTGACTACAATTTACTTTTTGCAATTACCAAGAAAAGTAATATACTGTTTTGTACTTTCCTGATTAAAAATGTAAGCATTTCTAGAGCACATTACACAAGTAAAATTGGTTCAAAGTGCTTCTTTTTAAAACTTCTTTTAACAAATTATTTTAGGTCAGTTCTAAAGATTAACACACACACACACACACGGCAAAAAACAATCATCGCATCAGGCATTCGTTTCTTTCTCTGTTTTTGTTTGTTTTTTGGTAATTTGATAGAATGGTGGTTCCCCCCCCCGAACCAATTATAACTGATTACCTTATAAAACTAAAGCAGAAGCACTAGTGCATCGTTTACTCTCAATGCAGTCCTGTGCATGTCTACTCAGAAGTAAGTGTCATTGTATTCAATAACATTTACACCCTAGTCCCTGGTAAGTAAGTGCGTTTAAGATTGCAGACCTAGACATACAAACTAAGGGACATGAACAATGGTCAAGAAATGAACATAAAATATCCCTTGGGGAGAAGGGCTTTGTAATTGACTCTATCTGTTGATTGTATCACATCATCCAAACCATTTGTTTTTCTTTTAGAATTATGAAGTTATAACTTTGTTCAAACACACTTACGTTCCTCATAAAATGTTACTGGTTTGTTTTCTTTTTCAAACACCAACGCTTTCTGAAAGTTGCGTTCCAATTTTTGAGGCATTGGCTGCAGTCATGAGTTTCATACATACAGGAGTTCCAAATTAGGGACGTGCAATACTGCCCTGCCAAAATTTGATAGTCTTATCAGAACTTTTGTGGCTTCCCTTGAAATTCCTCTGATGTTCTGCCAGGGAAGGAACCCAAATTTGCCTCACATTTCACTGGAGGATTCTTATTACCTTCGGTGAGAGAAAAATTTCCTATACTCACACAAGCACTTCCCTTCATGGACAAGAAGAAATCATCACTGGAGCCACTGGAATTATGACCTCGTGGTGCGTTTAAGATAGGTATATCTATAGTCTGTTCCTAAGAGCAAACTTTGATTTCTGTATTTGAAATACTGTCTTTTTTGTGTCTCTTATTTAACATGCATTGTGAACTTATAAAATGAAATGGGATGCAACACCATAATCTCCTCTCTTTTCAGAATTGGTTCTGTTACGGCTATTTCAGTGTTTCCCAAACTGTGGGTCGAGATCCACCAGTGGGTCATGAGATGATTTTTGACAGATTGCAAAAGGTTTCTGATTTTTTTTTAACTTTTCCAGCAACTTTTCTCAGTTTGCAAAAGAAAATTGCAGCAATGGGCAATCCAGCTCTCATGGCTGCAATGCTAATCTATGATATGAGGTAATTTTCATATCCCTCAAAATAAAATGTCACATTTTCCAATTTTCTCTAGTAATTGGCATGCCATAGATCATATGTGAACCAGTTTCAGTCTTTTATCTGTCCTGGAAGTTCCTAACTGCACATCTTTCTCCCCAGTTCAGCCTTCTGGGTATCCTGGAATGACTGAAAAGGTTTGAGGGAAACTGTCCTTCAACTCCATTTCTAGGGAGAGTCTAACGAATACCCAAATACTAAGGTATATGTAAGGCCTCGGGAGCACAAGACCCCTATTATTAATAACTTATTATTAATAAATAATTTCTTTCTAGATCCCTTTTTTATTTAGTAAAGCTATGTGGATCACAATAGATTACCATTTTAAAAACTGGGTCCTGGTTTGGGAAGCACTGGGCTATTTCCTTGTTCTTGAAGACTTTTATTTGCATTTTTGAAACTTAATACACATTTTTAACTCTTGATGGTGGTTCCATCTCTCTGTTTTGTCATCCGTACAGTCATTACAAGTCTAGACATTTCTAGATAATTCTACTGAACAAAGAATGTCTAACTAATATAATACCACTGTCCTTTCCCCAGGGTAAGTGTTCACTGTTTATCCAGCTCCCAGTCAAATGAAGTAAACTATTTTCACTACAGCACAATCCTATGCATGTTTATTCAGAAGAAAATCCCACAATGTTCAGTGGATGTTATTCCCAAGTAAGTAAACTGGATAGCTATAAACAGTTACCTGGGAGTAAGACTTATTGGATGGGCAGCACAATCCTAAACCCCCCTTAGCGCCGGTGTTGCACTCTTGTGCCAGCTGGACGCTGTCGCGAACGTGCCATAAAGCGCATCCATGTTGGCGCTAAGGTGCTTGGGAGGCGCTCATGGCAGCGCCTACGATTGGGCGCCACAGCAGTGCCGGTTGTGCACCAGGTTACTGTCGGCGCCGCTCGGTTGGCGCAGGGCCTCCATGAGGGTGTTCCAGGGGCGTTACTAGGCGTTGCAGTGGGCGGAGACTGCAATTATGATGCGGTTGTAACGCAGGATGGCCGTAGTGCCAAATCCTAAACTCCGTCCCTGGCGGCCTCAATTTGGGTCACTCCTGTCCACATTCCTCTGCGCCTGCAAAACAACAGGCGCAGATCCAAGCAGGCCCATAGGGGTGACTGGGGATTATGCGGGTGTAAGGGAAAAACCTCCCCTTGGCCTGCACTTCGCAGCTGCTGCCTCCTAATGGGCCTTAGGATATTGCCCTGCTATGTCGGCCTTATAAGGCCGGCACAGTATAGGATTGCGCCCTCAGTGAGATATACTGCTGAGTAGACATGTATAGACTTCTGCTGTCAGGTGTAAGGGCACCTACCACAATACACCTAAACAAAAAATCACTGTGTTGAGAAAAAAATTGGATTGTGTCTAAGACTATTGTCAAGTATGCAGGGGCAGACTGTGTTGTAGTTGTTGGTGTGATTGCTTATTGTATACCAGTTAAGATTAATGGATTTCATATACCTGCAATGCTACTTTCTTTCATTATATTGTGCAATATAACATATTCAGTAAATAGGATTTAGTTTACATTAAGGGTGCAAATTTGGCAAAAGTTCCAGAAAGGAGTAATTGGTCTTCACTCTGGCTTAAATACAATATCTCAATGGATAATGGCAAAATCAAAAAGCTTCATGTGAGAAAAATGATGTTTTTCAAATATTGGCTTCTCCTCCCCCACCCCAAAGCAAAAGTTGTAATCCCCTCAGGAAGGGGAAAGTGGGATAGAAATATTGTAAATAAATACATAAATTTAAAAGGGTTTTAGGATGGGGGAGCACATTTTGGTCTATGCTTCATTCTAGCAATTGAAATTGGCCAGCATCCTTTTTCAGATATCGGGAATACTGATTGACAGTGCTTCAAATTCTATTTTATATAAGACAAAGAGCCACATTGCAGTCCTAACCTGGAGTTAGGCCGGCACAGTTAGGCCAGCAAAGTTTGGCCAGCACAAGGGCCACCGTAAAGCATGATTGGACCACTTTCGGAGTTAGGGAGGATGGTACACATCTGTGTGCTGGTCTCTCTAACTCTGAGAATAGTCTAAATATACTTTACAGTGTCCCTTTTGCTGGCACAACTCCAGGTTACGATTGCGCTCTAAAAGGGAGACTGTGATTTACCAGAAATACTGCTATGAAGCAAATATTTAGCATTAATGTCACGCAACATGCTAGTCAGAACTTACAGAGTCCCAATCTAGAGAGATTAAATAGACAAAACAGAAATGAGAATGGAAATTACTAAATTAACAGTGCAATTATATTGTTCTGTTGAGCCAGCACAGCTCTCCCTGTGTTGTCAGGCAGGGAAATCCAAAGCTGCCCGTTGCATCGACGCTACATCACAGCGTCAACGCGACGGCCTTAGCACCGACACAGGGGCACCAATCGGCACCCCTGCGTCGGCGCTCAAGCAACAGGACTGGTGCTGCAGGCAGCGCTGGCCCCATTCTGCCTGCGGCTCTCCTCCCTCGCATTGGCCAAAGCCGGTCGGCATGAGGAAGGCACCACTGCTGGACAGGGGAGGGAGTGGGTGGAGGAGGGCGGTTCTGGGAGGGGCGTGGGCAAGGGGATGGAGGGCTGTGGGCAGGCTCCAGCCACTCCAACGCAGCGTCAGATATGGCGCTGGCTATCCGGCCTTGCCATTCTGGCGCAGCATTGGATTGCGCTCTCGGAGTCACAAATGCATTGTCTGCCAGCCCTGCATTCAAACCCTGCACTGGCTAGTACAGGTAAGTTCATGCCGGGTGGCATGGGAGGTGGGAGAGGATGGCAGGGGAGAGCAAAATGGGGGAAAGATTCGGCCCAGGAGGGGTTGTTGGAGGCTGGCACAGATTGAAGAAGCCCCATAGAAGTGGATGGGGCTTTACTCGGGCTAAGGAGAAAAATACCCCCTTATCCTGGGGTACCTCCTAAATTGCTTTGGATGCAGTGCAGACCATGTAGCCTGGCTGTGCCAGTGTATGTTAGGTAAATCAACCTGAAAGTCTACCTAAACCACCACCATCTTTGATAGTGGACAGCCCAGAAAGCCTACAAGCACGCATTTGTCATCTCCAGCACCTCATCATCAAAAGGTATACTGCTTCTGAACACAGATGCTGTGTTTATAGCTATTATAATAGACTCTGATTCAACCCCATACATTTGCTTAAACCTCCTTTAAGCTAACGTCTCTCACAATATTCTATGGCAATGAATTAAGCTGATTATGTTTTGTGTTTTTCCTGTCCCTTCTGACATGTTTGTTGGATGGCTCCTAGTTTTAGTGCTTTGAAAAAAAAATGGTTCTATTTGTTCTTTCTATTTAAACCAAGTATACAGATAAGATACACATACATACACTTCTATCATGCCCTTCAGAAAAATGCTCCATATTGCTTTTTCTGAACCTTTTCAGTTCAACTATATCCATTTTTAAAGATGGGGTAATTAAAACTACACAGTATTCATCAGGGAGCCATTAGTGAGGGGCCTTTTTAAAAGCCGCTTGAAAATCCAAAACCAGGGGATTTTCTCTGGGGAACCGAGCATTTCCACTCTTCCCTCGAAGAATTCTAAGAGCCCAATCCTGAACTCGCCCGCTTCTATAGGAGCAGCAGTACCAAAATGGTGACTGCTGCATCCTGTCGGAGCCAGGCAGCTGCTGGAGGCTCCTTGGGAGAAGGGGACATTTGTCCCATCCTCCCTGGGAAAGCCCCGTCACCCGCAATGAAACTCCTTGCCTCGCTGCCAGCAGTGAATCGAGCAGCCCTGTGTTGGGCTGCCCGAGATACTGCCACGGATAAGATCAGGAGGTGGAAGGCACCGCCAGGGTCCCACCCTCTTGAGGCCAGTTCCTCCCCTCCCCCTGCCCCAAATGGGTTTAGAGCACCGACTGGCTGGCCACTTGTGTGGGGCCTGGTGCTGAATGAGCACTGCTGCAGCGTGGGCGTAGATATAGACATGCTTTAGAGAATGTTCCCAATATTTTCACTGGTGGTACACATGTACCGCCGGCGATAAGGGGCTTCTGGACTGGGCCCTAAGATTGTGTTTGGACCTTATTGTTTATTTCTTGGACAAGTTCTCTCACATTTGTCACTCTTTGCACTGGTAAGGTCCTGTGCAATGTGAAACAGCAAACTGCAACCCTTCTTCACAAGGAAAGACTGTCGTCTGCATTCTTGTCATCTGCCTATGGAGAAGAGCTGCAGTCTGTTCCATTAAGTGACAAGTTGGAAAATTTCCCCACTGACAGATATACACATAGTGCTTATATGTGTGGTGTATGTTCTGGCCAGACATCCTGAGAAACACTGAAGGAAAAGGGAGTATTTCCCAAAATGTTATACTTGTCCTCCTACCTCCCCTTGCCAAAATCAAGCCTGATTAAGGATGCTCCAGGGATGAAGTGTGGACTCTGTCCCAGGACAGAATAAAGAAAAACAACTGGGGTGGACCAATCCTAACAGTTAGTAAGGCAAAACTTCCTTTGGCAGAAGACAGGCTGCTTCCTCTGTAAGGTTTGCTAGCAACTTAACAATTCTAGCATTAGCAAAACTTTCCACAAATGTGTCTAAAAGTTTAGGTTGACATGCCCATACTTTTCTTTAAAAAAAAAAATGGATGTTATACTGAGTCACTTTCAAGTATCTTTGTGAAGAGGCTAATTTTAATTATATATAACTTCAATAATTCAATGAATTTTTTGAAACTTTTAGCATGGATACTACCCAGCCACCTTTAATGTTCAATTTCAAATGTAGTATAGTGTCTATTTGACACAGTTCCTCAAACAACCAGCTAAGTGGATATTCATCTTAGATAAATATGTGCACCTCAGCATCTGTAGTGTGTTCTAACAGCATGCAGTAATTTTCAAGGTTTATCTATAGTAAAATAAACTTCTGGGGGAAAACAGAGAAAAAGAAGAGTGGGAAATGGTATGACAGCATAAGTAGAGAAAGGGGGATTTTATCTGCATTGAAGAAAAACTAACTGAATTGGAAGTACAATACAGCTAATACGATAATTAAAAAATTATATTAGCATGAAGTTACTAATATGCAATACGTTCAAGTACCAGTGACATTTAGGAATACATACTTTGTACTGTTATGCCAATAAAGGTTTTTGAACTCGAAATACAAAATTTTGTGGAATTATCTTATTCACTTCTAGAGAAAAAAGCTAAAATCACACTGTTAGAAGATAGAAGCATTTATTTGGGTGCAATGTGAATGTTTCAGACTCCTGGAAATAGTAACAGTAATTCATTTTTTAAAAATATAACCAGCCACCATCAATCCATCTGCTATCCTAACATAGTGAACTACAATATGGACAACAGCTTCATCCAGTCAGCAAAAGAGGGGAGAAATATGACCAACCATATTTTTATCACGCTATTTTTAAGTCAACTAATTCAAAATGCAGTTTAGATAGTTTTAATTTTAATGTTGATGTTAGCTACTATACTTGAATTACCCACCCACACCCAAAAACCACATTCTCCTGGCTCACAGTAAGCATCTGGGTTGTTTATGGTCTTTTAAAAATGTATTTAAAATTTTGCAGCAGAAAGGATGCATTTGATTATTAGAGAATATGCTGCAGTCATCTAAAATTCTCTTGCAATTGCCATTATAGATATAGCTTTTGCAATTATGGGGAAAGGCGTATTTAAGCGTACAACTTGGGTAAAGTATAATAAAGACATTTTATATTTAATATTCCAAATCAAATGTTATTATCCATGTAATTTATAGGAGTGAAAAATTATTCCATATGTATTACCTATGTGTCACCTATGCCCACAAATACAGGATCCAGAACTTTAAAAATAGACATAACCATGCAATCCTATGTATACACTATTTGAAAGTAAGTTTCATTGTTCAGTGTTTATTAGAGATTAATCTTAGATAAGTATGTGTACAGAATCATAGTTTAAGGGCCCAATCCTATCCAGCACAGAAGCAGCAGCACTAAATGGCTACCTCTGGTTCTTGCCTTGGAGGAAGAGGTCATTCACCCCTTTCCCCTGAGTATAGCCCCAGGGGCTGAGTATAGGCCTCTTGACTCTGCCTGCTATTTTGTGGTGTAGACTCAACTAGCCCTGTGTTAGACTTCCAAGCCAGGGAAAGGGGTAGTATTTGATAAAATTCCCCTCCAGGTCTACTGCCCTCCCAGGCCCACCCCCCTTCTGTCTTCTCTCAATCCCCCTGCCCAGGAACGCCTTCCCCACACCCTCCCACTATCCTCCCCAGGCCCTAGCACTGCTTGGCACTTACCTGCTCTCCGCCAGTGCGTGGGGCTTGAGTTGCAGCAGTGACAAGGACTTCCCACCAGAACCATTTGCTCTCTGGGTAGTCCAAATGTGCCTTACAACCAGTACCTGTGCTGTGGTGGACCGGGCTGCCCGACTGTTATCTTAAGCACATTTATCTGGAGGAAGATACTCTAAAACATTGCTATGTGAAATTACTTTTGTTTCAAGTTTATAATTCAAGTTTATTTTGGAGAGTGCACAGTTCAGTGCAAAACCTACTTGTTGACTTTTCTTTCACAAAGAGAAATCTAAATGTAAAAGTATGTAGGGCCAACTAGTAAATTGTAGACTGCAAAATCAGTTTTTTATGATTTTTTTATGAAATACCTGGCTTCTGCTGTGCTCCTGGGCGGTCGGGCAGTTCAGGATTGGGCTGTAACATTCCAGTCCAGGAATGCGCTGTTGGGGAAAGGCTTTATGGCAGCGGACGTGTCTTTTGCTGTCAAAAAATGGCTGCTGATGAAGCACTCAGCAGGCGTAGCCACTACAGGCAGCAATGCTCTAACTCTGCTACTGACCCAGTCAGGCCAACCAGAGTGGATAAGGCAATGGTGGGGCATGGAAGGGGAGAAACAGAGCAGGAAGGGGGAGGAATGGGGCAGGGAGGTGCAGTGGGAGGGGTGGATCTACTGGCATTGGTGCGCTTCAGATCCTATCTCTGCTTTTTCAAGCCTCCTATCCTTTTTTTCCCCTTGACTTGTGCCAGCTATAGCTGGTGCAGGTCGAAGGAGACCTAGTGTGGAGCAAGAGGCTTACAGAGGCGTAATGGGAACTAATACCCCTTTCTTTTCTGATGTCTCCTGATTCCCTCCTCTCACTGAATACAGCAAACACCTTTCTGGCTCAGCTGCATTGTCAGGGGAGGGAAGGATAAGACTGGGCTCTGATGTTGCAATCTTGTAGACATATATGGGAATAAATTTAGTCCAGTGAGGAGAATAAAAAACAACATAAGCTCTGGCAAAAGACAAGTAAGAAGGTGATACAGGAGGCCAAGAAAGAGTTTGAGGAACGCATGGCTAGCAACATACAGGGGAATAATAAAAGCTTCTTCAAATATGTTAGAAGCAGGAAACCTGCCAGAGAGGCGGTTGGCCCGCTGGATGGTGAGGGAGGGAAAGAGACAATAAAAAGGGACTTGGAGATTGCAGAGAAATTAAATGAATTCTTTGCGTCCGTCTTCACGGCAGAAGAACTTGGGCAGATACCGCAGCCTGAACAGCCCTTCCTAACTAAGGAATTAAATCAGATAATGGTAAATAGAGAAGATATTTTAGATCAAATTGATAAATTACATATAAGTCACCAGGCCCAGATGGTATACACCTAGGAGTTATTAAGGAATTCAAGAACAAAGTTGCTGACCTCTTAACTAGAGTATGCAACTTGTCCCTTCAAACAGCCACAGTGCCAGAGGATTGGAGGATAGCCAATGTCACGCCAATCTTTAAGAAAGGGAGAAGGGGGGACCCTGGAAACTACAGGCCGGTCAGCCTAACATCTGTTCTGGGTAAGATGGTGGAAAGCCTCATCAAAGATAAAATCCTAAAACACGTGGAGGAACAAGTACTGCTGAAGGAAAGTCAGCATGGCTTCTGTAAGGGTAAGTCTTGCCTCACAAACCTTTTGGAATTCTCTGAAAAGGTCAACAGGCACGTGGATGTGGGTGAACCTGTGGATATCATATACCTGGATTTTCAGAAGGCGTTTGACACAGTCCCCCACCAAAGGCTGCTGAAGAAACTTCATAGTCAGGGAATAAGAGGGCAGGTCCTCTTATGGATTCAGAATTGGTTGAGGGCCAGGAAACAGAGAGTGGGGGTCAATGGGCAATTTTCACAATGGAGAGAGGTGAAAAGCGGAGTGCCCTAGGGATCAGTCTTGGGACTGGTGCTTTTCAACTTGTTCATAAATGACCTGGAGACAGGGATAAGCAGCGAGGTGGCCAAGTTTGAGGATGACACAAAACTTTTCCGGGTGGTGAAGACCAGAGGGGATTGCGAAGAGCTCCAGAAGAATCTCTCCATATTGGGGGAATGGGCAGACAAATGGCAGATGCGTTTCAACGTGGACAAGTGTAAAGTGATGCACATTGGGGCAAAAAACCAAAACTTCATCTATAGGCTTATGGGTTCTGAGCTGTCTGTGACAGCTCAAGAGAGAGATCTTGGGGTGCTGGTGGACAATTCAATGAAGGTATCGACCCAGTGTGCGGCAGCAATTAAGAAGGCCAATTGCATGCTTGGGGTCATTAAAAAAGGGGTTGAGAATAAAACAGCCAATATTATCATGCCATTGTACAAATCAATGGTAAGGCCACACCTGGAATATTGTGTACAGTTCTGGTCGCCGCACCTCAAAAAGGACATAGTGGAGCTGGAAAAGGTGCAGAAAAGAGCGACAAAAATGATTACGGGGCTGGGGCACCTCCCTTATGAAGAAAGACTGCAGTGTTTGGGGCTCTTCAGCCTAGAAAAAAGGCGCCTGAGAGGGGACATGATTGAGACATACAAAATAATGCACGGAAGGGATAGAGTCGATAGAGGGATGTTCTTTTCCCTCTCGCAAAACACCAGAACCAGGGGGCATCCGCTAAAACTGAGGGTTGGGAGAGTTAAAACAGATAAAAGGAAGTACTTTTTTACCCAGTGGGTAGTTAATCTGTGGAACTCTTTGCCACAGGAGGTGGTGATGGCATCTGGTCTAGATGCCTTTAAGAGGGGATTGGACGGATTTCTCGAAGAAAAGTCCATCGTGGGCTATAGGCAATGATGGGCTGTAACCTCCTTACATTAGTAATAGGCTACTTCAGAGTACTGGGTGCAAGGGAGTGGCAACAGGATCCAAGCATCTTGTTGTCTCATGCCTCCCTGGGGCACCTGGTGGGCCGCTGTGAGATACAGGAAGCTGGACTAGATGGGCCTTTGGCCTGATCCAGCAGGGCTCTTCTTATGTTCTTATGTTCTTAAGTGCCATTAAATTGAACAGACTACTTCAGAGTAGACATGCATAGGACTGTGCTGTAAACTTGCAATCCTACTCACACTTTCCTGAGAGTAAACCCCACTAAACACAGTGGAGCTTCTAAACAATAATGCATATGACTGCATTGCAAAGCTTCTTGCAAGGTTCACAGAAACCGTTGCACAGTTTATAGAATATTTACTCCCAAAAAGTATGTACAGTATATCTTTAACAACTGTGCTTTCTTCAGTACTGCAAAACTAAAACCTCAGTCCTTGTCTATGAAAGTTCAGAGCGTGCAGTGCCAGAGCACACACTGTATGCTATGACTAGACTAGAAACGCAGGAGAGGTATATAGCTACATATGGTATGTAGCATAGCTACAGAGGGTAGTGCAATAAGTATTGCAAACACAACAACATGCCATGTAACTAGCCCCTTTCGCTCATTGTCGTGACCATTTTGGGCAGCAATGTCATTGCATAGCGTGTTGCCATTGTTGCCCAGAATGGCTCAGATGCTGAGCCAGTTACATGGTACATTGCAGCATGTGCAATACTTATCACCCCCCCCCCATAGCTAAGCTACTGAGCAAGCAAAGACAATTTTTTTCTCATCTCTCTGTAGGATGTCTTGTTCTCCAATCAATCTCCACAGACCTCCTTAGACCTTCTTACCTGGTGTAAATCTGAGGATACTCTGGTGCTGGGTCTGGGTTTGGAAGTATAGAATCCTGCATGTATTAGCACCACCAAGGTCCACCACTCCAATCCTTGGTCTACTGTATGCCCCAATCTGCCCTGTGATCCTCCCCCAAACATCCCTGCTGCAGGTTTACCTGTGACAGTGGAAGCCATTGAAGCACCTGCAAGCTTGTGGCGCCCATACTTAGTCTCTGGTTTTCTGCATTAGTGTGCCTGGACCACAGAATGGCAAAGCAGCTTTTGTGAGCACCATTGGCTTTGGACTAATGGTGGCAGATCTCATAAATCTATTTGTGTCCGCAATAGTTTACCTACAACGAGGGAGAAACTGACATTTGACATATTTGCTGATAGCACAGAAGACTGATCCACAACACTAGTTTCTAGATATATGAGACTTCCTTGAACGTTTGGTTGACCTGCAACCTGCCCTGCTAACTGGGCAAGAGGCACTTTTTCAAGTAGTGTTCCTCTTATATTTAGCAGGGGGAGAGTAATTGTCCCTCTTCACCCCTGTGCAGTCTTTCTAGTGGCTGTTGCTGGTGGTCTGCCTTTTAAAGATTGTGAGCCCTTTGGGACAGGGAGCCATTTAACTTTATTATTATTACTATTTGCCTGTAAACCGCTTTGTGAACTTCATGTTGAAAAGTGGTATATAAGTACCTGTTGGTTGGCTGGTTGATTGATTATGAGACACATTTCTGCAAAGACCCTACTAACACTGTCTGAGAGTTGCATAGAAACCCTCCAGCCCACGCCTGCCCCCTCTCACATTTCTGATTTCCTTCTCTTTCATTTCTTTTTCCTAATTTGGTAGAGGTTGGGTTATTATTATGTAAAAGAATAGGGACCAGAGATATGCCTTAAGTGTGGGGTAGGTAGGAGAAAAGTAAGATACTTTGGCCTTATGTTTGTGATTAACTCTTGATTTCTATCAATACATTGCTAATAATAAGAACTAAAGAGGGGGATCCAAAGAAAGCTTTGGACACTTAAATCCTCTGCATTTCAATGTACCATTGTACCACCATGACACAGATAGGACTTGTATCAGTCTAATTTTCCCTTAGGTCAGTTGATTTCACTAGCACTGAATTTAAGGCAAAATCCTAACTTGGAGGATATTCTAACCAAGTCACTTGTGCCAGCCCAGGAGTGTTCAAACGCACCATAAAGCATGTTTGGACCACTCTGAGATTCACAGACACCAGCGCGTGGACATGCACCGGCATCCCTGACTCTGAGAGTGGTCTAAACACACTTTACGGCATGTTTGCAACACTCCTGGGCTGGGATAAGTGACTTGTGCTGGTCTAATTCCAGGTTAGGTTTGGCTCTTAGCCTCATGCAACCATGCTTTATACTGTGATTTTCTACATATACTTGAAGCCGTGAGGTTTGCAATGGGTGAGTGACCTGCATGCAATGTGCTCAGTTTTGCATATACGCAGGCACATCTGAAACAAGTCTCTGAACACTCATGGTAGCAAAGATCGTATACCTGTACTACAGAAAGAAAAGCCTGTAAAAACACACGGGAAATCTGCTCAATAGGCTTCATAACTAATGGCTTCAGATGCATGTCAAAGCTGCCCTTACTTAGAGACAAATTACAAAGAAATCAGTGGGATTTATTTCAATTTACATGCTGTGTAAATGTGTTTAAAGTGAGGTCAAAATCTATTTAACTACAAATATGCTAACATAACTAGCTTAAGTTGTGTATCAGTTTAACAATCTGATCTGATAATATCTGCACTTATAGTAGTATTTGTATTTGGCCGTATTTGTACTTATGACCACTTCTAGTAATTGTGTTTCCTAAGCAATACATTTTAGAAATCTTGTTTATAAGAGAGATTACTTTAAGCTATCAAAGCTGTTTGTCCAACACATGCTGCTTTATTTTCAAGGTCAGTATTGAATATTTAGTTGCTTAATCATATACAACATGAAGCAGTAATGAGAGTTCTATTGGATGACCCACTACAGATGCAGTAGATTAAAAGGAGCTAATCCCTTCTGAGTCCATACCATCCTGGGTTCAGAAAAAAAGAGCATTCTCAAAGTAGGATACTTAAAACATCACTGTTGGATTGGTTAAATAAAACCTGGCATGCTGGGAATGTCTGCTTTTGATGACTGCACTTCCCTGTTTTATTCTTCCTGCCATTTATCATTTCAAAACAGCCTGCTGTGCAAAAGTTGTGTATTTATCTTTTTTTAAAAAAATTATTAAACCAAGCTATCTCTTGAAATAAATTGAAAAACAGTATTTATCCTAGCTGCTATTTTGGATACCTGAGAAGAGCAACTAAGATCTCTGTTATACCCATTTTTATTTTTTACCTCACAGCTGGCTCATGGGAACAGAGGCATAATGGTTCCTTAAGATTATTACCCATGGGCTGAATGTTCACAGTAGCATTAGTCCTTGAATCTCTATCCACATGTGCCTTCTTGTAGTGGTTTAATTAATGTTCCCCAAAAATAATAGCACTAGATGATGTATCTGGGAAAAGCACTTACAGTGTGCTTGGAGTGTGCATGTGAATGATAAAGTTGCATTTCAAATATGTAAGGAAGTTAAGCTCCTTCCCCGCACCCTCAGCTGCTGCAGAAATTCAGGTTCTTTTTTTCCTCCTTGGCCACATTGTGATGGTCCATAGGAAGAGGAAAGGAAGGAAGTCAGTAGCCACATTTAAGCATAGTTACAGAAGTAGGAGTGGGGCACAAATGGGTAAGGGCACTTCTTAACTGGAATGTAAGGACAGCCATGAGACTGAAGCATCCTCTTCCTCACTGAACTGCCAAAACAGTCTACATGTGCACTTTGAAGAGAGCTCAGTCCACACCTAAATGGCACTGCTGAAAAGTTTGTAATACCTAACACATTGTAGGAGGGAAGAGGACTGAACTTGTTTCTTTTCAGAGTGCACATGTAGTAAGCCCTGAGGTGAAGTGATAACTGCAACATAATTTATACAGGAGACTTATAAATCTTCTCATTTCAAATTGCTTGTGAACTTCAAATATACAAACATGCTTGAATTATATGTAATGTAATAATATTTATTAGGTGTGGATAGTGTACAGTCTATGGAAATTATAAACGTAAAATGCTTTGTAGAAGTTACTTTTAGCTTTTTAAACTTTCTTTTGATCTTTTATTCATTCCTCAATTTGGAAAAAAAACACAACAATTAAAATAAATTTTTAAAAAGCTTGACATCACCATCCATTACATGAGAAGAAAATACACAGGTGTTGGGGTTTTTTTTAGTTTATTAAGAAAGCAATAAAATAAATTTTTACAAATATATTTAACTTTTTTTTAATGCCAACAAGATATTTATTTTGGCTGGCAAGATTATGTGTTATGAAAAGAGTAAAAAGTGTTAGAATAGATATTTTCAATGAGCTTTCAAACCCATTCCACCAGCAAGGATAAATAAGTTAATAAAAACCCACTTCATATTCTGTTTCCCCAGTGCAATAGACAGATATTAAAAAATAAAAGCTTAAACTCATGAATAGTCGTTCCCAGAATCTACAAACATATAAGTAAAATGTTGTATCAGTTTAAGCACTTAAGCAACTAAATGCATTCTTACCAAGCAACACGGTTTTTTACTAGCTGTAAAGATGGTATCAGAAATTTTAAGTTTTACTGGAACACAAAATCTTTGTGTGCACCCATTTCTTTAAAACTGAGATATGCTTCTGTAGTACTGAATTACTTTGCACAAAATATTTTATATGAATGTCTGGGAAGCACAGTTCAGACAGATTCTGTAAATGTGGGCAGGGCTAAGCAACAGAAGGGGGGAGTCTTTGAAGAAAGTAACATTTGTCTTTCCTGCACCTTCAATTCCTTGCAGTAGAAATTATAAATTTGGATTAGATTAATTTGTTATACCAATATAATCCACACCTCTAGAACTAAGGCTGAAAATGCAATTCAGCTGGTATCAGTATTTATGTTTTTGTTTTCTTGTTAACCAGGTATCTATTCTCAAACAAGCATCTCTCTTATATCTTTTACTATTTTGACAATGCAATCCAAAATACACCTAGTGAAGACTCAGCCCAATCCAGAACTGAGAAAAGGAGCAGCATTATTGCAATTCAGAGCAATTTAGCTCCATTGGTGTTCAATCAGCAAACACCCAAAACAACTGCCTAACTGACCAGACTGATTTTTAAAATACAAATCCACATATAACCAAGTCATTTTCAAAGCAGCCTCATTACTAATGGATGGCAAGAGCTTCAAATAACAACAAATTTAATGGCTAAATGCTTCCTAAAATGTTTGATTTTTAAAATTAATTTTAAAACTAGCAAGCAAAACCATACCATCTTTTTAAAAATATTACTACATTCACAGCACAAGCTTATGCGTATCTACTCAGAAGTAAGTCAATGTGTGTTCAATGAAAAGTATTACAGGGTTGCATCCTCGAATAAGTATTCCCCAAATAATTTCCTTTCACCTTGTTATAGTAAATTGTGAAGTTTGTAAATTTCAGTTCAGACTAATAACTGATTAATTACTGTAATTTTGAAAAAGAAGTGTAATACTACATGATCAACAGAATTATTAAGGAAAATTTAATGTGGCTAACTCCAGTGGGACATACTACCCAGTCCCATGCACGCTTACCCTGCAGTAAATCCCACTTACTACTACAGTGGTGCTTACTCCCAAGTTAACTATGCACACAGTTGCACCCTTACTTATGTCACAGTCCCAGCACGAGATGTCCAGGCCAATGCTGCAATGGTTTTCTTCGTTGTGATAATGCACTTTACGTATTCTGCAAGAAACGTTTGGGTCTAGGCTGAGGGGCAGCTGACAGTTCGACGGCTTACAGGCCGAGGCCCCCATATGGACTCGTTCGAATCCGGCGCTTCCCCATTACGGAAGGGAGCGAAAGAGAACCGTCAGCGCCCGGCGATAGACGCCACCTCAGGACTTAGCGCTGGAAGGACGGCAGAGTTCAGGCTCCTTTGTCTGAGGCAGAGCCGGGCTTTCCGTTCTCACGGGCGCGTCCCGCCGAGATGAGAGTTCAAACGCAGCCGCCGGCACAGGCGAGCCTTCTATTCCTGCGAATCCTTCCCTCGCGCCAAATTCACGTGTCGAGGCAGGAGCCTTCAGCAAGCGACAGGTGGAAGCCAAGCGGGGCCCCGGAATGGCGACGCCTGCCGCAATTCTCCCGCCCAGCCCAGCCCAGCCCAGCCCAGCCCAGCGCCTTCGCTCCGGCCTGGACCCCCTTCGCCCAGAGCGGGTGCAGGTGGGGAGGGGGCGCCAAGCAGCCCTTTCCCCTGACGGGGCGCCACCTCCACCTCGTCCTCCGCGAAAGGGAGGCAAGGCCTGGCGGGAGCAAAGAAGGGTCTGGCCGTGCCCAGCGATGCCCCGTCGAGCCTCCACCTGTTGGGGAGCCTTGGCCTCGGGGCGCTCCCGGCGCCAACCACGGACCGGCAGGCTGAGGGCGACGTGCTGCTGGCGGGCTGCCTTTCCTCCTCGAAGCCCGGGCGCCTCGGCAAACGCGGCTGGATGAGCAATACAAGGTCGGGCCTCCAGGCCACAGACGCCCTTTACTTGGCCCAGCCACACGCGACGAGAAGCCCTGCACGGAGGAGGAACGGGCAGCTCACCCCAGATGCGGGGCCGCGCGCGCTCAGGGCGGCTGGGCTGGCTGCCGCTTCCTGCCCGTCCGATTAACAGCCTTCGCAGGCAGAGAATCCAGCCAAAACATCAACAATCGCGACGTGCTTTGAAGCCCGAGGCAGACACAACAAGGCTTCCGTTCGGGACCAGCCTGATCCTAAAGAGTCAGGCCGCAGCCCGAACCCAACGACTTGTAGCAGGAACGGGACTGGCTTCCAACCCAAGACGCTTAGGACAGGGTGACAACAAAGCGAGCACCACAAGGAGGCTTTTATTAACACACTGAAAATGTCGATTCTGGCGTCCAAATCGTCAACAGTGGAGCAGCCAATACAGGCAGTGTCCAAGCGATCCGTGGGGAAGGCACACGCGTGAATGTGTGTGTGTGTGCCCGTTTTTTGTTTTTTTTTATAGAGAGAATGTTAAACTAAGTGGCTTAATTCGCCATAAATAAAGAAGCGCCCCTGAATTATGCTGACCGCAGAGAGACCGAAGCATAACCATACGGGTTTGCGCACGCGCGCACATACACACACCGCATTCCTTAAACGCAATCCTAATGTATTTTTATTTAGGCGTTCCAGTGAGCTGAATGGGGCTTATTCCCACATGAAATAATGAATCGGACTTCACCCTAAAACACATTCTGTGAAAGAAAATCCAAATGATTTTTTTTAAAAAATACATGATTTCAAATAATGCCTTCTTACAGAAACCTCACAAATTCTGAATAAACTAAAATTAATCCCTGGATGGCACTCAATTCATCTGAAAATTAAGACGATCCTAGGCGCTCTGGGAAGTCACGCAAGAGAAAGTTCCTCCGGTGTTTTTTTTTTCTACCGTTCTGAACTGTATTTTGCCCTCAGAATAAGTCCTGCTTTCCTCTTGCAAGCGAGGTACCACGAGCTGTTCCGCTGACAGGTATTGACTGTGATCTTGGTTCACGCCATAACCTGGACAGTCCATATGGGCAGAAAAGCTGCCTGCCAGCGAGAGGGGATTTCCAGTGGTCCGTCTGCCTCCCTCTCTCCCTCCCTCCCCTCTCGCTTCTCCGCCCCACGTCCCCATTTATTTAAAAAACAAAAAAACCCCATCCACGTCCAAACTGCAAATACAGTTGCCGCGAACACAAACTGCACGTTCGGACGGTTAACATTTATTTTTGCACGAATGCAGATGGCGAATTCAGCGAAACGGAAACACGTGTGTAGCATTCAGAAGGCGACAATGCAACTAAGAAGCACAAGTGACGCCAACCACATCAGCAGTCTGGCTTCGGAGAGGCGATCCGGGAACCTGTCAAAGTCGGTCACCGACTGACTACCTCAGTCATCTGCTACCAATCTAAGAAGCCAGGTAGAAAGAAGGCAAGATTTGCATCCAATCGATTCAGACCCGCCAGACCTCGCGTCGTGCTATTTAATTGGGGAGGAGGAGGGCGAGGAAGCGGGAGGAGGCTGCTCCCGAGCTGCTCTGTCCCAGAGCTGCGCTTGCTGCCACTAGGCTAGCCAGCCGACGAGAGGAAAACTTCTGCCCCGCCGTCTGCAGCGTCTAGCAGGCAATGCGAGCCGAAGCCAAGTTTGACCAGGCGAGATCTGCCCTTCCTCTCCCCCAGAGCGCAGCGCCTTTCCAGCGAAGGATGCCGTTAATGACACCTGCAGTCCCTTTTGTGCCCCAGCCGGACCGGGAATGTCTGAAGAGTGCAGAGTTTGGCGAAGTCTCTCCCTTCCCCAGCGGCCGCGCGCTGAGCCGTGCAACTAAGCCAAGAGATCGTTCTGGATTCCCAAATGAGTAGGTGGCCTGGCTGGTGCTTTTCCGCCATCAGCCCCCTACCTCTAGTTTGTGTGTTTCTCTCTCTATCTCCAAGAGAGGGATTAATTAACCGGACTGGAGCTGAAGGAGGCTGCCGTGACGAGCCCAGTGGCGATTGGCCGCCCGCCTGCCTGGCCCTGCCTTTATAATTTCCACACGAGTGCATCTGGGCTCTTATACAAACCAACAGCCAGCTTCTTCTGACATATACACACACACTGAGAGAGAGAGAGAGAGAGAGAGAGAGAGAGAGAGAGAGAGAGAGAGAGAGAGAGAG
>JAJKFI010000030.1:5797961-5814690 GCA_029204185.1 Lerista edwardsae
GAGAGAGAGAGAGAGAGAGAGAGAGAGAGAGAGAGAGAGAGAGAGAGCACTTTCCCCACCAGCTAACAACCTTGCACACACAGTGGCTACTCCAGGAGAAACATAAATAAATACGTACCCAGAGGTGTTATTATTCTGATTACTGGAAACCCTGCTGTCTCTGGGTTCAAACTTTTGCTTATTGAAAGCAAACAAACTACAGATCTAAATGCTCTCCTCTATCTGAAGGATCTTTTTTTTTCTGTTGGTGTTAAAAAACACACAACCCAAACAGCTTTTTTTTTTTTTTTTTTTTTTTGGGTAAGGACCCACAGCTCTCGTCTCGCAGCAGCCAGCAAGAGCAGAGCACATCTGAGCTGAGGAGGAGCGCAGCAGCAGCCCAGCGCCTTTCGCAAGCCGCTGGTTACGTTTCCGAGTGAGAGGCAGCCTGTTTCTCCTCTGAAGTTGGCTCCAGCTTTAGCAGCCGCATTGGATCCCACAGCGTACTGCGAGACTCCGGTCTACAATCCGGATCTCTGCCCCAACATGATCGCGGCCCAAGCCAAGCTGGTGTATCATCTGAATAAATACTACAACGAGAAATGCCAAGCCCGGAAGGCGGCCATCGCGAAAACTATCCGGGAAGTCTGCAAAGTGGTGTCGGACGTGCTCAAAGAGGTGGAGGTGCAGGAGCCGCGCTTCATCAGCTCCTTGAACGAGATGGACAACCGCTACGAGGGCCTGGAGGTCATCTCGCCCACCGAGTTCGAGGTGGTCCTTTATCTCAACCAGATGGGCGTCTTCAACTTCGTGGACGACGGCTCCTTGCCCGGCTGCGCGGTGCTCAAGTTGAGCGACGGGCGCAAGAGGAGCATGTCGCTCTGGGTGGAGTTCATCACGGCCTCGGGCTACCTCTCGGCCCGCAAAATCCGCTCGCGGTTTCAGACTCTGGTGGCGCAAGCCGTGGACAAATGCAGCTACCGGGACGTGGTGAAAATGGTGGCGGACACCAGCGAGGTGAAGCTGCGCATCCGGGACCGATATGTGGTGCAGATCACGCCGGCGTTCAAGTGCACCGGGATCTGGCCCCGGAGCGCTGCCCACTGGCCCCTGCCCCACATCCCCTGGCCGGGACCCAACCGCGTGGCCGAGGTCAAAGCCGAGGGCTTCAACCTCCTGTCCAAGGAGTGCCACTCGCTGGCCGGCAAGCAGAGCTCCGCCGAGAGCGACGCCTGGGTCTTGCAGTTCGCCGAGGCGGAGAACAGGCTGCAGATGGGCGGCTGCCGGAAAAAATGCCTCTCCATCCTCAAGACGCTGCGGGATCGCCACCTGGAGCTGCCTGGGCAGCCGCTCAACAACTACCACATGAAGACTCTGGTGTCGTACGAGTGCGAGAAGCATCCCCGGGAATCGGACTGGGACGAGTCGTGCCTGGGCGACCGCCTCAATGGGATTTTACTGCAGCTCATCTCCTGCCTTCAGTGCAGGCGGTGCCCGCATTACTTCTTGCCCAATTTAGACCTCTTCCAAGGCAAACCTCACTCCGCCCTAGAAAACGCGGCCAAACAAACGTGGCGGCTCGCTAGGGAAATACTCACCAACCCCAAAAGTTTGGAAAAACTTTAGAGGGCGAGGAACGGCGGCCTTAAACTATTCCAAGCTCGTTCCACTCCGAGGGTTCTGGGGAGAAAGTCGGGGTTTGCCACCAGTCCATGGAGCAGCGTCCTGCGTTCAAAAGAAGAGGCCGTCCACGCACACACCGCGAACAGCAAGTATGTTGCCTGCATCACAATCTGAAAATCGCGCCTGAAAAAGTGTATTATTATCACCTGGGGAAATGCAATATCGGCTGTAATTTAGCCCGATTGTGACCACACTGCCTAGAAGCCAGACCAATGGATTATAACAAGGCCGGTATATTATAAGTAAACCTTTCTGTGCGAAAAAGGGGATATGCCATCGGAACAAAACAGACAAACTAACCCACAACTGTTTCCTTCCCATGTACATTTTTAATTTGTATGGAATATTGTGATCTCACATTGTCTTTGAAATTGTGGATGTTAGTGTTTTGTGATTTGGTGAACAGAAGTTAAATTGCCATTTTGGATACTTCAAGACATTTTCTGCTCAAGAAGATACCATTTAAAAGGTAGATTTTTATCATGGTACTTTTGTTAATTGTCTTTTGAAGTGTCTAAACTTAAAAGTTTACATTTTTTGTTTCAAATATATTGCTTGTTCTATTTCTAACATTCCATAAATATACTTGAAATGTTATTTAAATATATTCAAAGGAAATTTGGATTTTGCTTATATAATTGTGAATATTGGAATTATATATTTGAAAAATGCACTTGAAATACACTGGATAATTACTTTTTGTGATTTAGGTTTAAATTTCTGTTGCTGATTTTATTTAATTACAACCTAATAAAGTAAAATAAATATGGTCAAGCGTTTCAGTGATGGATTCAGTTTGGGTTGGTGCTGTATTTTGCAAACTTTACAAGCTGGCTAGATTCTAGAAAAATGTGCAGTTTTTTCCAGTCCCTGGAAAAGTTTGTTGGGGGAAAAAAAAATCTTTAAAAAACAAACAAAAAAATCCATGTAACAAATGTTAAAAATGGGGTCCTGGAGGCCATCAACAACTGCCACAAACCGGTGTGGTAATTAACCAAGCAACATTTTTACAACCATCAGAAAATAAATCTACTTTTTAAAGATTTACTGGACCAGGTTAACCAGGCTGTCCAGTTTTGAACGAAGTTGAAGCCACGACTGCCGAATAAGCCTAGTTTGTAACAAAATTAACGCTTCAGGAGAAGGGAGGGAGAGCTACAAAATTTATAGGCTGCTGCAGGGATCAAGCCAACAATCCTCCTGTTACCTTTGCCCTAAACCGCGCTGGCCTGGCGATAAGGCTGCTGCCAGTTAGGAAGCGCCGGGCTCTGAAGACGCCCAGCCAAGGAAACGAGGCGCCCTTGCCCTGTGATGCCTTGCAGAGCAGCAGGCAGCTCCTTCTGGACAGTCGCGACTGCACGCTCAGGACAACTATTTGGGCAAACGTGTCGGGGATTCCCCGAGGGCTGGGAGAAGCCGGGGGTGCCCAGGTCAAGACGCTGAATCCGGGCGCGCAGCCCACACTGGGCGTGCCGTCGTCAAACGGGATGAGTCGCCCTGCCGCCAACTCCAGTTCTTCCCCCTGAACGCCAAAAGTCCAGGACGACACCCGGAGCCCAGAGCAAGGAAGACGGGCTGGCGGGCCACAAACAGCGTCTCCCAGAAACGTGCACGCACTGAAAAAGCTCAGAAGCGCCCGATGTCCGTTGCGGGCAGTGAGTGGCTTCCACAGGCACCCGCCTCTACATCCCCTTCCGAGGACTGCAACAGAATCCGAGCGCGCTGCCCCTTCCTCACGTAGGCACGCTCCCCTCTCCAGCCCAGCTGCGGCCTCCTTTCGCAGGGCAAAGGCTCGCAGCGCCCCGTCCCCTGCCCCGCCTGCCTGGCAGCCCCCTACGCTTTCCCACTTCCCCGAAGGGGACCCAACACCGGTGGGACACTCACGCGCCCCGACTCCTTCCCAGGCCAAAATAAAGACCCGGCGAGCGATTCTGCGTCCCTCCCTTTCCGAGCCCGCTCCCCGCGGTGTGTGCCCGAGGAAGGGGGCTGCAAAGTGGGCCCGCCGCTACCTCGAGGGATTTCCCAGCAATTGGCTTAACTGCTAAATCTGCCCACGTTCGTACAAAGGCCTTCAGGGGAAGAAAGGGAAAAAGGATGGTTAAAGCGGCGCCGGAGTAATCGCGGATTTCCCATCATTAGCGCGCTGGGCTTTCGAATAAAGCAGCGCCTGTTCGGAGGCCGGGGAGGGCGAGGCGCGGCTCCCCGGAGGTCTCCCCCAGCACCCCCACCCCCGCCCCGTACTCACTTTGGGGTCGATCTTCTTGAAGGCCGGATCATCCTCGTCCACCTCGAAGTAGATCTCGGTGGTGGTGATGGAGAGCGTCCCCTTGGCCACCACCACTGGGGCGATGAGCTGGGCCGGCGTGCTGAGGACCACCGGGCCTGCAAGACAAGAGCGGCGGTATCAGGATGCGGCACCCCTCCGGCAGCTCGCCTAGGGCAGGCCTGCCTGCTGGCCTGGCCAGCGCTCCCCGAACTCCGACAGGGAGCACGCTAAGGGGGTTCCCCAAAGGATCGGGCTCCCTGACCCTCGACAGCGGAGTGGCGGGCATTTGACAGCTTTGGAGAAGCCTGAGCACTGAAGTCCCTGCCAAGCTCAGCTTCGTCCCAAACCCCGGCGACCCGGGTGGCAAATTGGCTCGGCCACGGAAATAAAGCTATCGATCCAAAACTCGGGTAAAAACGTGTCCTTTCCAGTTAATCCCGCTGCCCGATCCAATTATGCCCCACTGAAGAATGCACCGGATTGCCACCGAAGGGCAGCTGACTGGAAGGGTGCTTCTTTTCCACCAGGGGTTCTTCAAGCGCAGGACAGAAGCCCTCGGGAAATCAGCGTCGCAGACTGAAGACCAGAGAGACTCACAAGAAAATGTACTGAGGGTGATCCTTGCTGTCTGTATCGAATGACCAAGTTACAACACCCTGATACATTTCAGATCGAATATATATCTCATTTTATTTGTTTGCTTATTCAGGGCGCTAGTTAATGCCATATTTTCCAAAACTTAAACCTTCTGCGGGGCATCTGATGCGAAGTGTGTGCGTGCCTGCGTGTGTGTTGGACATCTTTCATTATGCAACACGAACTGTTTTGAGAATGTGGAGGAAACCATTTTGCTTTACTACAAGGAGGCCAAAGATAATTTCTTTCCCCCTGTGCCATTCGCCCTCTAATCCGCATCCTTTAATATCAAGGCAGGGAGAACAGTTATTCGAAAACCTACCAAAATATTACACAGCGATTCCGGGGCTGAAATTCGATGTCCTTTCCCCCCCCTGGGAGTAAGATCCACTTAATACGGTGGAAGTTACTTCTGAGTAGGATTGCATAGGACTGGGTTGGAAGTGTGTGCGTGCGTGTGTGTTTTCCAGAGATATAGCCCACTGAGTCGTTTAGGGATTACTCCCAAATAGCGGTCACAGGAACATCGCTACTGATCCTTGTTTGTAATAACAGGGCTGTGCAGCGCAGTGTTTACTCAGAAGGAAGTCCCACCATATTTAATGGGAATTTCGCCCAGGTCCTAGTATCCGTTTAGGATGCAGCCTCAAAGCCAAATATCGGAGTATTTAGGATCGGAATGAACCAGAATCCTATTGTGCCTGGGAGACTTTTCACCCCTTATCCAAAATACGTTTCTTGGAAACGTAAGCTTGAGGTTTATTCAAAAAATATAAAAATGACCTGAAAGTTCTTAGATTATTTAGAGCCAAGGCCCATTGTGCAAATGAATACATGCAGCCATGGATCCGAGGTAAATGCACAATAGTACACTGACACAACGTTTCGGAAACCGAGAGATTCAGGTATCTCATTGTCCAGTTCTTACATCGTATGCGACTGTACATTTCGTGGCGGGAGGAGGGGAAGAGGCGCGGAAAGAGAACTCTCTCGATTTCAAGTCCGCAAAACGTTTTTTAGGAAACTGATTTGTGACTGCCATCCACTTCCTCGGTTTCCTCTCCGTGCGGAACGCTGCTGGGGCGGACGGGCGGGCGAGCGAGCTGGCGAGAGGTAAGCGCGGGCGACAGTCTGCGGCCAAGCCCGGCTTTCCCTGCACTCCGGCTAAGCAGCCGGCCGCCAGCGGCTCCCCTTGCGCTCGCCACTTAACCCGCATCAGCCGTCTCTCTGCCTGCCGCGCCGCTGCCTTCCCTCCCTCCGCACGGAGCCCGAAACGCGCCTCCTCGCCGTCTTTGACAGCTTTCAAGCAAGCCCACCAGGGGCTGGATAATATTGATACAAACTCTATTTTCTTTCATTTTCTTGTTTTTCCCTCGCCTAATAGGCCGGCCTGGCCTCCTGACCCCAGTCAGCTGATCCGGATCACATGCGCCGGGCGGGCTCGCCTCGCTCCTTCCCCGCGGCGGCTCCATCTTTCCCCTCCCCCTCGGCAGGGCCCTGTAGCGGCGCGCCGCGAGGCCGGACTCCAGTTCAGGGCGCGGGGGTGGGGGGGGGAGAGATCGATCCGAAACGGCGCTTTAAAGCCTCATCAATCTTAATCTGGGTTGCTCCAGTAATTATGCGCGATTCTCCCGTGCGATTACAAGTGGATTTGGATTTCGATTCCCCAGGCCCCTCTCCTTTGTGCTGCACGGCAAGGGGATCTCTCCAGACACCGCAGCCCCTGTCCTGCGCCACTGGCCGCCTTCCCTTTAACCCTTTCGGCCTGCGACTGGCTCCCCGGCTCGTCTCCTCCTGTGCTTTACAAGCCTCTGTGCTAAAATAAACGGGGGCTACAGATGAGGCAGGTCGGGAGGCGCTTGAGAGTCTTGTCACTATAAGGCGGCCTTTAGTGGGCCTTGCTTGTTATGTTCCCAGAAGGCAGATCAGGTAGTTAACCCAATTACCTCCCCGCTCTCTGCATGTTATATGGACAAAATAAAAACTAAGTGGCTGGTATTTCATGGTCAGAAGGCCAAAGCCTATAACTAGAAATCTTTTTCAAGTGAATGCCGAAATCATTTGTGTGTCAAGAGTGTGCATGTGCCCAAGAATGCACGAATGGCCAGGATCAGCAGAATTAAATTTTTAAAGCTGCTACCACAACCAGGAACATTTTTGCTCACAAGATGTGCAACCAAGCGCTCACATTTTCAAATGTTTGTCTAAACCAACTTGTGAAACTCAGTTTAACTTAGATGTACGGGTTTAAAAACCCCACTACAATGCTTTTTAATATAAAGGATTATCGTATGTTTCCATTAACACTGTTTTCAGGTAAGGTGAGGTGAGAAAATAGGATGTTCTTGGTGCTTAGATCAGTCTAGGCCCGGTTATTTTAGTATTGAAATTCACCGTTTTCAAGACTGGAAGCAGGATCAGTGCTCAGGGTGCTGAAAGATGCCTGCCTGCTGCTGCTAAGGATTTATTTCTAGAACTGCATTTTTAATCTTACCTCACACAGCCTCACTACATCCCTGTTGGGTGAGGCTCAGAGGTAGTGACTGGCCAGCATGTCATGGCCATGAAATGCCATCCCTTCCATGATGAGGTGGGAGATCCAGCTTCACCACTCTAACCCTGACCCTCTACAGTCCTTAAGCTGCTTGCAACAGCACCAATATGACCTCGCCTACTAAAACTGAGAAGGCAGCTGTTTTTAGCTCAGTCACAAAAATGGGCAAGCGAGTGGCATTACAAGAAACAGCATCAGCAAGGACTGGGCACAGAAGAGATGGCATGAGTAGGCGGCAAGAGGTGTAACTAGATTTAAAAAAGTGGGGGGGGGAGAAAGGAAGTATGTGGTGCCCCAAATGTAAGGCTGGGCAAAGGAAGGGGCCTCTGCACAATCCAGAAGAGGCAGCAGGGACCTCTTGGAGAGCACTCCACACACAGTGGTTTTGATGCACAATGGTAAAGGAAGTTATTTGGGGCCCTTTACTTTTTAACGTTTTTAAAGTGGGTCTGCAGAAAAATTGTACTCTCCCTTGGTGTGGGGCCCAGGGCAGATGCCCCTCAGGCGCTACCCTTGTTACTCCTCTGGCTGTAGCTACTCTTTGCAAGAACTATCCTCACCCTCTCTCTGGGCAGCACAGAGGAAAGGAATGGGCCAGTTAGTCCAATATCCACTGTGTGACCCAGAGGAGGAGCCTGTATCTGCTAGTTCACACCTTTCTCTGAATGGTGGAGGGACAGGAGCATGCCTGGGGCAGATAGCACACAGGACGGGGCAGTGGAAGCTTCTTCCACCATTTGAGGAGGGCAAAAGGATGGATATGCATCTTCCTGCTCATTACCCAGATTTGACCATGTCTGTAGCTGCAGCTTCTGCCACCGCAAAAGTCCGGTTTTTGTCTGGCTGCAAGCTGCCACCACCTCCATCAGGAGCCACTTCATCCCTTCTGTGCCTCTGATGCTCCAACCCACTGGTTCCCCCCCCCCCCGTGGCAGCTGCAGTTGGCTCTGCATTCACCACTGCTTCTGCCCTTTGCCACAGTACTCTTTGCCACAGGAGGTGGTGATGGCATCTGGTCTTGATGCCTTTAAGAGGGGATTGGACAGATTTCTGGAAGAAAAGTCCATTGTGGGCTATAGGCAATGATGGGTTGTAGCCTCCTTACATTAGTAGTAGGCTACTTCAGAGTACTGGGTGCAAGGGAGTGGCAACAGGATGCAAGCATCTTGTTGTCTCATGCCTCCCTGGGGCACCTGGTGGGCCGCTGTGAGATACAGGAAGCTGGACTAGATGGGCCTTTGGCCTGATCCAGCAGGGCTCTTCTTATGTTCTTACGTCCTTTCTTCTCAATCAGAAACAAAGGAAACAAGGAGGAGTTCCTACTTCCTTTTTTGAGTCTCCATGCCGTGTGTTGCTTTTTGAAAAGGCAATATAGTGGGAGCAGGTTGGCTGTGCAGCACTGAGGTGGTGAAGCTACTACTGTGAGGCTTGGGGAAAAACTATCTGGGAGAATGAGGGGGAAACCCACTGGGGGTTGGTTGGGAGGAAAAGCCTAGGGGAGCTCAATAAAATAGCATGGCACCCTTTGTACATGAAAATATTTGGGAGTTTCTTGGGGTCTATTCAGGTGTAAGAAATGTTGGCCTGGGTTTGGCCACCACCTCTTCCCAGTAGCACGCCAGACTCTACCCAAAGAAAGCAAAGGGAGGAAAGAAGAGGAATGACAGCTGGCAGCATCCTCCTCTGTTTGCTGCTTGCTCCCCAGAGTCTGAGCAGCAAAACAGGGGAAAGGAAGTGCTAAGCACAGATGAAACCAGACCAATGACTGGTGAAGCTGTGGGTGTGCGGGGGGGGGGCATTCCCATGAGCCCGCTACCACTCACCATTTGAGGGGGTGCCTCATTTTGTTTTGTGGTGGTCCAACCCTAACAAAAGCAAAGGAGAGGAAGTGGTAGCTACTCCTGCAAGTTGCAGCTGCCCAGCTTGCGCCCACTATTTGGGCGCAAATTTTGGGCGCCCACTATTTGGGTACAGACAGTGGAGAGGAGTGGGGCTGTCTGGACAGTGGCTCACTACAGGATAGACCTCTGCCTACCACTTTGCTCTCTCTGGGTGGAGCAATATGGAGTGGAGCCAATACTGCTTATGAGGCTTGGGGGGAAACTGTCTGGGAGAATGAGGGGGAAAGCCACTGGATTCCCTCTGGATTCCCTTAGAAAGAGCAAGTAAAAAAGAGGACAAAAAAGTAGCACCTTGTTGCAGGGGCAGGCTCCCCTCAAAAGTGCACGCTGAGGTCGGAGCACAGTATGGATGCTTGGGCTTCATAAGCACAGTCCCCACTACACCATGCAGAGGGAGACTGAGGTAAGTGACAAAGATGAAAACCATTTCTGAGAGATGAGGAGGGCAGAGAGACACCAAAGATATGTTGCAGAGAGGGCCCCTAGTCTGGAACCAGCCAGGAGGGGAAGATTTCATTTGTACATTTCAGAGATTCTGAAGCCCAGTCTCTCTCTCTCTCTCTCTCTCTCTCTCTCTCTCTCTCTCTCTGTGAAAAGGTACAGAATGAAACATTCAGTCTTAATAGTATGTCATTTTTACACTTGTCCTTTAGAAATCTCCAATTACAACTCCCAATACCACGGCACATTTAAGAAGCGCTGAGTCTTTTTGTTATAGCCTTCAGGGAGCAAACCAGCCACTGAGAGAATATGAAATTAATCCACTACAGCTATAGAGCGAGAGGATTATGTTTTAATCCCCTTTGGGACAGGGCTCTGGATTTTAAGGATCCAACATTAAAATGTTTACACAAGACAATCAAAATAGCACAGCTTTTCCATATGGCCCCAAGATAGGAGAGCAGTTCTGGCTTCGTTTCCAAACGGCTATGAAAAGAAAAGCACAGCACACCTGACACCCCAAAGGATAGGATGAGAGAAGGGCTTTGGGAGCCAGTGCTGCTGATTTTAGGGCATTGCCATGTTGGGAAATAACAGTGTCATTTCTACAAAGCAAAAAAGGTGATGAACTATCTTCTCATTGGCACCAGCTTGTGGAGAAGAAGGAGCCGCTTTAAATTTAAATTGAGACTGTGTGAAATCTCTCATTTAGCTCAAGAGGTGCTAAAGATGCTCCCACCTGCGTCTCGCTCAGCTCCAGTTGCTTTCACTTGTCTAGAGGACAGCCTGCTTTGTTGTCCCCCTGCTTGAAGAACAAAGACCAAAGGCAGTGGTTGGCAGCACTTTGGTTTCCCTGGTCCGAAATTTGAGCAAGATGCAAGAAATGCAAGAGACAGGGATGTATTTACTTATAGGCAGGAACAACAACAACAAAAAAAAATACATATAGATGGGGATGCTACCTAGGTGGGTTGCTTCTGAGGAACATGTGATCTACATTTCAAAAAGACACTACAACATTAAGATTACAAACCAATTTATGGGTAGTAAATGGCTCTTAGAGGAAAGAAGGTTAAATTATTTTGGATGAAACAAACATCGTTTTGTTTGGCCTCTTTGTAGCTTTATAAAGGATGGTTGATGCAAATTAAATTTTAGAAATCCATAATGCTGAATACAGAGGGAAGTCCGTCCGTCCCTGCCACATCCACTTCCCAATGTGCCCTTCCTAGTAGATTGTTGCCTAAGGCTGCAATTTTGGGCATCAATCCCATTGAACTGTTGGGAATTATTTTCCAGAAACCTAACATAGGATTGAGCAGCAGATCTACTAAGGAAACACCCGCTGGCATTTCAGTTCCAGTGGTTGGATTTGCAAAATAAATTCCCACTTGTAACAATCTGAACAACATTAACAGTTAAGCTGTCCTCATCTGATACTTTAAAACAGACAAAAGAAAAGAAAAGAAAAATATGCAGTTGAAATATGCAGTTGAAAAATATGCAATTGTATTATTCATGGAAAGTTATGTTTCTTAATTATTTATGTGAATAGACAGAAATTTTGCTACTAAGTGAATTCTATAATTAAAGTAGAATGTTCAAGAAAGAGTGGACAGGGTAAAATGTCTCAAGACCTACTGAAAAGAAATAGGAATGGAGATTGCACAGAAGCAGTGCTTGTTGGGTCACTTCATTTAGTTCACTTGTCTGCCAGATTATTAATACAGCTTCATGTAGCTAATAAACAGTTTTTTTAAAAAACTCAAGGGAAGTATTTGGAACAATTAAAAGCTAAAATATGCTTTATGGCCCAGTCCTGATCTTGGTGAATGCCGGTGCAGCAGTCACTGTACCAGCACTGGGTTTTGCAAGAGTGCTGTAAAGCACTTTTCAACACTCTGAGAGTAAGTGGGAAGACAGTTGAATTCCGTCGAACAGCCACTAGGGCAGGTGAGTTCTGCGCCAGGTGGTGCAGGAAGAAGACCAAAACGGAGGAAGGGAGGGATGTTGCAGTGTGGGGGCAGGTCAGGCCTGGAAGGGGATAGGGATGGTGGATAAACCCTCTACTATATCCTAACCTCCTTCTTGGGCCTGAAAGCCCTACATGGGGTGCAGATCAGAGTCACCCCACTGAGCAGGCTTGGCACAGGTACCAAGGAGACCTCCAGGCTGCCCAGTTAGAGTGTTGGATGTGACATGCGTCATGCGGCCCCCGCTGCCCCAGCACTTATGATTGGGCTGCCCGAAGACTAAAAAGGTAATTCAGCTGAAATACAGGATATTTTGGTGCATTTATTATTAAACCCTTCAGGTTGTTTTATTAGTGTATTTGAATCCACTATTAAAGTTTTGCCAATATAAAAACATTGACAAACTGCTCTGCCCCCAAATTGTGTCAAATCAGATATAAAAAAGGTAAGCAGCTGGCTGAATTTTTATAAAACTAAAATGATTTTAATAGTTTATAGTAAGAATCTGACAATTAAAAATGCAACAAAAATAATGGTGTGACACTGCATGAAGAGTGTTCTTAAAAGAAAAATACATTTTGTGATGTATTCATAAACTTCAGAAACATAAGCAATAAAAATAATAAATATCTAACACAATGAATCTGAAATTGTACATTCTCAAATTGCTATGTAAAAATAGATATTAAAAAAAAACAGTTGTCAAAAGTTAGGATAATGTATCCTATTTATCAAAATGATTTTTTCAAGAATGAATGCATGAAATTTAGTTGGGATGTCCCCTGAAAATGGACTTCCAAGTGAACAAAGCACATTAAGATCAACTTTGAAATAAATGTTTATAGAATCAAGGTGCTGCTTGATTCTAAAGGCACAATCCTAACCTGGAATTAGGCCGGCAGTTAGGCCAGCACAAGGGCCACCGTGAAGCGTGTTTGGACCATTCTCAGAATCAGAGAGGCCAGTGTGCAATCCTCCCTGCCTCTGAAAGTAGTCCAAATGTGCTTTATGGTGACCCTTGTGCCAGCCAAACTTTGCTGACCTAACTGTGCCGGCCTAACTGTGCCGGATTAGAATTGTGCCCTAAATAGTTTTGAGAATGTATATACATAATCAGGAAGCTACTATACTAATGGTATTGAACAGTGTTGGTATTAGAAAGGCATAGAAAGGCATAGAGACAGTATTGCTGAAAGTATACAAGAATCTGTAACAAGATGAAGACACATGAAGCATAATCCAGACCACTGCATGATCCAGCATGCATATAGAAAGCACTGCCATAGGGGTAAAAGTTATGCTCCCCACATCTATATGCACACATGGATGTGCCTTGCAATGGGCCATTAAAAGGAGTAAGAGGTTTGTCTAACTACTCTCTTAGTGCACTACTTCCCAGTGCAAGTCACTTATTCTCTGAGGATGAATAGTTTGTATTGGGGGGGGGTATCATCTCATCTCACATTTTTGAGTATATATAAGTGAGAAAAAGGAACTCTGCCGGGTCTATAGAAATCTTCAGATAAGGACACTCTACACATGTGGACTATGCCCACAGTGGACTGGCTCAGGATCTTTGTTTCTATTTTTTACTAAAGCATGCACCTAATAGTGAAGTGGGAAGATTTTTTGGACTGTCATGTCAGATTTTTATTTTATTATTGAAGTCATTTTATCCAGATTTTTAACTTAAAAGCCCTCAAGAAAGCTTTCAAAAAAATAAAAGCACATATAATAAAATCACTGTCTGATTTCCCACCCCCCACCCCCTTGCTTCAGCCAGGTGAAATATTTCTATTTATAATATTTATTTCAAAAGTAAAAGAAAGATTATTGCTGTTCACTGCAGGCTGTAACAGATACAGCTTTTTTTTTTTTTTTTAACAAAACGAAGTCAATAAATCACTTAATGGTTCCTTGCTATGTTATCTGAGGCTGAGCCACAATATTATTTAATTATTTAAAGAAAAGGAGCAAAATTAGCTAATGTGTAAGTTGTAAAGTAACATTTACATTATATTGTGCTCCTACAGAAATTCAAATGACCAAAAAGTAACTACTGTACTTTTTGTTCTTATGCATTAGTGAAATGAAGGCAGTTTTACTATCAAGATTGGTAGATGGGCACCCCAATCCTACCTAAGTTCCTGTGCAGCAATGCAGCAGCACCAGCGCAAGCTACGCTGCAACCTGCACAGGAATTTCAGTTCCTGGAGATCTCCACGAGATGTTTCTCCTTTTGCCCTGGGGTAAGCCCCAGCAGCTACAGTGAGGCTACTTGAGCCTGCATAAATGAAATCTCTGGCACAAGTCCATGTTGCCTCATATTGATGGATCAGGCCCGGGAAGAGTTGATAGGATAAGATGCACACTAGCATCACCGATCCTGCCCCCCTCCTGGGCCCGCTCTGCCTACCCCACCTCCATCACCACCCTTCTTCTGCCTCACTCCACTCCATTCCTCCCCACCTCTGTGCTGCTCAGTGGAGAGCTTCCCATTCCCAGCGCGTGCTGCTCCTTGCATCACATTTGGTGCACCACCCAGCAGCAGGCTGAATAGTGTGCTGTGGCTAACGTGCTTTCTAGCACGTTTGCAACTGTCTGTGCCAGCAGAGCAGTTGCTCCACCAGAGCAGAGGCACCACAGGATTGTGCCATAATACATTAGGCTTTTTCAGGTTTTCAAGAATCTTTGTCAAAGGCAAGGACTAAAGAATTGCAGCAGCTCAGTTCTTGCAAATTAGGGTGCAATCCTAACCTATGCTGGAATAGGCAAGCCCGCTGGCCTATGGTGTGTCCAGCATAGGTTGGGAGAAGGCTGGACCCTCCATGGGCCAAGGGCACTACCCCGGGGTAGGCACCAGCCACCCCCTATGGGGCTGCTTGGATCTGCACCTGCAAAATAGCAGGCACAAGTCCAAGCACACTATTCAGTCCCAATTGGGGCAGTGCGGGCCAGGAATGGGGGGTTAGATGTGGCCTAATGGCCACATCAAAGCTCCACCCCTCTCCCCAGGCTGCCCTGCCTGCCACAACCCCTTCCCCCGCCCTGTTCTGCCCTCCCTCAGCCCAGAATAGCTTTGGTGCCAGCTGAACTCAGGGGCATGTTCCAGCAGTGCAGGGCCAACACATCTGGCCGGCCCTGCACCAGAAGCGCTGGCGCAGATGTGCAATGCAAGTAGCTTCCATCAGCTGAAGGGGGGGGGTTGGATTGAGCCATTAGTATCGTAACTAAAAAAGTAATGCTCTCTCATGACAAATTGGTGAATAAGTTAGGACTGAAACTATTAGTGAAGTACACAATAAAACAGTATTTATAACATCCAAAAAGATTGCTTAACAGGATATGCCAAAATCTACCATATGGCATATGCATAGCACCCGTTTCCAGGATACACATAAATTTAGGAACACGGTGTACATCTTTTTGTTTCTCACGCTTACTGATTTTCTGCATGTTTACAGCGAAAGCATTTCCCTGATATGCATTTATCTGTCTTAAAAAGTTGGGGCATATTTTTATTGTCTGCACTGGAAGGCATTGACTGAATTATGCTAATTATAATCAAAGGGAGGGGGGTTCCTATAGCAAACTCATACAATGATTTGTCTATTAGAAACCATTTCAGTTATGCTGCAGAGCCAACATACACTATGGTTTCTCCCCATGACATTATGAAAAATGTGGGTTCTTGCTTTCTAGCATAGATAAAGTCTGAACAATGCTTTTGAACTGTGCTAAGAACTAACAGTTCACATGGATTTAACATGGTTGTGGACAAAGTTAAAAGCCCCTCTCATCTGATGCCAGGTGATCATGTATCAGCAATGGCCAAGACTACGTTTAATCATCTGCATCTGGCACAGGGACTATGACCGTTTTAGACACAGGATTTACTAAAAAATTCTAGATTTGCTCGTTTGTCCTTGCAACATTTACTATGATGGCACATGCTGCAAAATCACTGGAAATGAATAAAAATATACTGATTAAAAGCATTTGTTAAGTGAGGACAGATGAGCTAAGGCTGGGTCAGAAAACAGCAGCTTGCATGTCAATCAAATTTTTATCTGGTGTTGTACAACTTACACTCAAGACTGCCTATGGGACCGCAGATGGAGCGAATATGGTGCTGTAACTTGAAGCAGCCCTAAACAGGCTGCTAAACAAAATGTCCGCCATGCCCTGCTGGAACGCCTGGAGCGATTGGCACCAAACTCGGCACGCTCATGCCATGCGGCCTGGTGACAAACACTGTGGGGGGCAGTCCCGTGATTGGTGACAGTCCCGATGACATTTCTTACCCGGGCAATGCCGGGTACCAAAACGCTAATTCTATTGATAAAAATTACCCTGTTTTGGACTTTAGTTAGTTCTGTTTGAACATGAAATTGGGCGAACTCAGGAAGCTAGTGGAGGACAGGGAGGCCTGGCGTGCTGTGGTCCATGGGGTTGCGAAGAGTCGGACACGACTTAGCGACTGAACAACAACAAAGTTCTGTAGTCAAATTACAACAATGGTACAGTCACAGATTTAAGGGCGCAATCCTAACCAACTTTCCAGCACAGACATAGCTGTGCCAATGGGGCGTGTGCTGCATCCCAGAGTACGGGGGCAGTCACAGAGGCCTCCTCAAGATAAGGGAATGTTTGTTCCCTTATATTACCTCAGAACTGCATTGCTCTTACCCAGGTGCTGGAAAGTTTGTTAGGACTGCGCCCTAAACTGTTTAAATTAATTCAGATAAAACTCTATACTTAATATCTTTGTATAAATTTGTTTCATGATTCAAAAAAAAACCAATGTAATGAAATATTACACATTAAACAAAAAATGAAAAAAAAATATTATTTGTGCTGCCATCTTCAGACAGTGCAATTCTCTGCCAATTTTCCCAGAAGCACATCCCATCATGTTTAAGGATGCTTATGCCCAGGCACGGGTGCAAGGTTTGCAGCCTGATCCTGGTACTTGAAAACACACAGCAGAAATTGTAAGTGATCTGGCCCTTCTGTATTCTTCCCAGAATATGTTGCAAAATCTTTCCCCATAGGTTGTTGTCCTTTTTACTCTCTTTAACATTTCTGTATCTAGGGAGCATTTCTATATAATCATTTGTATTTGGATGCTGGCATCATATGACAAAATACACAGGCAACATCTCAAACAGGAAGAATACATTACTATATATTCTGTCACTTTACCCTTTACATTGAAGTTAACCCCATGTGATACAGCATACACATTTAAAACAGCCTCATGACCCTTTTAAAAAGCAAGGCAGTGAGAGAAACA
>JAJKFI010000030.1:5814700-5838343 GCA_029204185.1 Lerista edwardsae
AAAAAAAAAAAAGCCCCCGCTGCCAGTTAATAAATTGTCTAAATCCCCTCCCCCAACCTTTCCCAAAAGGTTTATGCATCCCCTACCAATTTATTCTGTTTAAGTGTCCATCCTTTGCTCTCTCTCACTCCACTTCATTCTAAAAGATATGAGATGAATGAACGGTGGCACTGAGATTGGACTGCCAACATGAGAGAAGATGGAATCAGAGAGCTCCTCCTGGCAATTGATTTTGAACAGCATGAAAACATGAGGATCGGACATGATGGATTAAAGACTATGGGGGAAGAAAGAGCTTCTGGTTCAAGGCATTTTTAAGAGGGAGTATAAAGAAACATTGGGGCATCTAGAAGGCAGGCAGGCATATTTGGGATCTGGGTCAGCCAGATTCTTCTCAAAGCTCACAGGCACCAGGAAGGTGAGAGCTTCCTGTTTGCTTTCAGCATATTTCAAAGAATACTGCCTCTCACATGGAAGTTCCACCTATTAGGTGAAACTGCCGTATCTGCCCTCCACGAACATCTCTCAACCTTTCAAAACTGCCATCTGAAGCAAGTGGCCACCACACACCAGAAGACAATTATGAACTGTATGAAGAAATAATGTGCAGCACATTTGTGAGACTGTCCAACCTTATTTTTACATTTTGTCTTGTATACATGGGAAGTCTGAGGAGCAATTTAGAGCATGGCATAATATGGCTCTGTACAAAACACAGGGCCAGAGGCATAATTTTGCATCCTGTACAATTGATGTTGCGGCAGTAAACATGGAGTCAGGTTTTTCTTTTATGTTTGAGACTCACTGGAAGCGCACAGTTTTTGACAGTGGCTACTCAAGAGGTTTTCAAGAGGGGTGCGAAGGCAACAGTTTTGTAGGAAAATACAATTCCAAAGTTTCAATATCAGGCACTCAGTAAATACTCCCCCCCCCCCTAGGAATGTAGAGGTGCCATTCAAATATAATGGCTAGTAGGAGGGGAGAGTTGGCTGGAACAAGTAGGGGGAGAAAGAGCCAAGGAAAGAAGTTACAGGAGTGCCTTTGACAGGGTGAGAGTTGTAGTATCCCCAATTTTTGAAGATACCACTCCCACACAGAGAGACACTCTGCGTGCTGCAAGTCCCAAATTCAATCCCAAACATTTTTCTTTGAAAGGATTTCAGATAGCAGGGTTGGGAAGCATTTCTCCTTGTTACCAGTAGACAGACAGGTAAATGGTCAGACTTGGTGTAAGGTAGCTTCACCTGTTGCCATACGCTTTAAGAATATCCTTGGAAGATATTTCTGAGAGTGCAATCCTAACCTGGAGTTAGGCCGGCACAATTAGGCTAGCAAAGTTTGGCCAGCACAAGGCCACCATAAAACGCTTTTGGACCACTCTCAGAATCAGGGAGGATGATGTATGTCTGTGTGCTGCCCTCTCTGACTCTGAGATGGGTCCAAACATGCTTTATGGTGTCCCTTGTACTGGCCAAACCTTGCTGGCCTAACTGTGCCGGCCTAACTCCAGGTTAGGATTGCACCCTGAATCTCCTGCAAGGGATGGAACCCATATCTCTGTTCTTTAGACATACCTGTTGTGATAGTACTCTGCTCATCATGTTTATTAAAGATGTCACTAATTATTTAGTGAACCTTTAGCTCAATATTAAAACCAACAAAAAGCCTTCATACTGCTATACTATCTATCACTATGGGTCCACTTTTGCAGTACACTTTTATCATGGAAAAAAAACACGTTGTCAACACAAGTTAGTACAATTATTTAGAAAATTAATGAAGATTGACATTAATAACAATCAATCCACTACAGCCAAGATTATGTCAGCCAAGATGCTGCAGATTCAATTTTAGATATAAAAAGTACTACTATTTATTGATTTTGCTCAGTGATTTGTTATCAATATGTGACTTGCCTCTGGAAATGAACAGCCTGGGAAGAAATTTAGGTGCTAAAATTGAAACAGAAAATTGTAAAACTTTTATCATTATGAAACGACAAAGGAAAACAAACTTGGTTTTTAAAACTGACCATACTTCATGAGCTAGTTACACTAGTGCTGTTGTTACCATCTTTCAACCATTTGTCAAATTTTAAAGGCCATTTAACTATAATAAGATTATGTGTGGCTGAAGTCCTAACACTTCAAAGTAAATGCAAACACTCTTATGTAGCTTTACAAAAAAAGTAGCCAAGCTGGGATTCTTGAAAGCCCGCAATGTACAAGTGCCCTTCTAGAGGTTTGGCCTTTCCCACTCCCTGTGCAACATTCAAAGCAGCAACAAAGAAGCCTATGAGATGGAGGCAACAGCAGCACAAACTGGAGTGGGTTGGGTTGGGAACCCCAGAGATCACAGCTTGGAATACAGTAGAGCATGGAAAAAAGAGTATTGATCTGATCAACAACCGAAGAGGCAAAAGGAGGAAGTGATAGCCACAACTATGGGAGGAGAAAGGATGGTCCCAGCAAAGGTGATGGATAGAAATGAGTTGGGAAATCTCAGCAGTGCAGATGTGGAGGAAACACTGGTAAGACAAGGAAGGGTGGTGGCTGTAAGATGATCGAAAAGGAAGACGTTGCTTAGCAGTACAGGCTTTTATGTTATGGCTTTTAACCACGTGAAGATTTTTCTATGGCGCTCTTAGGAACGTTAGTGACTCTTTTAAAATGAGATATACTGCAGCTGCTGGGCAACATTCCCTGAAACAGGACACACACTTCATGGTGTTTCAGGGTTCAGGTCAGGCAATTCTGGTTTGTATACTAAGGGCTCATTATTTAATTCATGGGTGGAGAAATTAAGTGTAAACAATGTATGTCAGTGCTGCATTAGTTGTGAGGATTGTCTTGTGCATTCCTGCAACATCAGTTCCGCTGAGATAAGAACAATTATGTATTTCTTAATCAAGGCTTATATATTTACTACAAATCGTCTTATCTCAATGTACATTGTTCCCCTCTATAGATTTCAAAAACCTCAAAACCTCAAAAATGTTTTGTGGACTACCTGGCATCTTTACAGCTCAGATGACAGCTTAGGCAGTAGCAGGGGCGGCGGGAGGGTGTTGCCAGGGGTGGCGTCAGCCAGGGCGCCGGCAGCGGCGAGGCAGCATTGCGCGGAGGAGCCGGCGTGCTTTTTGGCCCGCTCGCCCACACCTACATTCGTTTCACTCCAAAATGGAGCTATTCCGGGTGCAGCGAGGCGTGGCGGGCTGACATACGGGGACGAGGCGACATGCCGGGGGCGCGGTTTCGTCGCCCTGCCATGGGTGCGATCGCGGCCCCGTTCGTCACTGAGCAGTAGTGCACAGTCTATTTTTACCTAAACAGCATGGTGCTGTTATTTTATCCAAAAATTGATTAAGAAGGAACTATTAAAAATTCAGTTAATTTGATCCAACTGTGCTGCAGAAAACCACTTTGTAATGTTATTCCTTGAGAGTCAGGACATCCCTAAAAATTTGTTGGCTTACTGGCAGTTGGAGCACCGGTCAGCAGGCCACTTGAGTTGGGGTCAGGTGTTCACTGAGCACTGCTCCAACAGGAGATGTAAGGTAAGGTGTTCGGATGTGCTTTATGGCACATTTGTGACACTTTTAGCCAGTGGTACACATGTGCTCAAGATTGAGCCTTCATTCTGTTAAACTCCTTTCACACAGTCATCATATGTACAGTCTTTTTTAATGTATCCACCAGCATATAGATGCACTAGATTGGCCTGATCCAGCAGGGTGCTTTTTTATGTTCTTAAGTTAGACGCAACCTTCCAATAGATGCCCTTCTGATTTTAGAGGGGAAATTTTTTTTAACAGTTTTCAAAATGAGAGGTTCACACAGAGAGCCTGTGAGAGTATTTTCAATTTAAACAAGTCTGGTTAGTATTTAATCTATTTTGTTTGTTCATTGATTTGTCTACTTTATCTTCAAGAAAAAATCTTTTCTACAGACTGGATCTTTTTTGTGTTGGATGCCAGGGCAATGCAACAAAAGATTCACATCCAGTGATGTCAACTACTACTTTATAAAATTGCTATAATACATTAGGTCAGAAATGAACTTGATAAAATTCTTCCTTGACAACGCAACCATTTTCCAAATCTCAAATAAATGCCAATATAGGAGACAGGTGGCAATGTTTCCCAATCAGTTAAATTTTTATAAATCATATATTTACATTATAATAATAATTATAAATACAAGATTTTTACCTGCAAGATTGTCAATCTCCTTTTCTTGGAGCAGGCTTACAGCATCATCATCCCCTTCTAGCATAAGCTCAGTTTCAGCATTTTGATTGACCACGGCTTGACTTCGGAAAGTTTTCTTGGACTTCACTACATCTTCTTCAGTACCTATACAAATATTAGAAATATTGTAAAATCTTACTGGGTTTTTATATAATCTCAATACCCAGTAAGCCACTTTCTAGTATGAAATGAATTGAATCCTTGCAGTGATACAGAACAAGAATAAACTTCAGAACAGGCTTTTTAAAAGTTTTTAACATATGGTATTTTATACTTATGGAGAACAAAGATATGCTAGTGGAATTACAAAAGAACAAAACTTCAAAATAGAAGGCTTGAATATAATTTGTTTTTGATAGCTAATCTCAATGCTGGTAGTTAACTTGTTATAGCAATCTGACAATGCATTTGTAGAAGAAGAGTACTGCAGTCGACTCTTAGGTGAATCAGGTAAACATACAGATAGGGCACAATCCTATACACATTTCCAGTGCGATGCAGCCATGCCATTAGGTATGCTGCACCCAGCAGTGGGGGAGCAGTTACAGAGGTCTCCTCAAAATAAGGGGACATTTGTTCCCTTATCTCAGGGCTGCATCAGCACCAGAAAGTTGGATAGGATTGGGCCCATAGATAAATCTTTCTGAAATCAATTTTGTTTTACAGTATTAAATATGCATTAATCTAAAAAGAAAAACAATCAACTGAACGGCCCTGATTTGACAGAAGCTCTTTGGCTTGTTTGTTCTTTAAATTTATCACTTGGTTGAGTATACCTCCGTTTGCCACAATATACTGAGCATTTATCTAAATGAAAGTAAGAGACCCAAAGATGCCCTTCAATCACTGTATCCTTTATGAATTAGAGTTCCATTTATCAAAATTACAGAAAGAAGAAGTAATGTCTCAGAGGGCTGTCTCATTACAAGGCTTATAAACACTGTCCTTACAAAGAAGTAGTTTAACACCTAACAAATCAAACATTGATTGGGAATAGAATTTATTTGAGATCATCTATCTTCAGAAGACTTGCACTGAGTGCACTGCTTGGCCTCACTACCCATTCATCAGTAAATTAACAAGCAAGTTCCACAGACCACCAGATCTCCTTGGATTCTGAAATATGAAATATGTTAAAAACAGATCTGTCACAGATGTTGTAATTACATATTCCCAAACAGTTTTTTTTAGGATTGCAAAAGATACATTGAAGCGGATGTTTTCCAATTTCTTTGAGACATGTGCAGTTCTAATTTCACAGATACATTTGGCATTAAACTAAATTTAATAGTGTTAGCAATTCTAGCACAGAGTAAAAATATCAGACCAAGGAGTGTACTGTAGGTATGTTTCTTTAATATTTTTGTGTATGGCATGTGCCACTATAAAATTCTGCAATAGATTCTCTTCAGAAGCTTCAAACAGATAGACGCTTTACCATGCTCTGCTCTTCCAACAGATAGTGTGGTGAAGCCAAGTGGCGTTCTGGTGCTCCACCTGTCCGATACATGGAGGAATGATGGAGGGTGTATGGGTGGGGTGTTTGCAGTGATGTCATTCAGGGGGAACGGACCAGAACGGGCGTTCCGGATCCTAACGGGCTCTGTGACTGGTTCCGGGTTCCCGACAAGTGCCAATCAAAAGTGAGTTCCTGTTCCTAAATCATTTGAATGACACCACTGGGTGTTTGCATTGTGTCACTGCCCTCCCCAAGCCCTTTGCCGAGGGCATTTGCCCCCTTTGCCCTCCCCCAGGTCAACCTAGACAAAGTCTAGTGAAAGACTTGTGTAGGGCCTTAGGATGCTCAGTATCTCTAAAATATGTGCATTTAAATGAGAAATTTAGAGTATATCACCACTTTTTCTTTTATAGTCCTAAATAACTGCTCCTCTTTACATTTCTTGTCCTTTTTGCCCCACTACAACCTTCCTCCTTTCTACCAGCTGACAAAATTAATCTGATAAATTGTGCTCTAGTCCTCAAAACTTTATAACAATATTGTTGATCTTTAAGGTTCCACAAGACTATGACTTTTGCCCTGACAGACTAACATGGCTAGTCCACTGAAACATGCCATCTTTGCTCATTCTGTGTTCACAATTACTAATGAGAGTATAATATACTGTCATAAAACTACACTTTTACTAATGTTTTAAGTTTAAAACTGCAAACTAAGGGCTAGCTAATCTGAGTTAACCAATCTACAGTGCAAACCATGCATATCTACTCAGATATGCATAGCCACTGAATTAAATGGAGTTTATTCAAAGGTGTGTATGGCAATGTTCTTCAACCAGCAGTTTTCTACACCAATGGGATTGCGAAGCCTCATTTGGGGGGGTCATGGCAAACTTTCAACACTTCTGCAAGAGAAAGCTTGAATATAATCCAATAATGGTACGGCATTATGGAAACTAGTTCCTGATATAATGCTGCGCAGCCTCATCTCACTTTCTTGCGCTGCAGCTCCTGCCTCTATGCAGGCTGCTTCTTCACAGGGTTGTTATGCCAACACAAGATGTAGGGGAAAATATGGCAGACAGGGGAGGGGGTGGGTGGATCAAATCCTAGGATGGGATTGGGATTGGTGGAGGCTCCCCAGTCTCTCTCTCTCTCTCTCTCATTCATTCATTCATTCATTCATTCATTCATTCATAGCGCAATCCTAATTTGCGCAAGAACAGGCAGGCTGGTAGGCCTGCGCTGCATCCTAACGCAAGTTAGGAGGCAGTTGCAGCTCACCACAGGGCAAGGGGATGATTTCCCCTTGCCCCAGTGAAAGCTCCAGTTGGGCTGCTGGGGCTCCTCAGATCTGTGGAGCAAGTCTGAGTGCCCTCCCTGCACTGCCCCATCCATGGGGCTGTCCTCTCTCCACTGTTGGCCCCCTCCTTCCTTCCCCCCTCCCAGAAAAAAACCCTGCACGGGCTGAACTTGGCCAGCAGGGGGACAGCTTACCTGCCGCCATCTGGGGCCAATGTTGCTGCCTGAGTCAGCTCAGCACCACTTTAACTGGCACGAATGTGCTTTACTTGCATTGGCCCATCAGAGGCCTTGGATTGCAAGGTGGCAAAAAAGGTTGAAGACCACTGGCATATAGCATTGCCGTGTTAAAGCATTAGCATTGGTATTAAAAAGGGAGAATCTTTGAGATTAGAAGTTGATCGTTTCCACAGTTTTTCATGTTGTTTCTATTACAAGGACATTCTATTCAAGTTAATGGAGCTCATCCTATTTCTATGGAACATGTTCAAGCACTTTAAGTATGATCTTTAAACATACATGAGAGATTTACCAAGATATGAAAGATAGAGACAAACATTATTTGCGTGTTTAAGAGCTTTTTGGGAGTTGGCTCATCTGATGTTCATAAACAAAAGAAAAGGAGACAAACATATCACTGCAATTGATTTTTTCTTTGTTTGCAATACCTGAATATCTGCAGATGCAGGTTCTTCATATTTTATTCTAGCTTTAAAACGTTGACCTATATACAGTACTTGTATTCAAGGCCTTATGTAAGGACATGGCAGTTTCCTGTTTGAAATCTGAACTGGGTAGAAATTCACAAATCACTTTCTCTGGTGTAGTGACAAGGATGTCTGTGGGTCTAGTGCAACAACATATCCAGGAAAATATAGTTGTACAATGAAATGTGTTCCAAAACTAACAAAAATAAACTTTAGAACAGTTTAGTTCAGCTGCTATTTAAAAAACAACAACATACCATCCACATTATACTCTCTGAAGTTCTACTTGTTCACCTATAGTCTACATTTTTAAAACAATAACTTATTTTCCAGGATATTTGCATGGAGGAATGGTGCTGTACTACAAACTACATACTAAAACATTACCATTAAAAATAAAAGGTCAAGGATATAATATCAATTGCTAACTGGGTAAGAGGCACTTTTTCAAGTTGCGTTCCTTTTATATTTAGCAGGGGGAGAGTAATTGTCCCTCTTCACCCCTGCACAGTGTCTTTTTTAGTAGTTGCTGCTAGTGGTGTTCTGCATTTTTTTAGATTGTGAAACCTTTTGGGACAGGGAGCCATTTAACTTGATTATTATTATGTTCCTGTAAACCGCTTTGTGAACTTTGTGTTGAAGAGCGGTATATAAATACTGTTGATTGATTGGAATTTACAAGTGCTTCTTATTTTTTCTTTGTCCTTACAGTTTGCAAAGGGAATAGGAAATAGCTATTAGGGATTCTTTCTTCTCTCTGAAATGCACACAAACCCTACGGGCAGCGCAATCCTAAACCCCCTTAGCGCTGGCACTGTGCTCTTGCGCTGGCCGAACGCTGTCGCGAACATACCGTAAAGCGCATCTGCGTTGCCGCAGCAGCGCCAGCCGTGCACCAGGCGAGTGTCGGCGCCGCTCGGTTGGCCTAGGGCCTCCGGGAGACCATTCCAGAGGTGTTCTGGGGGCGTTACTAGGTGGCGCAGTGGGCAGAGACGATTCTGATGTGGTTGTGACGCAGGACGGCCGTAGTGCGAAATCCTAAACCCCGTCCCCGGCCATGGCGGCCTTGATTCGGGCCGCTCCTGTCCACGTTCCTCTGCGCCTGCAAAACAGCAGGCGCAGATCCGAGCAGGCCCATAGGGGTGACTGGGGCTTACGCGGGTATAAGGGAAAAACCTCCCCTTGGCCTGCACTTTGCTGCTGCTGCCTCCTAATGGGCCTTAGGATATTGCCCTGCTATGTCGGCCTTACAAGGCCGGCACAGTATAGGATTGTGCCCTCAGTGAATGTCCTGAAAAGTAACAGATACTATTTGCAGATAGACCAAGATACAGATATCCAGATCTCATTTTAATCAGAGGGAACTGGGCCACCTAGTCCAAGGAATAAGGAATGCTTTCATTAAAACAAATATTCTCTGTCTATATATGTATACACCCAGAAAGCACAACGAAACAGTGTGAACCATGAAATATAAAAACAGACTTTTGAAAATGGCTTTTGGTGTGTCAAAATTTATTTTGATAACATCCATATTTTCTTCTCAAATTTCATTTAAACTTATAAATTTCCATTTGGATTCTTCAGGTCACAGCTGGTACTAGGTATGCAAGCTAAGCTTCAAAGATAACCTGCTGTGTCCATAGGCGGTTCAAGGCTACTTAAATAAATGTGTACTCATAATGTGGCTGATTTCAGACATGAGTATACTTTTGAAGAGTAAAAGCAAGGGGGGAAAAACAGCCCAAACATGTAACTCAGTTTCAAACAAAGGACTCAAAACATCATCGTTCAACAACATCCACTCAACTTTTAAGGTCACTAATTTCATTGTAAAGATTGAGTGGAAATAAAAGTAAAGTTTGCTTAGAAGCCACAATACAAGGTAAAAGAGAGTTCTGCTTCTTTCAGAGTTCATTCCACAGCTTACTTCAGTGAATTATAGATAAGGCAATTTATGCAGAGAGTTCCCTTTCATCTTTGAAGAGGGCTGGCAGAATGGAAAGTTAACTCATTTTAGTGTTACCTAAATGTACTGACAGGAAATTCTAATGTTTCCAAACATCTGGAAATCAGCTTCATGGGATGGTGATTTCTTTTCTTAAAGAATGCCTTTTCATATAACGTCTTTTACAGCTTTATGTGGCTCCTAAAAGAGTGTTTTGACATAACTAAAGTCTGTCTCCTTCACAATAAAATGCTGTGTTTAATTTAAAAAATCTTTTAGACAATAAAGATGTTTTTGTGAAGTTCTACTCTCCTGGACACTTATACGATGTTTCTTCTTACTTTAAGTATCTTAGTTGGTGTTGCTCTTTAGTATAACATCTTAAATCTCTATTCAAGTTTTATAGTTAATGGTGCTAATTATTCTTAAAGAAACAGTACAAAAATATGAAACAAAGGCAAGAATGTCAAATGTTTTGATTTTTTCCTTGAGCAGAATTAATGCTTTTGATGAATATTTATTATTAATATTTATTACTGCAAGTAATATGCAGAATGGCTTTAGTTGGAGATATAATAAAAAGATGCTAAGTCATGTGGATTTGGCAGCAATGTCTTTGTGCCTTGCGCTCCATGCTACCAGCGCAGCTCACAGCCAGAAGGAATTGCAGACATGATCCTTATTGTTCTGCATTCAACCTTGATAATACCTGGAAAGGGCAGTGCAGAACATCAGCCCTGCCCAATCAGGGGCCTGGAGTTGCTAATATAGGCCCTGTATCATTAATGCCTCAGACCTGGCTTCCCAATCTGATCAACTTATCAGCCGACACGCTTGCTCGAGGACTTGACCTTGCTACAAACTTTGCAATGTCTCTGTGTGCCTGAAGCTCTGCTTCATCTTACCTCACCAGAAGCTCTGCTAAGCACTGCCTAAAGCTTTGTCTTGCCAAAAGCATTGACAAATGGTTATTGAGATGCTAGCTCACCTGCCCTAGAGCCAGCCAGCCACTACCTCAGGTAGTCACGATTGAAAAAGCCAGCGATACCGGAGCTCTTGATAGATTTTGACATCACTGATTTTTACAAAATGCCAGTTACCAGCATTTACACATTTAAGCTGCTCAGCTGGACCCCTGTTAAGATCCTGACTTTTGATATTAAGTATTATGCCTGGTATTTAGCCTCTTCCTTGTTCTTCAGAATAATTAATCCATTGGATGTCTCCATAAACACATGCCAGGCTGAACTGATTTTGACTGGACTCCTAGATCTTCTGTCTCACAGGTATAAAAAAGTCCTCAGTCTTCACTACACTGGGAGTAACATTTTGAGCAAGAATACCATGATTTCCTAGGCCTGAGAGAGAATAAGTACCACTCTGGTACCATATCAGGTTTTTATAGCACAATCCTATGCATATTCACTCAGCAGTTCTACTGATTTCAATTGGATTTTCTTGTAAGTATGCATAGGATTGCAGCTTTAGTTCTGCAGTCATCTAAGGTCCCAATCCTATCCAACTTTGATGCAACCATGCCAACAAAGCATCCATTGCATCTTGCAGTGGAGGGACAGTCATGGAATATTTGTTCCCTTATCTTGGGGGCTGCATTGCGGCTGCAACAGCGCTGGAAAGTTGGATAGGATTGGGCCCTCTATCAAGCACATGAATATATAATAGGTACTATTTGCCCATTAAAGAATTAAACAGAGACACCATTTATGGAGGGTGGGGACTACAATTGCCCCCTGGTTGTGTTTTAGAACCCCATATGACTGTTCTGTACTTATGAAGAGTGCTTATATCTGAGGTGACCTCATTGGATCTAATGCTGAATGACTACTAAACAATATGTAGCCATATGTTATATAGTATATTCATTCCAAAGATCCTGAGGGCTCTTCTACTGAGTCACTGATACCAATAAAATAAAATTAAAAGGCATAACAGGGTGATGGTCTTGTGCAGATGACTTTGCTATAGTTATGAGAAGGTAAAAGACATACTGCTGCAATGTTAATGAATTGAACTGATTCATCTTTTACCATTCTCTGACTTGCTCAAAAAGAGTTCCAGTTAACTAGGGGATGGCACCAACCTTTTACAGGTCAAAGTCTCTTTTGATGCTATGGTTTTGGGGCTGACTCAATCTAACAATGCTAAAAGTGATTTGCAATCTTTTCTTTCCAGTATTCTTCCCACTAGGGACTGGAAGATTGTAACAGGGGCCCTTGTAATGTTGTTGGAGTGATCTCTCAATTCTCCATGGAAGGAATTATTAGAGGTGGGAATAGAGCCCGACTCTTTGGTGCTCCTCAATGAAATCCTGTTCTATCCTGTTCTTTTAATGAACTGCCAAAAGTTTGATTTTTTCCCCCAAGGTTTAAAAAGCGAACAGTATACAAAAGGGGATGGGGCAAACAATCAATATGAGAAATAACAAGTGTCCTTTATCTGAATGCTACTTAAATATAAGGGATGTGACTATTATCATGTGCAGGGGTGTATGAATTTTTTTGGGGGGGGGGGCAGATTTTGTTATTTGAAAAACATGAAAAAAGCAGAAAGCAGTGTTACCTGTTTTTATTCTCTCATCCAAATTCTCTTTTTATTAATTATAAATGCTTTGAAAGTGTACTGGGTAGTTGATATAGCTTATATAATGTCATCAGATACAGCCATAGTATTATTTATAACTAGAAAAGTAATCTAGTAATCTAGAAAAGTAATCTAGAAAAGGCAGCCAAGGAGAGAACCACACTGTGAAGGCAACATCTGAGCCTGAGGATTGGCAGATCACAAGAATACTGTAGATTTGTAAAAACCCCATTGAAAAAGTGGTGGTTTAGACTAGCCTGCTCATGTAAGCCGCCTTGGGCATTTGCTTCGGCATGGGAAAGGCGGAGTATAAATTCTTCAAATAAATAAATAAATAAATAAATAAATAAATAAATAAATAAATAATCTATTATAATTTCTAGAAATTACAAACACAAAAATGCAGTGTTCTGTTTTTATTCAGGCGTTTTTAACAGCAAAATGCAGTGTTCTGTGTTTTTATGTGTTATTAACAAAAATAAACACCCCTAATTATGTGCCACATAAAAAAAACAGAGATTTTTCATCTCTCATTCATCTCGAATGAAGATACTAAACACAAACAGTTATCTTCATTTTCAGAGGAGGTACTTAAGAAAATTCCATATTGTTATGGTCAAACAGAGCAATGACATCTGACCTTGTAAGCTGCATTGGTCAATAGAAATCTCATGAGCATCCAGATAATTTGACCCATATTGTACATCTTTCATTAGTTAACATCTTGCCTTAAGTTGCAAGCATTTATTATATAGTACAGCTGTAAATACAGAGGTGATCACTTAAAGTGATCACTTGTGATTAAGTGCCCTTATATTACAGAATATTGAGAATGAGAAAATGACAAGCACTAAAAACTATATTAATAATAATTATTTCTGAATACAGTTAACAACGAATAGACATAATTGTTATTTCCCTAAATAAAACAAATAGCTAATACTTGGTGGAAAAGGACATCAAGGACACTTGCAAGAGAGGGAATTGGATCAATATTAACGTGATTTTCATTTCATGCTTCCCCAACTCCAGTAAGCTGACAATATACTCTGATTATGTGAACTGTCTGTGAGTAACACAGAAAAGGTTATTAGAGCAAGAGGTGGAAATGGAATGCACTTTTTATATTGACAGGTTTGCTAATAGACTGTACTGACTTTCAAAGCCAGGCAATGTGTTTTCACAATTTGATTTTCATAGTGCTCACCTGCCACTTCCAAATACTAGTTCAAAATATTTGTTTTTAAAGCAACCACATTTTATGTTTATAGATGAAAACTTATTACATTTTATTACTAAGGAAGTAATTTATAAAATACAGCAATAGAAAAAAAATGCAATTAAAAACCTACAACGTGTGATTAAATTTGCAATGTGACCTTAGCACTTGCAATGTGGTTGCATACTAAGAAGAAAATACAATAATCCTCTTAATAGAGAATAGCAATTCTTTTGAAATATAATATGATAAGACTTGTCTTAAGGTTCTTGATAAATTTAGAATCTTTGTGCAACGATTTTTAATCACATATAACAAATAATAAAAAGGTCAAGTTCAGTACATTCATCCACCCTTCACCAGACTGAGAACTGTGCCAAAAATGGGTTTTTTTCTAGAGACCTCTTCCATTCTCTTTGGGCTCTCTTGTGGCTTCACAGAAAAAAAGAAAATGGCAGAATTAATTTGAGGTCTCTGATATGTCTCGTGATTTGGGAAGTAAAAATTTTTCTCTGAAAATAGCAGCCTGAACATCTAAAATTATGATGTGCCAAGTTGGAAGTGAATATATTTAGAAGTTGAACTGAATATAAATGCTTTTGTCTGCAAAGCAGATAGTAAATTCATTCCAGTGAGCAAAAGATGCTTCAGTCGCTGGTTGAAGACCATTGGAAGTCAACAAATGTGCGCACAAACACACCCCATCCCCAAAAAGAAACTTACCACCAACCACCACCACTGATGGATACTCCTTGAATGAAAAGCACTTTTAACATACTATTTATTAGTATGCATGCATGTCTACATGCATGAGAACAGTTTCACATTGGCTCTATGGGTGACAGAATCAGTGGGGAAGAGAATTCTGAATCCCATCAAACCCTTTTTCAGAGAAGATCTACCTAATGGATCAAGATGTACTGCTAGTTTCCTATTACCCTTAAAACTAGAACAAATGGAAATGGAAAGATGTTTTAAAAATAAAATGTCCACAAAATGAAGTGGCACAAGGGAAATTGATAAGCACTCCAAACACTATCGTCTCTAAGAATTTAAATAGTTTTAAAAATCCATAAAATGGTGCTGGCATAGGGAGAGAAAGGTTGCAGTGTTCATTATTAACCGTGACACAATACCACCTCCACACGCAGTATTACATGACCTGAATGCCTTACCAATCAATTCAGGGGGCTGGTTATGACCTTTATATCCCTAAAAGCGCAATCCTAGCCTCAAGGTAAGGGAATGTTTGTTCCCTCGGAGCTGTTTGTTCCCTTACCCGGGTGTTAGGATTGCGCCCTAGAAGATTTGGAATCTTAAGGATCATCTTCACCCATAAACACCCTCTTGTACACTGCTATCATAATCTGAGGTATTACTCTGTGCCTTCTGGTGCATGTTCTACACAGGGTTCACCTTCTGGTGCATGGCAGACATTCAAGAGGAGCAGGACTATTTCAGTGGTAGAACTGATTTTGTGCAGTGTCTTTCTCATAAAGACTTTATTTAGGAAATTTATGTCCTGCCTTTCCTCTGCAAAAGGCAAATGCCCAAGGTGGCTTACAAGTCTCTGTCTGTCTGTCTGTCTGTCTGTCTGTCTGTCTGTCTCACTCACTCACTCGCTCGCTCGCTCGCTCGCTCACTCACTCACTCACAAATGCTTAGAATAAAAACAATACATTCAACAACAGAAACATAATTACAGTAGTTTAAAAAAGCTGCAGGGAATGATAGAAAAGAAAAAGAGGTGGAATAGCAGCAAGCATCATTCAGAAGCATTGGAGGCAACCAGCAGAACTCTCAAATGCACATCCAAAACACAAAACACTCATACATTGGTGCTGGAATTGAATGGGCAACCAATGAAGGTGCCAGAGCAGTGGTCCAATACAAATAAACAGCCTGGCTCTAGTAACCACCCAGGCCGCCGCATTCTGCCCTAATAGCAGCTTCCACACCATCTTCAAGCAAACCCTGTGTAGAACATGTTACAGTAATCCAGTTTTGAAGTCACTGAAGCATGGACAATCCTGCATGGACAACCAGTTGACTCAAGTAAGGCCACAATTGGTGCACCAGCCAATGCTGGGCAAACATATCCCTGGCCACAGCTGCCTCTTGGCTCTCCAGGGAGAGCTGTGAATCCAGGAATACTCCCAGATTGCGCAACAATTCCTTCAGAGGGAGTGCAACCCCATTCAGAACAAGTGGATGATACAGTACAGGCATGCCTGGTATCTGTTGGGGTTCTTTCCAGATCCCCTCATGGATACCTGAAACTGTGGATACTGGGGTTGCCTTCAGAGGCTTTAGGTTGAGACTAATTTGGCTCAACATAAGTCCAGGGGACCCATATTAAGAGATCAATCCTAACTTGGAGTTAGGCCAGCACAGTTAGGCCACAAAGTTTGGCTGGCACAAGTGCCACCATAAAACATGTTTAGATCACTCCCAGAATTAGGGATTATGGCGCACGTCTGTGTGCTGGCCTCTCTGACTCCAAGAGTGCTCCAAGCATACTTTACAGTGTCCCTTGTGCCGGCCAAACTTTGCTGGCCTAACTGTGCCGGCCTAACTTCAGGTTAGGATTGCGCCCTGAGTCAAATCTATGGATGAAAAGTCCACAGATAATTAGACTCAACCTGTATATGATATTATGGCACAAGATCTTTCATTTTCCAGTATGCATATCATACTGACCATATACATATACAGTATAGTCTTTTGAGTATATGTAGTTCTCTGGCCCTATTGTATAGAGGACTACAGAACAGTGAGTATACAGACAATGTAAGTACACCTCAAGAGAAGATTCATAGTTATGCACAATAAATAGAGTTGCAAATTACACAAAAAAGAGAAGATTGCACAAAACTAATCTTGAGAATTTCCAAAATGCACCCCATTTCAAATCATCCTGGAAGACTTCCCAACCCTAAGGTGATTTAGGGGGCACCAGACCCCTCACAGATTTGGGGCTAAAATATTTGATAAGTGAAAAATAAACCCTGAAAAAAAACCTAGAAAGACAGTGGCCTTTCAGTGAAGCAGAATGATTTGCATGCCTGTTTTACATTGCTTCCTCTGAGATCACCACATTATACTGGAAAACAGAAGAGAGTTATTTGATGACATCTGGAAGCCCTTTACCACTGAATACACATTTTAAAAGAGCTCGTCACTGTAATATCTAGATTAGTATCTACATAATTTCTGTCTATGAAGCGGATGCCGCTCCTTAAAAGTTCCAGAACTATACTGTCATCTTGTACTTATATAAAAGTTAAAGCTCAGCATGAAGTGAACAAAGAATGTTATGAAATTACGGTCTTCATGATTTCCTTTCTCTCTTTCTTGTGCATGTTTCTATAAAAAAGAATTTGATTCTCTTTTTGTAGTAGAAATATATATTATTTGCTAGTAAGAAGTACACATATACAGGTGGAAATTTTAGGCATTTTAGACTAATGGTGTATCCATATACCCCCATATCGCCAATGAATCTTGTCCGATTCTGAGGCGGTGCCTGCTGTTATCAGTCACGGTTATCGGTCAAAGGGGGCGACTCCCCCTTTGTAGGTCCAGAGCTGAAAGGCAAGCTCTGGAGAAAGGGGTTGCATCACCCTTCTTCTTCCTGCTCATGGCCCCCTATAGGCTCACAGGCATCCAGCTTCCTTACAAGGAAGTCTCCTCGACTGTGGCATAGCTAAGAGGGTAGCTAAGATGGACAGGGGGAGTGTGTCCCTGTTGGACCTTTCAGCAGCCTTCACACCATCATGCATGGTGTCCTACTGGATTGGTTGGCTGAGTTGGGACTTGGAGGCACTGTTTTGCGGTGGTTCCGCTCCTTCCTGGCAGACAGATCCCAGAAGGTGGTGCTGGGGGATGCTTGCTCAGCAATCTGGCCTCTTAGGTTTGGGGTGCTGCAAGGTTCCATTTTATCCCCATGCTGTTCAACATCTATATGAAACCACTGGGATAGGTCATTCAGAAATTTGGAGTACGATGCTATCAGGATGCTGATGACACCCAGCTCTATCTCTCCTGTCTTTCTGATTCTGAGGGGGCAGTTGAAGTCCTGGATCGCTGTCTGTCAGCAGTTGGAGGCTAGATGTGGGCAAACGAGCGAAAGTTAAATCCTGGTAAGACAGAGGTTCTCCTGGTCTGGAAATCTACAACTTTGGTGTTGGGCTATTGTCTTGCTCTGAATGGGGTTGCACTCCCTCTGAAGGAGCAAGTCCACAGCTTCGGTTTTCTCCTGGATCACCAGCTTCTCCTGGAGTCCTAGGTGTCCACTGTGGCCAGGGGAGCCTTTGCTCAGGTACAACTGATTCGCCAGCTGCGAACATATCTGGGTCGCTTAGACCTGGCCACAGTGACTCATGCCCTTGTTGACATCTAGGTTAGATTGCTACAACACGCTCTGTAGGGGGCTACTTCTGAAGACAGTCTGGAAACTGCAATTAGTGCAGAACACAGCGGCCTGGGTGGTTGCTGGACCATGTTGGTTCAACTCAGCTGGGCTGCTGCTCCCACAACTACACTGGCTGACAATTCATTTCCAGGCTGAATTCAAAGTGGTAGTTTTGACTTTTAAAGCCCTTTACAGTTTAGGTCCAGGGTATTTGAGGGATTGCCTTCTTCCATTTAATCTTTCTTGTCCTCTTAGGTTATCAAGGGGAACCCTTCTGTCAATGCGGCCACCAGGTGAGGTGAGGGGAATGGTGGCTAGGAAAAGGACCTTCTTGGTGGTGGCCCTTATTTATGGTTATTTAAGTTCCATCTCTGGAGACCTTTAGGCAGGGCCTCAAGACCTTTTTTTTCGAAAGGCGTTAAAGTTAATGGTTTGCTGGTATCTTTAAATGTGATTATTTTTAAAGTTGGTACTCCAGGGTTCTGTGCTATTTTAATGGTGTTATTTCAATGTTTGTTTTTAATATATTGTTTTTAATATTGCTTTATTTCACTTTGTAAGCTGCCTTGAGTCCCCTTTGTTAGAGAAAAATGCGGGGTAAAAATCTTTTAAATAAATAAATGATAAAAAGAAGGTGCAGAGGGTAGAAATTGCTCCAGGCCACAAGGTTTGGAGGGACAACAAGCTGAGCTTGACAGTAATGGCCAAAATTGTGAAAATCTTAATATGTATGAATAATACCATCATGTTAGATATCATGGGAAAGATAATTTAATGGTGAATGCAATGAAACAAACTGTGCTGGAATCTGTATTCAATCAAAGAGTATTAACTAGATATTAACTAGAAAATATTTTAATTGCAAAAACCTTGGTAAGTATGAATAATAACATCTTTCATACTAATACAAAACATATCACTCATACAAAGCATTTTTTGACTGAACTCATACACATCCTTTTTAAAAAATGGGAATTGTACACCATGGATTCTCATTGCAAATGGATAGCCACAATTTCTGTGTTAAATTGAGCTTCTCAACCACTCATGCCTTTGCAGTCTTACAATACAGATATTTCAACATGGTTTGTTTCACTGCATTCTGCTGTGAATTACACACTGAATGATATATAACATAAAGGTATTATTCAAAAATACCAAGATTTGATCATTTTGGGCAGTAGTTGTGTCACGTCTCTCTGTGCTAATGGACTGGTGGGGCCTGCACCCCCTTTGATGCCACTGCCTTGCCCTAACAGTTTATGTAAGTTGGTTAATGTGAGCAGCAACTACTTGATTCAGTTTTGAACTTGGCATATTTTATCATCTGTCTATAACAGCAGTTGTCAAACTGTGGATCTATCAGTGGGTCATAGCTCAATTTTTGGTGGGTTGTGAAACAGCATAGTCTGCCTTCAGGTTTGTGTATCAAGGGTTAAACAACCTGCTATTGGGGGGGGGGGCTGAGTCCCTATCACTATTATAGCCACAGAAGCTTGAGCAGCTGGTAAAGTTAAACTTTTTTAGGTGGGTCCTGATGCTAAAAAGTTTGAAAACCACTGATCTATAATACTCACAAAATTGTATTGCTAAAACAAAAGTGATACTCTCTAGAGGATGTATCATATACAAGAATGTGTCATAAAAATGAGTATTTTCTTAATGGGGAAAAAATCCCCCATCAGACTAAATTAAACTCTGTACATTTACTGTTGTTGTTCAGTCGCTAAGTCGTGTCCGACTCTTTGCGACCCCATGGACCACAGCACGCCAGGCCTCCCTGTCCTCCACTAGCTTCCGGAGTTCGCCCAATTTCATGTTCATCGCTTCGGTGACACTATCTAACCATCTCATCCTCTGCCGCCCACTTCTCCTTTTGTCTTCAATCTTTCCCAGCATGAGGGTCTATTCTAAAGAGTCCTCTCTTCTCATGAGGTGGCCAAAGTATTTGAGCTTCAGGATTTGTCCTTCCAGGGAGCAATCAGGCTTGACTTCCTGGAGGATTGACCGGTAGAATCTCCTTGCAGTCCGGGGACTCTCAAGAGTCTTCTCCAACACCATAATTCAAAAGCATCTATTCTTCGGTGCTCTACCTTTCTTATGGTCCAGCTCTCACAGCCATACATGACTACTGGGAAAACCATAGCTTTGACTAGGCGAACCTTTGTTGGCAGGGTGATGTCTCGGCTTTTTATGAAGTTGTCTAGGAACGCCATAGCTTTCCTCCCAAGAAGTAAACGTCTTTTAATTTCATGGCTGCAGTCACCATCTGCGGTGATCTTGGAGCCCAGGAAGATAAAGTCTGTCACTGCTTCCATTTCTTCCCCTTCTATTTGCCAGGAAGTGATGGGAGTGGTGGCCATGATCTTAGTTTTTTTAATGTTGACCTTCAAGCCAATTTTGGCACTCTCCTCTTTCACCCTCATCAGAAGGTTCTTTAGGTCTTCCTCACTTTCTGCCATTAGAGTGGTATCGTCTGCATATCTGAGGTTGTTGATCTTTTTCCCAGCAATCTTGATTCCAGCTTGTGAATCATCTGGCCCAGCCTTTCTCATGATATACTCTGCATATACTTAAGTTAAATAAGCAGGGTGACAGTATACAGCCTTGTCGTACTCCTTTCCCAATTTGAAACCAGTCAGTTGTTCCATGTCCAGTTCTAACTGTTGCTTCCTGGTCCGCATACAGGTTTCTCAGAAGACAGATAAGGTGATCTGGTACTCCCATCTCTTCAAGAACTTGCCACAGTTTGTTGTGATCCACACAATCAAAGGCTTTGGCATAGTCAATGAAGCAGAAGTAGATGTTCTTCTGAAACTCAATTGCTTTCTCCATGATCCAGCGAATGTTGGCAATTTGATCTCTAGTTCTTCTGCCTCTTCGGAAACCAGCTTGTACATCTGGTAGTTCTCGATTCCCATACTGCTGAAGCCTAGCTTGTAGGATTTTGAGCATCACTTTGCTAGCATGTGAAATGAGTGCAATGGTGCGGTAGTTTGAACAATCTTTGGCATTGCTCTTCTTTGGGATTGGAATGTAAACTGATCTTTTCCAGTCTTGTGGCCACTGCTGGGTTTTCCAAATTTGCTGGCATATGGAGTGCAGCACTTTGACAGCATCATCTTTTAAGATTTTGAGTAACTCAGCTGGAATGCTGGCACCTCCACTAGCTTTGTTGTTAGTGATGCTTTCTAAAGCCCACTTGACTTCACACTCCAGGATGTCAGGTTCGAGCTCCGTGACTGCACCATTGTGGTTATCAGGAACATTTAGATTGGCCTTATATAGTTCCTCTGTGAATTCTTGCCACCTCTTCTTAATCTCATCTGCTTCTGTTAGGTCCTTGCCGTTCTTGTCCTTTATTGTGCCTACCTTAGCAGGAAATTGTCCTTTGACATCTCCAATTTTCTTGAAAAGATCTCTAGTCTTTCCCATTCTATTGTTTTCCTCTATTTCTTTGCATTGCTCATTTAGGAAGGCCTTCCTATCTCTCCTTGCTGTTCTCTGGAAATCTGCATTCAGTTGGGTATATCTTTCCCTTTCTCCCTTGCTTTTGGCTTCCCTTCTTTCCTCAGCTATTTGTAAAGCCTCGTCAGATAGCCACTTGCATTTCTTTCTCTTTGGGATGGTTCTGGTTGCTGCTTCCTGTACAATGTTACAGACCTCCGTCCAAAGTTCTTCAGGCACTCTGTCTACCAAATCTAAGCCCCTAGATCTATTTGTCACCTCCACGGTATATTCGTATGGGATCTGATTTAGGTCATATGTGGACGGCCTAGTGGGTTTCCCTACTTTTTTAAGTTTAAGCCTGAATTTTGCAATAAGAAGCCACAGTCAGCTCCAGGTCTTGTTTTTACTGCCTGTATAGAACTTCTCCATCTTTGGCTGCAAAGAATGTAATCAATCATTTCAGTGTAGACCATCTGGTGAAGTCCATGTGTACAGTCGCCGTTTGTGTTGCTGGAAAAGGGTGTTTGCTATGACTAATGTGTTCTCCTCACAAAATATCAGTCTTTGTCCTGCTTCAGTTTGTAGTCCAAGATCGAAGTTGCCTGTTATTCCTGTTACCTCTTGACTGCCTACTTTAGCATTCCAATCCCCTATGATGAGAAGGACATCTTTTTTGGGTGTTAATTCTAGAAGGTGTTGTAGGTCTTCATAGAAACCGTCAACTTCTTCCTCTTCAGCATCAGTGGTTGGGGCGTAGACTTGGATTACTATGATGTTGAAAGGCTTGCCTTGGATCCGAATTGAAATCATTCTATCATTGTTGAGGTTATACCCCAGTACTGCTGTTCCCACTCTCTTGTTCACTATGAAGGCTACTCCATTTCTTCTAAGGGATTCCTGCCCACAATAGTAGATGTAATGGTCATCTGAATTAAATTCTCCCATTCCTGTCCATTTTAGTTCACTAACTCCCATGATGTCGATATTCAGTCTTGACATCTCGCGTTTGACCACATCTAGCTTACCTTGATTCATAGATCTGACGTTCCAGGTTCCTATGCAGTATTGTTCTTTGCAGCATCATACTTTCCTTTCACTTCCAGACACATCCACAGCTGAGCTTCCTTCCGGTTTTGGCCCAGCTACTTCACTCTTTCTGGAGCTACTAGTACTCATGCTCTGCTCTTCCCCAGTAGCATAATGGACACTTTCCGACCTGAGAGGCTCATCTTCCAGTGTCATTTCGTTTAGCCTTTTTGTACTGTAATCCATGGGGTTTTCTTGGCAAAAGTACTGGAGTAGGTTGCCATTTCCTTCTCTAGCGGATCACGTTTAGTCAGAACTCTCTACTATGACCTGTCCATCTTGGGTAACCCTACATGGCATAGCTCATAGCTTCAATGAGCTATTCAAGCCCCTTCACCACGACAAGGCAGTGATCCATGAAAGGGGTACATTTACTGTACACATGTTTAATTAGATGCATTTTACAAAGCAAAGAATCAGATACTTGAATAAATAGAAATAAACATCCCTTTTAGCTTATGGGCATTCCAGACATCTTAATATTCACATTTTACATTTTTTTTGGTCTTTTATGTTACTGGTTAGCACCTGACACTTCTCCACTTGAACAGGTACAAAAGCTGCAGACATATTTGCCATTTCAAGATTTCCCTGATCCTTGATGACTGAGCTTCGCACTGTTACTGTATCTGTGCATTCACTATCAATACTGATTTAAGTCTAGATTGGTTAGTATGTGCTCTTTTATTCATCAAGGTCATATCTTGATGGCTGCACAAGCCTAGATAAATCAGGTGTTAAGCAGGCACATCTCCAAGGAACCTAGAAATTCTCTCATCTGCAGAGCTCAGCATATATTATTATTTATTGCCAAAGAAATGACTGATTAATTTTGTCATCTTTGCTCTGTGTTTTTTGCTTAGCTGAAGCTGCCTGCCCTCGTCTGCAATGCCTGATCAGACTTATTTAAGCTGATGCCTTTGATCGTAGACACAGAGGAGCTTGCTGACTTAGGCTTTGACTAAACATTCCATTGCTGCAATATTTATGTGCAAACTCTTAAATGATAATTGACAGTCAATGTAGATAGCAAAAACTACTAAGAAACTATTTTCCACTGTTATATGGCTATTCAAAGTAGTTTTATGACAGTAGTTTTATGACAATGGAGGAATGAGTACTTAATGAGTACACACACACACACACACACACACACACACACAGAGAGAGAGAGAGAGAGAGAGAGAGAGAGAGAGAGAGAGAGAGAGA
>JAJKFI010000030.1:5838353-5916022 GCA_029204185.1 Lerista edwardsae
AGAGAGAGAGAGAGAGAGAGAGAGAGAGAGAGAGAGAGAGAGAGAGAGAGAGAGAGATTTACACTATCACTTTCCACTAAGAAGGTATTTGAGCACATACATTATTTTTTATAACTTGAAAAAAACTATTTTATAAAAGTATTAGATCTTTCTAAAGCAATTTTCATTCTTAAACGTAAGAGTAATTTTGTTATCTAAGAGTTATATACAAATTATCAAAATAACACTATGAAAAATCCCTAATGAAAGTTAAGCTCCATGGAAAAAAAAAATCTGTGTCTCCAGCTCTTTATTAATCACATTCCAGCACCAGAGGCTAAAAATACATCAAACTGCACCAAATCCTTTTCACATGACAACCTCATAAATTATTCAACTCATTAGTATCACCAAGAGGCATAAAAATAACATCAGCGTTAAGGATGTTTTCTTATAGAGCAAGGTCAACTAAAAGTTTTAATATTAAAACCCATACGCACAAGCCTCAAACATACACATCAAAGTAAAATCTGTGGGGTTTAATCTCAATACAAGTGGTTTTAAATTCCTTTAGAATACTGTCTTAATTGTGATACTGAAAGCTTCAGAAACATTTACTTTAGTACTGTGTACAAGATAACCGTTCTTATCTACTGCAATTTGAACCCCAACCAGCAATAATAAATACCCTCCACATGTATGTCACTTTTATTTCCCTTGGTATTTAGATACAATAATAGGTAAACTATATGAGGTTTTTAAAATTAAAATTATCCAGGTTTTGAGACCACAGTCCATTAAAATCTTACCTGCCTAACATTTTGCCCATAACTATGATGGGCATTCTCAAAGGATGAGCTTTAGGTTACATGATTTACATTTGTGCTTAATAAAGTTAAACCCCAACCTCAGTCTGGTGTCTTCCTTGGGGGTGGTGCAAGGGTAATAGTCTACTTTAAAATGCCAGGTGCAGGGGAGTGGCAGCAGGATACAAGTATCTGATTGTCTTGCGTGCTCCCTGAGGCATCTGGTGGGCCACTGTGAGATACAGGAAGCTGGACTAGATGGGCCTTTGACCTGATCCAGCAAGGCTTTTCTTATGTTCTTATGAGCTACCACACTCTCTCCCAACTGACCACACTCACTCATTCACTTGTTCAGAATGGTCAGATTCCCCTTTAAAGCCAGATAAATGAATGTGGAGTTCTGTCATCCTTTGATAATGCTCAACACAGGTGTGGGCAAAACATCAGGCAGGTGAGATGTTTAAAGACCGTGGCCTCAAAACCCAGAAAATTTTAATTTTAAAGATAGTGAAATTGACCACGAAAGCCTTAGAATGTATATATGATGTTCTTTAAATTGTCAGATAAAGTCCATTTTGAGGTTTTACCATTCATTTTAATTCTTTCCAATGGTAATGTCTGTCTTTGCTTCGGGGCTCCCAGCACTTGTGTTGTCCCAATTAGTGTTTATTAACATACTTGGCTGCATAACTGCATAAACAGATCCTTCCAGTCAACTCTGTTCCTGCTATGGTTGCTGAGCTCCTAAGAGCAAAACTCATTCCAATACTATAACCATGTACAGACAACAGAAATTGGGTTGCAAAATCTATCAGTAATTGACCTTCTCATACTAGGATCTGTCTTTTACTGAGGTCTGCTACAGAGGACCCACTTTTCATTTGTTTTACACTATGTATACTAATTATCTTTCTGCTTTAACCTTTTTTACTTACAAAAAATAGAAAAAAAATGACTCTGACTCATCTTCAATGGGCCAGTCTGAATAGCTCAGTTTGGACTCCAATCTATTAGCTGAAGAAAGTGTAATATACAAAACCATTAAAATTATGTAATTTAGGGCACAATCCAATGCCTGTCGTTTGCCTGACACTAGCAGCAGTGTTGGCCCAAGAGTGCCGGCTGAAGGCTGCGCTGCGCTTTTCCTGTGCCCTAACTTGTGCTGGATATGGCGCACGCCGACCAGCCTTGCTGTTCCAGCACAAGTTAGGATTGCATCCTTACTGACAGTTATCATGAAAGCACAAGCAGTATTTCAGTGCCTGCGCGTGAACTTTCAATAAAGTAAACCATAGGAGTCACAAAATGAACTACCTCATAGCATATGCTTCTTCCACCCCCTTATATTTTCTTTTCTACTCCTATATAGTACTGTCCAACAGGATTTTCATTTACTTGTGGAGAAAATTCCCCTCAAGATACTGTATCTAGTAAAGTGCTCACAACCACAGCTTAGCAGATCACTGTTGCTGCAGTTGTCTTGCCTGCCCAAGTATGTTGCCATGTTCACAATCTTAGTCCTGGCTACATAAAATGCCATTGCCTACTCAGCAGAGCCATACTTGGCTTTCAGCACGCCTGGGATGGGACAACATCACCAAGCCCCCAGCACGGCCGCCCTGCCCCCATGCATCACCTGGCCATACTTCCCCGTCCTCAGAATAGCTCCATTTAGGAGCTATCTGAGCGAAAGGAAGGGGGGGGGAGGAAGCATGCGGCTTTTTCCGTGTCACTGCGCCTAACCACAGCCAGCGCCTGACATGCTCACCTCCCCCTGCAGCATCCTCCCTATGCCTCTGCTTCCCAGGGATTAATAGGGCCTGGGAAATCTTGAAAATGTATTGCAAAATTGGTAGCAAGTATTTGATGATAAACCAAGGTGGTATTGAAATGCTAGATAAAAAAATGCAATACTTCTTACTGTTATAACACAAACAAGAAGGAAACATTTTAGAAAGCAGATGTTAACGAGTACTGACCATATTCCACAGCTGCTTTGAGCAAGGCATCAGAATGGGTGGAGCCAAATGCATTGCGAACAAACCGTCTCCGTCGGCGCAGATCATCTTCCCAATAATCTAAGCGCCAGAAGTCATGCAGTTGGCTAAGGACATAAAAAAAACAAAGATCAGTGCCTATCAGACATGCACAGAGATTCCCTGTGTGTGTTTTATTTTATAAAAGATGAAATCTGTCAGATGTTTATTTCAGGGATTACAAGGAAAATATTACAATAAAATATATATTATTAAAATATTTAATATTTCTTGAGTTATGTTTAGACATTCCAAGATTCAGCCTCCCTGTATCAAAATGCTTTGCCTATTGCGAAACACATTAATCAGAGCAAGCCCATTAACAAATGCAGCATCAAATTACAAGTATTAATGACACAGCTTGCTTTCTTTTACAGGGTTTTTAAAAATGATTGTAAATCATAGTATGGACCTAAGAGCAAATAGCTTGCAATTTAATGACTATGGTCCCTTAGCAGACTAAACTTAAAGGTATAAAATATTGCCCACTTGAATTTTGTGGAACTATGATTAAAATAATGTGCTGAAATATTCATTGAAATAATTCCCCATTGCCCCCAGCAACCTGAGAAAATTGCAATTTTATTCATTATTAATAACACTGAATTAGAGCGGCAAAAAATTCCACCATGTGGTAATTGTCTAGGTAAATTATTATTCCAGCACCAACAGAGTCCTTGGATGATTTTATAGCTCCCAGCTAAAACAAGCCATTAACAACCATAGCCATCTTCATCTTACATTGCCTGTTTTGCATTCAGAACCAATATTAAAGTTTCACAAAATGATTCAGAAGCCATTGTTAATCCATACCCAACTGAAAATGCAAATGCATGCATTCGTTTCTCATTAAATTGAATTTCATTACAAAATACGGGTTTGTTTGGAATTTAGTATTAACAATGTGAAATGCAACAACACAATTAACAATATTTTTTAGCTCCAGGTTCAGTATAATTTTGATAGATAATCTAGATAAGTTTGTGCTTTAAATCAATGCCTTTCTATGTCAGTGTACCAGAAAGAAGAAAAGGGAATACAGTTCCTGATTATGTAGTAAACTAGCTGGATACCCTTGCTTTGGTATGGTATTAATAATCGGGGTGGGGGGAGGATTGATCTCCTTGCAAGCAGCCCACTCTTGCAGCCTCTCTTCCCGCAGCCCGCTCTTGCAGGCTCTCCATGTGGTCACAAGAGCTCTGCAGTGTCCACATCCCGCGCGACAGCCAGGCAGCGCCTGGCAGCTTCCTTGAGAGGCCCAAATGATGAGCTCATGCACCTCCCTAGCCATTAACTGAGGGTGCAATCCTAACCTGAAGTTAGGCCGGCACAGTTAGGCCAGCAACATTTGGCCAGCAAAAGGGACACCATAAAGAAAGTTTAGACCACTCTCTGAGTCAGAGAGGCCAACACACAAATGTGCGCCATCCCCCCGACTCCAAGAGTAGTCCAAACATGCTTTCCCGTGGCCCTTGTGCCGGCCAAACCTTGCTGGCCTAACTGTGCTGACCTAACTGTGCTGGCCTAACTCTAATTGTGCTCTGAGTGTCATACAGGAGATAGGAGAGGGACTAGAACAGGCACACTCCGTGATGGGGACAATAGTGTGGGGCACGATCTCTCCATTAATATTAAAATATGCAATAGCCATATCGACTTAAATTGAGGGACCCTCAGCTGTTATTTACAGCAACTACAGTGAATAGAAAATGTCTCCTGTAAGGGAACTATCATTTTACTGTTTACTATGCGATTGCCAGCCCTCGCACTGCTTATCCCTGTGTTTCTCTGACAGGAGAGTTAGGAAGGGGCACTGGTTCAAGAGTTGTGTGGCGCAGTCTTTTCTGTTACTGCACCTTGCCATACCAACTTAAAGGGTTAAACAGGCTGGGCTGGCCTCTGTTGCCATGGAGACTATGGGCCTCTCTCAGGCAGCAGCACAGGGGAAAAAGCCAGTCATGCCTAAGTAATAGGAAGTGTTCTTTAATTCACCCCTGAATTTCCCCTATGACATATTGGGTTCCATGCAGTATAAACTCATACAAGTCAGGTGCAGCTTGAATGTTTATTGCAACAGGCAACAGAATTAGAACAGAACAGGGCAACAATCCAACCCCTCTTCCGGATTCATATAGCTCAGGGCTCCTGATTGGAGAGGTGATTAGCTCCACCGCTCCAGCCCTCTTGCTCAGGCTTAACCCCTGGCTATCTTCCTGCATACATAACATTTCCTTTAGTGTTTGATTAAGGTGATTAGGTTAAAATCCTAAGGTATATTGAGGAAAACCCTTTTGACCTCTTTTCACCTCCTTAGGGGCAAAATTTCTAAATTTGAAATTTCTTAGTGGAGTGCTTATGTCACAAAAGAAATACACTCCCTGAATTTCGTGTTCCTAGGTTCATTGGGCTATAATGTTCTGGCTCAGTGATGGCAAACCTATGACACCCATGCCAAAGGTGACAAGCCACAATGTTTGGGGTGACACACCACTGTTCACCAACACCTGACAAAAACTGAGTTTGTTTTACTCATTTTTCGTTTTTGTAATTATTTTGATGTTTCTTTATATAACATATAGCACCACACATGATTGGACTGTCTTTTTGGTTTATATGAATGAATATAAAGAATTGTTTTTGTTTTGTTTTGTTTGACACACAAGCAGAGTCAAGTTAAGCATTTTCCGAAGTTGCGACACACTGAACCCAAAAGGTTCATCATCACTGTTCTAGCTGATGGGAAAGGATCTAATTTCACTGGAATGCAACATACTCCTGGCAAGATTAGACCCAACTAAAACAAAACATGGAAAAACAACAGAAACCACTGAAACGACTGGAACCAGAGCAGAAACATGGTAAATGTTTCAGTACAAGGCAATACCCAAATACAAAGTGATCCAAAACAAGGTGATCCCTGGCAGGGATGGAAACATTATTGTCATGAGTTTAGCGCAAATAAAATGTTAGGAATTATGTATTCCCAGGAAGCTTTCTTTGATATGGAAGGCACTAAGGAAGTGAATTTATTATATTTTAATGAAATATAAATAACAATATCCTCTTTCATTTTGTTTATTAATTTTTAAGGTAATTGAGTTATGATCTGCATAGATATTTGGTAAAATCTCCGCTTCAATATTCCTATATGTGGTTGAAATCCAAAATAAATCAATTCTAGACCACGTTTTGTGTCGATTAGAGTAATGAGTATATTGTTTCTTCTGAGGAATTTGTAATCTCCATGGATCTATCAGGCTATATTCTTCAATCATTTGCAGGAAGGTTCTTGGTAAATTATCTGCTTTCTTCCCTTTTCCCCCCGAGTTAACGCTGTTAACTCTGTGCTACCACTCTTCTTCTTCTTCTTGTTCTTCTTCTTCTTGTTGTTCTTGTTCTTGTTCTTCTTGTTCTTCTTCTTCTGATTCTGATTCTTTTTCATCTTCAGATGAAATTGATTCTTCCTTTCCAGGCTGTTATTTCTGGAACTCTGTACTTCTCTATATTCTATTTCTAAGGTTTGAGATATTTCTGAAATGCCTAAATCCTCTCTAAACTTCTCAAGGAATTCCTGCATTTTGCTTATCAAGTTAATATTGTATCTTTTCCCTTTATAAGTAAAAAAAAGTCCCTCAGGAATTTGCCAACGATATTTAACTTCATTTTTCTTAGAATTCCTGCAAAATATCTATATAGTTTTCTCCCTCATAGACAATGGAAGATCCTTTAAAATTCTAATCGGGTTTTGTTCAACTATTCTAGGTTTTTCATCGAAAATCTGCAGGACCATATCTCTAATTTGTCTTTGTGTGAATTTCACCATCAATTCTCTAGGGAGTTTGTGAATTCCAGCATAGGATGAATTTTGTCTGAAAACAGCTTCAACTCCCCCGACTATAATTTCTTTGTCAATTTCTGTTTCTTGTATCAACCAGTCCTGAATTATCTCCTTGATCCTTTCATTTCTTTGTTCCGGGAAGTTCTGTATTCTAATCATTAAGAATGATCTCTCCATCTCCAATTTCATAACATTGGTCTCTAACTCATAATTTCATTGTTCCATTTTGCTAAGTTTCTCTTCTACTTTATCTTTATCTTTTATTGGAGTTTTCTCTTGTCTTCTTTTATCTTCTTAATGTCTTTTTCATTTTTATTGACCTTTTTGAGTTATCTTTAATGTTTGATGCATCTCCTTCATCTCATCCGATCATTGGTCAATCTGTTTAGTCACATTTTTTTCTGATGTTCTTATATCTCCTTTAATTTGTTTCAGTTCTTCAGTCATGCCTTTTAAAATTTCCATCATCCCTGGGTTACTATCTCTTCTCTTTTCTAGTGTGAAAGTTGTCTGTATAGATGTCACCATAGTTGGTGAAGCAGCTTTGGTTCCCCTCACAAAATCCTTTTTTGTTTGTGTCATTGTGATATATATAAATATTTTCCTTCTTATCCAAAATTTCCAGTTCTTTAATCAGGCTTTAATTATCTACTTCCCTCTTTCATCCAAGTATCAACTACTGCAATCAATAAAACTACTACAAACTACTACTAAAACAGTATCAACTACTGCAATCAATATAATCCAAATTTCTGAATATTAAATGTTATTTAAAGTTTAAGAATATCTCGCTATCAAATTCAGTCTCTACACCAAATTAAATTATTAAGATATACAGTAATATACAGTCTCTCCGCCAATCTCAGTCTCTTCAGCACTCCAAATTCTCCAGATGTAATCCAACGTGCCCCTCTTGCAGAAAAAGTCAACCCCTCGTCCGATCCAAAATGATTCAATAAAAAAAGAAGAGGAAAAAAAAGAGAATAAACTATCAGTCAATCTCAGTCTCTTTACCACTCCAAATTTTCCAGGAATAATCCAAAACTGCCCTCTTACAAAAAAAAAATCCAATGCAAAATCCTTCTAAATAACTAAATAATGAGTACTATTTAAAGCTTTAAAAAAAATTTTTAAAAAAGAAAAAAATCTACCAGTCCCAGAGTCTTCCCCACTCCAAGTTCTCCAGATGTAATCCAAAACGCCTTCTTGCAAAAAGAAAAAAAAAGAAAAAAGAAAAAGGATCAGCCCCCAATTCAACCCAAATTCATTAAAATAAAAATAAAAAAAGAAAATCTGTCAATCAATCTCAGTCTCTTCATTACTCTATGTTCTCCAGGTATAATCCAAAACAGTCTCTTGCAAGGAAAGAAAAAGAAAAAAACCCAACGCCTAATCCAGCCGAAATTCATTCAATAAAATAACTGAGTAATAAATACTATTTAAGGGTTTTAAAAAAAATCTACTAATCAATCTCAAAGGCTTCAGCACTCCAGGACCTCCAGGTATAATCCAAAATGGCCTCTTACAAAAAAAGAAAAAACCAATCCACAATCCAACCCAAATTCATTCAATAAAGTCAGGTATAATCCAAAATGGCCCTCTTAATAAACAAACAAACAAAAACTGAAAAAGGAAAAAGAAAAATATATCAATCAATCTCAGTCACTGCACCACTCCAGGCTCTCCAGGTATAATCCACAGCGACCTCTTGCAGAAAAATCAACGCCCAATCCAACCCAAGTTCCTTCAGTAAAGTAACTAAACATTAGGTCCTATTTAAAACTTTAACAACTATATTGACATTGAAATATCTGATAGAAGATTTAAGAGACTATGGAGAAGTAGCAGGATTAAAGATTAATTATCAAAAAACAAAACAAAACTGCTTTTAAAAAATGTAAAAGAGACAGAAATACCACAACTAAAAGAATATGGACTGCAAATTACAAATAAAGTTAAATATTTAGGAATTTTTTTAACGAAAAAATCGAGTACATTGATGGAAGATAACTACTTTAAATTGTTGAAGGAGATTGAAAAAGATATAGAAAAGTGGAAAAATTTAAGACTATCGCTGATGGGAAGAATTTCAATTATAAAAATGAATATATTACCAAAAGTGATGTTCCTTTTTCAGACAATACCAATTATATTGAAAAAGAATTTTTTTATAGAACTAAATAGAATTACAGTAAAATATGTATGGCAGGGGAAAAAAGCAAGATTAAATTGAAATTATTTAATTGAAAGAACATAAAGACAGAGCGGGTTTAGGTTTTCCAAAGTGGGAAATCTATTATCAAGCAGCTGCGTTAAACTGGATTAGGGAATGGGCAAACCCACAGAACCAAAGACTGATAAAATTAGAGACACATGATTTACAAGTTGGATGGCATGCCTTTCTTATGTATGACAAAGCGAAGTATTTTGGATAATTTAGGCAACATATAATAAGAAGAGCATTGTTACGAGTATGGGAACAAATTAGATATAAGATCGATGCAAAGATATCAAGATGGGTGAAACCACTGGAAATTGCATCTAAAGTAGATCGGTTGGCTGAGAACCAAAATAGAACATACGATGAACTCCTGAATGAGAGAATGGAAATATACTCAAAAAAGGAATAGTTAGAAAAAGGATTAAGTTAGATTGTTCTCTGAAGTACAGATAAGATCTAGATGGAATGAAGATAAGAAAGTGGGATTTTATGTACAATATACAGATTTTGATGAATTGTTTTTAGTGGATAAAGGCCAATATATTAAGAAAATGTATAGATTCTTATTAGATATGAACATGGAACATGAGTTAGTGAAGGATACGATGATCTAATGGGCAAGAAAATTGGGACATAACATATCAATGGACAGTTGGGAACAAATTTGGAAAATAAATATTAAACTGACTAAAGCAGTATCATTTAAAGAAAATATTTATAAGATGTTCTATAGGTGGCATATATCGCCAGATAAACTAGCTAAGATGTACCCTGGAACAAATTATAGTTGTTGGAAATGAATCGATAGGGACTTGTGGTGAATGTGGTGGACCTGTAATAAGGCACAAAGATATTGGGAAAAAGTGTGTACACTGTTACAAGAGATGTTGAGATGTGTTATTCCACTGGAACTGGAATTGTTTCTCTTAAATATTATACCAAATAGTTATAGTAAATAAAAACATATTATGATACATGTAAACACTGCAGCAAGGCTTATTTATGCACAGATGTAGATATAACTTCAGTAGAAATGTTAATACAGAAAATATACGAAATAGTTGAGATGGATATATTAACCAAAGGAGTTAGAAATGGTGAAGTAGATAGAATTAAAAATATATGGAAAATATTTTATGCTTGGCTAGATGGACAGGTAGTAGTAATATGAAGATAAAAGGAACGGTTAGTTTAAAGTTTAAATGATTAGAAAAATGAAATTTTTATTTGATTTTTTTAAGATGGTAACCAGATGTGTAGCTTAGAAAATGAAGTTGCTGATAACCGACAGATTCCTAATGTATCATCCTATGTACCCTTTACCTATGTATTTTCCCTTCCTAACCCCAAACTGTAGACATAGATATGAATAAAATTTCAATTAAAAGAATAACAATATCAACATTATAGTTTTATTTTTGGTTTTACTTGAAACAAAAATCTAGACATCCAAATTAGTGATTTGAAAGGAAATCAAATTAGTGACTTGAAACGTACTTTGGTCCTTCGTTGTTTATTACGTTAGTTTACAGGTACACTATATCAACAACCTCAGATATGCAGACGATACCACTCTAATGGCAGAAAGTGAGGAAGACCTAAAGAACCTTCTGATGAGGGTGAAAGAGGAAAGTGCCAAAATTGGCTTGAAGGTCAACATTAAAAAAACTAAGATCATGGCCACCACTCCCATCACTTCCTGGCAAATAGAAGGGGAGCAAATGGAAGCAGTGACAGACTTTATTTTCCTGGTCTCCAAGATCACCGCAGATGGTGACTGCAGCCATGAAATTAAAAGATGTTTACTTCTTGGGAGGAAAGCTATGGCGTTCCTAGACAACTTCATAAAAAGCCAAGACATCACCCTGCCAACAAAGGTTCGCCTAGTCAAAGCTACGGTTTTCCCAGTAGCAATGTATGGCTGTGAGAGCTGGACCATAAAAAAGGCAGAGCACTGAAGAATAGATGCTTTTGAATTAGGGTGTTGGAGAAGACTCTTGAGAGTCCCCTGGACTGCAAGGAGATCCAATCGGTCAATCCTCCAGGAAGTCAAGCCTGATTGCTCCCTGGAAGGACAAATCCTGAAACTGAAGCTCCAATATTTTGGCCACCTCATGAGAAGAGAGGACTCTTTAGAAAAGACCCTCATGCTGGGCAAGATTGAAGGCAAAAGGAGAAGGGGGCGGCAGAGGATGAGATGGTTAGACAGTGTCACCGAAGCGATGAACATGAAATTGGGTGAACTCCGGAAGCTAGTGGAGGACAGGGAGGCCTGGCGTGCTGTGGTCCATGGGTTCGTGAAGAGCGGGACATTACTTAGCGACTGAACAACAACAAAGTACAGGTACATAGTTGCTTGTGGGCAATCAGATCACAAAACCTGTTGCTGGCAGAAAGTTACAGGTGTTGACATGCAAGTGGGAAAATGGAAAGTAACTCTAAGAGAATGCCTGCCCAGACCTCTTTTTTTGCAAGAATGAATTACATCATTGTTTCTGAAACCTCATTGTAAAAAAGCTAAATCTGTTGCTGATAATGATGTACTCAGATAAATATATGGAACTTGTATCTTATCCAAAAGCAAGTGAGATATTCGACCAGACAACTGGTTCAGTTAGGTCAGTCTGAAAACAGGCAAAACCCAGATGTTTTCAAGGAAGGTGCAAGAAATGTTGTAGTAGACATTTATGGAATAAATGTCACCCCAGGGATAGGCTGCACTTAACCTCCATCAGTTAGCAGTTGTCTTATGCACTGAAGCATGAGGGTTTAATACTCCTTCAGAATAATTATCCAGATCAAGACAAAGCTCATTCATATGAACCTTTAATTCTAGTCATTCTCTTCATTTCAATGACATGCTGACATAATCTCAACAGGTTAATTATTTGCCATAAAAGTTTTAAAATGGGATACCTTCCATTTATGCTAATTTTCATCATAAAGAAATCATTATGAATAAGGACAAACATTCACTTTGATTACAACAATACTTGCATGATCTTAGTGTGGATATTATAGATCTACGCCTTGTTATGTCGAGACAGCGCATTATGTGGAAAAAGTATGGAAATACCTGAACAAAGTTCACTATCTCATCTCTTTATGTAATAAAGATATTGATATAAAGAGAAAAATAAATTACTATTATTTTTCTTCAAGTGCTGAGATCACAATGAATTTTTTAAGGTATGATAGGAACATTGCTGGGCCATGACATGATGCTCTCCGAAGCAGAGTACAAAATAGTGCCATTCTATTCCCCCCTTTCTTTATTAATAATATGCTTTCCTTTCTCTCACATCTCCTTTCCTTTTCTATGATGAAGGGAAGAGCACTGTGGTACCATATGCCTTCCTTTCTCTGCAGGATATCCCAGGTCAGTGCTGGATGAGCTGCTGTTGATGTCACTCCATTAGTTGCTCTCAATCTGGTGCCTGAGAGCCCAGTCCTGAGGGTTTTATTGTCTGCGGTACGCTCTAAGTGTTGTGAATGTGTCGTAAAGTACATTTGCAGCACCGAGGGAGGAAGGAGCGCTGGCACTGGGTCAGTACCAGTTGGTGCTGGGCCTCAGAGCTGCATGGAAGCTTGGTTGGTGCTCGTCCAATACCGACCAGTGGTAAGGTATTTTGGGTAGGGACAGGAAGTCGGTGGAACAGGGTGGAGGAAGGGGGGATTGGGCCTGGGAAGGGGGTGGAGATGGCGGCAGCCTCTGCCGCAGAACCTTAACCCCCTCCCAAACTGGGCAGCCTGACATGGGCCTTCTTGACTCTGCGCCCATTCTGATGCTCCCTTCCCCTGAGTAGATCTCCGGTGGTATCCTGGTGGGGTCAGGATCCAGTGATCACCAATTCAGCGCCACTGGAGTCCTGGGCACCGACGGATACAAGAATGGGCTGCCCAGCGCTCAGCTTCACTGTGACTCATGGTAGCACCAGCCCTTGATTAACTATAATAAATTGTTCATTTGCTCTGTTGGTTAGAGGATAACAGTCTATATCTTTATATAACAGTTTTAGCTTTTCTAATTCCTAGCACATTTATCTCTTCTATAGTAATTCATAATATAATTTAAAACTTTAAAATGATCTTTCTTGCCTAATCTTGTTACAACCATCAAGGTCCAGCATATCATAAGCACTGGTAAAATATCTTGAACTTAAAGCATTATCAATTAGTAAGCCAGTTCAATTTCAGCAAAATACCTAAGATCTGAATTCTATGCATACTTCTCAGGGAATACACCACACTGAGACTTCCGCAAGTCTATGTATTATGTATAAGAAGGAGCTTACTCCTTCTTACTACTTACTTCGGCAACACTAGGTATCAATTAGGTTTAGTGGAATTTAGATTCAGAAGATAGAAAATTAGCATTCTGTTTAAACGTATTTCAGCTATTTTCCCCCTGTTCATATCTATAATTATAATTGTTCTATGGCTGAAGAGAGCCAGGATTGTTCAAAATATCAGAGACATATCTTAAAGAATAGCAAATATTTAGAGTTTCACATAAGTAGTGCCATATTGAAAGGTAAGAGGTATTCTAAGGTCTGCCTAGAATATCTGAGCAAGTTTAATGGGTCAGGAATAGTATTGCAGAATACATAGTAATGAAAATGGTAATGCCTAAAATGAGATATTGGTAGGAAAGAGAGTGAACCTGAGGAAATGCTAAACTTTCAAAGCCTCTTTCCTAAATATTTTAAAAGCATCTCAAATTAGTAAATTAGTAATTTAATAAATTTCTAGTGAGGTCATAAACATTTCAATAACCCAATTAGAAATAAAAATAGTGAGTGCTATTGTGAAATAACCTTGTTTTTTAGTTTATTTTCAAAAGAAATGTAACTACTGAAAGTTGTTAAAGTTAATGAGCACAAACATTAAGGAAATTTAAAGAGGCAGAACTGCTCAAACTGCCACTGTTCAAAAGATGAACACTGAACTTTGCCACAAGAAAAAGAAAACTTTGCCACACAGAAATCTCTCTAAACAGATAAATCTCCTCTTAAACTATGGATAGCTCACACTGGAAAGGAGATTATTGCTAACAGATGTATAGGGAAATCATTGTGTATTGGTTGCATTGGTTCAATGCATTGGTCGAGGATAGCCTGTATGCATGTTGAGCAAGGGCATGGTGTTTGAATGACTTGCAGCTACATAAAAATCCTATAGAAGCATATTTATTTATTTATTTAAGAAATTTTTACCCCGCCTTTCCTCTGCCGGGGCAGATGTCCAAGGCGGCTTACAATATTAAAAAAGATAAAAATAAAGTATAACAATTAACATTAAAAAACAGTTAAAAACAGTATTAAACAATAAACAATCAAGATTAAAAACACAAACAATTTAAAAACAATTAAAAAATAAAATAAAACACAAGCCCCGTGGATCATAATAACCAGCCAGCCAACCTGTCAACAATTAAAAGCTTTTTGGAATAAAAAGGTCTTCAGCCCCCGCCGAAATGTAAACAGAGAGGGAGCAGTTCTCAATTCGAGGGGAAGGGTGTTCCAGAGTTGGGGGGCCACCACCGAGAAGGCCCTCTTCCTGGCCGCCACTCCTCTTACTTCTCCTGGTGGCGGCACAGTCAGAAGGGTCCCCCCAGATGATCTAAGAGTACGGGTTGGATTATATAGAAGAAGGCGGTCCCTCAAATACCCCGGACCCGAGCCGTAAAGGGCTTTAAAAGTCAAAACTAGCACTTTGAATTGGGCCCGGAACAGAACCGGCAGCCAGTGTAGTCGCCGAAGCAGCGGCTCGACAGAGTCAAACCGACGTGCCCCAAGCATATACACTGTTTCCAGTGTCGGAAACATCACATGAAGAACAATCTTCATAATTGCAGTTCTACAATCTTCACTATGAAGAAGTAGCTACACAGAGTCCAAAACAGATATCAAAAAAGAATGCCAGCTGAAGGAATGGCCAGCGCGGGGGGCTTTGGAGGGCAGAGGGAAGGCAGGACAGAGGCGGAACAGGACAGGGGACAGGTGGAGGGAAGGTGGCCCTGTGGGCAGGGTGGCCTGGGGAGGGGGGGAGAAGTCAGGTGGCCAGATCCTAACAGGCAGATCCTAGTTCCTGTTCCTGCGCCGCTTTGACTTGCACCGACTGTTTAGCAGGCGCAGGTCTGAGCAACCCCATCGGGGCGCCTGGTGCTTACACCAGGGGAAGGGGACAAACATCCCCATGGTGAGCTCCAGCTGCCTCCTACCCTGCGTAAGATGCCATGCAGCCCAGCCACCTTGCCTGCCTGCTCCTGTGCAGGTTAGGATTGTGCTATTAAAAAACTATTTTGACTTGGCAATGTTACATTTTAAGTTCTATTGCCCATAGACCTTCATTTTAAAATATGAAGAATGCAAGTAAAAGAAAAATGGAGCAAGTGTAGAAGGGAAATCTTATTCGGAACTTGTTCACAGAATTGGAGAGGAGGCATGATTTCAAAGTAGAGCACATGCTTTGCATGTTGAAGATAGACCCCTGGTTGAGTTTACTATATCTCCACTTAAAAGGATCTTGTGTAGTGAGACTGGAAAGATTCCTGTCTGAATCCTTTGGTCAGTGTTTCCTAATCCTGGGGTCACGCCCCCCCCCCCAAGGCAGCAGGAAATGATGTTTTCCCCCTTAAGGGAAATGGTGAATCAACTTCAACAGCAGGATTAGATGGAGGTGACAGTATGCCCAGGTTCGTGCTGCTGCTGCCTAGGTAAAAAAGAAGTGGATTTTGGATATATCTGTCTGCAGCAGTAGTTGGAGAACCCAGGTTCTCACCTCCATCAAACATGGATAAATTAAAACAAAAAACCTTGCTTTTTTAGTTAGTTGGTGGCAGTGCAAACCCAGAAGTGTCAACACCACCAAGTTGCCATACCCACGACCACTTACGGTTCCTTTACCCTTTGTTTAAAGTTTGGGAACCACTGCCTCAGGAGAACAGCTACCAACAAAGAATACAATACAGGGCTAGATGGACCCAATGTTAGGCAGCTTCATGTGTTACATCACTGAGGGGAGTATTTGCTGAACAGGATTCAGAATTACAGGCATGCCCCAGTATCCAAAGTTTCAGTTATCCACAGATACCATGGATATTTGAATGGGATGCCTATTAAAAAAGATAAACATTACACAAATCTCCTTTTTTAACCTTGTTGCAGCAAAACCACTAATATTCCCCTATCTTTAAAGAGGTGTCCCCAGTATCCATGGTTTTAGGTATCCACGGGTGGATCTGGAACGGAATCTGTACATGCCTGTACGGTTTTCAGGTTATCTATTCCTTAGACAAGCTATACTGATAGGAAACTCACAATGTTTGTGGAAATTCCATACTTCCCTGCCCAGCTTCACTTGTGCCTCACACATCAGCTTCCAAGGCTGCCTACATCCTCTGTCCACTGCCCCTGTCATGTCTGGGCAAACAAACAGATTAGGAGCAGACACTACACAGAGATTTATGGATAGGGAACATTATGCGCAAAGACTAAAAAGATATCCATCAAATAAATGGTAGGACTGGATACATGATACTACTAGTTATAATGTAGTGAACAGTCCTACAGAAATGAAAAGGAATCACACCAGAATCATAAGAAAAAATACCCAAGTATAGCAGCACATCACATTTATTTTTCACATTTCAAAAAAGATAAACATTTCTCTGTATGTATATAAAATAAAAAATGCGTATTTGCCTGTTATTAATTTTATCTTTTCATCTGTTTACAAGGAAGCAGTTTTACTGTGTTTGCCTTAAACTCCATGTGCTGTTAAAGTGCTTGGATCAGTTTTGGTCAGTAACTGTACAACAGTTTGTGTGCATTATTTATATTATGATTTAAGACAGTCTACGTTAAAGGTCAAAGTACTAGATTTAGAATTGAGGAATTTTGAACTAAAACTTTGTGGTTTTCTATGCCTGGCCCTATGTCTACACCGATTTTATGCCTAGGATCAAGATGAATTATGTTTGTAAACTTGTGATAGTTTGGATTTGGATTTTATTTTACTGATAGTCATGGCTGAATGAAAGAATCACAAGTTTTGGGCTCATGCACAAGGGAAGGAAAGTTTCGATTTTTGCTGTTGGCTTAGGATAAGACAGGATTTGTTGACACCCAAACATGGGAAATCATGGCTTCTAATCGTTGATGAACAATATAAATATGAAACTGGAATGGAATCAGTTTCCACGCAGAATATTTGGAACTACTTGCTTCAAAGCAAAAGAAGCTAGTTTGAAAGGCAAATTTAACAACAGAAAAATTGTCATTTTCTTACAGACTTATACTACAGGAACACCAGTGTATCTCCATGTATGCCGGCGCAATAAGAACCACGCCAGTGCAGAAATCCACCTGCCGATGGAAGCACTACAGTAGCCAGTGCAACAACGGAAATAAAAATGCCATGCCGATGTGGCTTGGACAAAAGTACCATTCTGTTGGCAGAAAGGCCAAAATGAAGGAAATTGGGGCATGATGGAGGATAAATGAGGAGGAGTTGAGGCATGCTATATCCCAAGTGTCTGTCAGACACCTTCGAGGGAGTTGGGAGCCATGGAAGTCTTGGTGGGGGGAGGGAAAATGCAGCAACGCAATCCCCAGGATTGTGTTGCCGCTGTGGCCAGAGGAGCTTTTTAACACCCCTCACAGCGCTGCCCTCTGGGGCTCCCCAAGCCTTAGAACGGGTGTAAAATGTTATCACGACCCACTTCTGACCCATGGTGAAAGGCACTTGGCACATAAAGGGAGCACTAGGCATAAACCACCCCTTGTTTCCTCATAATATGTATGGCAATTTTTTAAACATTTGTCTTTTCAGTATACTTAACTGCAAATATGTTGCTTCAGGATGACTCCACATACTAACACCCAGCTAGCATCACTATCTCACCATGCCAAGAGAAACAAGCACAATGCACCCAAAACTGGTAAGCAAGGTGGGGGGGGGTAGAGGGAATTTCATGCTACAATCCATCTTTGTCTCATGTCTCTAAACCCACCCCACCCCACCCTGCTTCACATTACCACAGGGTGCTGCAGATAGGTCCTCTGGAGAGCTCCACTACATTACCTGTGAGAAGTAAAAGTCACAAGGACACAACTTTGTGCGGGAATTGGAGGGAGGGAGGGAGGGAGGCAGGGGCAGGACATGGGCGGGCTTGGAAGGTGGCCGTATGGCCACCTCCTAAGTCCGTCTGCGAGGCCCCGATTTGGGGAGGCTCCAGCATCTCCTAAACAGGGTCGGATATGGCGCTGGCCCATCAGCCTTGCCAGTCCGGCACTGTTTAGGATTGCGCCCTGTGTCACATTCTAGCCCAATGACTGGCTCATGCTGTGCTCCTTCTTATAGGTCCATTTGCCCCAAACCAGCCAGATGTGCCTGTTGGCAGGGATACAAAATATTATTAAATACCATTAGGACAAGTCCCTTTGATGGCCTCGAACTCATCTTGCCTGCCTTTATCTTGTGCAGTGAGCCACCAGTACCTTGTTTTGCTTCAGTGCTGTTGAGGCACCCCATGTGACTTGTCCTGGTTCCTCCCCAGGCAAACCGTAGCTTCCCTTCATCAGTGCCCCCAACAGGTACACAAACCCTTGCCCTGGAGAGACTTGTGTGTTTGTTTCATAGGGCTGCCTTTTTCTGAGAGAGCTATCTTGCTACCCTCGTTGTGGTCTGCTAAAAACGTTATTTCTTGGTTGTGTGTGTTTCTGTGAGGAGAATAAGGGAACTTGAAAGCTGGGTGTTTCCTAGTAAGTCTTTGCTTTTGCTCCTTTGCCAATAGTTTCTGTGGGGGGGGAGATATTATGTCAGTCTTCTGTTACGTTGAGAGTGTGCTGTATTCTCTGCACATCTTTTCATGGTTGGGTTGTTGCCTTTTGCTGTATTGCTCATTCCTTGTGTCTATCGGGGGAGGGGGGCATCCCCGCCAGAGTTGGCTTCTATACCTGCCCTGCCCCCTGTTCATTTCATCCTGGTGATGCATCTCTGGTTGCCGACACTGGGGAAAGCTGTATATGGTGATTGGCACCTTGGGCATTGCAACAACAATACATCAATGTCAGGACACCACTGCACCGATGACAGGCTGTGTTGAGGTTTCCATGGATTCTGTCAGCATTATTGGGAAGGCCTGTACCATAGTGGGAGGGCTACACCAGCAGGGCAGTGCTTGAATAAGTTATGCCGTTGTATAAGTACTCACAAAATAACAATATACAGGCATATGCCTGTATCCACAGGGGTTCTCTTCAGGGACCCCCTCTGGTTGATACAGCAAATCCGCGGATACTGGGTATGCACTTTAGAAACAGGAAAAGTGCAGAAACACCTACCAGTGTGCAGCGAGACTTCTGTGTTTTGAGAGCTTCAGGTAGTCTTCCAAGCTTCCTAGTTGCGTGAGGCCCCTCCCTTCATTCAATGTCACCCCCAGATGCATCCAAGATGCCCAGATGCATTGTTGATGCACCATGCATCTACCCAGGTTGATCATGTCTTTAGATTTATTTTTTCAATTAAAAAGAGTCCTAAGGATACTTTCTACTCAAAAGTAAACAAATGCTGACAAATATTTCTTTTAATACAATACTATAATATGACTCCTGAGTAATGACTGTTTGTTAAGTAATGCTAACTATTAAGAAAGAAAAAAAAGCTGGCAATACTTTCAGAAAATTTTCAAACAGCTGTGAACTTATTGGCAAAAGTTAGTATCAATGATTGTGTAAGTTTTCAAATGGGAACTGTTTTTATGAATACTTGCATAAATTTCTCCTTAACACATCTGGGAATACTAAGCAAAAATGTAGCTGTTTTTGCCTTGAAGTTATAATCAAGTTGGATTGTTTGTCTTATAATTCTATTTTCTTACTTATCTACAGTTCAAAGTTTTAATTATACCATAACTTAAATCTACTATTTTTGACAGTCTATGGACCTACTGGATATAATTTTCAAACATTTGTAACGTGAAGATTTTTTTGCTAAGCTCTAATCATTAAAGTGTTGCATTTTCTGACAGCTCAGTCTCTATTGTGACCCTAGTTCATTGCTTGCTCCCTCCTTTGGCCACAGCTGGCCTCTTGCTGTTCACAGCTGAAAAGTGAAATCAATGCTTGGTCTAACAAAATGCAGATGAAAGCCATTCTGATCACATATAGTCATTTCCCGTAATTTTATCAGCCTTCAGTTACTTAAATGATCTCTGGAAATGATTGTTTGTTCATCTGAATTCTATACCAGTTTGTGTGTTAAGGAAAGCTCAGCAGTGGTATGTGCAGTTCATTTAGACAGGTCTAGTATATATCTTCTTTTCAAAAGAATCTTTACATTCTAATCAAATCCCAAGTGTTGCAACCTGAATTCCACAGATTTTGTAGCCCGTTAGAAGCTAATGTCATTATTCATTTATTTATTTCTACTTTGCAGAACAGTTGAAAACAAAAACTCTTAATATGTCAATCCACATTTCCATTGATCTCAAGCACTTATTTTTATTTGAGCAAGCTAAGTTGGAAAAGCTACATTGGAGTTATAGGCAGCGGTGTATGATGTAGCTTAATGCTCCAAAGGTCAGAGAACAACAATGTGTTTGATGGAAAACAGTCTTTCCTCTTATTTTAAATGGTTCCTGCTTTGATTATAGGCATTTATTATAATTATCAAGAGATTAGTCGGTTAAAGAATCCTAGTAATGGAACCATTTAAAGGAATATAATAGCAGTTTATTGGATTTTGTGAAGGAAAAGAGAACAGATAAAGTGGTCCCCTTTACAAATGGATCAGCTGCTTGCTAAATATGCTATTTTTATTTTATTTCGATTCAGATAGTTTTGTTTCCATCTATGGATCACAATTAAATTGAAATGGCTTACATTACTATATGGTTTAAAATTAGGACAAGGATATTCTAACTTCTACAGTTAATTATCTACTGCACAGTTCCATCAAAAGTAATATTGAACAGGGTAAATGTTGCAAATATTGCCTTTTAGAGGCTGAAAAGCAGAAGGAAGATATAAAATAATAAAACATACTGTATTAAGCATGGGGGGTGGAGGGGGTCACATCCCACTGATACATAATTCAGAATCACCCTTACTTTAAATCGGACTGCGATTGCCACTGGCATACTCTTCACTCTCCTTAGACTGTCTGATAGAGTGTTATATTCAATGATTTGGTAGTAGCCATATCAAGTAGAAGAACCAAAGTGTGTCTACACAGTCTTCATGTTCTCATTTGAAAAATTTAATTACTTGTTCAGTTTGTCTATCAGAGTTTCCTTGACAAGACAACAAACAAATATAATATAATATAAAGTGGGAAGTGGCCAAAAAGAGAAGTTCAAATATAGTTTTATTTGGACAAGCATCTCTGAAGAAGAGCAAAGGTTAAAAAGTATGCATACTGAATTTACTTATGTATTAAATGCATTTGGATTTGCATTTACCTTTGCATTACCAAAATGCATTCACCTTTGCTTTCAAAATTACAGCATCCATGTGTTAAAACATGAATTGTCTCCTAAATTTAATTACCCTTTACTATGGGGCTGGCTCAAGATCTCCCAGCACCTAAAGCAATATGCCAAATCCAGGGGAGCAACAGCTACCTGCCTATGTTCCTCCCCCCCCCCCAATTCCTAGGTTCTAAAAAGATTCAAAAAGGGGGAGAGGGGGAGATGAGGGTACAATCCTAACCTGGAGTTAGGCTGGCACAATTAGGCCAGCAAAGTTTGGCTAGCATAAGGGCCAAAGTTTGGCTAGCACATAAAGCATGTTTGGACCACTCGGAGTCGGGGAGGATGGTGCACATCTGTATGCTGGTCTCTCTAAGAGTGGTCCAAACATATTTTATGTGTCCCTTGTGCTGGCCAGGTTTTGCTGGTTTAACTGTGCCGGCCTAACTCCAGGTTAGGATTGCGCCCGGAGTCAAAGAGGAAGTATGTTGGGGTAGATAATCTCTACCACTGTCTTCTCAACAATATTTCCCCTTTTGCTACATTGCCCAATTCCTTTTTGAATGCAGGGATTGGATGGTGGTAGAAACAGGCAACTAGTCACAGGCAAGGCACATTTGCCAACCTTCTGCCTGAAAGCAATTATTTGACTAACTGAACTTTCCTAGTCATAACCCCAGGTTTTGGCATTTGCTTCCCTTGGAGGCTTATTTGGCCCCTTGTTTAAGCAGGCAATTTAATTTTCACATCACTGCTGTAGTTTGTGTTTTCCTTGCTCTCAACATCAATTTCTTGTTTTCAGTTGTATTTTTCAATGTTTGATTATTGTACTGTACTTGTAAAATATTGTAAGTCACAATGGAAGCATTTTCAGAGGTGAAAAGGCAGGGTATATATTTATGGATGGCTTGATGGTTTTAACTTATGTTTTTCTAATATCTATTTACTTATTTCAAATGAATAGTATACATAGCACCCACATAACACAAAAATAACACATAATACTTCAGAAACACAATACATACTGTACATACCACATAAATCTTATGCTTTTAGCTGATCATTTATGGTAAACCTATTTGGATGAAAACATTCACAGAAAAACTGAGAGTGCAATCCTGGAGTTAGGCCGGCACAGTTAGGCCAGCAAAGTTTGACCATCACAAGGGCCACCATAAAGTGCATTTGGACCACTCTCAGAGTTAGAGAGGATGGTGCATGTCTGTGTGCTGGTCTCTCTGACTCCAAGAGAGGTCCAAACATACTTTACGGTGTCCTTTGTGCCGGCCAAACCTTGCTGGCCTAACAGGTTAGGATTGCGCTCTGAGTTATTTTCCATTCAATAATACTTGATCTCAGCAATTCCATTTTTTCTGGTGAAATTACTGTAATTATTTATTGTCTATGATTCACTGTAATTTGTTTCTTTGATGGGTACCTTTATGCTCTTAATATTGAGATCACACTACAGTGCTATTGCTTCAGAAATTGCCTCTTGTCCACTAGTCCTCACAAAAACTATACCGACTCTAACAACAATGTGGTCCGTTGGGACTGCTTTATACATGAATGAAATGGGCAGCCAAATCATAACCTGTGCTGGAACAGGAGGCCTGCCAGCCTGCCCCATATCCAACGCAGGGTTGGGGTTGGCTGCAGCACCACCTGGAGTAAGGGTGAGCCAGCGAAATCACTAGCGCAGATCCAAGGGCCCCGTGTAAGGCAGACCAGGCTGGGGCCGCAGGTTAGGATTTGGCCTAAGTGCCAGAGGCTGGTCCCACCCTGCAACCCAGGCTGGTCCGTCCACAAGTCCACCCTCCCGCTGCCTTCTCTCCTGCCCTAGTTCCACCCTCCCTCTGCCTGCCCCAACTCCCCATGCCGGCCTCCCTAGGCTGGCACTTCCTTACCTAGTCTGGGTGGCATGGGGCCAGGATCCAGCCTTGCTGATCCAGGCATCGGTGCACTGGCTCAGCCTCCTGACTGAGGAGCCTCCTGACTGACAAACATGCCTTATGGCACTTTTGCAACACTCCTGAGCTAGCACAAAGGACTTGTGCCACTCTTACGAGAACTCTGGATTATGCTCTAAATTCATTTTTGCGAGGCAGCATAGTTGAAGTATGTGATGATCTCACTGTCTCAAAAAATTCCCCGTAATTTAATGCACACAAAAGTATATTAAAATTATAAGCTATTAACTCATAGGACTCCTTGCAACACTGTATCATATAGCACAAAGAAAGTGGAGAAAATACAGAGAATATACCAGTGGCAACCAAATGTGTAAATAAAATGAAGTGTGATCTATGAAAATGACTAAATCAGCTAAATTTAGATAGATTATAAGCAGCAAGACAGAGGGGTCATGGTACAGTCTATAAATAACATAGTAACAATATAAATGAACTGAATTATTCAGTCAGCTAATAATAGGGAAAGAGCTATAGCCTCAAGCGAAGTTAAAGTTAGATCTTTGGAAAAATTAACAGTGGGAACAAATGGCAGTAGAATAAATTGGATCTCTGGTAAAATATCTCAACATGTACGCAAGTACTCACTGATTTAGAATTACACACAAAAATGTCTTTTAGAAATGTCTAAGGCAATAATAGGCCTATTCTTCAGAAAGTTTGATGTGCTAGTAGTAGTTGTAATAGCCCTACAAAATATAAGGAATTAATTGGAGCTATTTTCATAGTACAACATTGTTTTGCAGAGATGCAAATGAAAGGTATTGTGACTATAAATTGAAACAATGATATACATTTTTAAAAAAATTTGGAGTTTAGCGCAACCAATCTTTGTTGGCTCTCAGGCTACTGAAAATAGATATAGTACTGTTTGTGTATTGGGAAATAGTGATAAAATGTACATTCAGATTTTTGTAAAATGTACATTCAGTACATTCAGATTTTTTTTTTCCTCAATCTACTTAAAACAAAATCTTTAGGTCAAAACACAGCCACTTCAGAGATCAATTGACAAGAGTTAGAAAAAAAATATTCATAGATATTCAAAAAAAATTTTAAAACGTAACAATTATATTGCATTTAAAAGTATACTGGGAATGTACTGGTGAAGACTTCCTTCTATAAAAATGATTAGTTCAGTAAATCATGGCCTTCAAATCATGATTGTGGTAGCCCCTTGATAGAGGAAAAGAGGTGGAAAGAAAAGTACAAGTGGTTCATTTCATCACAAAGCAATTATACTGAGCCAGAATGTTCCCATTTATCATGACTGAAAGATGACACTCACTGTTAGTCAAGGGAAACAGCTACTGAAATGCTTCCATTCAGATCAATACACACCACATTTTTCTCCAGCAAGTAGTAATTATACAACAGAAAACTTCAAAATCAATGCTCTCCCTTAAGTTAACTTATGGTCTTGAATGCAGGCATAAAGGTGTCCATACTGTCAAATGTCATCAAGGACTACCACATTACATTCACCATAAGCCTATAACTTTACTGTCATATGTTTATAGTCTGTTTTAAAATCTGTTAAAATACTGGGATACTTTCTATGATGACATTTCTTATCTGCCTCATTATAAAGCAAGAAAGAACAAACAAAAGAATGAATAAGTCACACAAACTAACCTATTGTGTACTTGTTAGTACAGTACAGTAGTTAAAAATCTTAAGAAAATGCAAGAAGTTAATTTCTTCATGAAAGCAAATGACTCATGAAATGTTAACCTGGGAATTTTTGGAATCTATCTGGAACAAATCAGGGTCAAACGTATCCGAAATCGTAATTTTTATTTTGTTTTTTAGAAATCTGTAATTATTTATTCTCTAGATCTATTAGTAAATACAAGAAAGGCAACAAAACCAAGTTTTAAGAACTTTGAAATTGTCTGAAAAGCACATCTAACAGAACAAGACTGTCCACTCAAAAGTAAGTCCCACTGTGTTCAATGGGACTTACTCCCTGGTAAGTGTATATAGGATTGCAGCTTCTCCCCATCCTTCAACTGACTACAGAAGGCAGAGGTTAGGCTTATAAACCAATCTAAAAAATAAGAAAAGGTTAAAGGGCATGAAAAAATCACTACTTCACTGAAAAAAAATTTGACATCCAATTTTCAAGCTGATTTATCAGTAGAAAGCTAAAATTGATAGTTTACCACTAGTAGGTAGCTGGCTGTCTAAGAAAGCTGTTACAAAGCCTTTAGTTTTGATTTAGCCACATAGATCAATACAAACCTATACTGTTCCAATTTTACAAATATTGATTTTCTGATATAACCTCAGTAGGAGAACATATATCATCAGCTTTACTGAAAATAATCTTGAATTTTATTTCATAAACTTTGTTTCATTCGTACTGAAAGGTCTAGTGAAATACAGTGTAGATGACAAAGAAATCATTGTGAATCAGTTCTCAGTAAATTAGGATTAAATTTTTTTATCTTCAATTTTTTAATCCTAAAGTATTTTAAAATTTTGCACACAGATATTTACGTACTATGCAAGATTCATTAAGGTTTAATAAAAGTGGTATCATTTATTTCACGATACACTAGACGTTTCTCAATTTTAACCTGATGCCCTGAGATTAGGTCATAAAGTAAATTGCTATTCCGTATCTGCCATTCAAAACCTAACAGTTTGCATTTTTTTCATTGTCACAAAATGAAAGGATACATCCAATAAGTGGGGATGCAGAAAAACATTTAACACAGAGAGGAGAACTGGACAAAACAAAGGAGGAAGAAATGTTTCCTCTTTTATCCTCTTTCCTCCCTATCCTGATCCAACTAAAGAGACTTCTACATAAAACAGATTCCCATGTATGTGTTAAATCAGGACCTGTGGGCATTAATTAGATGAACATCTGTATGCACATTTGAGTTAAGTGGTCTATCTGAACTGTACTGCTTTGAAATGAATATATACTTAAATAGACATACACCCACAAATTCCACTGAAAGGAATTGAGTGCAGAAAGCACATATGGATATGCAACTGGGTGCACATCTCATTTATGTTCATAGTTCTTGATCCTGATAGCTCTGGGGATATCCTTAAGATGTGGGTGGCTGAGAACTCACACCACCAGCAGCAACAGCAAGGCACTGTCCTTGGTCTCTGCCAATTTTTTTTGGGGGGGGCAAGGTTCCCCCCTTTAAAAAAAGCAGGATTTTTCTGCATATGTTAATATGCAACTTCCATCCCCCAGTACATTCTGTTCTTAAGATTTCCTGTGTCACCATGACTCATAGGTATGAGCTACTTCTTATAGTCATGTCCACCAAGTGTCACCAACTAAGAAATGCTCTAAGAAATGTGTAACATGCATACTGGGGGAAATTATTGCATGTAAAGGGACCAAGTACCTCACGGCACAACTCAACAGTATGGCATGAAATGAGGAAGGAAGGAAGGATATGGGTGCAACAGTAGAAAGCTTTATTGTGGGTAGAACAATACCTACAGTAGAAAGCTTGTACAATCTTGGGGGGAAAGGAACTAAAAGATAATGCAAGGCCATATGTACGAACAGGTAACTTATCTAGCTCCAGGAAGTGAAGTAAGGCTAGGGAACTGAGATTGCTCTCCTAGGGAAGGGGAAATTGAGAGGGGGCTCAGCAGGCACTTGAGCTGTGGTTTGCAATAGCCCTTAAGGTACGGGAGAAGGGAAAGAAGGGAAGAAAGGCTGGAAGAAGAGAGAAAGGACTCCTTGATTGCTCAGGAGCAATCGTCAATTACAGCTGTGCCTCAATTACCATGCAGCTTTTAATTGAATTTACAATGCAGTTGGTGTAGGGGCCAAAGCTAAAGGCTCTTCTTTTGCAATTACCATCAGGAGGATCCCCGGATGTGGTCTTGTTCATATGCTTAAATCAGCAGACCACGCAAGATGCAGCTGGTCATGGAATTTTCTGAAAAAGAAAAGCAAGGCTTCTCCTAAACCAACCAGCTACAAAGGGTGTGTGTGTGTGTGTGTGTGTGTGTGTGTGTGTGTGTGTGTGTGTGTGTTCTGAATATCCAATTTGGCCTTTTCTCTAAAGGTCTGGGGAATGCAAGACTTTCTTGTCATTAGCCCAAGGGAAATGGCAGAAGACTGGTCTGTGTCATGTTTGCCCAGTCTCATGAATAAGTGTAACAAAATATATCATGCAATAGTTTGTCCATACACAACGTATCCATTTTACTAATACTGCATAATCCAGCTATTTCTTGTACAGTATATACCTATAATGCATGGTAATCATTACTGATAAATACTGTGCAACCTGGTACTGTGTACAAACTTCGATTATGTATTACGCATCTTGTTGTCTTGTGTGTTCCCTGAGGTATCTGGTGGGCAACTAAATAAATAAATAAATTCAATAAATAAAAACTGTATGATATAGGAAGCTGGACTAGACTGGCTTTTGGCCTGATCATGCAGGGCTCTTCTGATGTTAGTTTTTTTCAAAAATTTTCATTCATTTTGGTTAAGTATATCTATAGTGCACTTTTGGTGTTATAGTACATTGGTCACAGTGGGGACAAAAAGCAACTAATTTCCTTATCTTGTTTACAAAATGCTGGCTTTCCTGCTAAAGCAACAACATCTTATTTGGTAGATGGGGGGCATCTTGCCACCTCAGCAAATGTTAATATGCAACTTCCATCCCCCAGTACATTCTGTTCTTAAGATTTCCTGTGTCACCATGACTCATAGGTATGAGCTATTTCTTATAGTCATGTCCACCAAGTGTCACCAACTAACATCTCCAGCAAACCCCTTTATAAAGTCTCAGTTTACTGTGTTCACTAATCTGAACCTTATTGCTGGTTCCAGTGGATGGTATCTTAGATATTCTCTCTTTTTGCCACCAGGATCATCTGTTGCCTGTAGGGTGCTGTATGTGTTTCTGTATGTGTTTCAGTAGTATCAGTATCATCAGTATCCTAAAATGGGCATTTGTGCTGGCATTCAGGATGTGCACTATAATCTATGATCAGCATGAGATGGGTGCTGAGACTTCCTACTTCAGAATAAGTCTACTGTGGTAACTATATGAATTTATGAAGCTAGTTCTTGACAAGGTACAATCCTGAATCAGTACAACCTGAATTCAGTTTATTCTGAAGATGTTAATTGTAATGTAATCCTATGTATGTCTACTCAAAAGTAAGTCCTACCAAATTCAATTTGACCAGCACCAGGGCCACTATCAAGCGTGTTTGGACCACACTCGGAGTCAGGGGGGATGGTGCACATCTGTGTGCTAGCCTCTCTGACTCTGAGTGGTCTGAACATACTTTACAGTGGCCCATGTGCTGGCCAAACTTTGCTGGCCTAACTCTAGATTAGGATTGCACTCTTACTCTCATGTAAGTATGTAAAGGATTGTGGGATATAAAACATATTTTCTATAGACCCACTATTGAACCAACTTAGTTCAAAACAAAAGGGAAAGCCATCTCCAACAGAAAAGATAAATGTAGTTCTAACAAACAACCACTGCAAAGGTAACAAGCAACAAAAAACAGACAGTAGATTTATATTGCTTAAGGGCTTAATATTTTACAGCACCAGCATTAATGGAAAAGTTAATGTAGCATTGAAAACAGTGCACAGCTCAGCTGCTGCTACCCAGTTCTTTGATCATCAAAATAATACATCATTTTTCTTTTGTGTCTATTGTTATTTTTAAGAGTTAAAAAAACTTTATAAAAATTTCAAAACATTTTTATCTGATATAATCTGCCCAAAATAGCACAGAAATATTAATATCAGAGACTTCTATGAAACAAGTAGAAATAAAATTTCAACTGTAAAATACGGAAACAACACTGAAGACAAAACATAATTAAGAGTTGATAAACTACTGCAAATCATTTTTTAATGCATGCAAGACTAATGACAGGCTGGGAAAAGAAATATTTGCTTGTAGTGCTTGGGGAGTACTCATAGTACTTGGGGAGTACTACCCCATGAAGAACACCCAACTCCAAATCAGTTCTTCTACTGATCCACAACACATCTCTTATCTGGATTCAATATCAGTTTATTAGACTACATCCAGTCCATTACAGCGCTCTGAGAATGATTTAGACTATCCACTGCCTTTCTAGAGTCAGATGGGAAAAAAGTATAAGGTGTCATGAGCATTCTGATAACACTGCAACCCAAACATCTGGAAACCTCTCCCAGCAGTTTCATACAAACAGCTCAGAAATCAGGATAAAAACTAGCGCAGGGGTATCCAACTCATTTCATATAGCAGGCTGAATAGTTTTCATGGCATCTGCAGAGGGCCAGAAGTGATGTCATTAACCAGGAAGTCATGACTTTAAGCAGGTAATGACCGGAAATAAACACTTTGTTCTCACTTAGAAATTCACTAGCCACAAATCACAGAAGAGTCAACATGCAAAGCCCAATTGTGTGGGTCACCCTTTCAGTGGTGTCACTTCAACAGAGGCAATGCTGTGATAATTAGCACTCAGTGTTGCACATTCAGCAGCGCTACTTCTGCCAAGGCATCATTTTGTTGTTTAAAGCATGTGATCATGGTACAGGGAGAGTCCAATTATCATGGAGGTCGGATAAACAGCTTCTGGGGCAGCATCAACCCTGTGGGCCTTATGTTTTGACACCGCAACCCCAGAAGCACCCAATAAGCCAAAGGTCAAACAGCTGTCCCCTTAGCGCCTTCTTGTGAGATAATTTGTTTCAACCAACAAAAAAGTCTGGACTTGGGACACCACTGCCTTCTCATTGTCCAAATGCACTGAAGACTTCTCAGACTGGCAGATTGTATTTTCCTAGATTTTTGTCTACAGAGAGTGTTTTCCTTTTCTTTCCTAAAACCCACTGATCCTAGAATAGCCTGCTTCACAGCTGACATTTTTAGAAGTTATATTTCATTCAAACCTATGGTTGACAAAGTTGATATTTATTTGACAATATACATTCTACATCAACTTGAAAAGCTATGATGGAATAAATTATTTGGCTAAATACAACTTTTTCAATTAGCCCAGTTATCCACATAGTACTACAGAACCACCATTGTTTCCAGGGTGGAACCACCCCATCCCTCTTGGTGTAGATCTGTAAAGAAAAAGTAGATTCCATTTTCTGCATCTGACATATACACCACTATGTTGATGGTTTTATCTTCTGTGTTCTGTCTATGTAAATATTTAATATGTAAATACATATTTAGCCCAATAGTCCGATTTTGAATTACTCACACAATGCTGTTTTTACGATGCTGTTTCTAGCTTCTTCCTACAAATCCTGACCTCTTCTATTTCACTCAACAACAACAAAAGGTCTCTCACACTGAGGGCACCTGGAGTTAGGCTGGCACAGTTAGGCCAGCAAAGTTTGGCTGGCACAAGGGTCACTGTAAAGTGTGTTTGGACCACTCTCAGAGTCAGGGAGGATGGCACAAATTGGAGTGGTCCAAACATACTGTATGGTGTCCCTTGTGCCTGCCAAACTTTTACTTTGTCCACTAATAGCAAGTAAGATTTTGTTTACAATGCTGCACTTATTCTTGACGTTTACCTACAATCAAAGACCATTAAAAACTACCCAGATGGAAAACTATTTAATATCTTTCCACTTTAATCATATTATTAGTCTCTCGCACGCACGCACCATATTGTTTTAGTTATTGTGGTTCTTTACCTTTATAGGGTGAAGGGGCCAAATAGAAAGGTTCAGTCTTGGCAGCTTATGGATCTGGGTGAATTCCTGATGGCTCTGGGGGAATTTTGTTTCTCTAGGGACAGAGATTCTATTGTAGCCATGGTTGATCCCTGAAATGAAGAGATGACCAGGGCTATTGATAGAATTGCACTTGTGAGCGCTCTCCCAAGTCATAAAGTGATTGGGGAGTTGGTTGGCAATGAAATGGCTAAATGTTTTGAGTGATGGTAGAGGAAGACTCAAGACTAATCCTATAGAACATGCCCACATTCAGAATGACTCCATGGCAATGATGGCAGTGTAGAAGGAATATTTCTTTGCCTCCACTGCACTGTCAGTCATCCAACAGAGCATATCCAAGTGGTGTGGGGTCTCTTAAATCTAGACTAAAAAGATAGTTCAGCAGTTCGTTGCGATCAATTTCTCGATAAAATTTCTCATATCTACCACAACCTGGACTCTGCACTGAAAGATCCTTCTGCTGTATCATCTGCTTGTACAGTTATGGATTCATTCAAGTTGTACAGCCTGAGGACGTGGCACGATTATTGAAAGTATGAGGCCAACCATGTAGTGTAGCTAGGGGCAGACACACAAGGTGGCACCCTCAGGGAGGGGGGTGACACCACTAGTGTCCCAAGTTGTGGAAACATTAGTATTTATGAATACCATAAATTTGTATATCATTCAATAGGTAATTTAATGCAGAATGTAATGAAAGTGTGTTGAATTAGCTATGTTCCATCAAATATTATAGTCAAATAAACACAACAACTTTATGTAAGAAAACGTGAATTTCCTTAACTCAAAACTGACCAATGAGACTGATTGTTATGACAACCAGTGAGGTGCCACACAGCATGGAACCAGTAAAGTGTTAATAGGAGTCAGCTCCCACTTCCATGTAACAGAGCTAACACTGGAACTCCTATTCTGTTGCGTGAGTGTCATCAAGTTGGCCACTGGTTTTTCTGTGGGTTAGTGATTTGTTGGATGACCTGTATTGTTAAACAATTAAATAAATACATAAAGTTAATGAGGTTGCATCATGACTTACTGTACTGCACCAGGTGACACAAATTTTAGTGATGCCACTGGTGGGAACCCCAACCTCGTCATTCTCCTTTAACCATGGAAATCCTGATGAGTGGCTAGCAGGATAACTGGTCAGTGGGATGGATTTGTGAAAGACCACCACAATTCTGCCTCTCCTGTAGCTGTGTCTGCTGCAGTGTCCAGAAACCTGGTAAACAGAGCCTGGGAGAGGCACATCTTTCCCACTTAATCCAGTCCGGTTTCCGTTACACATGCCAGTTCAGCTCTTCTCATTCAGGATCAAGTCCTGGATGAGGATGCTCTTATTGTCCCCCACCTGGTATTTAAAAGCAGCATCTTCAGGCCAGTAGGCAGGGACAGGCATTCAAATCGGGTTGACTCAAATCATGCAAAAACACTACTTTTTTTTGATGAATTGAGTTGGCTGGAATTATGGACATTACTGATCCCAACTTGACTTATGAGTCAGGCCCAGTGACTCGAAAAAAGAGTCAGGACTCGACTCCTGCTTGCTTTTTTCCTCAGCTTCCATGTTGCATTGAACACCTTGTGGGTAATTTGGAAGCCGGCCTTCAGACCGACAGCAACAGCAACAGGCATGGTAGAAGGCTGGTTCTAGGAGTTGGTTGCAGGTTGGTTCCAGGAAGCGGGGGCTTGGGAGTTTGCAGGGATGCAGGAAGGCTTAAAGGGTATTTTTGGCTGCACGAGGTTGGAGTGAGGGATCAGAAGGTGCATGCCAGGTGTAAGGGAGTTGCAACAGGATGCAGGCATCTTGTTGTCTTGTATGGTCCCTGAGGCATCTGGTGGGCCACTGTGAGATACAGGAAGCTTGATTAACTGGGCCTGATCCAGCAGGGCTCTTCCTATGTTCTTATGAGGAGGCTCTTGGCCATTGGAATGAATAAGCAACTTGTTTTTCAAAATGACTCGAACTCATGACTTGACTTGAAATTTTCTACAAGTCGAATTACAACAGGCGCGTGTTATGACTTATGACTCACAGAAGTCTGTAGTGATCAGAAAGAGGGATAGTCTGACAAGGTTTATTTTCCTTGTATTATTGCTCTCAAACTACTATACTTCATGTTGCCTATCACCCTCATAATAGTGTTTCCCCTTCTTCCCCCGGCACTCTGTCAGACAAACACATTTCAACCCCATCCCTCAAACACACAACCAAATACAAAATACAGTTTTCCTCCAAAACTAATCCAAAAGCAGTAACCAAATCCCACTTAAACAGGAAAAGGAAGACAAAAGGAAATAGGGAGGCAGCCATCCATACTTCACAAGGCAGGGCATTTTACATAGTGGAAGCTATCATTGAGAAGGCCCTCTTACATGTCACTGCCAAAATAAAACGACGCAACACAAAAATCCTCACATTAATGAATATGTAAGGCACAAAATTGCTGTTTTGTTGTGTTAATATTTTTTTCCTGGCTGCCTTTATATTCCCTATTACAGTCATGACTCGTTATCCACTGAGATTCTGTTTCAAAACTCCAGTGGATGCCAAATCATTGAAAAAATAGCTTTAAAGACCCACTTCCCACCCATTCTGGAGTGGCAGTGGAGGAGCAAGAAACCTGGAAGTGCATCTTTAAAAGCTATCTTTAACCCCAAGAAGATTGCAACCAATGTTAATTTCACAGTGAGAACAGATTTGGTGCTTTTTCTTTGTTGCAAGGCACTTAGAAGTGGACTCTGGTAGCAGTGGTGAGTCAAATCAATGTATACAGAATAAATGGATAACGAGGCATGACCTGTATTTTCTTGAGGCTTTGTTTGTAACATAGATTAGAAATGTTTTATTTAAATGTTTATTAAGCTTTTTAATTAAAGCTAATACACTAAAATGTAATAAGAGCATCTACTTTATGAAACTACCTACAAGGACATCTATGGAGTACTATCATACCAAGGTCACAAGATTAAGTAAGCCCTGATGACAGTAAACAGTTATTTTCTGCATATTCTAAAGGATTTTCATGAGAAACTTAAGCACAATAACATAAAGAGCCTGCTATCGCTGTAATGCAACCTTGACAGACTTCTTCAAAATACTGCACTCCTGGGCAATAGAGTTTTACAATCTACCCAGAAGCTTTTGTTGTCAAAAATATCAATATGCTTAGGGTCAAAAAGCACAAGAAAGGAATCCAGTCTATGTTGCATGTCTTGCATGTACATTACCAATTTTCCTTAGCTTTCTTTTCAAAAAGCCTGTCAAAAGACATTAGGGTATATTCAAGCGACAATGCTTGAAATGTAAACAGAAAATTATACCATCTGCAATACTGTATCCTTGAGAAAAATCACCACTAAAATTTGCAATTCTATGGTCAAACATAGTAAAGATACCAAAATGTCTGATTAATATTATTGTCCAATCTCATTTTAGCAACAGTTTCAAGTCCCAAGAAAACTATCACATTAGGATTAATAAATACCAAGCTGAAATATCGACAAGGTTAGCAATACCGATACAGTGTGTTTAAAAGTTCCCTCCTTACAAATTAGTACCCCCTAAAGAAATGGGGGTGGTGCTTCCATGAGGCTGGCCAAAGGTCAGATGCTGTGGCAGATGGCAAACTGTACCTCATTCACACCCCACACCAAGCTGACAACTGATCCGCTGGGGCAGATGGCAAACTGTACCTCATTCACACCCCACACCTAACTGCCAGCTGATCTGTTGGGGCAGATGGCAAACTGTACCTCATTCACACCCCATACCTTCTTGCTTGCTCTCTTGGAAGTGAGCAAGAAGATGATGGGGAGAATTTTCCTCCAGAGGTACTTTTTCTGAATGGCTGGTTGCAGGCAGGTTCTACTCCCAGCTTAGAAGAAGCAATGCTGCCACCACCAGCCCTCTCCCAGGCCTGAACGACCCCCAGGCCACCCTCGCCCCCTATCCGCCTTCCCCCCCCTCTCCCTCTGCCCTGGAATGCCTTCCTGCCACTAGTGGCCTACTTATCACCGCAGGCTCCTGGCATCTGTCTGAGCGACACCTGGAGCCGGCCTCCCTGCTGACGCCTTCTGCCTCCTAGCCACTGCAACATGCCTTATCACACGCTTGCGACTGCTTCTGGCAGGGCAGTGCCTGGGCTGCAGGCGATGCCTGGCAATAGGCTTGGGCTCCTACTTACCTTACAGGGTTTTTCTAGTGTGAAGCACTGCGTATACTCAGAAAGCGCCAAATCAGTGTTTTTTTAAAAAAACTAGTGTGAGTGCTTCCATCTGCACTATGATATAACTACTGAAATGAAGATGTGATTTTTCTCCTGTAGCCTTTATTATCCAGCTAATAATAATTTTATCTTTTAAAAAATTACTCAGGCAATTGCATCTTGTAGTTAATTTTAATTAAAATTAAACCTGATCAGAGCCTCTATAAAACAAAACACCACTTTCTGTATTTGTTTCTAGATCCTTGTACAAGGAGCTTATGACACTCTGTCGGATTGTTCAGTCAGCTCAGAAGACCAACATGAGCACCTGGCCCCACAGGTAGCCTGGGAGCTGAGCACCCTGCTCTGCTGGGCTGAGGAACCAGGTGAGAGATAGGGTTAGCTGGTAGTTAGGCAGAGAGCTTTGTTCTGTTGCATTGGGTTTTTTCAAGTACTTTCAAGCTGAGCATTTCTTGTGCCTTTGTGCCTTAGGGCACAATCCTAACCTGGAGTTAGGCTGGCACAGTTAGGGCAGAAAAGTTTGAATGGTACAAGGGACACTGTACGGTATGTTTGGCCCACTCTTGGAGACAAGAGAGGCCAGCATACAGACACCCTCCTCCCTGATTCTAAGAGTGGTCCAAATGCGCTTTACAGTGGCCCTTGTGCTGGTGAAACTTTGCTGGCCTAACTGTGCCAGCCCAACTACAGGTTAGGATTGTGCTCTTGGTAGTGTAACCATTAGTCTTAATAAAAAAACATTATATTTTACAGACCGGTATGTCTTTTCTATTGGGAACTGGGTTCAGCTATTCCAGCCTAGCTGCTGGGTTTAGATACCAAGGAGTTACCTAGAAACATAACTGGGCACAGGTAAAGTCTCCTGGACCACTGGGGGGTTTGTTGGGGTCAGGAGGGAACAAGTTCCACCACCCGAGGTCTCGGGGCACTTGGGGATGAGACCAGAATCCTGGGGGCGTCCCACAAATTCCTTCTCTTACTGAAAATTTGACGAAGTAAGATAGGGCAGAGAAAGTCAGCACAGAGGGCTTCATGGCTGGCTAGGAATTAGAACTTATCCTCTTTATTCCAAGACTCAAGCCATTACAACATTTTCATAAATGTGTCTGTTAAACATCCCAATTCAGTGATTGGTTACTTACAAGCATGTTCTACTATGGATAAACACACATAACAGCAGTTCTGCTTCCTCCATTTGACCAAACTGGGTAACTTAAGTGCAAGAACCTCATGCTCATTAGTGCACATGTTGGTTTCTGTATCAGAGCATGAACCTCATCATGCTCCCTTATACAAAGGTTCAACTTATTTTCCACACAGAAGGCAAAAGGTTTCTGTTTTTCAGAAAAGGTTCAAAATCTCTGTAAGTGATCTGGTACATGGTAGCTATAGACAGCCTAGAAGCTGGAAGTGATAGCCAGAAGTGAACAGTAATCAATCAATCAATCAATCAATCAAAAAGTATTTATATACCGCTTTTCAACATGAAGTTCCCAAAGCGGTTTACAGGCAAATAATAAGGAAGTTAAATGGTTCCCTGTCCCAAAAGGGCTCACAATCTAAAAAATGCAGGACACCACCAGCAACAGCCACTAGACAAGACACTGTGCTGGGGTGAAGAGGGACAATTACTCTCCCCCTGCTAAATATAAGAGGAGCACCACTTGGAAAAAGTGCCTCTTGCCCAGTTAGCAGGGGTAATAGCACATGACACCCCCCATTTTTCCCCATTTGACAGCAACAGAAAGATTCTTTCCACTGGTCTGGCAAGAATTAACCACCATCTAAAAATCACTATCTAACCATACTCTCCAAAAAAATTACATCCTCCTGCAGTCATTTCAACCAAATTGCATTCCAGAGAGAGCCAGAAACATGACGACACCACTACTGGCCTGGTAAAGACAGTGTATGATACTACAGAAATGTACACATAATTGCATATAACTCCATTTTCCCCTGTCTCCAATTTCCTCACTTTCCTTTGGTGTCTCCCCATGTCTCTTTAAACCAGCCATTTTCAACCACTGTGCCATGGCACATTGGTGTGCCGCAAATGGTCCTCAAGTGTGCCCCCGGAATTTGGGAGAGGGTCATTTATTAGTAGGGCCATTGGGGGATGTGCAGCAGTGTGTCTTGCCAATTGTCAAAAAACTGATGGTGGGCCTTGACCCTTTTAGTGCCTTGCCAGTGTGTCAGGAGACGAAAAAGGCTGAAAATCACTGCTTTAGATTGTGAACCACTTTTGGACAGGAAAGCACATTCATCATTCCTTTGCTATGTAAACAATAGTACAAATGTTTTATTTAACTGCACTATACAATTATGCTAATAAACACATAAAATGCATAAATACATAAAATGTATTGTGATCAAGAACTGGCTGTTTCTTTCTCATTCTATATCAATTTGTCTTAAATTGCGGGTTGGGACCCAGTTGGTGGGTCACGACTTGAGATCAGTTAGGTCACAGAAGGTGTGAGCAGCCATCTTGGAAGTTGCAGACCTGACTCTTGCTATATTCCTTTTGTGAGTTTTAAGAGTTTGAATTTTCAAGTGAGAGGTTTTTAATTTTGTTTTTAGCTCCATACTTTTAATATTTTGTCCTAATCTTGCTTTTTGTCAGGAATGTTTCATGGTTGTGCAATTGCTGCAGTCCAGGAATGCCAGTTTGCATTCCAGGTGTGTCATCCCAATGACAGTATTTCCTGTCACATTATCATGTCACAATGTGACATCACTTCTTGTGGGTCCCGACATGAGTGCCATTCTAAAATATGAGTCCCGGTGCAAAAAAATTGAGAACCACTGCTTTCTATATGTGTAAGAATGTATGTTTTGAAGAATACTCTCTCAAATATAGTGGATATTGGTATTTAGAGAACTTTTTCGTAACATCACAGGTCTATATGACCTAACAGTTTTGTTACTAGCACCTCTAAAGAGGTTCTTTCTCTATGCCATCTTAGGCTCTCTATAGCTTTTCACCTTCTGCCTGACTGAATGCTTCTTCCACAGTTTGGGTTTTTTAAAGTTCACAAAATCTGCATCACATATTTTGTCACTTCTCTGTGGCTGTCTCTTGGCAATTCTCATTGTATAAACAAAATTAAACAACACCTCTTAGAAGTGGTGTTAGAACAAATAACATTTATTTTGAGCCCATTGAAACAATTCCAACCTATGGAAATTTTGTACTTGATGTCACTGTGAAAAACTTCTGTGAAAAATTCTTCTCTCTGTCTTAGGCTCTATTTCTTACCTTTTCCCAGATAACTTTCCTGAGAACACTTTAAATAGAGCTTCTGGGAGAGAAGCAAGCGTGTTACTATTTAAAACAATGAACTCTGTACCAGGGATAACAGTTTTAGAGTGTTCCAATCACGTTGCGTATCAACTGAGTTCTCCATTAATTTAAATATTCCCAAACAAAATTTACTGTGCAATCCTAACTCCACTCTGAGTCAATGTGGCTGTCCCCACGTCACTGACATTTGCTCAGCAGCACTGGATCCGGTCCCCACGCTGGCCAGCACAGGTAGGTGTGCACTGGGAGGTGCAGGAGTGAGTAGGAGAGAGTGGCGGAAGAGTGGGTTGTAGGCAGGGAGTTTTTAGGCCTACCTTGGGCCGGCACCCTTAGGCTGATGCTTAGGCCGGCTACCTCAGGCTTGGGCACCCTCGGCCCAAGGGCACCCTCAGGATTGCACCTTTAATAAAAGGGTATCCATCATGCCCTCGTACCTGGCATCAAAGGCTTTATGGAATAAAAATGTCTTCAGGCCTCACTGGAAGGTTTACAATGAAGGAGATGTTTTCAGCTCAAAATGGAGGGAATTCCACAGTACAGGCACCACCACTGATAAGGCCCTATTTCTGGCCTCAGTCTCCCCTGGTCTCTCTTAATGGTCGCACAACCAAAGAGAACAGACCATAGAGAACAGACCAGATTGTATGGAAGAAGGAGGTCTCTCAAATGTGTTGGTCCCAAGGTGTAAAGGGCTTTAAAAGTCAAAATTAGCACCTTAATTTGGGCCTAGAAACAAACCAGTGGTCAGCACAGCTGCCAAAGCAGCAGTCTGACTGTCAATCCACTGACCTGCAGCAACCACACAAGATGCCACATTCTGCACTAGCAGCAACTTCCACACCATCTTCAAGGATAGTCCCACACAGAGTGTGTTACAAGAATCTAATCTTGGTTTCACCATGGCATAGACCACCATGGCCAGATCTGACTGAGGCAGATACTGTAATTGCTTTCATGTCTTTACTATGATGAAAATATATTCTCAGGGAATACCAAACACCCTCTCCTGATTTCCATTGATGAAAGTACTGTTTGGCCCTCATTATTTTAAGGGTTGGTTCATTTCATTTTTTTATAGCTCTCCCAATTTTGCCTCCATCCTTTTCTAACGTGTCTTCCATTCAACATTCAGCTTCACTTTTAGCTGGGATTTACTTAACCTTATCATTTGCACTAGAAACATTCCTGCTGCTTCAGATTTTATTTTCTCTTTTTATCTGGCAGAATGTGATTCATCTGATGTTTTATTTGACAGGGTTGTCCTGCTTAGGATAGCTTTGACTACTGTTTTTATTTCTTTGTGTCTTTCTGTCTTGTGGCTGTTCATTTAGGCTCTTCTTGATCTTTACTTCCTTTCATTTCAGCTGGGGTGACTCTAATCACTGTCTTTTTATCATTCGCTTCTCACTCTATATATCCAGTTTTACACTAGCCCTTCTCAGTCAGTGATTACTGTCCTAACTAAAGTTTTCAAGCTTTCATATGTCTTTGAACTCAAACTGGGTGTTTTACTGCATCAAGTCCCCTGTCTTAGAAGGACTATTTTTTGAAAAATTGACTTGGTATCATTTCTAGCTCTTCTTTTGTAGGGCTTTACTTAGCTTGTACATCTGCCACAGCTTCAGAAATAACATCAATTGAGTATGAGTGTGTGTGTGTGCACGCACATGTGCATACACATCCACACACAAATCTGAAAGAAAGAAATGCTACGGTTGCAGCGGGAACCAAAAGATCCTGAAAGTGGGTACATAAAGGGAAGCCGTTCTAGGGAACTGCAGAAGAGAACTGGAACAGCTCTGTCTCCTGTGGCATCATTTTATGAAGTCTGCAGCAGCAAATATAACAGTAATAGTGAAAGAGCTCCCTGTGACATTTTGTAGACAGGGTCAGGGAACTCTAGAGATGCATTCAAAATAATTTCATCTATACCTACTAAAACATGTCAAAAAGACTCTTGCCATGTAATGTTTATTGATAGCTTGGGGGTATTATGCACAGTAGAAGTGGCTGGATTCTTAACAGAAATTATGGTATTAATGTAAATATACATACAGTAGGTACTGTATATTTAAGAATATACCATACATACGACAGCATCTATGTGTAAAAAAATAAAATCTCAGGCCTACCTTTAAGTAAATAATGTCAAAGTAATTCAAACATCTACACTTGGAGTCCGTTCGCGTAAATTCATAATATCTACCACAGGTTTTTTCTCTCTTTCCAACACTCCATAACTCCCTTGCTGCTTTTCTCTCTTCTAAATCTCTTTCCAAAAGCTTTTTCTGTTGTGCCATCATCTGGGCTTGCATATGCATCAACTGTCTCATAGCTATTTCTTCTAGAGAAGTAGTTTCATCCATGTTTCTCCTACTTTCCTCTTCCTTTTTTCTTTGTTTCAATTGTACATCTCTCTCAGACAAATCTCCTTTGATGACACTATTTTAGCTGGAACTCCTCCTAAGGACACTGTTTTAGATGGGATTCCTCCTGTTGCCCCCATCTCTAAGTCCAGGTTCGCCATTACAGGCAAATCCTCAGAATGCTACCTGGCCAAATGAAATTCAACTGCTTCCTAAAAGTTACTCTTGTTCTTCATCCACCAGTTATATATAGTCTAGAATTACTTGAGCTGCATCTTTCCTCAGGTATCCCTCTTCTTGCATGCCTTGCTAATTGTTCAAAATAGCAACCAGCTGCATTAACATGCCAAACTCCTCTGCCACTGCCACCATGTCAATTGAACAAGCATGGCCAGGGCAGGCTTCAGAAAGCCTCCGGACCAGAATAGAACTGGTTTTTGGTTGCAGGGGTTCAGTCTGAAGCCTGCAGAAGACTCCAGATCTGACCAGAGCTCAGCTCTGGTCAGGTTCAGAGGTGAAGGGTTCCAGGATTCATTTTGAAGCCTGCAGATGCCGTGGGTGGACATATGCGGCCTTTGTGATTGGGTCTGGAGGTGATCTGACATGTAGTCACTTTCGGAAGTGATGTCACTTTTGGATCACAGGGCTCTGTGGCGGTTGTGCCGCACTGGCACAAACCACCACCACACATCTGGATAATTCAAACACAAGGATCTAAAGGCAGCTAAGTATGTGTCACCTTCATCAGAGAGAAGATGATAATCTCCAGTCACAAAGAGAACACAAACTGCTATAAAATCTTATGATTGAAAATGTTCTTTGTGTGTAAATTCTATCCAGTTCTACCGATATCCCTGAAATGAAAAGTAGCTTCAGTTCTGTGAATATAATGCAGAGTTCAAGAATGCGTTATAGATGAGCCACTGCAATTTGCGAGGTCTTTGAACTGCAACTACATAAACGGCCCAAGGCCATTTTCAGGACATGCTGGCTGCTACGGGTTCCCCAAAACACCAGCTTGGAGCATCCCCTAAAATAGATTCCTTTATTACAGTAGGCCATTGATATTCACAAATGTTACATTCCTAAAACCCCAATTGATACTGAAATCTGAAGGTATTCAAACTTGAGAATTTGGGCCACCCTGAACCTTCAGACCCCACTGGAGTTGTGCCCACCGAGCCTCTGAATGCCTTACAAGAGCATAAAAAACGCAACTTTTGGTTTTCGCCAAAAAAAAACACAACTTCTGTACTGGTTTTTGTTGGGTTTTTTTTTTTTTTTGCCCTAACAGGCATTCTGAGGCCTGCAAAGGCTGTGGGCTATTGTGCACAGTCTCTGCAAGCCTCAGAAACCCCTCTGGACCCAACTGGAGCACAGCTGGGGTGGTCCAGCATCCATGGATTCAACTGCAGATGTCTCAGATAATGCAGGCGCACCTGTACGTTTTTAACTTAAGAAAACCTAAGGGGTCCATCAGAAGTATGACACCTTGCACTAAACCAGTAGTTCTGGTGGGAACATATTTACTTGCCTGAGCAAACCAACTAGAGTGGCATAAACTTCGGTAAATCTTAGAACCCAATTTTATCCAGCATTCAGCTATCTGCAGGAAGGATTTACAACAGGGAAAGAGTCTTGTGACTTAGTTTGGCTATTTTTGGCCTCAACACGGGATTAGTTAGTGCATTTTTTATTTGGGCAAGAGTTAATAGCCAGTAGGAATAGCCAGTTCAAAGGATTGGATCACACTGTTATCAAAGTAAGACAAAATGGTGGTTTGTTTATGTAGTATCATTAGCATGCCACCTCATATTTTTTAAGCATATTTTTTTCAGGATTCAAAGCAGTAATAATAAAACAAAAAAGCCAAAATATGACTAAACAAAATGAACACAAATATAAAAATACTACACACCCCACACAACACTTGCCATTATCAATAGCTAAGCATTGGCAAAAAAATTTTTTTAAAAAAATTAAAGAAATAGCCAGCTCAAGGATCCACGGAGAGACAGACATGTAAAACGGTACAAAAGACCTGACACAGACCTCCTTGGAGAACATTTCATAAATGTGGCACCACCACAGAATACATTATGCTTTGAGATGGCACCAATCTGATTTTCTATATGGCTACAAACAAAGTTGTACCACTGTTTAAACTACCACTGGTAGTTTAAAAAAACTGTTAAGTAAAACAGAACTCTGGCTTTTGCAACCAATTCAGAAATTAATGATGCTTCTCTTTCCCATATGACAAATGCTGAGAAGTATCTGTTCTGCCCTATGTCCATCTACTGTCTGTATAGCATTTAAAATGTAGTATAACTGTACTAACATTCAGAAACAAACAATCCTGTCCAAAATATTACAAGCTAACAGATATGACACAACAAAAAAATTAAGAAGAGGAACCAAGGAAATAAGTGTATCAGCAATTATCAAGTTTTCAATGGGGTGGGGGGGCATACTACATGCTGATGAATACCACATAGAACATTCCTTAGCGCTAAAGAATACAGTATATGGGCCTATTTTACATCATTTACTTCCATGATCTAATTTGTTAAAAAATTATTTTGCAGGATTTAGGATGAAGAGGAAATGGTATGTACAATAAAGGCTACAAAACTAGGGAACATGTGATTGTGATAGGAGCAGAGACATGGAACTGGGCAAGATAACTGAAGTCTGCTAAAAGTTTCACAATTTTTTTACCTCTGTCATATAGACAAGAAGGTTCCTTAAAAAAAAGTTGAACATCTGAGGTGCAGAAGTCAGCACCTGACAAGAGACTCTTCATTTGACAGCAGACAACTTAAATGTTAGATTTCATTCAGCCACTAGACTATGCCTATGACATATGATGAGCTGTATGATCAGGAATGGATTTGGGTGAATCACATTACAGTCTTGAATGCTCACTATAAAGACATGACAGATCCATTTAAAATACCACATCAGAAGCATATAATTATGTTACAATGATTAACAACATACCTATGTGAGACAGCTCCCCAAGCACCATGCTTATTTGTTAGGATATTCAGTATTTTCTGTTTCAGCTGATTCGCAGTAACATGATCTCGATGCTTGGCAGCGCTGATAAGGTGGTCACACATCTTTTCTTCTTCTCTTCTGTCTGCAGCATATTGGGCACACTGTGACTAGAAATGGAAACCACAGATTGATTCAGGAGACAGACAGGGGAAAGTAGTTAAAGAACTATCTGATGTCACTGCAGAAATATGTTTATTATTTATTATATTTATGCTTAAAACCATCACAGTATTTGCTTAATTTATTTAGTTTCTCACTGAACTACATACACCGCATGAACCAGTCCATAGTAAATGTTATGAAACCCTGTGGGTTGGATCCAAAAAAGTCCCTAGTCTGTGGCAGGTATTTCTGCATGCATAAGGAGGATCCACAATTTCTGCCAAATTTTCACACCTGGAGTGCAATCGAGAATGTTCAGGAGTGTTGCAAACACGCTGTAAAGCATATTTACGATGACTCTTGAGGAGGAGAGGCCAGCACATGCATGTGCACTGGCTTTAGCATGCCATGTCCCAGGCCCAGCAGCACCCAAGTAAGTTTGGCCGAGCTTGGCTATTGCGGGAGGTTGGGGAGGGGTGACAGAGCCGGAAGGAGGTGGAACCAGATAGAGATGGGCAGAGGGAGGGTGGCTCAGTAGGCAGGCAGGCCCTGTTAGGCTGGATCCTAACCCCCGTCCCTGGGTTGGCCGGCCCTGTTCTGGGCAACTCAGATTTGTGCCAGCAATTTCTCTGGCACAGATCCGAGAAGCCTAACAGGGCTGGCTGGGGCTTACCCCAGGGTAAGGGGACAGATGTTCCCTTGCTCCAAGGTGAGTTCCAGTGACCTCCTACATTGTGCTAAATACAGCATACCTGCAGGCCTGCCTATTCCAGCGTAGTTTAGGATTGGGCTGCCCATCTATTTCAGTTAGGTCTCTGGATTTTATTGATGAAGTTTTATAGCCTTCCCCACGTTGTTACAAGTTATGATTGGTCACCACCTGTCTGCTGGTTGATTGATGGATTGATTGATTACTAGTTTTGTTTTGATCCTCACTTTTAACCTATACTTTTAAAGTACATCTGATGGCTCTCAATGGCTCAGTCATTTTACTATTATCTTTACATAACAATAGAAGTGATAAGTAGTGTCTCACTGAGGCCAGAGGCTCAAGGCAACTTCTGAAACAGAAACTCCAGAGTTATATATAGCTTCTCCAGAGTTATATATAGCTAATATCCAGCACAACTAGCCCCCCAAACAAGAGGAAGATAAAAAGTGAAAAATATGACGGGCAGCACAATCCTGCAATGCCTGTTGCGTCGACGCTACGTCGGCACTTCCGCGTCGGCGCTAGAGTAGCAGGACTGGCACTGCAGGCAGAGCTGCTGTGTCCGCGCTGAGCCTTTCTTGCGCTGACTGAAGCCGGTCGGCGCAAGGGAGACTCTGCGCGGAAGCAGCGCAGGGATTGGTGGGAGGGAGGCGGGGTGGGACTTGGGCGGGACCTGGGCGGGCTTGGGAGGTGGCCATACGGTGGTCCAAACACTCTCTCTGAGTCCAAGAGTGGTCCAAACATACTTTACGGTGTCCCTTGTGCTGGCCAAACTTTGCTGGCTTAGTTTATGCCAGCCTAACTCCAGTTTAGGAGTGCGCCCTTAGTGTTGCTTTGTGAACAGAAAGGTTCTTCCAGTGCAGAGCCACAATGTATTGGAGGTTGCCTTGCAGTACAAGGAACATGGTGGAAAATAGGGGAGAGGCTGAAGCATATATACACTGTAGGCTATTTAAAGAAAAAAAGGTTCTAAAATGTCTTATGCCACCGGAGGATCTCCTCATATCAGGACTTGGGCTCATTTTCTCACACAATGCTTTTCCAATAACATGGAAATGGCCCTTCTGTGAGCAGAAAAGGACCTCTGAAATCAAGCCAGTATATGTATATATTAAAATGCATAGGTTTTAGAGCACACTAAGATAAAAATAACAATTGTTTATATAACAGCTGTTTTCCTTTTCAAATAATTTGTTCCTAAGTTTTAACTAAGCATAAAGCATAAAAAACCTCTCTGCTTGCATACGCATGTACTTAATACAAACATTGGTCAAATACTGCTCATTCTACACTCGTTGAAATAGGCAAGTTGAACCTTTTTTGACAGTACAGGCATGATAGGGTTAATTCATTTTTCAATTTATCTTCATGTACCAAGAAGCACCAATTAGTACAATGATCTTCTTCAGTAATGAGGTTAATATTTCATCAACTCATTGGACAGTTAAATCAAATTTTCATTTTTCATCTTAAGCAATTATAGAGGCTAACAGAACGAATGGCTAACTGTGAAAAAGCACTTTGAGAATAATTGGACTTTTTCAATAACATTCATAAAACAAAAGTTCTTACAGTTTTCTCTCTCTCTGTCATGCATGCAAATACACACACACACACACACACACACACACACACACTTTTCATATCTAATGCAGCATTAACTTGTATTTCTAAAATTTATTTTTATGTAACCTAAGAAGCTCAGGATAGCATAACTTTTATCCTTATAGCAAACCAGAGATGCAGTTTAAGGTGAGTGACAGTGACTCTTCCAAGGTCAATCAGTGAGTTTCAGGACTTATAACCTAACCCTACAGTAAAACTATGTTATATGAAATATGCAGTTTGACCATATATGGGAGGTATGACTACCCAAGACCTCTTGGGACCTCAGGCAGCATACCAAATGCTGCCCCTGTTACCTGGTGAGGTGCCCACTCTAGCCTAGCCTACTGCTAATCTCTCCTCCATACTTCTGCTCTGTCCCCCTCTTCCTTTTCCAGTCTAGGGAGTGAGATGAGGAAGTGAAGGAGGAGAATCAATGGGGGCTGGTGGGTGGACAGAGGTGGGTGCCCTCTGCCAATCTGCAGCCTGTGGTGATTGGTTACATTGGTGTCATGGATGGGTTAACCCTGGAGGGCCATCAGTATCCATAGTGAAGCTTTGGGTATCTACTGTTGGTTTGTTTTTGTTTTTTTAAATTACATGTACAATGAGTAGAGAGAGTATGTGCAATTACAAACTGCTATTGTTTGTACTCTCAAAATCCATATCACACACAAGTGCTCAACTGCTTTTTAATAACACTAGGATATTACATTTTTAGAATATAAGTAGCTGCCTTGTACTGAGTTACCCCATTGGTCTATGTAGTTCCTCTTGGGCTATACCAGCCATTTTCAATCACTGTGCTGAGGCACACTGGTGTGCCACAATTGGTCTACAGGTGAGCCATGGGAATGGGGGATGGGTCATTTATTAGTAGGCCATGCGGGGTGCGCCACCCCCCAGCAGCATGGTGTGCCTTGTCAATCGTAAAAAAGCTGATGGTGTGCCTTGACAATTTTAGCACCTTGCCAGTGTGCCATGAGATGAAAAAGGTTGAAGATCTCTGATTTACAGTGACTGGCAGTAGCTCTGGGGTTTCAGACAAGGGGTTTTCTCAGTCCTATCTGAAGATGCCAGAGATTGAACCCAGAAGCACCAGCATGCAGACCAAGTGCATCTATCATTGCACTATAGCACTGAGCTACAACATTCCCCTGAGAGAAATCTGGAGAATCCTCATGACTTCCTGAAACAGCTTTTCTATTGGCATAAAAACTACAAAAGCTAAGGACTCTCAGAGTGCAAACCCCAGGCTGAAATAGGCAGGCCAACACCCTGGCCCCATATCCAGCCTGGGGCTTGGATGTGCTGCTGCTATTTCCCTTCCCTTGGATAGTGTGCAGCAGCCCAGATGGGGCTACTTAGAACTGTATCGCCGAAATAGGCGGCACAAGCTCCAAGCGGCTGAGTCAGGGCCAGGCCAGTCCAATTTCGCCATCTGCCCTGTTCTGCCTCCTGCCACCCTCCCAAGTTCCTGTGCTGGCCTTGCAAGGCCAGCCTTACCTCCAGGCCTCCAGGCCTGGAAAACAGGGCAGTGAGGCCAGTTCATGTTCATGCGCTGGCCGATCTCCTCCAGGAATTGCACAAACATGCTTTACGGCATGTCTGTGACGTTCAGAGGCTGGCACAAGGGACTTGTGCTGAAACACCTTTCAGTGCATTTGGATTAAGCTGTCAGAAGCCCAGGTACACACATGGAGTCTCTTCCTCTGACTTTTAAATCATGTCTTTACTATAGGTTATTTTGTTAAAAATTAACATTTTTTACATTGTCCATTTAAAAAACATATATTTCATATATTCAGTTAAGAATAAAACCTGAAAAATGTAGTTTGAAAAGGTCTTGGTTTGCTTACTAGAAAATTGACTTAACGATCCCCCCTGAAGGGAATTTGGTTAATATTCTAAATTGCATTTGCTAACTGAAGCTGGAAGTTAATTGAATATTCCCATTTTGTCTAGGGTTCTGACAGATCTTATACCACAACAAATTCTTCAAAAGGGCAGATAACTCAATCTTCTACTGTCATCTTAGTTTACCACATGATGCTCTGATAAATATCAAATGTTATTTACTGTTGAAGCAATATGAAACTTCACTCTGACATACACTTAATTGTAAATGTGATTCCCCCCTATCTAAACTCAAGATATCCAGAGCAGGCTTGGTAATAAATTTGTTGCAATCCCACATGACAAGTGACTGTTGTCTGGGCTGACAAAATGTAGTAAAGGTTATAGGTATTGAGTCAGACAATATAAGATATAAAGAACTGTTGTCAATCTTCATAGAAAATAACAAAAGTTTAGATTAGGGACAATCTAGTACAGCAAAGTTTAGATTAGGGACAATCTAAATAATACCCCAGAAAAATCTATCCCACAAACAACTTCCTCTTTTCTAGCTTCAATCTTATGAGAATGTCCTTTTGATATATTAATACATTGCCATAATTCCTTCAGATATACAGTATGTCAATGATAAAAACAGAATTCTTTACCAGGGCAAGTTAATGGCTCCCTGTTAACGTTCGATCTAGTCTCTTCAAACATTCAGGCTGCCTGCAACCTGCCTCCACGTCATACTATAACAGGGGTGGCCCATCTTAACTTTAGGACTCCTGGACCTTTAACAATTTTGTAGAGGAGGGAATTTCAGCAGGTGCAGCTTAACATCTTGACAAGTTGAACCTGCTGAAATTCCCCCTTCCGGACAATTGTTAAAGGTCCAGGAGCCCTAAAGCTGAAAGATTGGCCACTCTTGCACTATAAGGTTGCATGCTTACAGCAACCTGTAAAAGAAAGAAACCTATGCCCTGGTAAGCTTCCAAACAACATTAATGGATTCCCTGCCCAGATCTGCAGGTGCTAAAACATTTGAAAACCACTGTTCTAAGGCCTTTGAATTGTACAGTAGTTTGCTTTAAAATCAGTGATACTCAGAAAGCATTACAATCAGACCCCTGTATCCATGGATCTGGCAGCCATGGATTTTACTTACTGTGGACGCCAGCAGATACTGGGGCCCACATTTGAATGCCTTTAAAATAAAAAAAAGCAAAATTGGGGCTCCAACCATTTTACACCAAAACTGGGCCAATCCTTCACAACTGTTTTTAGAACTGAAAGACCCACGTCTGTGTTGCACAGAATGCACTGATATAGGCATTATACCTGTATTTCTGTGTGTAGGGACCAAATGCCAAGTAGGTCGCAGAATGCTGGGAGCAGTCATCTTGGAAGCTGCAGACCTTACTCTTGCTATATTCCTTTTGTGAGTCTTAATGGTTTGAATTTTCAAGTGAGAGTTTTTTGTTAAATTTTGTTTTTAGTTCAGTGCTTTTATGTAATATTTTGTCCTAATCTTGCTTTCGGTCAGGGATGTTTCATGGTTGTGCAATTGCTGCACTCAAAGAATGCTAGTTTGCATTACAGGATGGTCATTTGATGATGCCACTTCCTGCTTGAAAGCATCACTTCCAGGTTAATGACTTCACTTCCTATGGGTTCTGACATGAGTGCCATTCTAAAAAGTGGGTCCCAGGCTAAAAAGTTTGGTTACTACTGCACTAGACCATTCAGCCACTAAATGGGGCTGACTGCACTGAAATAATTTCATTCCATTACATTCAGCCCATCTAGTGGCTGAATGCATAACAGCATTGCTGCAGAAGCATTCTGTGGAAAACTTGGGAGGAGAGAGAAATATCTGCATGACTCAGAGGTGGGTCTTTCAGTTCTAAAAATAGCTGTGGAAGCTTGGAATGGTAGAAGCCCTGATTTTCATGCCTTGTTGTTTTAAAGGTATTTAAATGCAGACCCTGGTATCAGCAGATTCCGGTATCTGCAGGGGAAATGGAACCCATGAGGATATCAGGGTTCAACCTGTATTTCTATAATGGCCTAGCTACTTCATGCCTTGTTTTATAACTCCATTGGTAACTTCCATTGGCAGTACAAAACACAAAGTGAATCATTATTAAACAGCTATATCAAGAGAATATGCCTGATGATAAAGAGGTTTCTGAAGCTATAAATAATTTTCTGGGCTTTAGTGATGGGATAAAAAATACTCCTTCCTCCTATTTACCAACACTTAAAGAGATTGATTTTGAAATGTCCAAAGTTAATTCCTTTTAAAAAATATGCATTTTATGGGGCTATGGCGTAGCTGACTTTTGAGTTACAACAGAAAAGCAGAGATTCATTGGATGGCAGACTTACCTCAAATTCGGCGTGTTTGTGTACATCCTCAGCTCTTTGCCTGTTCAAAATAAACTCTGCTTCATTTGCAACACGTACTATGTGGTCTTTCATTGCATGACACAATAACCTGGATGGGGAAAAAAAAGGTTGGCTGAATTCAGCCTTAATAAATACTTCTGACTCTAATATAAGTTATGCTTAGGTTAACAGAAAAGCAATTAATTGAAAATTGCTTTGTAAAATCAAACACCAGAAAAAAAAAATCCAGCACCAGAAAAAATTGCATGTTTAGTATTATAGGATCAAATGCCAAAATTAAGCAAGCAGTTGTTTATGACCACCATTTGCATTCGCATCTTGTTTGTTTTGAGAAACAGACAGACACATTACATACATGACACACCTTTTTAAACCTGTCTAATTGATATCCATCATTACTTACTAATGATAATTTGAATGACACAAACTTTTTTTTTTAAAGCTGTTAGACACAGTCATGCAGGATTGCAATTTCTTTTCTTTTCCTTCCCTTCAACTTTCCTTTTTCACTCACTCACTGAAGATGAAGTAAGTGCTTAATACTGTCTTAAACTTCTTATCCAAGGGAACACCATAAATATGTTATCACTAATTTCAGCAGAAGCAAATTTAAGCCAGCGATGAGTGCTTTGAAAATCCTGCCTTTGTATATTTATTCTTCAAAAGCAGACATTTCTAGAAAATTCACTTGCCTGCAGAAAAAAGCAATGTTCTCTACAAGAAGCATCCTTCACAATGTGCATTTTGGTACTGTAACAGACCATGTTCACCACATATTTGCAGCAGTAAAAAGGACAGATTGTTTATCTTGAACTATATATTTTCAAGTAGTCCTCTGTACAGACACATGTTGCACAGCTGTGTGGATACACAGAGCTGAACCTGGAAGCTTCCAGAGCTTTGCCAAGTGTTCTGTCCCTCCACTTAAGTGGTGGAAGCCCTCTGTGCCTCAACACAGAAAGACTGGAATGTTGAGACAAATGTTTGCCTAAAGCAAAAAAGGCAACATCCAGTCTCAACACCACTTTCTCTGGATGAATTATGATGGATGAAGGGTCAGAATACAGAGCACAAAGTTCAGTGACCCTCTGTGTTTAAATAACCGCCAATAGAAACACCATCATAAAGGCAGGCTGGCATTAAGTCCACTATAATCATAGTCTCAGAAGCCTTGCTCATAATTTCAGGTAAGGACAAACTCCATGATGGAACTAAAGGTTCAAGAGGTGGATGCAGGATAGCTAGGCCCTTGAAAAACCTTTTAACAGAGGCTGCAAGAAAACAGATGTACTGTCTGCCGCCATCTCTACCTTTTACTCAGCAATTCCGTAAACTCTCAGAGAAGCCATAATCAAATCAATAAAGTTCAGGAGGATACTGCACTGTAGGATGTCCTGGATAGTTGGTATCCCTTAGTTATATGTAGGTGTGGTAGCATTTCCACTTGGCTGAACAAGTTTTGCAGGTTTAAGATTTCCACAAGAAGACTAAAATATTCTTTAGCTCCCTCCCAATAACACCATTTTCAGTGTTTTGAGGTTATGGTGGAGCATTCTGCTTCTGTTCCAAGATGGGAGGTCCCAGTCAGAGGGGAAGGCAAAGGTTCTCGGCCTTCACCATCCTGAGCAAAAATGCAAATTAGATCTGCCTTGGTCACTATAACAGTACAGGATGAAGTTGAATCTACACCATCCTGTTGATTACCATGGTAATGAGCAGGAAGAAGGGAAACAATGAATAGACCCTTTCCCCATATAGTGGGGATTGTATCCAGCTCAGCAGAAATGATGTTCTCACAACATTTTAGTTCCTTTGCAGAAGAAACTGCCTTATCACCTGCTGGTATGGCAAAGGCTCAGAGGACACGATGGAGGTGAATGCCTCCAAACTCTGAATCCAGTTCTGCTGACAGAAGAGGGGAAGAGCCAAGGGAACTGCTGGTATCAACAGAAGGAGGAAGGTCAACAGGATCATTGGCACTGAAGGACCATCAATGTAGATTATTGTAGATATTGCAGATGCAGATAGGACAACTGTGACTGGTATTAATGACCAAATGAAAACATGCATCAAGTTGGGAATGATATGCAACTTGTTAGCACAAGAGGTATGGACAAAGTGGAATTGCTGGGCAAAGATAATGACAGGTAGAGGGATAATCTCTTTGCCTATACTGAGCAGGAATGGCCCCTAGCGAATATCCATGGTGGTGATATAGGTATGGGAATTTCACATACTCAATTATTTAAAGCTCAATTCCCAAATCAGAGTGTGATGTTCTTTGGGTTCCTGTTGACATGGTGACATATATGTCTGAGATCTATATGCTGGGCTCTGACTTTGAGAGCTCTTTTGCTCTTTTGCTCAGCTGCCTCGTGGGAGGAGGAGTGTGCTGAACGCAGCTGCGTCTCTGGTGAGAGCAGGGAAGCCTCATCAGCCAGCAGACGACAGACGGGTGGCTAAAGAAAGAAGGCTAAATCCAGAAAGGAAGATCTGTTTGAGTGTGGTTCTTGAAAGATAGAACATTCTGTAAATTGTAAAAACCTTCAGGTTTGTGAAAAGTCTGCCTATGTAAACTGCCTTGAGTTGTAATCATTAGAGAAATCTACTGACTTTAAGAAAGGCGGTATATAAATACATGTATTATTAATTATTATTATTATTATTATTATTATTGGCTCAATGCCAGAAGTTTGTGTTCTATGGCCTTATGGGAAGAACTATTATTTGATCAGTGTTTCTCAAAAGTGTGGGTCACAACCCATTAGGTGGGTTGCAAGCCAATTCCAGGTGGGTTGTGTGTAGCCGCAATGAAAAAAGAGTCTATTGAAAAATAGCAGCCCCACTCTTCCTCTTGGCCCCTCCCTCCTTCCTGCAGTTGGCCACCCAGATCAGCAGCAGCCATTTCACTCTTGCTTATCTACTGTACTCGGTTGTGGACTCTGCTGCCTTCCGCCCTCTTTCTCCTGGCAGGGTTGCCTCTGCCTCCTGGGAGATGGAGATCCGCAGACCAGCCTCCGGATGGAGCATACGGGGGAGGCACACAGAGCCTTTCCACACATGCACTCAATCCCTTGGTTGAGAGGTCTTGAGCCAGGGGGGGACTGCAGGGAAGCAGCCACTCCTTCCTCCAATGTGGGGGGAACCAGTTGCAGACCCAGCCAATGGGCCATCTCGGGGCAAAGAAGGAGCACTGCCACCTCCCCACCCCTTGTGCTGCTCCACCATGCCACCACGCCACTCCAGGGAACACTGCTCGCCTCTCTGACAGATGAGCTGCCTTGTTGTTGCTCTCCTTCTACTCCACCAATGCAGTGCCCAAGGCATTTGCCCTCCTTCTTAATGGTAGGACCACCACTGGGGGAGGGGAACCAAATGGCGCTGCTCTGAGGCTTTACCTCCTGACACTGTAGTGGTAGAAATAATGTAGATTTTGTCAGCTTCCTGTTAAGTCTGGTTGGTTTAATCTAGCACAGTACACAACAGGTAAATGTGTGTCCTCAATGAGATATTCTCATTTTAAATAGAGAAGCAACAGCAATCATTCTACCACAATAGAAAATTAAGCTAAAAGAGAATTCTTAAATACTGCATTTTAAATACTGATGACCATAAAACCATATTTTCTTGAGCTTTCAGTTCAGAAATAAAACGATTCTAATGTATGACCCCAGCCCAGCCAGAAAGGTTGGAGTGGTTCATTCCTGTTTCTGTATGACACCTGCCTGTACACCAACTATATACTGGGTTGCAGAACTTTGTTTATTGAAAAGCAATACAATGTCACAGTACACCAAACAAAAGTGCTATATTGGAGTGAGGAAAGACACATTGCAGCAACATCATGAATAACCCATTCTTCCTCTCTGACACTTCCCAACCTAAAAAAAAGTATCATTAAGTATGCAGCATTGTGTTGCTTTAAGAGGGGGCTTTTGCAGTCCATGCCTCTCAAACCCTTTTGATTGAACAGGCTGCTCAACTGAATTATCCTTATTCAAATTGTACCATTCACTACTTCCTCTTTAAAAGTGATGGGACAAGTCTCTAAAAACATAGAGAAGAACCTCCGAGGATGGCACACTTGCTCTTGCAACCTTGCAGTCCAGGATATTATTTTGCTTGTGTCAAGGTTGTAAATTTCACTTTGCTATTGGAAAATGAAGGGCTGTGCAATCCTAAGGAGTGCGCAGTGTCAACACAATGGGGTTGCGTTGGCTCTGTGCACTTAGTGCCAACACGGGGGTGCCAAGTGACACCCCCGCATTGACGCTATAGCAACGGGACTGGTGCTACAGGCAATGCCGGTTCTGTTGCGCCTGCGCTGTACCTCCCTTGTGTCAGCCAAAGTTGGCCAGTGCAAGGAAGGCGCCAAGTTGGGATGGGGGAGGGAGTGGGGTGATTCTGGGTGGGACATGGTCGGGTGGTGGGCGGACCGCAGGCATGCCAGCCCAGTAGGAAGGTGGGCCCAGGATTCAGCCATAAAGCCCGATTTGGCCGCACAGTCTCATCGGATCTGCGCCTTCTGTTTAGCAGGCGCAGATCCGAGTAGCGCAACAGGGAGGCTGAAGCCTCCTCGTGACAAGGCTATGTTAGCTATACCGCATTTCCATTCCAACTCTGCTTAGGATTGCGCTCTGAGAAATAACCCAACTTATTGCTGCATTTTCAGGCTCTGGCATCACAATGAGTTATGTCATTGAGTTATGACATAACTTCTTGAGTTATGTCACTTGCAGAAATGACATCACTTTCCACAGCATCGCTTCTAGTGGATCCTGGACAGATTATCATTCTAAGAGTGGATTCCAGTGCTAAAAAGTTTGAGAACCATAGAGCCAGATGTCTTGATCATTTCCTCTCTGATCTAGCACAGATTGTCAAACTGTCTGAAACAGGGAGGATCCCAGACTTCATCTTCGCAGATACAAGTTCCAGTTTGGTTCCAGTCGCTGCTGCAGGGTGTTCTAGGGCTCGCGGAAGCCAATGGGCGGGGTCTCCAGCCTTGTGTGACTCAGAAGTGGCCTCTAGGGGCTCTCAATAAGGCACTGTGGTGCTTCAGGAAGCTTGGGAACCACTGTCTTAGAGTATGCCTCAGGGGAAACAACACATGTAGAAATGAAACCCACATTTCATTTTTTTAGGGTTTTTTTTTTTCCTGAAGAAAAATAGCTTTGAGAAGGGCCAGAGGAGAAGTAGCATGGCTTAATCCTGCTCCTGTTGGCCACTTTTTATTTAAAAATGTATATCTCAAGTTGATTACCCTGTCAAAAGATGCATTTGCCTATACCGGGCGTGCCCCAGTATCCACCGATTTGGCATCCACAGTTTCAGTTACCCGCAGATACCATGGATACAGGGACACCTATTAAAAATATAGCGGAACATTAAACATTTTTTAACCTTGTTGCAGCAAAACCACTGATGTTCCTTTATCTTGAAAAAGGCGCACCTAGTATCCAGACCGATGGGTTAAATTGCAAACGCTAAATAATATATAAGGTGCACTGAAAAATGAATACTACATTTTATTAAGCAATTGTTAAGAAAATTCTAATTCTAATTTCAAGTTAATTATTGAATGTTCAATTTAACCACATAACAAATATAACAGGGATAATGGAAGAGAGAAGACAAATGGGTTTGGCGCTCTTGATGTGTTGATACTGGATGCTGTGGCTCTTCCCCATGAAAAGGGTGGGATGTTTGTCAGGGGTTGAGGGCAAAGGAAGAAAATTGCAAAAAGTAGTTAGTGTTATGTTTCAGGCATGGCTGCAACATTATATTACAGTCTCCTTTAGGTTGAAGCTCACACTTTTCTCATTTTCTTTGGGAGGTGTTGAAAATCCAATCAGCAGGTGCCCTCCAAGTGCCAAATTTGTGTCTATGTGCTGACCATAACTGTAGGTAGGTCTTCATTTTTTCTTCTTCTTGACGCAGATCCCAAATGGTCAAACACGTCTTAGACTCCAGCCATTGCTGTATCCCAGATATAGCTTTATTTTACAACATAAAACTTATATTTCCTTGGGCAACCTGTCTAATCCAGCTTGTTTTTCCTTTTACTGAAGCAAAAGGGAATGGGATATATCTGAGAATGATAAGCAATAGTTCTAGTACCACACTGACTTTCATGACTTTTCTCTTTTCTCTTGCAGATATGCTGGAGTATGTTGTCATAAATCCTGAATCCCAAAGGATGAAATGTAACATCTTTTACAAAGCCAATTGTTATTATATTAGCAAAAAAGGATTCAGCCATATTAGCAAAAAAGCAAAAAAGCATTACAAACATTTACATTTCTGAAAGGTCTTCATTTTTTCAAAAAAAGCTTATTCTCAATTATACAAACTATAGAGAAAACTGAGTTATAAAAGCAATTGTAATGACCAAAAATACCTGTTTACCCTATCACCCCTTTACCCTATTCACCCATGCTATATTTATTCTAAATCTACAATTGTGCAAGTAATATTTTAAGACAAGGAATGAATGACAGCTCAGTTCTAAGCCACGTACTGCTGGCGGGACAGGCACGCACACTGTCACAATCACCATATCACACTGTCGCCATTTTGGCAGTGTGAAAGAATGTCATGAAGGGGGTAAGGGAGGCGCCAGCCTGTAGCCACCACTCAAAAGTCTGTACCTGCCGGAACAGGTAGGTGCTCCACTAGCCAGCGGCAAGGCAAGATGGAGGTCAGCAGATCAGGTCAGGGAGGGGGGCGAGAATGGCGGGCGCCTGACACTGACCAGCAACAGCCCCACTGCAGCTACTGGGGCTTTACACAGGGTAAGGGGACAAGTGCCTTCCCCTGTCTCAAGCCCCCATATTAGCCAAACACAACCAGCACAAGAGTGGCTTACCGACCCTACTCCATGGTGTGCCTGAGTTGGCGCAACTCCCCACACCAGCCCAGAGACTCTTGTGCTGCTGCAAGTGCCTTATGACACATTTCTGACTGCCCTGGGCCTACGCAAACCCTGGGCCCAAGGGCTGCAGTGGATTGCTAGATTATGTCATTTTAAGCATACAGCATATTTTTTGCCAAAAAGTTCTGATTTTAGTGACAATTTTTCAATTTTTTTAAAAAAATTAAAATACTTTTTTTCAAAAGCAGAGAGTCACTATAATGAATCGAACAGTGCTACCACTAAAAAAAATGTTGAGTCTACAAAAATATCTGGATAAAATTTAAGAACTAGTTCCCATAATATCCAGGGTTATTGAACCATGAAAATACTTCAGTAAGTCTAAGGGACTTCTGACTAGTTTTCCTTGAAAAGTAGTAGCACCAGCATCCAGTACTGCTACATACTGTATATTGCATGGCAAACCGCCTTTAAAACTGAAGAGAATTTCAAAAGTGTGATACAGCATTGGAGTCCAAAATTCCACAGGATCAAAATAAGCCCAGTGAGTTTAAGAAGCTATTTAAGAGTAGTACCATCCTATACTGTGCTGGATTGGCAAAGCCAGCTGGCTGTGCCGAATCCAATGCAGTATTGGAGAGGCTGGAGCTCCCAACGGCAAGGGCATGCTAAACAGCCATGCTGGCATAATGGCCACCGTAAAGCGTATTTGGACCACTCTTGGAGTCAGAGTGGATGTCCGTGTGCTGGTCTCTCTGATTCCAAGAATGGTCCAAACATACTTTAGGGTGTCCCTTGTGCGCGCCAAAATTTGCTGGCCTAACTCTGCCAACCTAACTCCAGGTTAGGATTGCGCTCTAACTCTCATATACCAAGCCAACTCACATGGTAAACATAATTTGAAATGGAGATCATAAGTAGTTTAAGATACAATGTGGCGGCCAGTATTCAAAGGAAATAGTAAAACATTTACTGTGACAAACAGTAACAAACAGGTGTGACAAACAGGCTTTTCGTTGCTGACAGGCTGGCTGGTCTTGTATTTTTTGTATTTTTTATTTTTCTGCACTCGATCCAGGGGATAACAGTTGTATTTGTATATTGTATTTTTATATTGTTTTTTAATCACTGTTTTTAAATTATGATGTTTTTATTCTGTTTTTTAATTGTTTTTTGTATTGCCGCCTTGAATGCCTTTTTAGGCAGAAAGGCGGGGTAAAATTTTTTAAAATAAATAAATAAATAAATTTCATCAGACAACACACCCAAAACCCTGGACACATGTTAAAGTAGCTCTTTGGACCTGGACATAGTATTGATTTTATATCTTTATACATATTTATAAATCTTTATACATATTTATAAATTTGATGAACTTATTTTTGTGATTAGCATGTTTGAAATTATAGAAATTTGGAAAAAATATATTTATAAAGCAAGATGCCAGATTTATTTAAAGATTCATATTGATAGTTTATCACCATTTTTTTTAAAAAAAGGAAACAAAAGAGAAACCAACTAGTATATTCACAAATTATTTTACACTCTTCCTCAATTCACAACTTAAAATTCAATCATAACTGCAGAGTAATTATATGCAATTTTACATTCCATTAACTTTGCTTTGTTTTAATTATAAAGCTCCTTTGTTAGATTCCTTCAAATGATCCAGTTTACAATTTCAGACTGTTCAAGGGAGCACTTTAATTCTACTACACATTCATCAACTGTTTATGTTCTGTTAATTGTTGACAACTGCACAATTGCATTCTCGAGCTATGATTGATGAACTGCATTCAAAATTTTAGCTATTAAGTAGAATAAATATTTATGACAATTTTCTCTTTGCCACCAGAAGGACAAATCAAAAGCTCAGGACAGAAAAGATTGTGATTTAGAAATGCATACGTATTCATCGTCCAAAATGTTTAAATGTAGGTTCAACAGAAAAAATGTGATTATATACAGTATATTTTGGGTTCATTCATCCATGTTCACAACAGCAAAAAGCAGCAACGTTTGACTGAGAAGATTTCAAAGATTTGTTGATTGGTTGAGTGCTTACTGGACAGTTTCATCCATATCAATAGACATGATCTTCTATCAGATGAGACTGTGGGCGCAATCCCAAGCACCCTATAGTGCTGACGCTATGTCATTAGCTCTGACATGGGAGTGCCAAGCAGCACCCCTGTGTAGGCGCCAATGCACCAAGACCGGCGCCGGCCTTGATGCGCCTGCACCGCGCATTCTCTGCGCCAGCCAAGCCTGGCTGGTGCAGAGGTGTGACAAGCCAGGCAGGAGGGAAGGAGTGGGCAGGGGGTGAGCATTTCTGGGCGGGTGGTAGGCAGGCTGGCAGGCGTGCCGGCCCAGGGAGGGGGCTGGCCTGGGATTCAGCTGTATGGCCAAATCCTAAACCTATTTCCCAGGCCGCACGATTCCGATTTGGGCCACGCCATCTCCTTGGATCTGTGCCTGCTGTTTAGCAGGTGCAGATCCGAGGAGTCCATAGGGGAGGCTGGTGCGTCAGCCCAGAAGTGCTGGTGCCGAGCTGCCATTGCGCAAGCCGAACCTGGCTGTTTTGGCTTGCCAGCCTGGGGAGGGGATGGGACCAAGGCTCTGTCCCTGGGCCATGCGGCTTTCTCTGTATAGCAGGCACAGATCCAAGGAACCATGGGGAGGCTGGAGCCTCGCCTGGGGCAAGGGCACAAGGGTTCCCTTTCTCCGGGGAGACTCCCCAAAGCGCTTAATGTGCGCTGGGCATGGCGTAAGCCTGCTGGCCTCACCATTCCAGCGCAATTTAGGATCCGAGGAGACCGCATGGCCTGAATCTCTGAAAAGCCATGCAGGGGATAGTTCTTAATACCTTAACTTAGTAATGTACATTTACAAAATGTTACTGAATAAGTGTATTTTATTCAGGGTGCAATCTTACTCTGCTTCACAAACATACTATACAGATGATATAAACTATAATTGGCAAACTATAATTTGGTAAACTATAGTTTACCAAAGAATGGTAAATTAAGTTTCCTGAGCATTTTCATCAATTGTTTCCATGTTTTTATTATTTTAATTTGTATTATTTTAATTTATTATTTTATTATGTTTTGAACTGTGTCATTTTACTGTACTGTTTTATTTTTACCTTTTATCAAATGCCATCCTGGGAGCTTTATCCGGGAGAACAACTAACAATTTTTTCAAAATAAATACTATTTTTTATCTCAATCTTGTACTTTCATCAAAAATAGACTTGGAATCAGAAACTTAAAAAAAAATCTTCAAGAGGTGTTCTATGATTTTTCTGCAGTACTATATAAAGACTTAAAGATCTACATTTGAAAGTATATTACTGCAACAGGTCAACATCAAGAATATATGTGGATCATTGTAATCTCTGATTTAAAAAGCTCTTTGTCAGCTTGACAAAAGGTCAAATAATGTTCACTATCATCAACACTAAAATAATTATGCAACTACTTGTGAAGGCAAGCACCATTCTACAAAATACAAAACAGAAATAATGAAGTTGGATTGCACCGCAACTCTTTATTTATTTATTTTACAAATAGGTAGCATATATAAAGTCCCATTTTATGATAAAGTACCTGAAAGTAGCACTGGCAATTAGGATAAAAATAGTGCTCCTTCATTAACTGCACAAATACACTTTATTACACGACGAACACAGTACTCCAAAGCAGATGGAGTGACAGATGGATTTGCAGATTGGATTTCTTAGATTCTATTTGTAAAAAAAAAAAAAATACCTTGCTGCTCAAGAAAGATGGTGGCAGAATTCTTAGATAAACCTCAAACCTCTGCATAGGTGTTTTCAGATGAATGTTGAACTCAATATTTTATTATGTATTAACAAACTATTTCTCATGCAAAAGCTTCTCTGATCTAAAATTGCTTAATTAAAACAGTTTTTCCTAAAGTCTTCATGGAGCAGATGGTGAAAGTATTATCACCCAATGGAATTAGACACAAAATGACTACTTGTCCAAAAGCTTTAAAATTAATTACCTTCCTTCATTGATGAGCTCTATAAAAGCAAGTCCTGCATTCTTCTGAATAGAATTCTGCCATTCCTAAAGGAAAAAAAAATAAAGCACCTTTTAAATAAGTAGCAATTACTTTTGAAAGTGGGGCTGTATTTAATTTTGATGAACAAAGATTATTCCATCAGTGTTTTACATAGATTTTTCTGGCTACCATATGTCCAGTCTTATAAAGCTTCCATTCTTTCACTGCATTGTAATGCGATGCATACACACACATTTACCAGCTTTATATACCAAAATACTTTCTACTACAGAATATTTATCAGGTATGTTTTGCTTTAATGACCAAACTGCTGTGAAAAGCAAGCCAATGAACTGGCAGAAACAATCCCTAAAATTATTCATAGAACATTTAGAGGTATTTGGGAAATCAATTACATTATTTTGGTAGTAAGACTATGTGCTAACTTCAAAACTAGATGAAACTACAGAGAACTCTCAGTGTAACAGATTTAGGGCGCAATCCTAAAATGAGTTAGGCCGGCATAAACTAAGCCAGCAAAATTTGGCTGGCACAAGAGCCACTGTAAAGTATGTTTGGACCACTCTCAGAGTCAGAGAGGCCAGCACACAGGCTGGCCAGAATGTGAGCCATCCTCCTTGATTCCGAGAGTAGTCCAAACACGCTTTATGGCAGCCCTTGTGCTGGCCAAACTTTGCTGGCTTAGCTTATGCCGGCCTAAATCCAGTTTAGGATTGTGCTCTTACATACAACATACTTCAGAAATAATGGATGCTGTTGCTTTTGCTGCTTGCAGAAATCCCAGTTAAACAACAGTTCTCATAACCAGCTCAAAGTGTGTCCCTAATGCCACCTTCCCGCCCCTGGCCACACACCCTATTGCCCGGAATCACTCCATTTAGGAGCATTCCAGATACAGGAGCGGTCCCTGCACTGCACCCGCCTCCCATTGTGGCACCACAAATATGCTGCTGCTGTCAAGATCTGGCCTGCCCCTGCAGCCTGCTTTCACAAGCACCCATCTTACAGAGCTTCCTCTATGCTGCCACTCCATCCTACCTTCATTAGGCACTCTGGCAATAGAGTCCTTGGTAAAGCGCCTTTGTGGACAGTAGAGCGGTAGCACTGAGGGAGCTGTATAAGGTAGTGTTACCCAGTAGTGCCGACTCTGTGGGTGCCAAGGTGCTAGCACCCACAATAATTTTTATGGGTGCTCCGCACCCCCAATGTTCAGCACCCCCACAGAGCTCGGCACCCCCATGTTCGAGCTACCCTCAGCCCCATGGCTGCCACGCTGCCCTTGGCCTGTTCATTGATAGGCCAGGTGCGCTCTGCCACGGCCTGCCTAGCAAAGCGCTGAACAATCCGAGCCAAGGGCAGCACGAGCATGCGCAGTGGTCACCTTGTGTCGCAACCACTGCGCATGCTCGCGCTGCCCTCAGTTTGGCCTATTCGCTGCTCTGCTGGGTGGGCCCTGGCAGAGCGCACCTGGCCCAGCGATGAATAGGCTGAGCCAAGGGCAGCACGAGCATACACAGTAGTTGTGACGCGAGGCGACCCCAGCGCATGCTCGTGATCTCCAAAGAGCCTGAGCATGCGCTGTGATTGCCTTGTGTTGCAACCACGGCGCATGCTCGCTCCAGCAGCAGGAGAGCCAATGGGATGCGGCAGCATCCCACTGGTTCCTCCTCCGGCGTCCTGATTGGCTGGCTGGCTGGCTGGCTGCATCAAGGGGCATGGCTGCGTCAGGGGCATATTTTACTGCCGTATGGGCGTGGCTCCATCAAGGGGCATGGCTACATTGGGGGCATGGCTAAACTGGTGTGGCTACGTCAGGGAGCGTGGTTACCAGGCCCCCCCAATGTTGAGATCAAGTCGGCTCCCCTGGTATTACCTGACAACCCTTTTTTTCCTACTTGCGTGGAATATGCAACATGCTTGTATACACCTATAGGTAGTGCTGTGTGCCTGCTAGGAGAGTGTAACCAAGGCCAGTGCCGTGACTTTCGATTCAGACTGATGGCAAAAGACCTCTGATCCCACAGAACGCAAGGTAGGCCAAGCTTTGGTTTTCCAGAGCAATCATGGCTTCTCTCCCATTTTGCTGGTCGGCTTGGGAGACACTAGCCCTGTCACCATGCATTAAGTGATTTTGTGGCCTGCCAAGGGGATCATTCCCGGCATACAGCCTTTGGTTCAGTCTACAGCACTGGTTCTCAAACTTTTTAGCACCACTTTTTAAAATGACAATCTGTCTGGGACCCACCAGAAGTTATGTCATGGTTGGAAGTGCCATCACTGTGACACCAGAACCTACAGCTTTTGAGAATGCAACAATAAGTTGGGTTATTTTTCAGCCATTTTCCAATAGCAAAATGAATCAGAAAGAAAAAAAAGTCTCATCACAATCTTGACAGAAGCAAAAAGCCACATAGCCCTCCCCCTTCCCAGCATTCCATCTTCCCATATTTTCAGCATGGCTGTTCTAGGTGCTTCGTGACCCACATGAAATTGGCTCACAACCCACCAGTGGGTCCTGATCCACAGTTTGGGAACCACTGGTTTGTAGAGAATTGCAATTCACCATGGTCTGTTGCTGTGGTCAGAACTTTGGGATTTTTCTTGATTCTTCTTTTGCTCTCTTCCAGCTCTCTACCCCAACCTCTCCCTTCTCCCTACTGTAAAGCCCTGGGTTTTCCAGAGTCAGTTCCCCCGGGTAACCCTCCTGATTTTCTTATGCCCCCTCCTGGCTCCTTGCTTATGCGATCCCCTGCTCTCTCTCCGCATAAAGACAAACAGTGAAAGTGACACAGTTCCAGAAATACTGAATCATGCCTTCTTTTTTCACATGGACAAGTAGATTGATTTTAAATATACCAAAAACGCTATTGCCAATTGACACATTATTTTTGAAAAACTGAGTCTCAGCATACCAAGAAAGACTGGATCCCTATCCGATCTGTTCTCTGCAATTCCTTCCTTCCCCAAACTTGACTTTGAGATGGGAATGAGGTTTTCTGTTCTAGTGGGAAAGAATGACCATAGGAAATGGGTTGTAGAGGGAAAATGACAACGTATGGCATGAGTGTTTATTTTATTATGAAAAGATAGATCGGGCCAATTACTGCATATCCCAGCTTACATGTACAAATTTTATTTCTTATATCATGAGTAAGGCATACCAAAGATTCTACAAAATGGATTCTCTCTCACTAGTTCCTTAATAAGTGCTTGAATCCAATTAACACTGCCATTATTATTATTATCAATTTTCCTTTAATTCTCCTTTCATTGTGAAAGAGAACTAAAATTCTATTAAATATGTATAAAGGAAAAAGCCATACAAAAATACTAAATGTTAAAGTGAATTATAATTTAGTTTTTAATTAAAATATTTTAATAGCCAAGATTAACACTTTAAATCTAATACTTCTAAACTTCAGTCATAATCTGATTTTGTTACAATTCTCATTAACTAGCTTCATTATTTTGCTTTCCTTACTATGGCTCAGAAAGAGTTTGATGGTCAGTTTTAAAGCTACTAAAACCCGTATTAACTGGGCAAATAAGCACTTTTAAAGTGGTGTTGTCTTATATTTAATAGGGAAGAACAACTGTTCCTTTTTCCCTCAGCATGACATCTTTTCCAGTGGCTGCTGTACCTCTTTTTAGACTGTGAGTGCTTTCAGGACAGGGAACCACTTATTTTGCTATGTAAACCATTTTATAAACTACTTTTTGTTGAAAAGTGATATATAAAAATTCCTAACAACAACAACAAGGCTTTCTTTCAGAGCAGCATCTGAACTAAGAGTTCAGTTCTAATAGTTTATCTAATCTCCATACAAATATTAATTTCAAGTCTGATAAAATTGCATAATGAATTGATATGCAGAAGAAACAAGATTGAAAGAATAAAGATCACTGTGGTGCAATAAAAGAAAAGCAGGAGAAGATTATATATAAGAAGAAAGCTTCATGTATAATAATAGGAAATATGTCAATTGGTCTGACATCGAGTCACTTCTGGCTGGGCTGCTGCTACACATGGTAATATGCTCCCTTATTCTTGATACTGGAATGTGGACTTCCTACTTGTTGCAAGTGACTTATCAACTTATTCTTGCTTTGGACTACTTGTGTCCCTTCTCTCCTTTAGGAGTAGAAAGGTGGGATAAAAATATGGTAAATACAAGTAAATAAATAATAAATATTTGGCCATGCAACTCATCTCTCCTATATTCATGCCCTCTAGTTGCTTCTTTCATTCATTCCCAATTTCCATTCCCATTCATTCATATTTTGCAGCATTCCCTGCCAACAAAACACATATGCAGCTCTTCCTTATATGGGGGCACAATCCTAACCTGGAGTTAGGACGGTGCAGTTAGGCCAGCAAAGTTTGGCTGGCACAAGGGCCACCATAAAGTGTGTTTGGACCACTCTTGGAATCAGGGAGGATGGCGCAAGTCTGTGTACTGGCCTCTCTGACTCTGAAAGTGGTCCAAACATACTTTAAAGTGGCCCTTGGGCCAGCCAAACTTTGCTGACCTAACAGTGCTGGTCTAACTCCAGGTTAGGATCACACCCATCACCTTGTCAGCTTCTGGTTACTTTGGTAATATATTTCTAATCTTAAATATACAAGAATCATTTTAGAAGATAATTTTCATAGTGCAATATAGTTTTTATTTGTCAAGATCAAGAAAGACTATTTTGTACTATATTCTGTTGTACTCTCTCTCTCTCTCTCTCTCTCTCTCACACACACACACACACACACACACACACACAAGAGGGGGGACATAAGAGACCCACTGGGTTAGGCCAAAGGTCCACCTAGGCTTCCTGTATCTCATAGTGGCCCACCAGATGCCTCAGGGAACACACAAGACAACAAGATACTTGCTTCTCATTGCTACTCCCTTGCCTCTGGCATTCTGAGGTAGCCTACTTCTAAACTAAGGAGGTTGTACCAACCATCATGGCCTGTAGCTTGAGTTGAACTTTTCCTGCAGAAATCTGTTCAATCCCCTTTTAAAGGCATCTAGGCCAGACAGCACCACCACCACCTCCTGTGGCAAGGACTTCCACAGATTAATTACCTGATGGATAAAAAAGCATTTCCCTTTATCTGTTCTAACTATGCCAACAATCAATTTTAATGGATATCCCCTGGTCCTGGTGTTGTGAAAGAGGGAAAAGAACATCCCTCTATCCAGCTATAAGACTGGAGTTCCTATGACAGCTTCACAAGGACTTATACAACTATGAGTTATAACTCATCACGATACAGAAATCATTTTTGCTTGTTACAAGTCAAATCCATCTTCATCAACCGGCAGATAGTTCCTCTTGAGTTGTCATGTATTTCAATGTCTGAAAGTAAACACGTTCTTTAGGAAAGGCAACAAGAAAAGGACTTTTCCTTCAGTGTTGGCCCTTTATTTAAAACCCTTCTTTCACAATCTAAAGATTACAAAGTTAATCAAACTTACATCATGACAGTAAGTTCCTTTGGGTTAATTGGAAGAATAAGTTAAACATCACAAAAAAACAAAAAACAAAACAAGAAAAATAGTTATAAATATTTAAGAGTTATCTAGTGTGTTTTGAAATTTTAATTCAAAAAACTGATTCATTGAGTAGTTTCTGATTAAGTAGCTACTTAATATATTGAAAAATGCAAATATTTTTTATATTCAATATTAAAGACATTTATTTTCTACTTAAGAAAACAAAACTCATTGAGAAATACAGAAATCTCCAGGCACTTTCATGCTTTATATGTATTATATGCAAATGTGAAGATTCACATAAGATAGCATGTTTAGATTGAGTACATCAGTATTCTGAAGGAGGGAGTTTCATAACAATCTGGAAATAGTTAAAAGCTATTGTAGTTCTTAAAGAAAAGAAAAGAAATATTCCTGAAAACAAAATCTGCTCTTTATCAAATAAGTAAGTATAGTAAAAAGAAAACCTAACTTTAAGAAAAAGCTTCATGGTTTATTTGAGAAATCTGCCACAAAACAGTATCGCAGCTGTGACATATCAAACTAGGTTATGGGGAACAAAGGCTAGCTAATAAAGGACAGATCTTGTAAAAAAAAAAAAAAAGCCCAATGTCTTAATCCTCCCCCACCCCACCCCACCCCACCCCAAATTAACTTCATTCAAATGCACTGAACATATCATTATATACAGGGTGTTCAGAAAGTCACTGTGCACTTTTCATAAATAAATATACATGAGTGCAGTGACTTTCTGCACACCTTGTATTATGTGCAGAAAAAATACTGAGGCACTGTAGATGCAATAACAAAAATTGATCTAATTCTAACCACAAGTTCATATTTGTGAAATGCAGTTAGTACAAATGAAGGAAAGATATTTTTAAAAGGAATAGTAACAACTAAAATGCAAAGGAACAACAGCCGTTTCTTGGTGCCAAATAATGCAGTATCCCTATAGGAGTTTCCATAAAGCTAAAACGTATTTTTCACAAAGCCTGAATTCCTCTGGGGGAGCAGACTTGATTGCATATCCTTCAGAGTTTAAAAACCTGCCCATATGAACTGAATTATCCATGACATGTACCTTCAGACGTTTGTAATGTGATATTTCATGTAAATTTAGACCATACCTTGGACATGAGCCGCTGGCAATGTTAAGTTTATTCAGGAGCTCAGATAAGAAAAAAATTCTGACATCCTTGCTAATCTGTAGTCATTAACATAGAATTTCCAACATAAAGAGCATAAAAGCATCTAATTTGCTGTAGCAAATGAAAGGAAAACAAACTTTGCATTTCCCATTCCTTTATCAGCGTCTACTGTTACCCCAGTTTATGCAAACAAACTCTTTTCATAGACCCTTCCAATTATCTTTTTGAAGATGCATACTTCAAACATATTGCGAGACATTGTCTAACCAATGTCACAAAATGAAAAAAAGAACTTATACAAGCTGGCTAAAATACCAATTGGAAATAATGTTTAAAAGAAGAAGAAAAAAGCTAGAGGATGAGAATGAATACTTCCATTTTAAAGAAACATCAGTTACCAGTATGTTTTCCAACACAGCCTCAACTTCTTTTGATTCAGTTCTGTCCTTTGCCTCCTAGAACCCTTCCCTACCCATGATAGTAACTAAAATTCATAACTAAGGCTGAATTTTCAAGGAAATTAACTGGGTAAAAGAGTAGGGCCCAATCCTATCAACTTTCCAGCACCAATGCAGTCACAGTGCAGCCCTGAGTTAAGAGAACAAACGTTCCCTTACCTTGAGGAGGCCTCCATGACTGTCCCTACAACCACAAGATACAGGGCACATCCCCATTGGTACAGCTCATCAGGACTGGAAAGTTGGATAGGATTGAGCTCTAAAACATTTCAAGACTGCAATCCAATGCACACTGCTATGAGTAAGCCCAATTTAACACAATGGGATTACTTTCTGCATAGACCTTCATAAGATTGTGCTGTAATTGGATCAAAAAGGAGCCTATCGTTAATCAGTCAGCAGATTTGTAAAAAAAATGGTATTTTTAAAATAGATGCATACAAAATTTCATATGGAAAATTCAGCCTTACAAGAAGCATTTTCTCCTGTGAGATAGATAACACAGCACCCTACCTTATGCTCATTTTCGTATTTCATTTGTGAAATACAAAAGAGGAAAATTGTAAGAGTCTTCTGAAATACTTTGGAGTATATTATGAATTCCTGAATCAAAGGAGCTAAATGTTTGATTTTCTGAGCCATTCAGAAATACTAAATATGGGAATGGGAATGATATTTCATTGGGAATGAAGGAGAATGGAATTGCATTTTAGCCCACCTAAATCAACAACATAATGTAGCTGTGTTTGTTGCATAGCTTAGCTATGATGCCTAAAAGAAAAAAAAATAGCAGAGGAGCTTAAATTTCTCACTCTTCCCCTCAATCAATATTTGAGGCAAGTTACATCTCTAGAGTCCTTAATGGCAGGAATTCCTGGAGCCAGCAAATGAGTAATGTTAAACCTATGATTAGATGATGAGACCATCAAAACACACTAGACCCTAATGCTGCATTCCACTTTATCCTTGTGAACTGCAGTTAAAAGAAAGGACACAGAAGAGCATTTTGTAAGTTATTTCTGCTCTTAAGGAGCTGCCTAGAACTACTTGATGGAAAATTCAACAGCATTAATGCCAATATTGGAATGTTCCTTGAACCTAGGACTTAACCACTGAAAATTTTTCAAGCTCTTTGCAGAAGTTTTAATGCTCAGCCCCCAGGAAGAATTACTGACAGGGCGGTCTTTCCTTTAGCCCTTCCCTTGTGTAGAGAGCAACAAAAAGACCTGCACATTTGTCTGTAGGATCCAAATTGAAGAAAAGCAGCCAATGGACCAATCAAAAGCAGGTAAGTAAGGAAAAATATCTAAAAATCATAATTTGTAATGACCTTCAACTCTGAATAGTATAAAAATGCTTTTCTTAAGAATTTGTAGGCACAGTTTGGTTATTAAAAAAAGAAGAAAAACACAGACACAGTTAGGACTTCCCCCCCCCCAATTAAGAGCCAGTATAAAGGTTAATGGCTTATATTCACAGAAGTGTCTTAAAATCACTGTGTGTGCATGCAAATTTGTTATTTGGAATATATTTCTTGTTACACAGGAGAGTAGATATTAACCTAACAGATGGAAAGGATGTTAATGGAATGAAAAGATACATTTTATCCATGAAAATATACTATAATGCTAAAATCCAGACTTATTCATTTTTAGCTACAACAAAAAGTCAATCCAAATGTATGGTTTGGATCTTCTCATTCTACACCATATACTTTCACCAGTTCTAACCCTGAATGTCCTCTTCCCTCCCCTGGTTTCCTATATATCTTATATAAGGCCAATGACATGGTTTCCAGTTTCATATTTGAGGCAAGTTTCATCTAGGATGCAATAATCTACTGTATTTCATACTAAGTGCATTTATCAATCTCATATATTTCTGAATGTCATACTGCACTAACTGGCTTGCACAGCATTCTGCACAAGCAACATTGGCAAAAATGGAACGAGCAGAAGCAAAACGCCATGCTGATAACAAAAATCTAAAATGCCTAATTCTGACATGGAAATGGGGTAAAGTGCTACTTTACCCAGTTTATTCAGCCAATCTGTTATGTTTTAAATCCATATAATATCCTTAGCCCCTACCCCCACTGCACCACAAAAGGACTACCTCCTCTACAAGCATCAGCCCATAAAATATTACATTGCATTGAATGTACCAGAACACAGAACCAAGCAGTAACTGCTTAATTATGCAAGTGCAAGAGCGCTGGCTTAATTTCATTTCACTTAAAACAATGAAAGATGCATCATCATTCAAGCCAGGAATCATCTCACCTGTGAACAAAGAAGCATAACGAGTTCAACCACTGAAGTGCTTGACTTCATGCAAACTAGGCCTGCAACAAAAGTGAACACGAAGGTTAATTTTATAGATCAATAATCATAAAGCTTAATTGATTTAATTATGGAGCTATTCAGAATTAATTAAAACTACCAGATCCATACTTTTGAATCCTATACATTTGGTGTAAAATTTCTAGTAAAGAATTCAACACAATAAACTGCAGGAGCCTTCAAATCATGCATTAACTGGTAATATCCTACGCATGTTTAATTAGAAACAAGGACAGAGTTCAATAGGGCTTACTCCCAAATATGCATGCAGAAGTCTGAGCAGCCTTATTCCTCTATTATTCTACACCGTACATGCTTGAAGAGAACTAAAGTAGTTTTATACAGCATTGCAAAACAGGTGCATTCAACATATTTTAGTTAAGTTTTTGGACATGATGTTTTCAAGATGTACACAAAGCAAAAATTGCTCTATGCCAAATTATGTGGTATGAGGGGAAGAAAGAGGCATAGATTAGTAGCCTGCAGGAAAAGCCCTTTGATTTTCTCTACAATTGGAAATCTCTTTCACTCCAGCCTGATTCAAGGTGTGCAAGTTGACACCCAACACTCTGCTTCATTTGATTTTGCTTGCCTTCAGCTGAAGTGCTTGTCTTTTCTTAGGAGGTCAGTCCTGTATATATTAGTTCTGTATCTGGGTTTTACATTCCCCCCCCAAACTCACCCCCCCCCAACTACTAAACTCAAAATATCATCCACTGTAAGACCTTTCTAATAACTGGCATTCTTGTGCTACATGTCAACTTTCAAGGCAGAGTGGAAAATGCCAAATAATTGTCACCAAATGTTTAACATTCCATTTTGGAGAAATTTGATATACAAAATGTTTCACATTCATACGTTTCTAATAATCAGGTGTCTTATTTGAAGTATGTTTTAGCTTTCTAGCCAGTTGGGGAGTATAACTATTTGAGAAACATTTGTGCCTGGCAACTAAAGAAAGCTGTACATGTCCTTTATATCCACTCATCCTTATATTACTGATGATGATGATGATGATGATGATGATGATGATGATGATGATGATGATGATGATGATGATGATGATGATGATGATGATGATGATGATGATGATACAGGCATGCCCTGGTATCCACTAGGGTTCTGTTCTGGACCCCACCATGGATAGCTGAAACTGTGGATACTTGGGACGCCTTTTTAAAGATAAGAGAACATCAGTGGTTTTGCTGCAACTAGGTAAAAAGAAAATATGTGTAATGTTCATCTATCTTTTTAATAGGAGTCCCAGTATCCATGGTATTTGTGAATAACTGAAACGGTGGATACCAAATCAGTCAATACAGGGGTGCTATCCTAACTCTATCCATCAAGTTGCTTGAGATGGCTTACAAGTCTCCTCCTCCCTCCCCCATTTAACACTCCCAAACTCTGTGAGGTAGGCAATGAGATAGTGCTGGGCCAAGGTCACTAACCCTCATAATTGAATGGAGCTTTGAGCCTGGGTTTTCCTAGTCCTAATCCAATACTCTATTACATCAGACCAGCTCTCCCTTTCAGACCCTGAATTATCCCTGGTTGTGACTGGAAATCCGCCTAAGCCCTGATTAAAGGGACAATAGAAATCCCAAACCCTAAGACTCCATGCCCAGGTCCTCTCAGTGCTGACCTCGAGTACAAGGCTTGTTAGATGTTAAATAAAATGCAATTTTTAGATTTGTGGGAAAGGTGTATGAGTGTTTCCATTAGAGTTTTCTAATAATCAGAATTTATTGGACATTGTGTATCAAATGTCTAATGTATACTCAAGTGCATAATTTTTATTTCAATAACTCAAATGAGTGAAACCCAAAAATATTTAACATGTATAATACAGCACATCCCAAAATTGTATTAAGAATAATCTTAGGGCCCAATCCTATGCCTGCCCAGGCAGCAGCCATTGGCTAGGAGACTAACAGCGCCTGCAGAGAAGCCAGCACTAGGAGCCTCCAGCAGTAAGTTCTCCAGTGGGTGTAAGGGAAGCATTTCTGGGCAGGGGGAGGGCAGGGAGGGGTAAAACTGGGCGGGAGGAAAGCAGATCAGGGGCAGGGAATGGCAGCAGGGACTGCCACTGAATCTTATCCCGCCCCCGCCCCCCCGTTTGTCACTTGAAAGTCCTATGGAGCTGGTGCAGTTCCAAGTACCCCCTTAGGGGCTGCCAGGCCCGACAGTGGATATGGGAACCAAAGCACTCTGAGGAGATCTCCGCCAGCTTCGCTAGCCCCACAGGATACAGAGGTGGCCATTTCAGCACTGCTATACTGCAAGACATGTGAGCAGCATAGGGTTGGGATGTTAATTTAAAAAATGGTCTCATTAATAACCACATGCCAATCATTTTTGCTAGATGACAGAAACAAACATGGATTAGCCACGATATATTCCAACAATTCTTTTAACTTTCTCCTTACTAAAGTGGAAACCAGTAATTAATTGTTAAATTAATGTAGAGTCCTGGCTACATCATTCTAGGTAGCAGAATAAAATCTCAAAAGTAGTGCCAAAATACATTTGCTATTTCATAAAAGCAGATTTCTGTTTAAAGGGGGGAAAGGTTGTCCAAGATGCATATAAAATAACATTTGGTTTGCTTAGTGCAATTATTATCAAGAGAAAAATTAAATTTGAACTTTCAATAGGATAGTTTCAAACCTATAACCAAACAGAATATGGCTAGAACAACACAGTCAAAAAGGCATGAATATTATTCTCTATATAAAAGAAATTTCATTGCCTATATAGTTTTGAAGAGGTATTCTGAGTAAGCAAATTGATTCCAAATAGGCATGAACAAAGAGCCATTTGAGACAAAAGTGTTTCTACACAATAACGTGTATATTTATTGCAGGTAATGGATAAATTCTCCTTTGTGCCCACTTTGCTAACAACTGCATCTTATTGTACAGTAAGACAGAACAAGCTGTAGGAAGCCACTTCACTCTATCAGATTTACAAGCAGACAGTTAATTAATGAAATAAGAAGTAGATGTAAAAATCTCATTTAAAGAGACAATTGCTGTAATTGATCAGCTTTTTTCATACTCAAATGCTGGAGGATTAAAAAGATTAATGGACATTTATCACCTGCAAACCACATCAAGTACTAGATATCTGACAAAGAGGAGCTAAATAGAATTCAGTCCAAGCAGCCAGAATTACCATGGCCATAGATACTATATAGGAGAGCTATGTGCAGCAGCTTCATCCTCTAGACCAGTGGTTCCCAAACTATGGGTCCACAGCCCACTAGTGGATCACAACTCAATCTTTGATGGTTTGCAAAACTGATAGTTTGGATTAGACTATGTGCATAGTATATAAATTATTTCAATATATACTAAATATGAAATATGCAACATGGCCCAGTTTCCTATTTATAGCTTTTGACATTTTCAAGCTTACAAATAGGGGGCAAGATTATGCTAGTGGCTACTAATGCCACAGTGATCCTTAATTTTGCACGGGAAAAGATTTTTTTTTTTTACTGCTTTTTTCCTAAAGAAAAGAGGCATTTGGGAGCTCTCGCCAATGTGTTGCTACCTCCCAAGCATATTGTTTCTGCCTTCTCATTGTACTGCCTCCACCTGCAAACAGATTAGGAGGAACAGGAAGATAGCTAGAATATAAAAATAAATATTTCAGACACTTGATAAGTTTCCTGGACATAACTACGGCTACTTTCTTTACAGTACAATCTATGCAGAAGTAAATTCCAGTGACTTCGATGGAACAAACTCCCAGTGGGTCCAAAACTGTGGGTTGGTACTCACAAGCGGGTTGTGAGCCAATTTCAGGTGGGTCGTGAAGCACCTAAGGCAGCCATATTAAAAATATGGGAAGTTAGAATGCTGGAAAGGGGAAGGGGTGTATGGCTGCTTTTTTGCTTCTGTCAAGATTGTAAATAGGCTTTTTTCTTTCTGATTCACTTTGCTATTGAAAAATAGCTGAGAAATAACCCAACTTATTGCGGCCATGATCAGGAGGGCAGCAGGCTCTGGCATCACAATGATGGCACTTCTGGCCATGACAACATTTCTGGTGGTCCTGGAAAGACTGTCATTCTAAAAAGTGGGTCCTGGTGCTAAAAGGTTTGAGAACCACTAGTATATAGGATATACTATATAGCCTATACTATATAGGATATAGTATATAGGATTGCAGCCTTAATTCTGTTCCCTTAGCCCAACATTCCACTTAGTGCCACACTGTGGTATCCAACCAATATAAGCAAATAATTTTAATCTATGGACCTAATTTTAATCTATTTAATTTTAGTCTAAATAAATGTGAAAATAATGGCAGGAAAGGGTAAAATGGCAGCTGACAATACAGAAACAACAGTACAATTATCATAAATATGTCTATGGTATGTTGTTCCTTCAAAGTTTAAGCAGCAGAAAGAACATAGATTCTGTTGGAGGATCCATAACAAGTACAGCAGTTTGCTTTTTGCTCTGAAAATCTGAGCAAGGGTTATTTGTGCAAATATAAATTCAACAGTGTATGCTCCAGTGTATGATCACCCCTGCTAACTGGGCAAGAGGCACTTTTTTCCAGTGGTGTTCCTCTTATATTTAGCAGGGGAGAGTAATTGTCCCTATTCACCCCCCAGCAGTGTCTTTTCTAGTAGCTGTTGCTGGTCTGGATTTTTTTTTTGGGGGGGGGGGGGTTGGTTGGAATGTGAACCCTTTGGCATGAAGCACGTCTGCGCCAGCGAGTCAGGTGCTGGACCGGCGCGAGCAGCAGTGCTGGTGCTCGGGTGCTGCTGCGCCCATCAGCTGCATCAGCCATGCACCGGTCGGCACAGGACTTCGCAGAGGACATTTCAGAGGCATGCCATTAACGTATCGTCTGTGAACCTCAAATTGTTTATGGTTCTTCCATCTGTCTTCATCCCAATATCAGGCAACTTCCACATGATCACTGCAGCATAAAGACTGAACAGAAATGGGGATAAAATAAATTCCTGTCTAACTCCCTTGCCAATCCTGAACCAATTTGCGTCACCACAGGATGTTCTCTTTGTTGTTTCCTGATCTGATAAGTCTGATCAGGTTCGATGGGACAGCAGGTCACATAGAGTTGCCCATATCATATTGTGTTCTACACAGTCAAAAGCTTTACAGTAGTGGGTAAAACACATATATAGATCCTTTTGATATTCACAGGCCTTTCCATAATCCATCTGATATTGGTGATATGATCTCAAGTGCCAAAGCCCTTTCTAAAACCAGCGTGTACATCAGGTAATTCCTGATCAATGACATTTTGAAGCTTCTGTTGAATAATCACTGCAATTGTGCAATAGTTGAAATTATCTCTGGCATCACCTTTCTTTACTAATCTGACAAAAACAAATCTTTTCCAGTCCTGAGGCTATTTGCACGTTGACCATATTTCTTGACACAGGGCAGCGATGATGTTGATTGGCACTGACAGACTGATTCAAAAGATTCACTGGTAGACTAATTCAATTTGGTTCAGTGAAACCTTTTTATGCCCATAGTCCCATCATTCCATTTTCTTACTCGCTTCTGCTTGACATCAGCAGAGGGAAGTGGATCAAGGCAGGGAGAAGGCGGGGAGGGCTGGCCCATGGGTGGTCTGGCCCAAGGAGGGGGTGAAGCCAGGATCCGGCACTTAGGCCGAATCCTAACCTCTGACTGCTTGGATTTGCCTCCCCTCTGCCCTCCCTGAGTCCCTGTGCTGGCCTCATAGGCTGGCTGGCAACTCACCCCTCACTGGCTGGAATCCAGAGCAGTCAGGCTGACTCGCATCCTTGTGCCAGCCTAGTCTGCTTGTATGTTGTCATGAATGTGCTTTATGGCACATTTGCAATACTCCTATGCCAGTGCAGGGAACATGCCTGGGGTTAGAATTGCGCTTTAAATTATGCAATGGGCATATTTTTATTTATGCTTCAGAGACCAGTTTGTTAATAAAATTTTAGGTTTCAATTTTTTAATAAAGTGTCCTCCTTGTTATATATTATATTATGCTTTGTTCTCTCCCTAAGTAAAACTTAGAACAAAATAAGGTTATTTCATACTTTGTCAAAAAGGAGGGTGGCATTCTATAGAATACCGAGGCATTCTGTACAATCCCTAGGTAAAGTATGTAAGGTCAGAACAAAATAAGCCTCTTTCATACTTTGTCAGGCATTCTATAGAATGCTTAAGCATAGAATGCCTGTCTTTCAGACAATGCCTGTAACATATATACACACAGGGTAGAATTGCTGTTGGAAGTTATTCCCATTCCTCTTAGAAATATTCCTCTCATGCAAAAGGTCCTTGTACAGAAACAGAAAAAGCCGGTTTCTCTTCTAAGGAAGCTCTTTTGCATGTTCCACTGCTTGGTGCATCAGAATGTGGTGGTATCCAAATTTATTTACTTCCTGCCATGTGGTATGGGGGAGACTTCCTTCCTACTTATATTGCACTGCTGTTTCAGCAATCATCTCCTGACTGCCTAGGAAGAATTGTTTTTTTTAAGCTCTCTGGTTGCTTTTTTTGTTGGCCAAGGTAGCTCAACCTTCTCTGTATGACTCTCCCTGTGTGATTATCATACAACCACTCCCGCTCAGAGAGAGAGAGAG